>JAVQMF010000035.1:0-1250000 GCA_032878935.1 Erythrophleum fordii
AGTGGTAATCTATGTTTGAAATAGCGGCGTAGAAGGATTAAATGCTAGCTAGGAAATTGTCGTTATTGAAGTTGCATCATTGTGAGGATATAGCCAAAAAGAAAAAAGGTCCAATCCAAAATAGAGATACAATGTATTTGATGGGCTGTATATTTGACGGTTCTTTCTTCCGTGCAACTCTAAAATGAGTTTCAAGGGAAGAGCCCAACTTGCACTAATAAGGGAGTGCCACTTTAGCATTACTTGAAAATTTATGCTGAATGGATTACAAGTTTTACAAATTGCAAGAAAAGACCAAGCTGAAAAATAAACATAAGTATTCACATATTAGCCTCATGCGGTTTGTCCTAATACACAAACAATCCATGGTTCTAAAGTTAAAAGTAGCCCTAGCCCATATAGATTGGTTATTTTCGAAATTCCTATACCCCTTTACCTGAGTTTCTCCTGAATTAACCTGACAGTAATAACCACTTTCATTGAGGTTTCCATCGTTGAAAATTTTATATAGGTATATGCTTGAGTTCCATTATCCTTAGAGCTGGACTGTGTAATGCTTGCCAGGTCGTTGTCTGAGTTCTATTTTCATTTGAGTATCTATATAGCTTAAGGAGTGTTTGGTTCAACCAAGGGAAGGGGAAGAGTTTTAATGGAAGGGAGGGGAGGAAATCTTGTTTGGTTAAGGAGAGGAGAAAAAATAAAATTAAATAGACAATTATACTCTTATGATATTAGAATTTTTAATTTTTTTTATTTTTATAAAAAAAGATTTTTTCTTATTTTTATTATTAAAAATAATTTTTTATTTTTATTCAAAAAATATTTTTTATTTTTATAAAAAATTATCTTAAATCCTATTAAAAAGTTAAGATTTATATTATATTTTAAATAAAAATAAAAGTGAGGGCAATTTTATCAAATAGAGGTAAAAATTTTTTCTCCCTTCCAAAAACCTCCACTTTTGGAGGGGAGGGTTTGGAGGAAATATTTTACTTCCCCTCCCCTCCAACTTTTTCATACCAAACAAGGGGAGACTCTTCCCCCAAAACGCTCAAACCAAACACTACCTGAGAGTATAAATCTGCTCGCTTTGCTATGTCCCCAGTCATTGATTTTGTTCTCTTCATTGTTCTATTCGCTGTCAATCTGAGATAAGATAATCAATTCTTTCCGTAATTGTGGGTAAAATGCGTTTTTGGGGAGATTTTAAACAAACAAATGACTGTATGTTCTTGTTTTCTAGAAAAGCATACAAATTAACTATATATATTGTCTATAGTTGATTACCAATTACTCAACTCATACATATGCATCATTAAGTGAGCTGACATGGAGGTAGTAGTCAACTAATGGGGGAGAGCTCGTCGATTTGGGAACGAGTTTTTTTTTTTTTCTTTTTTCGGGTAGCTATGGCAAATAGATTTGAGGTTGAGTGTAGAAGGAATGTCAACTGAATTTAGTTTTTCTTTTTCTCTTTTTGTTTTTTTTGGGGGGGGGGAGGACTTTAAGGTTGAATAAGAGACTGATATGATTATTTGAGTTTGGGGTTAAAGGTGTGGTTTAGGCGAAATTAATTATTTTCTAGATGCTATTTTGTAAATATAAACAATGAAGGGATATTTGTTAATATAACCATTATGTGAGGTTCAAATATGAATACTATAAACTATATTTTGTATGACATAAAAAGGAGTTGTATTAAAATGCAAATAATAACTTCTTTTTTTTAAAAAAAAAAAAGTTCTATGGACTATATCTATCCTGGAGGTTGCTAAATATTCCATGTAAATACATTATTGTTTTACCCTTGTGTGTCTTGACGTAATGATTTCTCCTTCACCAGAGGAAACAAAAAATAACAAGAATGAAGAAGGGGAAAGGAAATTGAGTTATATCTCATTTAATCGAGCCAGTGTGTTTAATTTTTTGGAGAACAATAAATCTAGAATTGAAAATTCCTCGTTGCATATTTACTGAATAAACACAGTCACATTATATCCTCTCTTTTTTTGTTGGATTTTTATTAATTCTTTTCCCGAATATATCAACTTGGAAGCGCTATCTCATTCAACTTAAGTCTTGGCAACAACAATATCAGCGGCAGCAATTATTGCCAAAGATCACTTTATATTATGAGGATGGAATAAATATAGGTAATGGTTTTTAAAAGCTGTTTACAAGGCCTAACAAATTAAAATGGTTATTTTTTTCTTGGCAAACAAATAGCACTAGTTAATACACTATACTCTGTATTCCTTCAGAGCAGCCCTTACTAGGCCCCCTAGCATTTTTTTGTGTCTGTGGTTCGGACTTTGCCATGTAACATATTCATGTCATTCAAATCTGCTAAGAATCTTGTAATCTTGTGATTTCTCTTCAGTGACCGTATTAATTTAAGTGAAACCCTTTTAATTAATTTAATTCCTTATAACAGAAAACTATGTGTACTCTTATTTTTTTTCGTTCCTTAACCGTAATTCCCAAGAGATCCTTACGGTGTATTTGAATGAGGTGAAAAGTAGGAGAAAAAGAAAATATGAAGAGAAAAGTAATTTTACCTTGTTTGGATGAGAAAGGGGAATCAGGGGGAGAGAAAAGTAGGGGGAAAAAAATAACATGAATCCCACAAGAAAATTTTTTCTCCAACAATAGAGAGATTTTGAAAAAAAAATGGGATGCGAGGTTTACATTTCGACTAAATTACATTCGGAAGAATGTTTTTCGCGCCGCGGGGGAGGGGGGGGGGAGGAGGAACCTAAAAGAATTAATTAAAACAAAATTTTTTGAATTTTAATTAATTAATATTATAATTATTCATTTAATATTTTATTATAAAATTAATTAATAATTAATATATTTTATAAAAAATAATATTTTTTAAAATTAAAATTAATAAATTATATTTTTATTTAAAAAAAAAACAAACCAACTACATTGCAATCAGTTGGTTACGACCAAAAAATAATCAGACACACTATAATTGTAAAAAAATTTAATTTAATTTTTTTAATTTCAATTAATTAATTAATATTATAATTATTTATTTAAAAAATTATTATAAAATTAATTAATAATAAATATGTTCAAAATATTAATATATCTTTTTAAAATAAATTTAATAAATTATATTTAAAAAAAAAAAGCCAACCGACGGTATTGGCATCCGACTGCCTTTTAATCGGATGGGATGATGGGAGTATTGGCATCCGACTGCCTTTTAATCGGATGGGATGATGCAACCCATCATCCCATCCTTATATATATTATATTATACTTTAATAGTATATATATTAATATATTATATAATATATATATTAAATTAAAAAAATTATTATATATATAAATAATATTATTTAATATATAATATTTATATATTAAAATATATAATAATATATTATTATATGTAAAAAAATATTTTATTAATCTTATTCATTTTTAAAAATGACAAATTTAATTTTTTAAAATTTATTAATCTTATATATATATATGTATAAATTTAAAATAATTAAATTACATGAAAGAATATAATTTTTTTAAAATACCTCATTTAATGATAAAATTATGAATATTATACAATAAAAAATTATTATTTTATAAATTAATAAGTTTTCTCTCCATTTTCTCTTTCTCCATCCAAATGTAAAATATATATATATATATATATATATTTTCTTTTGATTTTCCTTTTCCTCCACTTTTCTCCCTACTTTTCTCTCCTCCCACTTTGCTCTTCTTCCATCCAAACATAGCGTTAGCAAAGGCCCTAGAGGCAAATTAGTATTACTTGAGATTCAAATATTATCATCCATTTGCCATGGTACATGTGTTGAGAAATTAGGAAGTAAGTTAAGTATTTGAGAAATTGCTATTCTTCTTAATCGTATTCTATTCTTCAAACATTTTTACAGATGGTGATTACCCATATGTGTGTGTGTGTGTGTGTGTATACGAAGAAAATTTGCCTTGTTTAGCTTGTGCCATTATGTTGTGAAATCATGCTCTTGGAGTAGAGGTGAAGTTGAGAACATTTTCCCCAAAAAAGAGATTAAGAAATAAGAATGCTTTGACCTGATGAAGAATTGAATATGAATGTGTTACTATTTGTGCAAAGTAATTTGAACGTTGTTGATAATTCTGAAATAAGAAAGGTTTGGTGACTTCTATTAATGTGTAAACTTAGTGATGATAGAGTCCGGAGTATGTCTTAATAACGCTCAGACAAATGAATCAAAGAGCAATTATCCTTCTAAGAAAATCTAGTACTTTTTAACGAAAAGTCACAATTCGAGAAGTTTCGAACATCATCTCTTTTGAGACACCTAAAAGAAAAGTGCATAATTGAAAACCTTATCTAATAGAATCCTAAATGAATTGGGTTGGTTTAAGAAGTCTTCTCCTAATTAGGTAAAATTAGTTCAACATTCAAATCACGCAGTTTGAACATCTAAATGGTTTAGCTGGATGTAAATTTTGCCTAGTGAATTTTCTTTTATAAGTAACTGACAATGACTTTTTAACTCACTTACTATTTAAATTAAAACATTTGATTAGGATGCTCGGTCACTCAAATCATTTCCCCAAATGTTTAAAGCTTTTTTTTTTTTTCAAATATTATAAGGGTTTTGCCATGAACCAAAAAAAAATATTTAAATATATTTGATTTGGTCACAGCTTACAAAATGCCGTGACTCATTTTTTCAATTGAATTAGAGGCCATGACCCATATATAAATTTTTTTAATTATCTAATTACCTAATTAATTTTAAATTTTTAATTATTTTTTATAATTTGAAATGAAAAAATATTATAATATTCTTGTGTAATAGTTTTTTTTTGTAAAAAAATTAATAAAAAACTTTATTAAATAAACAATTAGAATATTCTAAAAATAAAAAATAAATTTGTAGTAACATTTACAATTATAAAGAAGTAAATGAAAAGATATAAATATGAAAATAAAAAATAAATTTATCATTTTAACTAATGTATTCTTTTATCTCACACTGAGGTCTTATTCTCAGTCGCCATAAAATGATGTTGCACTAGCTCCTTTTCTTCCTTGTTGTCTTCTTCTTCTCCTTTTTTCTTCTTTTTGATCTCCATCATCATTTTCTTTTTCGTCTTTGTTTTCATCATTATTATCATCAAACAATCCATTATTAATATTACAAGTTGGTTGAGGGAATTGAATAGGTGGAATTGGTTTAGGGTGAAAACCCCTATTGAAAAAGGGATTCCTATTGTTTTAAAAACATACCAGTATATTCTGCGCTAAATACAAGTGAATCAGAGAATAATGTGGCAAAGGACACACCACTAGCTTGCATGGCTTGGGATGATGAGAAAAAAAAATATGACTGATGAGCTAATGGTGTGAATGAACAAAAATCATTACTGGTAAAATCTGTAAATGATGCACAAGGAGCAAAAGAGAAAAATAAGCACAACCAAAATTTGAAAAAGGTCTACTTAGAACAAAAGAAGGACCAAGACTTTCGAAATGTATAAATGACACAAATGGTATAAAAGAAGAAAGAATAGCACTCTCAAAGCCAGCAAACAATGAAAAGGAAGAAGGATCTAAACCTTCAATGTCTTCGTAGACTAGCACTTGTGTGTAATACGACAATAAAGTATTTATCTAACATCCTTATACTAAAATTATATTTTAATTTATCTATTTTATCTCTTTCTTTATACCAAAATTTTAATTTTATGTATCTTTTAAAATATATTTTTTCTCTACTATATTTACTTATATATACTTTTATATAATATATATTATATTAATTTATTAGATAATTAAAAAATTATATATGGGTTGTGCCCTTCTAGAGGCCATGACCCATGTTTAAAAAAAATGAGTAATAGCATCTAATAGGTCATGACCCAAATCAAATATATTTAAAATATTTATTTGTTGCAACCTTTATAATTTTTTAAAAAATAACTTTAAGCATTCAAAGAAATGGTGTGTCGGTGGCTGAGTGTCTTAATTATTTTGAATGTTTCTCTAATTATAATAATATTATCATTCATTTATTCTTGTAAAACTTTTATCTTGTTAACTTATTATTGAGTTGGTAATTCAAGTTTGCAAATACCTCCAATGCGTGCTTCAACCCAAATGCGTCACTATGTTGGTTGATTTATTGTTTTTGTAGTTGGGCGCATTATCTAAATAACAAGTTAAAATTTTTATAATATTAGTTGGCTATTTACTTTCTCCAAGTTTCAAACCATCGTTTATCTTTTAATTTATGTTGTAAAGATAAGGACACCCTTTTTTTAATTTAAATAACAAATGAGTAAAAAAACCAACTTATCATATATGCAAAAGTTTAATCAAACATGATTAAACTTTACTTTCTTTTAAGAGTCCATTTTAAAACAAGGTAGGAAATGACTTTAATTTTCTAAGTAGTAAAAAATAATTAGATAATTTAATGCCAAATCTGCAATTAAATTATTTATATATTATAGCTTTCTAGTAATATTTAAAAAAATGAATAAATGACATCAACGTCAAATCAGGTTTTTGTATACGACATACAAATACAACGTCGTTTACTTCGTGCGTTGGGCGCTTCCGTCTTCCAAAACGATAGCATTGTGCTCTTTCTTTCCGTCTGAGTCTCTCGGGTACTCAAATCAAGTAGAAAGCCATGGCCACTCTAGCGGCGGCTGCAGCTCGTCAAGCGGCATCTTTAAGCCGTATTTCTTCACCTAGAATACCAATTCAAGCCGCCAACCTTGTCCATAAGCGTGGTCTCGCCGGAGCCGCAGGTAATTTATATTTACGTGAATTTTATGTATTCATTTGATCCATTTACCATTGGATCAGGATCTCTGGAATCCTTCTATTTTTTTCCGTTCTATTTATTGACGTACCATTGATAGCTGAGAAATTTGTTTCATGATGCTTTTTTTTTTTTTTTTTTACTTTTGTTTGAAATCCCGCAATTTCTGAATCAGTCAGCTTAATTCGAGTTTATGCCTTCACAAGAATTGAAAGCGTGGTGTTAAGGATCAAATCGATTTAAATTTTGGATTTCTAACCTTTTTATTTTTTTATTTTATTTTTTGCTTTTATTGGCCAGGCGACGATAACTACCGAAACCTGGGAATGAGTAGATAATTTACATTTTGTAATCTATTAAAATATGAAATTGAGCTGGTTTTCTGTTCAAACATGGGAATTTATAAGCTAAAATTATTTGAAACATAACTGTGAAACTAAAACAGATGATGTCCTCAAGGGAACCTTCATATATCTAAAATTTAATTTAATCAAAACAAATTGAAATTTCTCCCTGCCCCTCCCTCTCCCTTAAAAAAGGGAAAAACGAGAGTTGTTTTTGAATGGAACCATTAGTTAATTACGTGGTAACAAAACAAAACGAGATAGGAAAAAATATATATATATGTGTGTGTGTGTAAACTTGATTGAAATAGAGGCACTATCTAGCACTTCTTGTTTTACTTTATCTGATGCTCTTGAACCGCACAAGTAATTGAGAGAAAGACAAATGAGATTCTGGTGTCCATAACTTAATGAACCTAATACTAATACAACATTGTTAATCAAAAGATGTTTGATCTTTCTTATTTTGTGTACAAATTGATTTTCTTCGTTATAGCTTTCTATATGGTAATGGTTGATGACTCTGACATCCGTGAAATGGCTTTCTCAATTGATTATTGCAGATCACCATGGCCCCCCTAAAGTTAACTGTTGGCAAGATCCAATGAACCCATCTAAATGGAAGGAAGAGCATGTGAGTGTAAACATGTGTTGAAGATCACTGCATCCATTGCGAACTATTTATATTCATGTGATCGGTTATTATGTACTTGCAGTTTGTAATTGTTTCTTTATCTGGCTGGGGTCTACTCTTCTTCGGGGGATACAAGTTCTTCACTGGAGGCAAGGGCAAGAAAGAAGAGGTACCTCTTCCTCTTTGTCTTTTTTAATGGATACTACTAAGAATACCATCTATTGGCTTGTCGCTAGCATCATCATGAGTCTCTTCAAAGTTGGTTCTCTATAAATGAGTTATGCTATTGCTATGGCTCTTCTGCTGTCTGTGAAAAGAATCTTTCTTTCCTGTTATTTACCAGGCTAGAATATTTTTATGGTCCTTATTACATAGCCTATTTAATAAAATTCTCGATTGGCAAGATGACTAAACAGAGCTTTGCCGATGTATCTCCTGGACTTTGTTAGGGGTTTCAGTTTATTTTGAATGCTGATGGTTCTGTTTCTCAGTGAGTTACAATATGAATATGATTATTTCATATAATGTTGGTTTGTTGCTTCTGCTTTGTTGTCGCTGAAGACAGTTTGTTTATGACAAGCAAGCCTGCGAGAGAAAATAATTATTAGATGAGCTTAGAATGTGCAATGAACAAGTAGGCCAACGGGTCTGAAAAACAAATAAACTATTGTTTAAATGTTAAAAGTGAGTTTGTATTGTTCAATTTAAGATCATCAAAAATAATTCAAACATAGCTGAAGTTGGTGCATCTGGTTGCAGCAGTATAACAAAGTTGCTTAATTGTTTTTGGTACAAGGCAAAGAATTGAAATTGTCTAATGTGTAAAACAACTTTTTGAGGTGAACTTGTGATTGTAGATTTAGATTAGATGGTCTTCAGGTCCTTCAATTTAGTGTCATGTTAACCACAAGTGTATTTTATTTGGGAGGTGTCGAAGTGTTGGTCTTTGCTAAATGAATACTGAATAATTGCAGAAATTGGTTGAAGCACCACAGTGAGGTTTGGACTTTGGAGCATTTACAATCCCAACTGTTGCTGGTAATAAAATGATCGCGTGGACTTTCCCATGTTTTCCAAACTCGGTTTCGGTGGCTGGCAAACAATTATTTTTGCTAGTTATCGATTAATCTTTAAAGATGATGAACCTTGGAAGATGATTCTTTCCAGAACAGTATTGCTACATTTCACTACTTGTTCGCCGGTTTTTTACTAATTAATGCATACTTCTACTTTCATTGACCTAAACTACAATTCGTGCTGTCTTATCATTGTTTTCAATGAGCCTCCCAAGCTCGGCCAGACTACTCATGTTAGTCGAAATAAAAAGAGTCATCTTCCATGAAAGAAAGAAAAAAAAAAAAAAGATATTCGCAAAGTAATTGCCTGTGCTGTTTGAGCAAGACCAGGCTTTCTTTTCAAGGCTTCAAGGATATCCTACTTATTAAGTATCGAAATGGATTCTATGATAAAGGTGATAGTTTGAGTTATTACTCTTCCTCTGCGCCCAATTCACAAGGAAAAAGCGGCAGTACTAACAAATTATTTAATAAAGCAATCTTCCTCGGATTGTGAATCGTTTACTAGTGTGATTTTCAAGGTAAAGCGAGGAAGCATTGCTAAGTTTAATTACATAGGAGAGATAGCTTGAACCCCGTAAAATGCAGCTAGGTTTATTAGCTCAAGTTCGCTGATATCGTCTTCCTAAGACGCTACTCTCTGTAACGCTAGTAGTTTGTGACAACACCAAACTTACACCAGCTTTTGTATCGTAACTTGACATAATAATTGAATTTACGGTTTCATCATAAACCTGGCTGAAACTTTAATTCGTCCATCTCCTTGTACTCCTCCTCCTCATCTGCTAAGTCGGGTTGGGATTCCTTGGAGAGATCATTATAATCGTCATCATTACCTCCGTCAATGGCATCTTTCTCTTGTTCCTGTACATTTGCAGCTTTTGGTTCTTCGAGTTCTTTGTGAAGCATGCCCCTCGTTTCATGTCCGGCTATGTTGATATGCCTCCTACTCCAGCTTTGTTGTACTCCACTTTCTTCTTGCTTTTCTGACTGTCTTACTTTTTCCAATTTCTGTTTTCTTTGGTGCACGCCAATGTCAATATCGGTCACCTTGTGATTTATATCATTCACTATCTTGATTCTGCCATCTTGTATATCGTCCTGGCTTCCAGGCATCTGCAATTTGGCTTCTGCTTTGTTTTTGCTTGGGTTATTATTACCCATTTCCTCCTCCTCTCTTCCATTATTTTCAGCATTAGATACTCTCCCACCTATTCTATTCGTCAATTCATCTTGCTCATCTCTGTTAACCTTTCTACTTTTCATGTTTACAGCTCCATGACTCTCGGAAATCCCATTGTTTCCCGGTAACCTGTTCTTGACAATCATTCTCCATCTCTTCCCCTTTGTTCTGCTTATACGGACATGTTTCCTTTTCTCATCATTAGGAATTTTGGGGTTATCTTGCAATTGCTTTAAACTAAATTCCTGACCTCCACCATTTGTCTTATTCTCAAGTTGTCCTCGCTGCTCTTCTTTGATTGTCACATTTTCTTCACCATCCATGATTTTATCGTCCATTTCTTTTGCAGTGACACTTGCACCGCCATCGACTTGCAGAATTTCTTGTCTCTTAATCTGTCCAACTGTCTCAATCAGTCTATCATTATTCCCCTTTCTCTTTTGAATTTCATCTTCAACAACAAACTTGATCAATTTGCTTTTGCTTGCATCCTCATTTGTAATACCCTTGCCACCCTCATATTTGGTATCTTGATCATGCGATTGTTCATCCCTTTGTTTATTCTCAGTCTGAGTTTTCTCTTGTGCTGCCATTTTTCCATTTTCTGACACACTTTCTGGAAGGATGGTTGAATCATTACTGCTTACCCAGCGGCTTTTAAAGGAGACTTCAAAACGGTGCTTCAAGTCCTCTATCTCTGCTTCCTTTTGCTGAAGTTTCTCTTTTAGAGCTATTACTCCAGGATTTTCTTTTCCCAAATCGCTCACTTTTTCTTGAAACATTCTGATCTCGTTCTGCTTCTCTTCAAATGCGGATTCCATCACCCTCTGCTCTTCTTTCAGCGAATCCACCGTGGATTTCATCTCCAGAACTCTTCTGTCAAGCTCCAACTTTTGACTTCTCAGGGAGTATATCTTCGCCTTCATTTCTTCATTCTTCCTTTTCATCTCTTTGGTATGATCTCTTTCCTTCTATGTAATTGAAACAACCAACGTTACCATAATAATCACTGTAAATCTTCACAATAAACTCCACTATCGAGCGAATAATTGTAGATCACAGTGCAAATAATTTGAAAGGGAGTCGAAAATGCAAAATGCCAACATCTTCTTTTGACCCTATAGCTAGAATTTCTGACAATGCATCCCAAAAGGGTAAAAGAATTAGCTGATCATAAGCACTTTGTGAGAATTATTAAGAGGAAGAAAGAGATAAAGATCTGTTAAATGCATGTTGCTTCGTAGGTGTCGGACAGATAGAGTGACACGTCAGATAGAAAAACAGAGCACGAGACAGAGGAAGGAGCGTTATTACCTGCAAGAGAAGCTGAAGAGCAAGGAGGTCACGGTCTTTCTCTTTCACAAGAAGGTTGTAAATACGCCTTTCCCGGAGCTTGTGAAGCACCATAACCCCAAGCAATGCAGCCCCAAATGCCAGCAGCAACATCAGCGCGTATGGCCTTCCTCTGTTTCCTCCACTGCTGCTGCCATGGTTCCCTTTATTGTAAGCCATTACTCTCAGTGTTACCCAGCGAGTTGAACAAAATTGGATTCTTTTTCTTGTTCCTGGAATTGGAATAGTCAAGGATGAAACGAGTCGCTTTCTCTCTCCAGAGAGGTTGTTTATGGTGGTGAACTTACCTTTGGTTGCTTGTCATGTGAGAAAGACCATGCAACTACTCATAGCTGTGGTAGCATTACCATGGGGACTGTGTCAGGGCGCTGATTCTGGAGACTGCCTTTCTTATTTTGAGTTTCCCCATGTTCTCTTGTGATTTTATTGTAATACCCTTCGCGTTATGATGTATGAATTGCCATACTATGATGGGGAGTTTATGCATAGGTTACGGATACACACAATGGACATGATTCATGAATTTGCTATGGTTTGTTTACTTTTATTGGCTAAAAAGACTTTTTCTTTTGTTTCTTTGCTAAGTAGGTATAAATAGACACTGATTATTCAAGAGTAATTAAAATTTAAGACAGCTACTATATTTCCATTTCAAGAAATTGAAGTCTTTCATGTGGGATGATACCACTACAGTGATTTCCTTCAATCTTAAGGCCTTTTCTTTCTGAAGCTATTATTTTTTTACCCTGATTGATACAGCATGCTACTATAATCCTTTCGGTTTCATAAATGGCAAAGCTGCTTCCCCCCACACCCCACTTCAGCGAAGGCATCAGAAGTGAATTTGATCAGTGTCCAGACCCAAAGAATCTGTGCCATTGGGTCATCTGTAAGTGGGATGCGTTACCTTTCCCTATTAGGCCAGAAGCCCTTTAGTTTGGGCCACAAGTTCATAATCTGCAGAAAAGGAGGATCAGTATTAATTAGTCCAAAAAAAATTACTAGTTAGCAGCAAGAATTTTAAATAACTGGTAGAAAGTTTAATTCCTTGTAATTTATCTTACTACTTATATTATTCAGAATCAATACTACTCTCTTCGTGTGTTTAGTCTTTTGGCGTCTTTATCCTTACAATGCTTCAGTGCATCCTATGTTTAAGGGATTATATAGCCATGGCCAATGCTTGGCTGTCATACTTTGCCTCTCAGGCCACTTTGCGCAAAATTACCTCTGAAGATTTGCTGTATTTCGTTATTTCTTTAATCAGTTTAAAAACAAAATTTATTTAATATTTGAGATAAGGTTAGATTAGGGCCTTGGTGGGAGTTGTTCTCTGTGGTCCTTTTTAGGACCATGGCCATAGTTTATATGATGACTCGTTCTGTTGTCTCGGTTCGAATTCTTGAACAGGGTCTAGTGAAAAAAACAACTTGCGAGTGTAAGGTATATAATATTCTAAATATATAATAAATTCTTCCCAACATTCTTAGAGGGTAAAACTATTAGGAATGATAATAGAAATTAAGAATAAAAATGTGATTTTATGAATAAGAAATAATTCTCATGTCTTTACTTTAAAAATATAGTAAAAAGAAATGATTAATTATACTTTAAAAATATAGTAAAAAGAAATGATTAATTAAAAAACAATTACAAAAATAAGTTAAACATTGCACAAAATTTGGAAAAATAAAATTTGTTCCTTTCAAGTTATCAAACCACCCCTCGAGATGTTTAGTTTTGTGCAAAGTGAAAAAATTCTCTCTACATAATTATATTCAATATCTATAACCTTTGTAATCATTATCTATTATTATTTAATAATATCTAATTCTTTTCAAATTCAAATTAAAATATAAATATAAAAGTTTTTTTTCATTTATAAAATTACTTCTTTCCTTCTAATATTTCTTTCTACCAAACAGGCCATTCGTTCTTTGTTGGATCTTTCCTTTCATAAAGATTCCCTGCAGTCCTATTTTTCTATATACACCAGCATGAGGTACTGATGTTGGAGAAACCAATTTAGTTGATAACTACAATGAATTGCAAGACAAGCAAGAGGGGATTTGGTGCACTAGCACATGGTGAAGGCGTCATTGAAGTAGTCTGTAATTTGTTGGATATGCAACAAGAAGAAGAGCGCCTAGCAAGGGAAGAGTGCTTATGCAGGGAAGGGATACTTCTCCGACTTATCACAAAAAGAAATAATTCAAAGTCAAATGGCTGCTAGTATTATTGTACGCTGCAGCACACCCCAACATACGGTATACACACACTAATCATCACTAATCTCCAAATTGATAACAAACAAAAAATAAACTCTGATGTTTTAACTGCCTTTTTTGACCCAGAAACAAAAGTTGCAATTGCCTAATCAATCATGGCAACCACAAGAATAAACAAAACCAAATTGTACAAGCGCTTAAAAACTGTTGCTCTGAGTGGTTGTTGTGTCTGAATTTAAACCTTGATATCAACATATCGAACACAAAATTCTGACCTTGTGCATAAAATTTGTTTCTGTAACCACGTTCTATGTACACTTGAGCTTATCCTACTTGGAAAATTATACCGTCACAAACACTGCTTGCTTTGAAAGTCTTCAAATAATGTCTGAAACAGTTCATGCAGCCTCTCGGCACCAGGGCCTGGCCTAAACACCGTATCATTGCCATGCAAAGAACACGGGTCTGCCCCGCCATCTGAGCTCCCAATACACCATGCCCCAGGAGCAAATCTATGTGTGCGTCTCAGGAGCTCTCTGTCAATCTTGTCTAGGACTGGATCATCCTTTGCAAACTTGCGGGCAAAGGGAGCCTTGCTTTTAACCATTTTGTCGAAGTCCTTCATAGTTAAAGAAATGGGATGCTGCTTTGGGGGACTGTCCCAAGCAATGTAGTGAAGATCATGGCTTACTACAGTATGCCTGAATTCCTCTTTGTTACAGATTACCGTGTGAAAATAGCCCTCCGGAGAAGAGAGAAAATTCGTGTAATACATAAGAATAGTTCGTGGAAGGTTATCCCACCCCCATATACAGTACTCCACAAAGGACCGGGTTAGCACAACCCAAGCTGAACCTGGTGTAACCAGAGACATATACAAATACAAATATACGCAATGTTAGACCTAACAGGTATTAAAAAACCCTAAAAGGGCTTTCTGCTGTGCGTTTATCATGGAAGGTGGACCAATAAATAGATATAGAACTATATTATATATATATATATATATATAAAAACTATAGACATACCAGTAAACAACCTAAAAGATGTGGGAAGTGATCTTCGTTGAGTAGTCCATGCAAGGTTAGATTTCTTTGATAAGTACAGGGCTGGATCAATGATAATGGGTCTTGCCCTATGGCTCCTGAATGCATAAGCAGCATTACGGAGAAACCTTGATCAACTGATATAGATAAGGAGACAAAAAGTAGAACATATTTTCCAGTATTTTTGAGGCTGTCACTTACAGTTTCCAACCAGCAATTTGTGTATGTTCGATAAAATTGATATCTCTAGACAGATTAGAGAAAACATGAAGCAAATCTGCAAAACCAGGAAACAAATATTTGATTACTTCAAAGGCAAAGTTCAAGAAGGACTGATTACATATAGCTCAAACAACTTCTGTGAGAAAGTAACATTACATGTTAGAAGACAACAAAATAGTGCTCAGACATTTTAATTCGTGCAAAACCATCTACTGGTATCACTGGTAGCCAGCACAATAAGTAATAGGAAATAGTTATCTTTGGACCACATATGCATAATTTTGCAACATAAAGATTAAAATTTGCCTTCATATTTATTACGTTAACACACCACCAACATCCCCTACACATGGGCCAAAAGCAGTGTGGCACGCCAGCCCCATATAAAGTATTAATATCTGCTTATACATACTCAAGGATCAGTAATTGAGATTTGGAAAAAGAATTGAAGCCAAGACTTATTCCAGATCATGCACACATCAACAATCTTAGAACCTAGTAACTTCCACCAGGCTTTAATGTGGAGAAATAGCAATAGTTCATTCAAGAGCAGCAGAAGAGCATAACATATGATTGAGGAACACATTTTTTTTGTGTTGATCTTTAAAATCAAACAAATAGTTAAGAAAATGAAACTAAATTTTTCATACTGGTTAACAAGACATCACAGCTATGACACAAATTTTTTTTTTTTTTGGGGGGGGGGGGGTGGTGTTGGTAGATGAGAAAATTATCATGCACCTATCATGTTAGACCAACTCAGAAAAAATAAATGAATAAGAGGAAAAGGTTTTTTATCTGAAGAAAATAGGACAGCTTCAAATAATACCAAGAATGGATTAAGAACAAGTTGCATTATCATTGTTACACATAAGTGAAAAAAGAGGAAAGAGAAGGTTTCTTGAAGCAGACTGCGTACTTGTGTAAATGATATAAAGATAATAATAAATTTGCAGCACACAAGATTCACAAGTCATTGACTACAAAAATACCTAAAACAAAATTTAATATGTAGGTACCAAGAATTTTATTGGGATCAAAACTAATATGAAACTTGATTTTACCTGCATTTTACAGGCATACAACACTCGTTTAGACATGTAAATTCAATTTAAACCATCTGCTTCACAGAGACAATAATCTAGGATATTGAGAATTTTAATCAAGAAGCTAACGCATGGCAGTCATTTTCAATATTACAATGGTTCTTGTCATGAAAAGAAGATAAATCATTTGTAATATATGTCCCATATATATTCACAATTGAAGTTGTGATGTCAGAGATACTTTGGCAACTGCCAAGATTAAAGAGCACAGAAGTTTTCATTTTCCATATTACATGAAAGATAGACCTCTTAACACAACAATAATTCTTTGTTAAATAAGCACTATCTAATATCTTTTTTGGTTAATAAGAACTCTAAGGATATGTTTAGGAGTAGGGAGGGGAAAGAATCCAAAGAAAATGGAAGGGGAGAGAAAGAACGGAAGGGATGGTGATATTTGGCAGATAAGTGCTAATTGCTTAAGTTAGCCTTATTAGCTTTTATTTTGCTTTATTCTTCTGAACTGTTTCTATTTTTGTTAGTTGCCATTCTATTATGCTCTGTTTA
Source organism: Erythrophleum fordii (assembly GCA_032878935.1). Taxonomy (NCBI): domain Eukaryota; kingdom Viridiplantae; phylum Streptophyta; class Magnoliopsida; order Fabales; family Fabaceae; genus Erythrophleum; species Erythrophleum fordii. The sequence goes on from JAVQMF010000035.1 coordinate 16,500, forward strand.
GTTAGTTACTGAACCTGCAAGTAGTCGATGAAAAGAGTACCTTCCCTTATCAGTTATAAATAAGAGAAGGGAAACTAATTGTGGATGTTGATTGATTGAATTCTAAGATGAGAAACTGGTATTGAGTACTAGAACTTTTGCCTCGGGTCTGTACCAAACTAGTATCAAAGCATCGATCCTCAATTATGGCAAAAGAGACGAGATCAACAGACCAATTTCATGAAATGGAACAAGAGATGCAACAAACATGAGCTAACATGAATGAGCTTTGATTGTCGATGTTGTACCCAATGAGTCGAGTAGACGCTTCAATTACAAGACTCAAAGCAAGGATGGATTCTTCAGTTGTAAGGTTCAAAAGCATGTTCGTAGAAGTGTTGGCAAAACTATCATCATCAACAATAGTTGTTGCAAAAGAGGATAATGGAATGTATGGTGGTCACTATGCAACAAGTACATTTGGAGGACGAATGATGAACGAAGGTCCTCAATTCAGATTTTATAATGGTAATCAGTTAACTATGGCGAATGATTATTAGTTCCCTACTAAATTTTTGAGAGTGAATTCCCAAGGTTCGATGAATTGAATTTCAAAAGGTAGCTGATTCATTGTAAGTAGTTCTTCAAAACAAATGAGACTTTGGTGAATCATCATGTTCATTTAGTCACAATGCACTTAGAAGGGAAGGCATTGAATGGCATCACAGTTTCGTGAAGAAGAAAAAATTGCGAAATTGGATGGCTAGAATATATTAAAGGGTTGAAGATGAGATTTGGTGATATTTTCAAAGTAGGCCCAATGTCAGAGCTCAGAATCTTGAAGCAAGAGGGCTTGTTTGTGATTATTAGGAGAAAATTGAAGAATTCTTGGCAAAAATCGAGTTGTCTAAAGAGCACGCTATTAGCTACTTCCTTAGAGGACTCAAGCCAAAGATAGATTGAAGCTCAAGATGTTTAAACCTATGACCCTCTCCCATACAACATATCTCGCTAAGCTTCAGTACTTGCTATTTAGAATCAACACTCACCATTCCCCAAAAAACCTCAACCCACCTACAGCTAAACCACTAGTATACAAAACCCCAAACCTTACTCCAGTCTTCCTTCCTATAGAAACTCTACTAGTTCTAATACTACCACCAAAAACAACATAACCAATGACAAAGAAACTTCCATTTTAGCTTCAAATTTTGCTAAGACCAAAACTAGTACCACCACTAATAAACCTATCAAACACCTTACCAAATCAAAGATGTATGACAAAAGGAAGAAGAGGCTTTGCTATTGGTGTCCTAAAAAGTTTAGTTTTGATCATAAGTGTAACAGTTCCATGACATAAAAATTCAACAAAATTCTACGTTGATTGTTAACGGTTAAACACAACCCTCCTTTTTTTCGGACTTAGGACTGATTATAAAATGATTTGTATCATAGGCAGAGTTTGATCTATATAACCGACTCTACCTAATGGAAAAAGGCTTATTATTGTTGTTGTTGTTGTATAAATACAAAAGCTCACAATTGGTTGCATTAACAATGAAAGAAGAGGATCAACTAGATCAAATGGAGATTGATGAGGAAGTTGAGAACTCAGAGGGAAATATAAGCCTACCACCTCCACGAACATCCTTAAATGCCATCATCGGTTCCATGACGAACTCTATTGCGTAATCTACAATGCAAGTACAAGGGTGAGTTAAGAAACAACCTATTATCTTACTCTTGGATACAAGGAGCACCCACAACTTCGTGGATGCTACACTTGTTAAAAGGTTGAAATTGAAAATTCATCTAGGCTCAAGAACCAAAGTGTCAATAGTTGATGGCCAACAGGTTTCGATGGAGGCCAAATGCAAGCAGTTATAGTGGTCTATGTATGAGCAATTATTTAAGGTTCACTTTTTAGTTATGAATTTGCATGACTATGACATGATTCTTAAAATCCAGTGGCTATCCACCTTGTGAAGAATCACTTAGGGATTGAAGGAATAATATATGAGTTTCGTCTTAGATGACACATTTTACAAGTTATTTGGGATGCATTATCACAAGAATTTGCTAGAAGACAAAGATACTAAAGGGAAGCAATTGTTACAACATGTTAAGATGTATGTCATGCAAGTACAACAACAAAAGCATGAGAAGGAAATGACACTCAAGACCAAAGTAGCACAGAATTGACAGGGGCATAATGCTGTTCCTTATAAGAGTTATTGAAGGAGTTTAAAGATGTGTTTAGGGAAGCTACTTCTTTCCCTCCTTAAAGGGAGTTTGACCACACCATTAGTCTCAAAGAGGAACAATCAATTAGTTTGAGACCCTATTGTTATGGACCCTTACAGAAAAATGCTATGGAGGAGTTAGTGAATGACAGATTAAAAAATCAGGTAATTTGGGCAAGTAATAGTGCTTTTGCTTCCTCAGTTGTTTAGGTAAAAAAGAAGGACAGTACTTGGCGACTTTGTGTGAATTACAAAAGGTTGAACACTCAAATAATGAAAATAAATTTCCAATTCCTATTATTGAGGAATTAATTGATGAATTAAAGGGTTCTCAATATTATTCGAAGTTAGATTTGAGAGCAAGGTACCATCAAATCTGAATGGCTCCTTTAGGTATTCATAAGATTGCTTTTAGGACATATCAAGGTTTGTACAAATTCCTTGGCATGCCATTCGCGTTAACCAATGCCCCTCCCATGTTCCAAGGCCTAATGTACAAGGTCTTCAAACCCTTCTCAAGGAAATTTAGTTTGGCATTCTTTAATGGTATTCTAGTTTATAGCTCTTGTTGGGAATTCCATTTACAATGTTTGAGAAGTACCTTATAAAACAAAATGTATTGTTTGCCAAGATGCATAAGTGCACATTTGGAGCCACTAGTATTGAATGTTTGGGCCATATTATCTCAACTCAAGAAATTATAGTAGATTACAAGAAAATAGAGGCCATGCAATCTTGGCCTATTTCTTCTACAATTAAATCCTTAAGAGGATTCCTCGGCCTCACAAGTTATTATAAATGATTTGTAAAGAATTAGGGGTCCATTAGCAAGCCTCTGACAAATTTATTGAGAAAGGGAGCCTTTATATAGAGCGACAAGGCTGAAATGGCTTTTAATCAATCAAAAAATGCTATGGCTTCCTCCTTTGTTTTGGCACTTCCTGACTTCTCTATTCCATTCCCAGTAGAAATTGATGCCTCTAACATGTGAATGGGAGCTGTCCTTTCTTAAAAAAGTCACCTTATTGCCTTTGTGAGCAAGGCTTTTTCTCTTACTAAATGCCACCTGTGAGCCTATGAAAAGGAGTTGATTGCTATTGTATTTGCTGCCCACCGTCGGAGGCAATATCTTTATGGAAGACCCTTCATTATTCTCATTGATCATCTTCCCTTGAAGAAGCATCTCTTGGAACAAAAATCAATGACCCTAGAGCAGTTTTAAATGGATTAATAAACTTTAGGAGTTGACCTATGAAATTGTCTATAGGAAGGATAAGGATAACCTAGTGGCAGATGCCCTTTCTAGGCAAACTAGTAATGGGTCTGATCTCCAATTTTCTTGTTCTGCTATTATTTCTGTGATTTCAAGTTTAAATAATAGAGTGAAGGCCTCTTGGCAACCTGATAGGACATTACGGGTGTTAATTGCTAACTTGGAAATGGACCCACACTTCCATCCAAAGTTTACATGGGAACACCATCTTTTGAAAAGGAAAGGCAAGCTGGTGGTAGGAAATGATCAACCATTGAGGCTCCAATTGCAGTAACATTTCCATGATGACCCCATGAGTGGCCATTTAGGTATGATAGCAACATATAAAACAATTGCAGGGGTTTTCTATTGGAAGGGCATGGTGAGGAAGGTAAGAGAATTTGTAAGAGAATGTGAGACTTGCTAGTGTTACAAGTATGAAACAATAGCTATGCCTAGCCTAGAAGGACCCCTCCCTATTCTTGCCAATTTATGAACTAACATTAGTATGGATTTCATTGTAGGGTTGCCAAAATCTCATAATAAGACAATCATCTTGGTTGTAGTAGACAAATTGAGCAAATGTAGTTATATTATTCCTCTTCAACACTCATTTACAGTAGTACAAGTAGCTTAAGCTTTCATGGATAACGTCATTAAATTGCATGGGTTCGTTCAGACCATTGTGACTAACAAAGATCCCATTTCTTGTGACAAATTCTGGAGAGCTATCTTTAAGATCCAGGAGGTTAAATTACTATATTCTTCAACTTACCATCCACAAACTAATGATCAAATCGAGGTATTAAACCGTTGCTTAGAATGCTACCTGCGTCGCATGACCAGGGATCGTCCTAAGGATTAGATTAATTGGCTTCCACTTGTAGAATTATGGTACAACACCTTGTACCATTCTGCTAGAGGCATGTCTCTGTTTGAAGCTACTTATAGGATAATCCCTCCAATACATTTACCTTATCTTGCAAGAGATTCTGACAATGAGGTAGTTGATAGAAGTTCAAGGGCAAGGGAAGCTACAAAACAACTACTTCAGCATCATCTCCAAAAAGCTCAGAATAGGATGTTACAAATGGCTAATAGAAAATGGACAGATAGAGAATTTATGGAGGGTGACGTGGTCTACTTGAAACTTCACCCTTTCAGGAGAAATACTGTGAATAATACTGCCTTGCACAATTTGTCTACCAAATATTATGGTCCTTTTAAGGTTTTCAAGAGAATTGAACAAGTGGCCTATCAATTGGAGCTACCTAGTGGTACTCGAATATATCCAGTGTTTCGTGTATCCTTATTTAAGAAGCATATTGGCAACAATGTTCTAGCAAGTTCTACCTTGCCTCAAATGAATGGAGATGGATTCTTTTCTATGAAACTGAAGCAATATTAGCCAGGAAGGTGGTCAAGACAGGTAATCTCCCACTTACTTAAGTGCTAATTCAGTGGAAACATGCCAAAGCTGATGATGCTACTTGGGAATCCCTTCCAACTATCCAACAACAATTACCGGTTTTTGATACCTCCGCTCACCCTCATCCTTGATGACAAGGATCTTTTTGAGGGGGGAACCATTGATACGAGGCAGACAAGTGCTAAATGCTTAAGCTAGCCTTATAGGATTGTACTTTCCTTTATTCATATGAACTGTTTCTATTATTGTTAGTTGCCATTTTGTTGTGTTCTGTTTAGTTAGTTACTGAACCTGTAAGTAGTTGCTGGAAAGAGTACCTTCCCTTATCAGTTATAAATAAGAGAAGGGAAACTAGTTATGGATGTTGATTGACTGAATTCTGAAATAAGACGCTGGTATTAAGTACCAGAACTTTTGCCTTGGGTCTGCACCAGATGGTCAAATGATCATTCTCCTTCTCCTTGTTTAGGAAATCTTTCTCCTCCAAAATCTCCCAAAATAGGGAAACTTAAAGGTTTGCTTGGGAGAGGGAAAATGGAAGACAAGGGAAGGTTTCATTTAAACCTCTTCCTCGGTTGGGAGTTTATTATGAAGAGGGGAGGAGAATGGAGGATTTACCCTACAAAATCCTCCAAAGTCCTTCCTTCTTTATAATTTTAAGCTCCCCCAATTTAAGGGATTTAGAGGAAAAAGTTTTCTCAAACACAGGGAAGGCAAATTGTCATTCGACCATTCCTTCCATTTTCTTTTGTTCCCTTCTCCTCCCAACTCCCAAACATACACTAAAAATATAAAGAATGGAGTAACCTAGGAAAATTAGTTGAAAATCCTTCATTAATCTTCCTTCCTTACTATTGACAAGGGAAAGATTTCATTAAGAACTTCCCTTCCCTTCCCTTCTCCTCCATTTTCTTCCATCCAAACATACCCTACAGCCCTTAATCCATCCAGTCATCTGAGCTACAAGCTTCAACGCATGAATGCAATCCATGAGGTATTAAAATTATAAAGATACTGGGAATTTAGTCCATAAAAAATTTTCATAAAGTTCAGATGGAGGAACTCCAACAATATAATGACAAAAACATATTGGTGACAAGGTATCCATAATATCTTTAACAACAGGACTTCAGAATTTGACATATATTTATCCAGCCAACTAATAAACTATATCTGATTTCTCTACCATTTGAGAGTAAAAAATTCAACAATGTAACGAAGCTTTGTAATAGTAAAAGCAAAACTCTCATATGTAGTCTGCTGTATGCCTGTATCCTAAATTTTACAATGAGTGCAAATCAAATTAGCCAGAATGGTGACATTACTGTTGGGTTGTATTATCCTTAAGCACATCTCAAAAAACAAGATGAGCAAGCTAATCCCACCTCACTTCAGGAGCATGACTCATATTTGAGCTACTCAAGAAAACTATATGCTTTGAAGAGAAGACGAGCGTAGCAGATTGGAAGTAAGCCTATAAAAAGAATCTTTAGAAATACTACAAAGTCAAAAAGGAATGACTATTCATTTTGAAAATTGATAATAAGTTGTTTCAAACCATCTGTTAATGCATTATATATATAGATGTATCCATAACTAGGAAGCGACACATGCACAACAACACAACAAAATTTAAAGTATCCACATGAAATTTGAAGCGTCGTGTAGTGTCATGTCGTGTCTAATAAGAGTATCTGATTTGTGTCAGACATGGACACGACTCTTTTTTTAGAGTGTCCATGCTTCATAGATTCACAATAATCAGGAGATAAATGATCTGTAATTATCTTTCAATGACAACCAATTTTTAAATTAGTAAACCACTCAGAAACAGGATGTGTTCAAATCCAAAGGATAAGTTACTTAGTGTTTCTTGAAGCCGTAAGCAGTTACTATATCCTTCAACAACCAAGAAGCCAGTAGTTTGGGCAAGAATTTTGACAACGATAACAACATATAATATTGTGAAGCAGATAAAGAGAACGGTTTGTTACTGACCATCCTGTGTCACAAGAGGATAATCTGAGGCACTGAGATTTATAAACCAATCCCACTCTGAGCTCTCTTTCAACAATATTGCAATAGCTTGGAGGGTACAAGCAATCATTGTAGGACCCTTATATGTCACCAAATTGGATTGAGACATAACTCGCACATTCTCTACTTCACTAAATATAGGATCAGATTTTACAACATTAGCCAATTCCAACCTTTCGCGGGGTGGAGCTTCAAGATCTAAATGCAAAATATATTGATTTCTAGGGTGATACACTGCCTCTAGTGTCCTCATCATCCTATGACTATCACCCTTTGTGCCTGAAATAAGATATGCAAACCTAGGTGCCTCCATTTTCCGGATCACACTGGTATTCAACGATCTTTCCAAATCCGAATCCACAAAGTACCCACTTGAATCCTCTGATCTTGCGAATGAAATAATGTCAAATGGTGACTGCTCTCCCCCGCTGGAAGAACTAAGTGCCCCAAAAATAGCTGTGAGAACTAGAGTAACAGATACCAGCAAACTTGCAAAAAATGGGATAGCCCATTTCCTGTCACTAAATATTCTTCCAGAATGAGAAGTACCATTTTTCCTCATACTCTTTTAGCACTCGTAAAAACCAAGATCTCTAAATCAGCTCTAGCAGAAAAGTAGAAAACCAAAGCAACACCCACAAATCTTTAGAAGAGAAGAGAAGAGAGCAATGAGAGGTACGGCGGCTCGATAACAAAACCAAAATCCCTTTTTTAAGAAGAACAGCTACCATTTCAACATAGGAGCGATATTTTTGCAGGATAAAACGTGGTTTTCGAGCACAAACGCATGATTTAAATAGAGTGGCATAAATCTGCAGCAATTGCTAAGATTCTGAATTGCGAGCTAAAATAACCACGGGGGACAAATAACAAATGTTTTGGTTTTGGGACCCAGCTCGGAGTATAGTTTTAGAATTGATTACAGCAACTGAAAGGAACAAATTTGAAAAGTACATACATACAGAAAATCTCCAGTTGAGATTTCACCAACAAATAAATGCCGCTGGTTCTTTTCTTCTCAGTGAACTGCCCGAGATCTATGTCACTTACATATGGAAATTGAAAAAAAAAAAAAAAACAGAACAGAACACACTTGGATTGTAAGCTTAATATAACTTCCAAGTGAGGATTGGATTTTAGAGTAAAGGGCAGTGAATAAAGGGGAACAAAACAAACCCGTAAGAGAAGACAGGTGATTCAATAAAGTGAAAATTATAAGTGAATCTGAAGTCAGATAGATTCAAAGTTGTAGTTTTCTGTCTGAGGAATTGGGTTTGCAAGAAGAGGGAAGGGGAGTTCTTCTGGCATCAGATGTCTAGATTTGCTTTGAGTGTTGGCAAAATCATGAATTTAAGTCTTTTAAATATTGGGTTTAGGTGAGATAATGAACTCGCTCTCACTAATGTTAGTTTGCTGTTTACGTTAGTTTGAGGAGCGTGTACTGTTGCAACGCGAAGTCGCGAACCTTGAATTTTGATGGCAACACTTGACTCAACAAAGGCTCCATTTTCAAACCGCTGGGTTTCTTGTCCTTTCTCGGTTTCTCCACAACATGCCGAGCTTCAATCGCGGAGGAAGAAAGATGATTGACAAACGAGAGTAATTGAGTTCCAATTACAAATCAACACATGTATCGGGAAAAAAAAAACTTTTAAGAAATAATATGTTTTAATTATAACTATCAGAATATGTAATATTATTTACAGAACTATAATTAAATTGTGTATTTATGTTATCAGTATTATTATTTCTTTATTAATACTGATTATTTTATTAACTTTACAAAATTTAGAATTAATTGGGTTTACACGATTTCAAGGTTTCAATGTTTCATCTTAAAAACTAAAAATAAAATTATAAATGCGCGCACTCTGTCTTTCTCGTGTTTTTCTTTTTATGCACTAACATAAACTAAAAACAAGAGGTCACGTTTTCATATGAGGGGAGAAAAAAAAAACCCTTAAAGAAGTGGAGTGACAAAAACTCTGAGGATAAAAATTAAGACATTAAAGTCAATGTTGCATGAGGTATTAAATTATATAAAGATAATCAAAAATGAAGGTTGGAAACTGGGTGCGCGCCTAATCTTGCAAGTGGTATTAGCCTCAGTGCATGTTTGGGTAAATGTTAAAAAATCACATTTACGTAGAAGTAATAATCTTTTACTTCATTTGAAATGTGATTTTGGGAAAAGAAAATGCACATCCAAACATAGTTTTAGATAAGTTTGGAGAAGACTATGGTGGGGAAAGGGAGACAGATACATAAGAAGTGAGGAAATATTATTTAGTAGATTACAAACGGATTTATCTATGGATTTTAAGGTTATTGCTTCACTGCATAGTTCATCTCATCAAAGTCAGAGGGAATAAAGTTTCTATTGACATGGGAAGTGAAAAAAATATTTTTTTTATCAAAAATGATAACAATGTTTCATATTAAATGTTAAATTTTAAAATTATTTTAAAAATTTTAATAATAAATAATTTTAATTTAAAATCTTGAAATGTAATTTTATTATATAATTAAAATTTTTATCCTTGTGTCATTTTGAATAATTTTAAATTTTAAAATATTTTAAGATAAAAATATAAATATTCTTTATTTGAAATCCTTAATTATAATTTTTTTTATTTTTGTTTTACATTAATTAACGCAATTTAATTATTTAATATTTTTTATTTTCAAGATGTTTTAATTATTTGTTCATCTTTGATTTTCATTTCTGTACATTTCTATTATATCAAACATAGAAATAAAAAGATATTTGTATTTATTTTTATATAATATTAAATATAATTTTTGGTCACATAATTTTATTTTATTTTATTTTTATTATCTTTTCCATCCATTTAAAAATCTTTTTACTCTATGAATCATAACCTATAGAATGCTTGAATGTTGGTGATGCGAGGAATATGAAAAATTTGAGGAGACCATTAACGTGAAAGTCCAAGGATGCCAAAGTTTGAATAATGAAATGTGATATGCTGAGCCTCCATACTCATGGCTCAAGCACTCAAGGTTTGATTGACAGTGACAACCAAATCAACATTTTATGGTTGATGAATATTTCGGAAATTAATGAAGCCGAATTAAGAACTGTATGGAATTATAATTATAAGAGCGATATTTTTATAATTATAAATATTTTTAACTTTAAAAGAGGTCAAATATTATCCTAAGCTTAAAAAGGAGAAAATCATTATCATTTAATAGTAATGTCAGCATTAATATAGTTGAGTAATGTTAGCGTTAATATGGATGATTTGTTTGAACTAATTTCTCTTAATATATTTTCTTATTGCTCACACTAAGACTAAAAAGATTACAAAATTCAAATTGATATTAGAGTGACTAATTTAATGAGAAAGTTATTAGACAGGGCAAAAATGCAGCTGAACTAGGAGAATTATTATATCACTCCTATTAGAGATATTCATAAATATTATTTCAAATAGTTTAAGCTTTTAAGATTAAGTGACTATTTATTCCTTCTAAAATTAAAACTCATTTACTCATATGAATGTTTACAATTATGCTCTAAGCCTCAAACTCGATAAAAATTTGGTCAAATCCATTTACTTTTTTTTTTTCCTGGTTAAATTTTGATGGAACAAAGATACATGGAGATGCATTTATCTTATTGTCGTCCGTACACTTATTTCTAAATATACACACACATACATACATGTACATAACTTCAATTCCGTCCACTCCAAATCACCTTAAACATAAGATATTAAATTTTAGAGTAACGTTACTACGACAAATCTCAACAATTACAAATAAGGAAGTTTCATCTATATATTTGAGCGTTACATGACCACATATTGGGCAAGTTTAGTGTTTTTTTTTTGTTTTTTTTGTTTTTTTGGGGGGGGGGGGGGGGAGGGGAGCCTTTTACCGTTGTCGGCAGGAGGATCACGTCGAGCTCAATGATATTGGGTGACTATAATAGTTGGATGGGATCTGATAATTCTGATGGTGAGGTACGTTAGCGGATATAGTGACGAAATGTGAACAGCACATAGCGTAATCATCTCCAAAGTCCAAACAATATCACAAAAGTTGATTCATCATGCTGTGAGGACTGAGTTATGCTCTCTCACACACACACCCCCAGACACACACACACACACACACACACACACACACACACACACACACACACATATATATATATATTAACATATTCACAGGCAGGTATCGGGCACTGCGCACCCACAGAACTTCGCATCCCAACACAAAACCTGACCTCATCAACTTGCATTAAGTAGGCACCTGCATTGCTTCCCATTTGTCTCTGAAAGCCCAAAGTAACCATATTTTGATGAGCACCCTACATCAACTGGAATCAATCCAGCACCCACTGCACTACCCCACTTAAGCTTCAGCATCAGCATCTACTGACGCATTTGGTGCTGCAGTTTTGCATTTAGGGTGGAGATGATGTGGATAAATTGAGCTCTGTAATATTAGATCATGTTAAAATTTATATGTCTCTATGCATATGATAGTGAAATATTATTTTATATAAATCTCAAAAATATTGAACGACGGAAAAGCTCGAGCTCCGAACTTTTTATAGCATTAACTTTGCATTTATCTTTCGTAGACTTGAACCCACCCAAGATTTTTAAATTTTAAATCATTACTTGCTGCATCTTCTTTTTGATGTTCTCGCACGGATTCTTTTGGCGTCCTAGCTAGCTAAATCAATCTTGGAGCAGCAAATTGATACTCCTACTTTTTTTGGACTGGTATGGCTCTCCTTTTCTCGGTGAAGTGGGGTGGCGTGTAAGCAGATCACTAGTTGTGAGTTGTCACAGTATTTGAGCCATTTTTGCTACTTGAACGTATTCAACATGCCAAGTTTTTCATTGGATTCTGTGGGAGAGTGGGAAAAAATTGAAGTGGCAACAAGTCAAATATAGTAGGTTGGTGGCCACCTAACAATTTTTATTATTCAGAAAGGTGCTAATAAGATGCCAAGGACTAGGGGCACTAGAGGCAACGCATGCATATTCGTTTCAAATTGGAATGCCAAGTAGCCAACAATATGTATCAGGCTGAAGAATCCTGTGCGGATCGATAGAGTTTGGTTCAACTCAGGGCAGGATGGAAGTACTTGGACAAGATCACTATTTGGTCGTTATAAAGTGGAAAAGTCTGTTATCGTTATAACCAGTACTATTTTCTTCGTTGAAAAATCGACAATAGACAAAGCATATATATATATATATATATACACACACACACACACATATATAATGCGCATTATTATCTTAGAGATTTTATATGCGGCAATTTGTTAGAACAGTGATTGGCTCTGTGGGGATACTGTTTGAAGGCAAAAGACCACTAGAGCTATAGGTGGCTTCAATAGAGCATACCTAAGCCAATCATGAACAAAATTGCATGCCACAGTAAAAAAAGTCCTATTTTTACCATTTCTTTTCCTAATATGGCCTATTTCACTTAAAGATGAGACTATCGAATCCTTACTTATCCTCTGCTTTTTTTCTGGCAAAATCATGATGGTATCATAGGAGCTTGAGGCACCAAAAGAAGTGCTTGCCTCCTCTCTTCCCAATCTGGGGGCCCCAAGTAGCCTGCAGGCCAATGAAAATTATGTGATTCATAATTACAATTAATTGACACCAGAACAAAAGTTTCTTTTGAAATTAAGATGTTCCTCTCAATTCTTTGAACACAACGGTGAACATCATAGCATATCAGACAGATTTCTTAATTAACGGATTCTCTCAATGCTAAATATGTTCCAGAAGCCACATGCATGTAACATTTTTATGTATAATTTTAGTTGCAGAATGGATGGGGTTAGTGGTGGTAGCAGAGACAATACCTGTCAACTAGTGATTGCAATTTGTCTGCCTGTATGTTGGTGACTGAGCTAGCCTCAGTCTTTAAAATTGCAACCAAGACGAGAAAACCCATTTGTATGGGGTAACTATCATGGCGTGCGTCTTTAATGAATAATGGGTTTAAAGGGAACAAAAACTCTACTGTCTTTAAACTCCGCAAAGTGGTTTTGGCACACAAAAGCTTCCACCGTATGAAATGGCAACAAATACAAATCCAGAGCTTAAAAAAAATATATAATATTTTTGACAGGGTTCGTGTTTCGCACAAGTATGATATAAACTCGTATTCTAGTGATTCAATTTATATATCTTTTCCTCCCTTTCCTTAGTGAAAGGCATATTCTCTTTTGAGAAAAAAAAAAAAAAAAAAAAACTAGCCTACCATTTTGATCGAGTCCCAGTTACGCTTTATTGTTATACAGAAGAGATTCTCAAATAATATTTACCATATGAAGTTGTCGCATTAGTGTGATTATCAAGTCTTTTGTTCCCCGCCCCGTCTTTTCTATGTGGGGTAGAGTTCATTCTCCTTTTGTTCGTTGTTTTAACATATTGCCAGATATTATCATGTATCAATCATTTTTTTATGGACTTTTTTATTATTTTTGATGAATTTCCATGGACTAACTTTTGCTAGTTGTAAAATATAAACAATACAAAAGGGTAATGATTATATAAGCTTATTTGCTATTTGTTATATGTTCATATAGATCATCATTGAGTTAGCTTATTCGGAGTACACTTCGTTGCCCTTTTCAAGCGGAGAGGATGACAACAATAGATGGGAATTTGAATTCTGAACGCATAACTATCACCATGAACATACTGATATGACGAAAATACATCAGTTTAACACCAGTCCACCGTTATTACCACTTCAAACCCTTTTTGGAAGTCATTAATGTCCTTGTGTTTTAACATGTTAGAAAAAGCTCTTACAACTCATAATAATCATACGAAAACTGAATTGCAGTTTAGGTAGTAAAGAATCAAATTCCTCTTGAAGGTCTTCCTTTTTATTTTTGGGGTTGTTTATTTTTTGTTCATAGCATTATTTTTCTAATCAAACTTTATTTCATCCATTGTTGAATGCAAGATTGTGGAACTTGAACCATCTCCTTGAGAACAGTGGCATTTGCAACGTCCTAAAAACTGAAGCGGTAAAAAAAGAAAGAGGAGAAAAAACAACAACAAATATCGGAAACCTCGTCTTCTTTCATGAGAGGAGTTTTCCCGTAAACAAAAGTGCTGACCCCAAAGCGACCTTTCTCCTCTCTCACTAATGTCATATCATGCAAATAGCACCCTAAGCCTTTAACCCCTTCACCTCACGACATTTTTTATTTTGTTTGGCTCCGCCAGCTCATTCATTGAACCCCATTGGCAACCCTCTCTCTCCCTCTCTCTCTCTCTCTCTCTCTCTATCTGCCGCTTGCTCTCTTTCTCTGTCTAATATTTCAACGTTTTCTCCACCAGATCTCTCGGAGTAACCCTTGGAGAAGCGTGCTGTTGAATTTTCTCTTCACTGTGCTTTTCTGGGTTTTTCCCATCTTGTACTACAACTTTATTATTTGGGGGATATCCTTGTACCTTTCTAGATTTCTCGCCGCAATTTTCTCGACCCTTTATTCGATTTCCCTCCCATATATCCTGTGAGATTTCCTTCTTCTTTTTTTTAACCAGAACAGAGTCTTTCCTTATCGCAGAGGAAAAAATGGCGAATGGGTTGGAGAGAGAAAGTGGTTTGACAATGTTCAGTGATGACGAGCTAAAGGAGGTGAGTGGGTTGAAGAGAGTTGGGGACTATGTAGAGGTAACGTGTGGGTGTACTAGCCATAGATACGGTGACGCTGTTGGAAGGCTTAGGGTTTTCGTTAATGGGTACCTCGAAATCACTTGTGAATGCACACCTGGTTGTCAGGAAGGTCTCTCTCTTCTCTAACTAGTTTCTAAAGATAAGGTTTTGATTCCTATGCATGTTGATTTCCTGTGTGTACGGAGTCTCTGACGGTCTTAGTTCTGACGTTGTTCGGCGTCATTATTCGGTTGTTTAATCTGCCTTGGATTTAGAGTTTTCAATGATGGTTACGCAAATCGTCTTTTCTTTTGCTGGTTTCACAGTTGAAGTGTATGTTGATTTGTCTCAATGAACACCCTCCTTTACGAGTAATAGAGTCACGCAAATGTCGAAAGTTCTTATTTTATATGGAGTCTTTGAAAGTAGAACATGCTTAGTATCTTGATGAAAAATATTGTACCTATGGAATAATATCGCATAACCGTTATGATTGAGATTTGATCGTGTTACTCTAGGTATCTTATAATGGGGTTCTGAATTTAGAAAGTCATTACAGTCTTTATGATAGAGTAGGCTATGAGAAGATCCTATGGCATTCCAAGTCTACATTTGGTTTTCGTTATAAAATTTCTTCTTGTCCTTGATATTATATTCTCTTACGTGTGTCTGATGAAATAAACTATTTGTATATGGCGTATGCATTGAGGCAGATTTCCAGTGGTCTATGAGGGCGTAAATGATTGCCTTCTGGCAGGGGTTGAATTCTCAAATCTATTTCTTGTAGCCTCATGCATATGCATTGTCATGTTAAACTTGATTCATGTATCTATTTGTCTGCATTGTTTTGCTTGCACAATGATTTAAGTAGAGTACTGTTTCAGGCACAGAAGGACAACCTCTGCTGATGCATGAGGATTTTAGCAGAAAGTAGTTACATTATTAATGGAAATCTTGTTTGCCACAATGCAGCATGTCATCCTAGAATCAGACGACAAAAATTCAAACGATTGATTCAAAAAATTCTACAATACTGACATATTTAGTTTGATAGAGTACTATTTGAACATGTATTCATTATTGAATTTGGCAAGCACTTGATAATTTGGCATTTATGGAAGAGCTTGTATGATTAAGGGTAAATTTAAATCCTGATTTCTTCCATCCGGAGGACTTTTGAGGAGATGAGTAAAAGTTTCTTCTGTTTATAATTTTTCTTAAATACCTTGAACAAGGTGGCTAAGTAATCCACTTGATTATGGCCCTTATCTTTTTTTTTTTCTTTTTAAATAATTCTAGCAAACATTATTAACTGTTTTTTGGCCCACAGTTTGATATTTTTGAAATAGAAGCCATGTAGTGATCTTGTGTATTTCTACTGTGCTTTATGTATTCATAAAGTTAAGAAAAGTTTATTTCAAAATTGAAGTATCTAATTGCATGTTAGTAGAGTTGTATCAGAAAATTTAACCTGAATCAGTCTTCTTCACCCTAATGTCATGACCTTCTTATTTGCATAATGGTGTTTTATGGCTAGACAAGTTGTCTCCTGCTGCATTTGAGAAACACTCCGGAAGGGAGACAGCCAGGAAATGGAAGAACAATGTCTGGGTAATAGTTAATGGTGAGAAAGTTCCATTGTGTAAAACAGTGCTGCTCAAATACTACAATCAAGTGTCAAAAACTGCTAATGGGTCCCATAGATCCCATAATGGACGAACTTGTCACCGTGATGAGTTTGTTCGCTGTACTAGGTGCAACAAAGAGCGCAGGTTCCGTCTGAGGACTAGCGAGGAATGCCGCATCCACCATGATGCTTTGGCAGATGCAAATTGGAAATGCTCTGATCTGCCATATGACAAGTATGTTTATACTCTTATATTGAATTATGGAAATAACATTTGATGCAATAAACCAAAGATGAATGTACAAGATATCACATTTTTCCTAAAAACTCCATGTCAGTAAGTCTTGACTATAATAGGAGTGTTCTAATAATGTCCATGACTTGGATTAGTGCTACTGTACTACATTTAACTATAATCCTTAGCTCACATAAATTAGTATTTGTTTACACCAGATAGCATCTTTCTATATTTTGAACTAATAGGAAATGGTATGAAATGGTATAATGAGGATGGACGTATGTACTTTTGGTTGTTATTTTACCCATGGATAGCATCTGAAGAGTGAAGATATAAGTAGGAATGGAATTACATTTTAGGACAAATGTTCCAATACAAAGTCTTCCGAACAAGGCATCTTTTTGGATTCTTGCAAGTTTCCAGTGTACTGTACCAGTAATTTAGTATAGTCTAAGCCTATGATAGCTTAATTTTTGTTCTCTATGTCTTGTTTTGTTTCATTTTATTCTCTTGAGTTGATGCAACAGACTGTTTTAAAATTCCATCAGGCATTCAATCAGGTGATTGGCTTTGTTATATTACTTTGTTCATGGTTTATTATAGTTTAACAATTCTAAGGTTGTAACATCATGCTTAAACAGCTTAACCAGGCCTATATCTGAAGATGTTTTAGAAACATGCAGTGCTTAAATAAGAGACCTGTGGAAGTAATGTTGCTATGCGATTCATTTACATGTTTAGGGGTTAGTTATTTTCCTTTTGTGGATTCAGATGCTTCTGTTGTCGGAAGTGTATGAGTCCCAACATTTGGATTTGGCTGGCTGCTGTCTATTGAGAAACTTCACAGATATTGAAATGGTAAAGGGAATTAAATATGCCATGAAGAACATGGTGGAAGATTCTATGGTTGTGATAAATGGATTGAAATAGAATAGCTAATGATCATTTTAACATTGTGAACCGATTTATTGCTGGTTGTTATGAAATAGCTTTGCATAACAAATTACTTTCTTTTACTCTTGGGCATTAACCTAAAAGAATGCCTCCCTGAGGTAATACCTTTGGAGACAACTTGGTCTTATAGTTGATGAAGTGTAGTTCTACGTATAATTAGTGGGAATAATACTTGGAACCTTAGAAAAAGGATTTTTATCTTTGCAACTACAGTATTGTTGATAGCCACTAAAATTTTTTTTTGGGTCAGATTCTAAATGGATATCTTCATGTTGAACAACTATAACGCACCTCGTTTCCTCTGAGACTATCATACTCTCTGTCCATTCTCTCTCTCTCTCTCTCTCTCTCTCTCACACTCATAGGATCTTTGGTGAAGATATCTTTCTTTCATTTTCCTCATCTTTGTTCTTTTTATTATATTATTTATTTCATTTATGGTTATAATTGTAGATTATGTGGGGTAACAGTATATCTTTACTGTCCATCCTCGCTTATGGAGGCTTTTAGCTTACAGATTCTTTTTATCTCTTTTTTTTTTTTTTGTGTTTTGGGGGGGGGGGGGGGGGGCGCTAAGTTCAACCCTCTTTTCTAGAATGGATGGTATTTCAATCTTGGTTGATGATTCATAAAGTAGTTACTGAATGATAATACACTAAATAAAATAAGATTGATTTAATTCTATGACTTTTGCCATATAAGGCCTATGTTATTAGGTGTGGAATTGTCAGTCTTAACTCTTCAAAGAACTGTTCAGGAAGATACATGGTTTTGTCCTCGACATTGATGTTTTCCCTGCGTTTCTCACCCTGGTTATACTGTGTTGTGGTCAGTGGTCCTTTGAGTCTGTCTTAAGTAACAGCTGGTCTAGCCCTGGAATGTTGATTCCACTTTTATATTTCTATTAGGTCTAGATTGTCAACAGTGAGATGTATTACACAATGTATATGACTGTTGTAATATAATTATATGTAACATCTGAAAACTGTTTCTTTCTTGGACATTTACCACTGATTTGGAAGAAGCAGATTAGTGTTCTAATAAAAAATCGAAATGTTCTTTTTTGGCCATAATGCTTGAGTAAGTCAATTATCTTTTCAATGCAACCTGTAGAACTGTACTTCTGCTATTATGTGCATGTGCGCACACTGGTTCCTGTGTATGTTGTTGTTTGTCACCCATACTGTAACTACATAATGGCTATATATTTTATGGAGCAACCATAAATAGTAACTATAGACTACATTTCAGAATTACCTGTGATGATGAAGAAGAACGAGCAAGTCGCAGAGTTTACAGGGGATGTACACGTTCTCCAACATGCAAAGGTTGCACTTCTTGCGTCTGCTTTGGTTGTGATATCTGCCGTTTTTCAGATTGCAGTTGCCAGACTTGTACTGACTTCACTAGGAATGCCAAAGCTTGAATCCCAGATTGTGTTCTTAAGTTCTTATATTCTCCCAACTTTTCATATGGGTCATTTATGCCTACGGAAAAATTTACTTCCTAATTGAACTGAATTTCCCAGTCAGAGTTCAGCATTCATTGTCCTCATTGACTGGTTTTTTTTTTTTTTCAAATTTCAATATCAGTAATTTATTCCCTTCTATAATTTTTCTCATGGATTATGTTCTCTCTCTCTCTCTGTCTCACACACACACGTTTATACTTTCTTGAGAAAATTACGCGGCTGCATAAAGTGTTCTAAGTTAGATAACCCAGCATAAAGTTCTACGTAGATGGAGGGTTTGACCTGGTTAAAGCTGGACAGTTGACCCCTTCTCTCACCTTGGACTGTTGGACCCATTAGCCCCCATTGGGATTCATTAATTTTAGATATAGGAGAAATATTTTGCAAGACATGGTATGTTAGAATATGGCAGGGAGATGTAATGGACGTCTTTTAAGATGAAGGGCAGTTATTTTCTGCTTTGGGTTTAGAAGGAAGATATAAAATTGGCTACGTTCAAGATGGGAGAAGGCTGAATCAAAGTTAGCAGACTAGGCAAGTTTGCTGCAAATATAAACTACGGCATCATCTGGCTCCCCAAAGTGGTGCTTGCATATCTTTCCTTTTAATCCTCTTGTTTCTACAATCTGTATCAACTAGAAAGAAGTTGTGGCAATATGTCACTAACCCAGATTAAAAAAAATTCTATTTTAAAGGAACTTTAATTGATCGAGAGGAAGCTTTTCGATCGCAGACGAATAATTTTTAGTTAAAAAATGTCTCCTAGATTTTTTTTTTTTTTTTTGGGGCATGATTCGGCGTTCCATGAAGTTGCTACTTTAGATGTTTGTTAGCTCATCATAAATCATAAATCATCATACCGGATTTGCAATTCCTGCTTGCTCAGCACAGGATATTCAATTGAAAGTTGCTCTCGTCAACCATGCTTCTCTCAATTTAATAATCAAACAAGGAACAGTCAATCCCAAGTTGCTTAAGCCAGAATAATATTTTTGGGCTAATTCGTAAATGCCCAAGTTATCCCAAAGCAACCGATACCCATTACTACTAGGAAGTAGGAACTTTTTCTTTTATTTCCTGAGTAATTTTGGAGGCCGCTCGAGGATTAGAGGCTAGAAGAGAGAAATGAGTAATTCAATTGATTTTAAAATTCAATGGCCAAAAAAGGAAAAAAAAAAAAAGGATTTCAAAATTCTAAACAAATAGGTTTCAGAAAATTACAAGGCAAGGTGAAGCAGACAGCCTATACTATGATCTATTTCATGGGCGACGGAACCCAATACCCATCACTTAACTGGTCGCCAACCCTTCCTACCCCCTCGATGAAATGTTTTTCTTCCACGACCAGCAGATGCACCTGGATGAAATTGACCAGGAACGTGACTATTGCCTGAAATAGTACTAGGACGCATATTATGGTTTCTTTCCAACTGCATTTGATTAAATAAAATACCTTGTTCTCCAGCACAAATGGGTGGTTGAAACCGCAGGCTGTGGGAGCTCAACCCAAGCGGCATTTGATTTTGACCCACAAGCCCCTGTGTATATGTAGGTTGAGCAAATACAGTGGGCTGTAGTACTCCACGGAACATCTTTGTTGATAGTGATCCTTGACTGGACTTAAACTGCTGTTGAAAAGGAATTTCCGGCAGAGGAAACTGGTAAGGATTATGAGGCTTTTGTGAAAACCATGATGCGACATTTGCAGGAAATCCATTAGGAAGCAGGGCAGGTTGTGGCTGTAGGAGTGATGCCCCAGTAGTCTGAATTTCATTTGAAGCTGTGTGAGGATTCACACTTGTGGGTGGAAATGATGGAGCTATAGTATTTGCCCCATCATGACCTGGTCCAATGGCTGATAAAGGCGGGCAATTTCCATGATTAAGCAATGGTATGGCAGGCATTGCCCTTGCTTTCACTGGAACTTTTTTTCTATTATTTTTCCTATTTCCTGGATTTTGATCTTTGATGCCTCTCTTTGTCAATTTCTGCATTCTCCTATATTCAGCTTCTTTCTCATCATCTGAAAACTCTGATTCATCAGTCACCTCTTCATCATTCACACCAGATGCATCACATCCCTTTTTGTACAGATCCTTCTTGTTAAGCACATGATCGGCAAATTCTGGAACGAACGAGATCAAAGTACCCTCATAGATTCCCGCAGGAACTTCATTCTCAGAATTATATCTCACAACATAATAAGGGTTTCTGACAGGTCCAAAGACTTCATCAACAAATCCCAGTGGTGTTTGGCTCTCAGGCATCCAGAGAATAGAACCCTCATCAAGAGGATCATGCTTGTCTAGTCCCTCCACAATGACTTTAGCACCCATAATCTGTAAATGTTTAACATGACTGAGTTGATTTCAACAATAATTGATGCCTCTTCTAATCAATTTCCCCCAATCATATTATCTTTGTTTATTATCAAACTCTTAGTTTAATCAGTTAGGTAAAGACTAAAGAAACTAAACTTGCAATGAACAGAGTTTATACTGGAATATGACTATTTTGCTTCCCTTATCAGAGAAGTGTGTTCTGTGGACTTACCGACATAACAACTCCCACTGGCAGCATTTGATGGTGTGGTTCTAAGGCCACGTCCACTTGAGGAACTGGAGCAAGAGCCTGCAAATTTTATAAAGTTTAAATATAGCCCCAAAAGAAAAATTAAACAATAGCACAGCAAAGCCTTCTAGTTACTTAGATCAATTCGGAATACTAGTGAATTGAAAAAAAAAAGTTACCTCGTCCTGCGTTTGTGTGTATCATATGTCGAATGGAATATCAAAAAATTTTGAAATTTTCTCATAATATTTCTTTCCTCCATCCTAAATTTCTAATAAGAGGTCAGAGTTGAAGACTGAATTTTAAATATACATACGGACACACACACTAGTCTATCAAAACAGACAACAGATCAAATCAAACTCAGATAAACATATTGGAGTGAAATCACAGGATTCAAGCCCATCAAGAGGGTAAGTGAACATGTGGACAGGTAACAATTATCATTGAAAGAATGATTCTATCCCCCAGAAAGCTCTGGAATCATACTGGCTCAGCGGCTGAGAAGACGAGACCACCCAGCAAAGTCCCATAATCCGGTCAAATTGTTAGCAAATTGAAACATGTCTTTATTAATCAGTATAAGCAGAAAGTGCCTCTGTCGCTTGCCTAACGAACTGCGGCAAGTTGATTTTTCGGATTAGCAAATAATAATTAGTAAATAAATAATATTAAAAGAAAAGAACCTCCAGCTCATTCTTCGACCTGATGGGTCTGCCACTAGCGTCGTCATCTTCGTCATCCTCGGCATCATCATCATTCATGCCGCTCCAGCTGAGCATCTTCTCTACATCTTCGTCGTCGCCATCATCAACGGCTGCAGTTTTAGTATCCAGTTCTTGGCTGTCGTCAGAATCCCGTATCTCACCTTCTTCAAGCTCCTCATCAACAACTTCTGTTTCTCCTTCCCCTTTCTTGTCCGAATGTTCCCTTTCCTCGTTGTCATCATCACTACTACTACCACTACCGCTGCTACAACTACTCGCAGAAGAAGTGGAAGAAGATGACGGCGACGAAGACGTACTAGAACTTTCAGACTCCCAACGTTCACGCTCATCCGCCATTACCTCATTGTGAACAACATTGCCCACAATTCCAAATGAATCTTCAAAACCACCCACCAAACTAATTTTTCCCATCCCTTCCTCAATACTATCACCCAATGTCACCAACTTCTCACGTTCTGGAACCTCCACGTTCACCGCATCAGCAGATCCAATAGCAACTGGGTCGGACCGGGTAAGGACAGTGGTTTTTATCATGTGAATGGAGGTGTCTGAATTAAGCACCTTGGTGTTATCGTGTAGGGGAGCCATATCTGTGGGTGACTTATCATCAAACCAGTGTTGGATGGAATCAAAATCGAGGAAGGAATCAGCGAATGAGAAGTCGACGGTAGGCGGGTCAGGGATCTCAAAGAGATCCTTGGAGTCTTCAGCAAACGACACCATGTCTTGGTTGAGAGGCCCGCTGCCAGAAAGATGGAATGAAGGAGTGAAAAATAGAGGCACTTCATAGTTTCACATTTCAGGTAAACAAGGTTGTGTTTGGGAAGCGACTCCGTCCTTAAACCCTAGAGGCCCAGGGTTTTAGTTACCTTGGGTTACACGAATCCAGAATGATTCGGAACTACCGCCCCGTTTGGTTGGAAGAAGTGGTTTCATTTTTTTTAATTACAATATTTATTATTATTATTAATTATTATTTTTCATAATTTTTATTTAATAATAATTATTTTTAAAATCATTTTTATTTTATTTTATTTTATTTTATTTTGTGTATCAAATAGAATATTAGATGAGAGCACTTGTTTATAGCAATAAAATTATTTATATCTTTTTGTTTCAACTATTATTTGGATTCTTTAATTTATTTATTTTATTTAATTTGACTCTTTAATTTTTTTATTATTTTGATTTAATTCTTTAACTTTCAATTTAATTTATGATTTTAAAATCATCTCTTAATTTTAATATTTTAAAACAATTTCTTATCTTTTTTTAGTGTTTTAAAAAAGTTCTTAATAAATGTAACAAAAAAAATCAATAAAACACAAATTGAAAATTAAAGAATGAAACTGAAACAAAAAAAATTAATTAATTAAAACTAAAATAATATTTTTTGTTGGGTTAATGCATCAAATCCAAATACAAAATCTCCTGCGAGCACTTGGTTTAAGCCTGCTTATTATTTTGTTGGGAGCAAAATAAATAAAGATTTTTCAATACTAGTAATTAAATCTCTCAAACAAACTTAAAGAATTTAATAACATATACCTAAAAAGGTTATTTGAAGTTTTGTCTTCCTAAAGTCTAAATGAATAACATGTTTGTTTATTTAAGTTATAAAATAAATTCATTTTTTTTCAACAGCAAACAAAATCAATTCTTACATAAGCTGCCACAATATAGATAGGTTTTGTAAGTTCAAAGTCTTAATTAAGAATAAAACTGGTTATATAAATTAGATTATATTTTAGTTTTGAAAATATATTTTATATTTTATATGAATCATACACATATTTTTTGTTTCAAAAATTTATAAATTGTTAAAACATTTTAAATAAATTTTAGAGAGATACCATTATCTCTTGCTATTAAAAATTATGATATGTTAATTGAACATTTTTTTTATTTTCACTCCATTCTAACTCATTATCTTTTGTTTTCCTTGTTTTCTTTTTCAGAATATATGAGGTACACACTTTTAGTTTTTTTTTTTTCCTTATATAATAACATCATGTTGAGGCTAAAAGATTAAAAAAGAAATCCAAATTCCACAAGAACACAAGCCATATAAGCAACTAATATATAGTTAAAAAGGGATTTCCATTAAAAATCATATTGCTTACCCCCAAAAAAAGTGAAAAGCAAAAGAAGCCCTTACTTCTCGTCCATAACATTGTCAATGGCCAAACACGAAAAATAAAAATTGAAGAAAAAATCCCAATACTCAAATGTGCTTAAAACATTGGATCGTTTTGACACAGGAACCACAGTGATATGGTCCAATTCAAGTATTTAAACCCGAGTCTTCGATTACAACGCTTCAAGAAAAATATTCAGTTCAACAAATGAGGTCTAGTCCAGAGTCATGGATGAGATGGGTCAAGTGATAATGTCCAAATGTCTTTGTCAAATATAGTTTTTTGGCCAAATATCAATTGAAAAGTTCAACTCAAATCCTAATGTCTATTTCTCGAAAAATTTCGCAAGTAGAATCTCAAAATCATATTCAACGCAGATTTTTTACTCATTTTTAAAATGTTTTGAATTGTTTAAATTTAATTTAGATTATCTATATTTTTTTAATATTTTGATACTTTTTTTTTTGTTTTGAATGATACAAAACATAAAATAAAATAAAAAATTATCAACTTAACTTGTAAAACACATCACCTACTCATTTCATTTTAGTGATAAGTAGAGAACCTGAATATTTAGTTATATCCCAAAGTCTAAAGAACCCATTGCGTTGCAAATTGAAACCAATATGTGAAGAACCCATATATCCATTCTTCTTCTAAAAAAATCTCATAAGACAAATAACAGAGGGAGAAAGAGAGAGAGAGGATTTGGGTCACCGGCGACGGACACGGGTTTTTAACACTTTCTCTTTTGCATTGAGTCCCCTAAATCATCGTCAATGGCTACATTGTGGTTGCTGATGGAGTAAAGCGAGGTGAGATTCAAATTTAATAAGGCTAGAATTGATGAGTTTGGCGCCCTCACTTCGTTAGAGATTAGTTGATTTGATGATAAATAGGTGATAGAGAAAAAAAACCAGACAAATAGGCTGGATCTTGTCCATGAATTTTGTGTATTTAGAGAGCTAGGAGTAAATTAAGTTAAAAAAAAAAAAGATAAAATGAAGTGTATAAAACTCACAAAAAATGTGTACGTCTCACTTAGTTTTTTTTCTTATCTCTCATTAAATATAAGAGATAAATTTAAAAGGTGAAATGTAGAAGATATCAATTGGTAAGATTCTAGTATTTATTGACTAGGCATTAATGTCTTCGGAATATAACACGTTACACTCATCACGAATAGTATTACTATGTTTTGGAACATTTTTAAAATTTATAAATAATTTATAGAAGAAATTTGAAATTAATATTAAATATTAAATATATTTTTAAGATAATTTTGACCTATAAATTATATATCTCGAATTATAATTGTCTTATCCTAATCATCATTCTTTAATAAAATAATTGTACTTAACATTTTTGTCACTACTTCACAAATTAATTGCCCCTTGCATCTTCCTCAATCCCGGGGGCTGCTAGCTGTTTCTATTAAGTTTTTCTTGTTACTTCCACTAAAGTCCCTCCATGTACTTCTCTTTCATATGCACTAAACATATCTAGTTCTAATCTTACAAAATGAGCAGAGTATAAAATGATTTTTTTCAAAAAAAAAAAAAAAGTAACGGCAGAAGTTAACCATGATCATTTGACAAGAGTTGAAGTTGTCTTCAATACTTTAAGTCTTCAATATTTGAAGGTGAGAAATGCAAGGGGGAAAATTTATTAGCTGAGCCTGAACTAGTTCACTATTTGTGCAAGTTTTACATTTTAACATCACTAGAGTGATACCCATGTTATGGACGGGTTTGTTTGCAAAATAATTATCATTATAAGATTATTTTATTATTAGTAAGAGTAATTAAATTTTGTAAAAATAAAAAATAATATTGATATTAATAATAAATAACTTGTATTAACATTACACACACACACACATGCAACATATATATATATATATATAAGTTTTTTCCCCTGCAATATGTCGGAGGAATTTAAAAAATATCCGTGGGTCTCACAAAAAAAATTTTTTTGAAAAAAGAATGAACAATAAATATACGGATATATATTATTTATATATGAACGTTAATAGTGTCATAACACGCAATCTGTGAAAGCTACACTATTCATAAATCGTGGCTCGCACGGATTTTTATCTAATATATTGATGTGTGTGTAGTTAATTTAGTCCCTTTTATCATAATTTTGTTAATATTGTATTAAATTTTGTTAATATAATTAACTAATTACTATCTTGATATTTTAAATATTTTTCACTTAGAATAATTTACTCAAATCACTTGATATGAGTTGCATCACATGTCATATATAAAAATTAATTTTATTTTATTTATCTATTTTTATTTTTATTTTGTTAGCATAAGTCATACATATTTAAAGTATTAAAATGATATAATTGACAAATGTTTAATTATAAGAAGTAAATTAAAAAAATTAAATTATAAGGATCCAATAACAAATTTTTAAACAATGAAAATCAAATTAAAAATTAAATAAAACTATATATAATGACCAAAAGAATAATTTAAACTTATTTTTTCTATTATATCCCCATATTCATAAAACACCTAAAAGTGGCATAGAAATATAAAATTACTGTAATTGTAATTCTTACGCCTATATTGAAATATAAACTTGAAGCATAAGTGATGGGTTTTTTAGAATTGTTAGTAGGGTGAATGATTAAAAAGGGAAAAGGTATGAAAAGAGAGAAAACATATTGCCATTATAAAAGGATAATTTCTAGGTGCACACTTCATTCCTCTGTTGGAGGAAGTTTAAAAAGTGAACTCTAGTGCTTCTTCAAAAAACATAATCCTTGTTAGTGGTTAAGAACTGCCAAGAGTTCATATTAACTTGACTTTTTGTTTTTTGGTCATTGAACACAACCTACAAAACAACCTACAAACTTTCAGTCACATATCCATTCAATAGATGTTTATTGAGGGGAAAAAAACTCACAATCATGACGAATTCCTATACTCAAATCTCAAGTGATACTGATTTATTATAATCTTACCTAATTGCATAGTTAGAAGATTCATGTTAAAAGCAACAACAGTAATTTATATTCTCTCATAGTCAGTAACTTGTCTGGTCTAAATTTGTTTTGTATCATAAGTAATGACTCCATGCAATATTTCATTTCTGCTTCATCAAAATACATAAGTTAAAATATTATGATATTATCACATTTTATAACACTATTATAAAGCAAAATGCATCTAAAAGGAAAATAAGGAAATAACAAATTTCAAATGCTAATATTTAGAAAATATCCAGTGCTCAATTTAATAGTTTCATAATAAGGGGCAGATTTATAGAGGCATAATATAATAAAACTACATCCAAAATTTACTAACTACATTGCCATTAAGTAAAAATTCATTTGCCCCAAACTTTAAATTTACTTTTATAGCCCGCTTAGCACAGGGCATGAACGTGAAGGTTTTGATTTTATTTTATCTACACTTATGTGTGAAGTAAGAAATATTGCCAAAATTGGTATTCAAGAAAAAGTATTTTAGTATTGTTAAAAAAATAGTTTGGAAGTAATATTCATTTCCCTTGAAAAATTTGATAATTCTTCATGCAAAAAGAACAAGAAAACAACCTGAAATAGTTCAATTATTTGTGCTATAGCAAAATAAAAGATATAATATTTTTTGAGTAAAATACACAAAACATTTCATGAATTTTATCCAAATTATACGGATCTCCTTTTTAGTTTTAAGACTTACACAAATTTCCTTTAAATTTTTGCTTAAACTACAAAGATCTCTTAAAAATTTTGTTAAAATTATCCAGATCTCCTCTTTATTTTCAAAAATAACACAAACTTCCTATAAATTTTGTTAAATTATACAGACCTCCTCTAATTTTTTCTAAACTATAGAGACCTCCCCTTTATTTTCAGGAGAGATTTGTGCTCAATAGATATTTGTGTTAGTTTGAGAAACAGAAAAAAGATGTGTGTAATTGTAGTAAAATTCAAAAGAGGTTCATTATTTTATTTTAATTTTTAAAGCAAAGTTGAATGATAGTATTTGGTAATGATTTTTAAAAGTTAAAGTGAATGTGTAAAATAAAAATAGTATATAATAATTTCAAAAATTATACTTGGTGTTTTAAAAAAAATGGCAATTAGTGTTTTTTGTGGAAAACTAACAATAACAAAAAAGATATATATGGGTAACATATATAATGCATGATAAGAAGATAAATATTTTAATTGCTTTAGTATTTCAATTTTTATTATTTAAGATAATTTTAAATTTGTAATTAATTTTATTTATGGTAATTTACTATTAGAATTTGTAATTAATTACATTATGTTAATTTAACATTATTTAGAGTTATCAATTTTGGTATTCAATAGGGCTTGTTATTCCTTCATATTATCTTATTAGGTTTAGAGTTTTTAGTTCAGTATTTTGTTTGATTATAATTTATATTTTTAGTAGTCTAGTAATAGATTAGACACGTATAAGACGACATATTTAGAATTTAATTCTTTTCAGACATATTAAATTTATAACAGTCATATATGTTATTAAAAGAAAACCCCAGAGTATTTCTCAAAAGTTGTTGTAGCTTTTGAAAAATGCCATAAAAAAGTCTAGCCAAATATAAATTCATATTTTTTGTTGTTAAAAATGGACTCTAAATAATTTGAATTCGAATATGTATTTTTTATTATTCCACCACTTGAAAACTTTTTTTTTTTATTGGATCAAACACAAAAAGGTGAAACATATAGTACAGGTATTATCCAAAGAACGTATATCTTACTTAAATACTCTGTCTCACACACACATTTCTTTGACGTGGAACTTAAAGCTTCACCTTCTGAAAGTGGGGTATTGCGTACGGCAAGAGTCACCACACATTGAATTTACACATGCTACTTAAAAATTTGTTTTGTTTTAATCCTAAATGATATTGAAGTAATTTTAAATAACTAAAAAAATTATTGGAAGATAATTTCTCCTTAAAAAAACTTAAATTTTTTATAGGAATTTTGAGAAAAAAATGGTTTGATATGAATTTTTTTTGAAAATTTGTAAAATTTTAAGGTTATTATTTTTATCCCAATTTAATTTTTTTAAATGATCATAGCAAATATTTTTTTTTAAAGAAAAAGCATTTGGGCACAATAAAAAAGTGACAATTTAAATTAGAAAAAAAAAAGAAAAAGACTTTTTCTTTTGGTAGTATAGTATTGCACTGATGGGTTATAATAAGGATATATTTAGAATTTAATTAAATTAGGAAAGACTTTTTAGACACATTAAATTTAAAATAGTCATATATGTTTTTCAAAACATATTTCAGGTGACCAAACATAAATTTATAATTTTTCAAAACATGTTTGAAAACATATTATATTTTAATCCTAAACAATTTTGAAGTAATTTCAAATAAGTAAAAAAAAAATTTGAAACGTAAAAAAAAAATGTTGAAAGATAATTTCTCTTGCAAAAATTTTAAATTTTGTATAAAAATTTTGAAAAAAGAAAGTTTGACATAAACCATGCAAACTAAGGAAAGAGAGACAAGATGAATAGATGTGGACCTTGTAAACGATCTTATTAAAAGTAATATATACCTAACAATCGTCCTATGCAAACCCTCCCACCCAAAAAAAAAAAATTATCTTAGGCTACTAAAACTTGTCTTCAAAATCAATAGATTTATTTGGAAATACTATAGTCTTTTGAAAAAATTATAAGCGTTGTGAAAAGAGGTGCCCTTAAAAAAGATAGAAATAATATTTGGTAAACATATTATAAAAGTCACTTTTAAGAGCAAAATTGATTGCTAGAATGTTTAGTAATAATTTTTAAAAGTTAATGCAAATGTGTAAAATAAAAAAAATAGTGTATAATAATTTAAAAAATTGTACTTGTTGTTTCTGAAAAAATAACGGCAATTTGTGTTTTTGTGAGAAACTAATAATAAAATAAGAAGAGATATATCGATCACATATAATGTATGATTAAATAAATAAATATTTTAATTAATTAATTAATTAATTTTATTTTATTTTATTATTTGAGATTATTGTGAATCTGTAATTAACTATATTTGACGTGATTTAAAATTATTTAGGAATTATCAATTTTAGTATTTAATGAGGCATGTTATCCTTTCATATTATTTTATTAGGATTGGAATTGTTTAGTGCAATAGTTTAGTTTCATTAGAATTTAAATTTTTGGTAGTCTAATACAACACCATAAGCTTATAATGAGGATATACATAAAATTTAATTAAATTGGGAAAGATTTTTTAGACACATTATATTTATACAATAGTTATATATGATTTTAAAAGCATATCCCAGAATATTTCTTAAAAGTTGTTGAAACATTTAAAAAGTACCATTACAAAGTTTTATGCAGACATAAATTTATAAATTTTTATTGTAAAAGAGAAATAAAAACTACAATAATCTTAAATGGACTCTAAATAATTCAAATAAGAATTTTTTTTAATTATTCCGTGGCATGAAAATTATTTTGTTTTAATTCTAAACAATATTGAGGTAATTTTAAATAACTAAAAAATTTATTGGAAGATAATTTCTCCTTAAAAATTTAAATTTAGATAGAAATTTTGAAAAGAAAAGTTATGATTTTTTTTTTTTGGAAATTTGCAAAAATTTTAAAGGTATTAATTTTTATCTCAATTTAGATATTTTTCAAATGATCATAACAAATAATTTTAAAAAAAGAAAAAGCATTCAAGCACAGCCCCAAAAAAAGTAAAATTGAAATAAAAAATAAGGATAGTCTAAATTGTTACCCAACAAAAAAAAAGGGAAATAGATAAATATTAGATAAAGTGAAAACCAAAAAAGAAAATGAAAGAGAACTGTAGAAGTATAGGAAGCAAATGATTTATTGAAAAAAAAAAAAAGATGGAAAGCGACACTTTTAGGCAAGGCTTACGTGGTAGGGATTTTTAACATAAATATATAAAAAGAAAAAAAAAGAAAGAAATATATAAAGTTAAAAAATTATTCCAAAAATATATAATTAATTTTTTTAAAAAAATAATAATATGGGACGCGGAGCTACAGGCTCCGCGTCCTAATTAAATTTTTTTTTAGGGATGTGGAGCCTGTAGCTCTGCGTCCTAATTAAATTTTTTTTTTTAGGGATGTGGAGCCACAGGCTCTGCGTCCCAAATTTTTTAAAAAAATTTTAAAAAAATTCTAACCCAAAGGGTCAGAAAAGATTGACCCTACGTGAGCCAGAACAATCTACTGATTCTTTGAGGTTCAGTATCACTGACCCGTCAAGGGTCAATCAAACTGACCCACAGGTCAGTGTACACTGACCTGTGGGTCAATAAAGAATCTGACCCCCAAAATGAGGGTCAGAAAAAAAAGTGATTGTAGCTCATTCCTTCTCGCCTTCAGATTTTCTGAGTATTTTTATCTCTTCAGTAAGTTTGCTCCTCTTCTTTATCTATATTTTAAGGTGTATATTTTATTTTTAAAAAATATTTATTTTTCATGTGCTTAACAAATATTTATATTTTTTTCTTTTGAGGAATTTAATAATTTTTTTTAAAATTTTTTAATAGGTTCTCAAGCATTGCCCTCTTTTTTAATTTGAGGTTATTTTTATATTATCTCTCATTCCAGATGCGTAGAAGATTTAAACTTTTTTATCAACCTTCTTATTCTTATTGAGGTTTGCTATTTATTTTAAAATATTTTTATATTTCTTATTTTCTTTTCATATATTTCGATTTTTTTTGTAGAAAATGCTGATAATTTTTTTTTCTATTTGTACAGATTCTTAAGAGCTTTTATTTTACACAGAAACTTTTATTTGTTTGAAGTTCTTTGTAATATCTTCGATATTATTTATCTTTGTCATTTTAATATATTGTATTTAATTATTATTTACACAAAGACATTGAGTAAAGATCGACAATGAATAGAAAGAAGGAAATTATATGCATTCATGCAAGTAGAAGAATTTTTTACACTAACGAAGGAACAACATTTGTTTGTAATAAGCCGAAATTATTAAGAGTTGACCCTAACATTAATCTCGAGCAGTTGAAGGCTGTGGTTGGAGAAAAATTACGACTTCAGTTAAAACAGTATATATATGAGTTGGTGTACCGATACCCGCGATCACTTAATCCAACTTGGTACTTGCAGTGCACATTAGAGGTTGATTCAGATATCCAAACTATGTGGGAAGCGAATCGACAATTTTAATCTCAATTGGGGGCACCTAAATTATATGCACACATCTCAACTAATGATATGGGCCCAAGTGGTGAAGAGACTAATATGATTGAACCGTTGACAAATCCATATGCAAGTCAGATTAATAGAGCGGATGAATCAGTTTCCTTATTCAGCTCTTATCTCAGGAATGTTCATCCATTTGAGACCCAACTTTTTAATACTCAACCAATGCCACTCATGAATGATATATCTCAACCAAGTTCATCAAGGGATGAGATGTGTCATAACAATCCCTTCAGTCCTCCAAATGCAAGCGAAGATATAATGGATGAATTTGAGGCAGAGGATGAATCTGATGCTCCACCAGATGCCAATGAATATGGAGAGGATGATGTTGTTGTGACTGATACTGAAGGAGATCTTATAACTCCATTAAATTTGTATTTTGAGCAGGCATTTGCTTTTTTGTCTCAGATCAACAATGATAATGTGAGTGAATTTGAGATACTTGACATGGAGGGGGTCATTGATCTTAATGATGACCAAGAGATGTATGTTATCATGTGATTTTCTGATAAGCACTCACTGAGTCGTGCTGCAAAGCTTTATTCAATCCACAAACACTACACATTTAAGGTGCATCAATCATCAATGAAGTACGTGGAGTATCGTTGTCCAGAGTATGGTATTAGATTTAATTGGCAGATAAGGGAATGTCAATCTAAGGAAGAAAATGATTAGCGGATAACAAAGTATGCGGGCCCACACACTTGTGTCTCTTCTATGTTATCATAAGATCATCTGAAACTAGACTCTGATATAATAGCATCAAATATTGTATCAATGGTCACAGAAAATCCCTCTGTTTCGGTTCGTGATGTCATTGAGTGGATTCATAGCACCTTTGGATATACGATGTCTTACAAAAAGGCATGGTAGGGTAAGCAACGGGCTATTGCAATCGCTTTTAGGAATTGGGAGCGATTTCCGAGATGGTTATCTGTTGTCTAACACTTCAATCCAGGCTCATACTTTGAATTTACGACTAAGGAATGCCCGCAGATAGCATCAGATACAAAGACAACACTTATGTTTCATAAGGTATTTTGGACATTTAAGCCTTACATTGATGCTGTTGATCACTTGAAACCGATTATCCAAATAAATGGCACATTTTTGTATGGGAAATATAAGGGGACGTTGCTAATTGCCAGCTCACAAGATGGTGCTAAAAAAGTTGTCCCCCTTGCATTTACCATCGTTGAAAGTGAAACGTTTGAGGCATAGGGGTGGTTTCTTAGTTACCTTAGGCGACGAGTGGTACCGAACAAGTAAAATATTTGTTTAATTTTTTATCGTCATCCTGGAATATTAGTAGCAATCGCAAACCCAGAAAATGGGTGGCAACCACCCCATGCACATCACATATTTTGTTTACGTTATATTGCGAGTAATTTGAATACGACGTTCAAGATTAAATGGTTAAAGAAGAAGTTTGTGAACATTGGCTATCTGAATGAGCGTCATTTGGTTGATGAACAATTGGTTCAGATTCGACAGTTGCATTCAGAAGCTGCGAATTGGATAGATGACATACTGAAAAGTAAGTGGTCACATGTATATGACGTGGATGGCCGTCATTGGTGGCACATGACAACAAATTTAGCCGAGTGTGTTAATAGTGTCTTCAAAGGTGTTAGATTATTGCCCATTATTAGCTTGGTCAAGGTAACAATATATCGGTTGAATAAATATTGGGTTGAGCGGTCACAAACCACATTTGCTCAGATGCAAGCAGGTAGCTTATTCTCTGAGGATATCCACAAGAAGATTTCAGTTAGAATTGCAAGAGCATCTGCTTTATCAGTTCGTGCGTTTAATAGAAGGGCTTCAGAATTTGAAGTCGAAGAACTCTACGATCCATCCAATAAACAGTATGGGTGAACTTGCAAGGTTAGCTTGACGAATAGAATATGTGATTGTAGCGAGTTTCAACTCCAAAAGTATCCCTGTCAATATGTCTTTGCTGCATGTGCCAAGGTCTGTCTTGATCCTCTACAATTTGTGCACGCTATTTTTCGGTTGGAGATAGTCCTAAATGCTTACAAGACAGAATTTCATCCAATAGAAATAGACGTTTATTGGCCTTACACAATGGGCCTCGATTGGTCCCTGATCCTTTTATGATTCGAGATAAAGGTCAGCCGAAAGCCTCATGAATATGCAATGAGATGGATTGGCAAGAAAGCTCCAGGGACAACTAAAGATGTGGTTTATATAGACAGGTCGGACACAATCGTGCCACATGCCCCTCTCGTCAACCACAACGATAGATATAGTTATTGGAGCGAATTAAATATTCATTGTCGATGATCATTTGTATATGAGTACTATATGAATTGTCAATGATTAGTTTGAAAGTGCCTATTTGCTTATATCTTTCTTATGTATTCATTGTTGTTCATTAGTTTGTCGTACTAAGATTATATTATTGGCTTTTAATTTTTTGTTCATCAATTTGACATATTAGTGTTACTATTAACAGATATTTGAGTTATTGGTTTCCATTATGAACCCTCACCATAGTGCTGTTCATCCTGGACTAGAGGATGAGTCTTTACTATATTTACAGTCTTGTCATGTGTCTCAAGCTGTGTGACAAGGACGAGTGAGTAAAAATTGTATTTTATTGTTTATTGTTGAGTTAACTAAATTTACAAAAGTTTCTCTAATATAATTACACAGGATGATAGAATTCTACGCATAAGGCGAAAAGTGCAACAAGATAATATATTCGATTCCCCTCCAGCTATTGTCCCATATCTCGTATAGGCTGGTTTTTACGGTGTTTCACGACTCAATCATTTTGACTTCAATGCCGCCCTCGTGTCAGCCTTGATTGAGCAGTGGCGTCCGAGACGTATACCTTTCACCTCACTAGACTATCCAATTGGGTTTACCCTGCACGAGAAATGCAATATGTAGACGAATAGACTTTAATTGGTCTATTGTTTGTAATGGGTTGCTTGGTGTCATACTGTCTCCTGAGACATTGGATGGACAGAGGTTGAGCGTTCCCTGGTTGACTCGGATATTTAACAACTTACCGGATAACACAGATGATGAAACTATTCGTCAGTTTACACGAGCATACATTCTGCGTTTGATTGGAGGGTATTTGATGCCAGACAGGACTGGACATAAAGTTATGTTAATGTATCTTCCGCTACTTACTGATTTTGTAGAAGCTAGTCAGTATAGTTGGGGATCAGCAGTGTTAGCCCATTTATATAAAGAAATGTGTAATGCCACCCACTATAACGAGGTTAACATAGGTGGTTGTCTGACTCTACTTCATTTATGGGCATGGGATCGATTTTCCCGTCCTGCTCCACGCAGGCCCCCAACCCGATCCTCGGATGACTATTTATCCTACTCGACCCCCACTAGGTTTCAGGTATAGGCATATATAATTTTCAGATATACTATTTTTTTATAATTGATAAGCTAACGTACGTTCTCCCTTTCTTCACAGGTGGCAAGATGTTCCACAATATCCTCGGCCGACAGCAGATGCCTTATGTTAGTGTAGAATATTGTTAGACCAAATGAAGGATAATGAGGTTTGTATTATGGTACTTACTTATTTTTCGTTTTACAATTATACCACAGAGTAACTATCTTCTGTTGTGTAGGTCATTTGGCTTCTATATGACTCATCCAAAGTTGTCCAATTGATTCCGGAGTATTGTTTAGCGATGTCTTATGTATGGCGTGCATCTGTGCCTATACTTTGCTTTTGGATAGTTGAGTGGCATCACGCTGATCACTTTCTCTGTCAATTTGGTAGGGTGCAACATATTCCAGAAAAACTATTTAATATAGGATCACTACATACTCTCTAATTAAAAGGAAAAATTCATAAAGACTGGCGCGAAGAGTATGTAATTTTCATTACAGCATAGAATTCGTAGCACTTGATAGTGGCACAGAATGACCTTACTGATACACCACTAGATCGTGCATCAGACTATATGCGTTGGTATTGGCGACATACGCGAAGATGAATTCATCTTGTTAGTGGTTCTCAAGGTTTTGTGGTATGACTTTTACATAATTCTTATCTTCATATTACGTATCTTTAAATAAATATATATACATATAATTTTTAATAATTGATTTTCTCTTTAACAGATTGATGTGTTGGAGGACTTATACAGACTTACTATTACTGACCCCCGACGCTTAGTTATGGGGATTTTAGGCAAAAAGCAAGCAGTGATATTTGAAACATGTTGCATGCTTTAGGAGAACATCGAGATATGTTCGTTTCTCAACCAGTTCCATCAGCACCTACTCTATCCAGACCTCTGGAGCTAGAGGCGAGACTAGAAAAAAGAGGCCATGGGTTCCTCTCATCTAGGGAACCAATGTCTGATGGAGACTTTAGGGGAGTGCACACGAACATACCATCATCATCTTACATAACAGCCTCTATGTCTGGTGGAGACATTGGTCTTTCTTCTGTTTTACCACAGACTGTCGGTAGAGATGTTAGTTCTTCTTCCTTTCTACCATCTGTAGAAGTTGACATTCCAGGGCCATCTTCTTGTGCACCTTACAATACCCCTTCATTGCTTGCCTCCACTTATATTGAGTCATCTTCCTTCATACCGCTACCGCAGTCAATGCAATCTATTGGCGTTCCATTTACATTATTATTTACGGATCCAGCTGCATTTAGTGCAGAATATTGCAATATTTCGTTCTCACAGTGGGCATCCTACCAATCTCAACAAGGCTTTCTCACTCCAAATCAACCAATTCCGCCTGTTCAATCTCCTAAATGGAATTTCAATTCCTAACAAATTCGCCATCAAGTGGAGAATGAATCGTCTGAAGAAGAAAATGAAGAAGGACTTGTCAATGACATCGAGGAGGAAAAGAGGAAGAAGAGGAAGAACAACCACAACAACGCCGGCCATAGCGAATGAGGAGAAGGCCTCGGTGTGGGACAGACAGTCATTACGGCCGATAATTATTATCGCTATTTTTTAAATTTAATGTTCATTTGTATTATTTAATAATAGATTTAAATATATTTTAAAAAAACTTTATTCTCTTCTTCAACAACAGTAACTTATCAAAAAATTAATTAATGCAATTACATACACATCTATATAATCACTATATATATATTACAACATTATTTTTTAATTTCCAAGCATCATATTTTTAAAATTGTTATATTTCATTTGCAAAAATTTATTCTCATATATTAACAATGCAAAATATATGTCCAAATGTACGAAAATAACTTGATTAATATTTCTCAGAACATAAATATTTTAAAATTACAATTTTAATATTTAAACAAAATTAATTCCTATTCTTCAAAACATAAATGTCTTATATTTATCAAATTAAACAAATTATATATACAAATTAGGTCATTATATTTTTCAATATATAAATTAATATTTTTACCTAATTAAAAAAATCCATTCAAATGAAATTTTAAAAATATTTTTACTAATTTACTTAAATTCTTGTTTACTTTTTTTAACGATTATTTAAATTTCACCTTTTACAAATTTTAATGGAATTAATTAATTTTTTTAAAAATATAATCTGAATTTTTTTAAACTTATTATTAATATTTTAATTTCTCAAAATTTAAACAATACATAAATTAATATTTTAATTTCTCATTATATTTTTCAATACATAAATTAATATTTTTTCCCAATTAAAAAAAATCCATTCAAATGTAATTTTAGAAATACTTTTACTAACTTATTTAAATTCTTGTTAAACAACATTAATATTCCTCAAAACATTAATATTTCACAATTATAATATTTAAGAAACTCAGATATTATATTTATCATGGTGCAAACTAAAATTTTTTTCTTCACCATTGAACTAATTTTATACAAATTTAAACAATAAATACATAAATACTATTTTGTTTTACAATTTATTTTACTTTTTTTTATTATTAATTTTTTTCATTACAATTTAAACAAAATTAATTAATATTTCTCAAAACAATGTAAACAAATTAAGACGTTATGTTTTCCAAATTATAAATAAGAGAATTTCTTTTGTAAGCAACAAAATTTTATGAACATTTCAACTGTAAATGAATTGTATTATGATTTTTTAAATACTTTTTATTTACTATATGTTTAAGAATTCTTATATGAATTGTTAAAAAATTATTATTTATATTTTACTTGTTCAAAATCTAAATAAAATTAATTACTATTCTTCAACATATAAATTTCTTATAATTATAAAATTAAACAAATTATATATACAAATTAAGTCATTGTATTTTTCAATATATAGATTAATATTTTTCCCCAATTAAAAAAATCCCATATAAATGTAATTTTAGAAATACTTTTACTAATTTATTTAAATTTTTGTTTACTTTTTTTATTATTTAAATTTCACCTTTTACAAATTTCAATAAAATTAATTAAAAAAATATAAGTTTTTATCACTTATAGAATTAATAAAATTATAAAGAGATTTAAAGATATTACATTTTTTAATATACAAAAAAAATTAATATAAATTTAAATAATACATAAATTAAAAAATATTTATTATAATAAATTTATATATTTTAAACTGTGTACTTTTTATTATTTTTATAAATTTTAAGTAAATCAATTAAAATATTAAGTTTTAAAATATATTTTTTTTAAAAATTGACCCACGGGTCAAATCGACCCATGGGTCAGTCAGACTGACCTGTTGGGTCAGTGATTCGGACGGGGGTCAGTAGACCCCCAATTAAAAAAAAATTTTTTTAGGGACGTGGAGCCACAGGCTCCGCATCCCTTTAAAATAAAATAAAATTTAAATTTTTGGAACGCAGAATCACTGATTCTGCGTTTCAAATTTTTTTAAAAAAATAAATCAGTTATATATATACAAAATTAGTTTTAGGTGTTATACATATGTTTCTTTTGTTTTTTTTTTTCATATATCAGTCAAAATGCCTTTATGTTAGAGTTGTTTTATGCATTAGAGAGAGAGAGAGAGAGCAAGCGCTCCAAGAAAGAAAAATTTGAATCATTGAAATATTTTAAATAAAATAGAGAGAGAGAGAGAGAGAGAGAGAGAGAGAAAGAGAAGAGAGCAGAAGCGACTAATCCAAATTATGAAAGGGACAAATTGTCAATGCCCCATCTTGTAAAAGAAAAGTGAAAGTAAAAAAGATTCTTTTGTCAAATATGTTTGGTTGCAATAATTAAAAGAAGAAATAGAAAATAGTGATGTGAACTGTTCATTTTCTTCTATATTTGGCACATTTTTGGGCAATATTTTGAAGATGGATGGGTAATAACTTTTTTTTAACACCAAACTATTTGGCCTCATTTGGTAGTATTTTAAAAATGGAAACAGAAACTAAATCTATAAATATTAGAAAAGAAATATAAGAGAAAAAATAAAAAATTGTAAATATTTATAAAATAAAATATAACATTTTTGAACTATTAATTACTTATAATACATATTATTCTATAACATAAAACAATAATTAATAGTATTTTTAAAAGAAATAATAATAATAAAATTTTTATAAAAATAATTAATAATAGTTATATCTTAAAAAATTAATTTGTTAGTTAATATTAAAATTGAGATTTTTTTCAAATTTATTGCTTTGTAAAAAAATTTTTTACATTGAAATGTTAAAAAAACAAAAAATTATACCAACTAAATGTAAAAAATTTTTGACTAAATTTCAGTTAAAAATACTGTTCTGCTTAACTAATACATCATTTAAAAATTTTTAATTAAAATTTAGTCAAGAAAACACTAAAATCAATTTAAAATTTTTGATTGAATTTCAGTCAAAAAATAATATTTTTTGACTAAATTTTTGTTAAAAATTCTTAATTAATTAATTATAATTTTCATCTCTAAAATAATTTATTATTTTTAATAATATTTAATATTAAAAATAATAAATCATATAAATTTTAAAAAATAGACTAATAATTATTCAGAATTTGTCCAATGAATTGCCCAATCAAAAAATTCCAATTAACCATTAGTCAAAGATGCAATGCATTTATAAACATTGCTATAAATATATATATATATATATAATATTTAAATATATTAATAAATAAATAAATATTAAATTAAAATATTTAAAATATTAAAATAAATAGTTGTTTTTATTATATTAAAATGATAATTTATAAATATAAATAACTATATAAAAATAATCAATTAATTATAATTGTATATAAAAATTTATTCTTATATTATTTTTTAGTCTAAAGTATTTTGGTCATTTATCATTATTTACTTTATATTCTATCACTTTTTTCATCTTATCAAATAAATATAGGAAAAAGCTTTTTTTTCTTGTTATATCAAATGTAATTGTTTTAATTGTATTTTATTTAATATTTTTTTTATTTTCATTGAAAAAATTATGCCTACCACGTGAGGCCAAAAGTTGAAGTAGTAGGACTGAAGTATAAGGAAATATTATAGTTCGGTTATGTGCTCAAGGGATCATATTAATTAGATGCTACAGTAATTAGATAAGAGATTGCTGTGAAATATTTAGAGTATATAGAGTACTGTACCTAAATAACTTGAGGAAGGTAAAGATACGGGAAAATTATATTCAAGAATCTAGATATAATAAAAAATTTAAAAAAATAAAATTATTTGCATAAATCATAATTATCATCAAGTTTTAAGATATTTACTATTATTTTTAAGGGATTTATTATTAAATGCAAAAAAAAAATTAATATTTTTTTATAACCAATAATAAATCTCTTAAAATCAATGATAAATTTTTTAAAATTTGATGATAATTATGATTTTTAAGAATAAATAATTTTTAACTTTTTTTATTATAAATTTTATAACATCTAAATCTTTAATTATGAATTTTCCTAAAGATATCTAAAGCTCGGAGCCGCAAGGACATTTTGGTAAGCTCGGCAAGTCACCATAATTTTCATTCAATAGTTGGCTATAACTGTCACCCGAATTCGAGGTGACAAATCCAATGAGACAAGGACCAAAATAAGCACTTTGGGTTCAAAAGGCTCGAAGTAGCTAAGTCCAGTTAGAACTCAACCCTACTTGGAAGAAGCTCGTTCTTCATTGAATAGGCCCAATCCAAAATTTTCATCCTTATTTCCCAGCAAGTAACTTAGTTTGAGGCGACATAATTTGACAAGAAAACCTACCACCACCTTAGTATCTTGGAATTCCAATTGGGTCATTCTCATACAGAATTTGCTAAGCCACCCTATTATTATTTCGGAAATCAGAATTGATGTCTCGCCTAGAGCATGTTTGTGTGCACAGGATGAACAGTAATGTAGGTGAGGCTCTGAAGCTTCATTATACACGCCTCATTCGGCACATGTGCCCCCTGCCTCTTGCATTTAATCTTTCACCTACCAAACAACAATTTGAACACATAGCTAGTCAAGGGAACATAATTAAGAAGAGTGGTTGAATGAATCTAACAACGGGTCAAATAACCTTGCAAAACCGATACAATCAAAACTCTCACCGGTTAGATTAATTATTTGTTTATTTTCAGTCTAACACCAAGATTTTGCTTCCTACACGTTCAACTCAACTCTATGAAATGAAGCACATGGGACATGGCCTGAATATTAGCATGCACAAGCTTGCTTGGTGGAATTGGATAAGTGTTTCAGACTCCATTTCTCAGCAGCCCCCAAACGTGTTGTTGAATAAGATCCATTTATGGGAGTAATAAGTTTTTTTTTTTTTTTAAATTTTAATCCAAGTTTTATTTATACAAATTTTTCTTTTCTTCTATGGTCATGCTTTATGCAGAAAGGTTACTTACATTTCAGAGTATCAATAAATAATGTGCTGAAAATTTAGAGATAAAAAAAATAAAGGGAAAGAGAATCATAAGAAAAGATAACTACCAAGGTAGGATAAAATTAATCTTTTCTCAAATACTAAATTTATTGTATCTATGGATAAAAGTATATACGACCGACTGGCGAAATAGAGCAAAACATTACCCAGTAATAGGCCAATGGCATCTTATTATTAAGTTATGTAGTAGTGAGTATTAAGTTGTAGTCTTTAATATGTGAATTTTTTGGCAGAAACTAAGCAATTTTCAACCAAGAAGCACACCTCCAAATTAGTTTAATGCTCAAAAAAGGAAATAATGGCCTGTTTAATATATAGAATTATTAAGTATAAAAATAAAAAAAGAAATAAACATGTGAATGAAATAAAATAATTATATTTGATATGATATAAAAAAGAATGATAATATCCTTCTGTTTAGATAAAAATATTATATGAATATAAAATAACAACAAGAAAGTGATTTTTATATTCTTACTTAAAAATGATATTAAAATTTTAAAAAATAATTATACTAGGAGTGTAATGAATTTTGTATGTGTATGTAGAATGAAAATAAATTTTTTCTTCTATTTTACAAATGATATATTAAATGAGATTATTCAATAATTTTTTGAAAACCTTTTTCTACTAAACGGGACATGAGTGCTTTAGGGCGAAATATTTTAATATCAAGTGTAATTTCTTTTACAGTCTCCCATCAATAAGCAATCGAGTTTCAAGCCAAGAAGAATGTTAAAAGTCAAGTGGGGAAATGATCCCTACAACATGAAGAAGCACAGTTGAAAAAATTTAAACGGTGAAACCTGCCCAAGTGCACAAATAAATATTGAAAGCTGTATTCTAACGTCAATGGCAGTAGTATTTGACCATTCGATGAACATGGCGGAAAGCTGGCTGGTAGATGCTGCTGGCATAAATGGTTGCAGTTAAGAAACTTTCTCCTAAAGTTTTGCATTAAACTCGCGTCCTATTTATTGATTACAGAAGACACCCACAGTTATATGGATTTACGCAGGGCATCTGAACAACAGGCTCGAGTCTTTTCAAAATTGGATTGTTCAACCACCGTTTATGATTTAATACTCAGGTTGTAATTAAATCAAGATTAAATTATTTTTTGTAAATATATATAAAAATATAATATTTTATCATTAAATTAATATTGATACACATATTATAAAATAATATTTAAAACATATATAAATATTTAAAAATTTAAACATTAATTAAAATATTATATATATATGACTAAATTAATGTAAACTAAATTATGTAAAGTTTATTGAATATTATAAATTTTTATTATAAAATATCAATTTTCCAAATTTATAATTTAAAAAAAATTGAAAAGACATTTTTGATTGACTCACTGTTAACCTATCTAGTTTTTATTAATTTTTAACTGATTTAATTAATTTTTATCTATTTTTTATTGAGCTAATTTTATAGATTAAATGGATCAAAATAATAACTAATTCAGCAGCTGGTTTGATTTGATTTTCAAAACAGTGCAAGCTAGTATGGACAACGTCTGTCCCACTAGCTCTGTATGCAAGGAGCTTATCGGCCAGTGTTTCAGAGTATGTAATAATAG
Source organism: Erythrophleum fordii (assembly GCA_032878935.1). Taxonomy (NCBI): domain Eukaryota; kingdom Viridiplantae; phylum Streptophyta; class Magnoliopsida; order Fabales; family Fabaceae; genus Erythrophleum; species Erythrophleum fordii. The sequence goes on from JAVQMF010000035.1 coordinate 60,544, forward strand.
ATATAATAAAAGTAATCATGGCTTACTGGAATTTCAAATGTTTAGAATATATAAATGAAGATGTTTATTCAGTTTGAAAGTTTATTAACTTCTAATGATTTGTTTGCTAGAGAAAAAGGTATAACACCATTTAGTTTTTTTTATGCGGACAATTTTTCCAAGTTTCGGTTTATTTCAATACTATTGATTTCACAATTAGAAGGAAAAAACTCCAATTCATTTGTTCTATACGTGTCTAAACTCTTAGCGAAGACTCTGCCTCCCTGAATAACATACGAGAGGCTTAATGATCATAGGAAAGAAAATGGATAAAGAAAAGAAGATTCTTCTGTACTAATCTCTATTATTTGATTAAAATTTATTCATCTTACCAAAGATTCGAATTCGAATTTCAGTAGGATTCAAATTAAAAAGAAAAAATTGATTCAAGTTATAATCAATATGTTGAGTAAAAATACATCGGAGATCTCAGATACATGTTCTACTAGAGCAATCTAATTCCTTTTTTCCCATTCAAGAGGGAAAAGGTTTCAAAATGGAGGAAAAAAAGAAAAGAAAAGGAAAAAACCTCCCTGCTTCAGACAGGACTTGATCAAAGAAGGTGCAATCTTTCTTCCAGTTGCAGTAAAAGGCAACAACCCCTTTGCTCTATATGATCTGTATATGGTGGGATTGCTACTACTCCAGATGTCCAAGATAGCAGCTTTTGATCCTGCTTTCTGTTCTGTCATGGGCTCTGTCTCCTTCTCCCAAAAAAAATAAAAAAATAACACAGGGAGAGAACTTCTCTAACATATTCAAGACGTATCAAACTGTGGAAACTCTAAATCTTAAAAGGAAAAAGAGATGAAATAGTATGCATAAAACTGGCTAGGAATGAAAACATGGTGGCGCGGAAGAAGGTTGGAAGGGGATCATGAGAGATGGATGACGTAACTAACGGTAAGAGCGAAGAACGGATCCACAAAAAGTGCATACAATGGCTCTCCAAGATTTCCAATAAAAAGGGACGTGACAAAATCTAGTGGCGGTCTTCATGTCTGCGACGCTGGCTCCGCCGCCGCACCGCGAACAAATCCCGGCCGCCGGCTTGCTTCGCCGCACTTGCCGTGTTTGGTCCACCAGGAAACAGAAACATACCATGCTGTCTGAAACAAGGTCAAGAAATCGTTGCTAGCTGGCTTGTAATGTTGGTTGAGGAATTATATATATATATATATATGCTAGCACTTGACAAGGCCTCTTGAATCATGACCGTGTAGCGGGACTCAATAAATATATGGATGGTCGGTCATTGTTGAGTTTTGGGCATTATATTTGTCATTATGCGACTCCAAGTTGAACCAGGGGGCAAATGTTCATTTGTGGAGGAAGAAGAAAAAACTTCTAAAATTTACCAGATTCGATCACATAACTTCATTAATCTTTTGTAAAGTACCGAATTTCATCTTTAAATTATGCGGAGTTCATTTTAGACTATTTTAACCAACGATACAAAGTTATAAGTCGAAGGGGTGCAACAAGTGTCATTACTCTTTATTACTACTCTTCATACAAAAGCATGACCGCGATTGGACATTTCTAGAGATGATTTAGAAAGCAGATCTCAATTCTCGGAATAAAAATTGAGCCTTTATAAAATTGACCTTGAATGATATGGGCATATTATTAGCTTTTAGAACATTACAAGAAAATAGGAATTTTCTCATAATATTTTTTTGTTAGAAAATACAAAAAAAATCCTAGAGAAAAAGCATTCTCACATACTTTGGGGCTGTGGAAAAAAGTAGTTGTAGGAATCTCAAATTCTTAAGAAAATTTTTTGTGAGAAAAACTTTTTGCAAATTTATTTCTATAAAAAAAATTAGTGAAAAAAGATGGTTTATAATTTGTGATTTTTTTTTGTGATTTTCTCTCTAATGTTCTTACAAAAAATTTTAAGAGAATGTTTTTTCACGATCTAAATCTATGAGAAACTCTTGTAGAATTTCTCATATATTTATATTGTGAGAAAGGTCGCCCTCTCACAATATTATATCATGAGAAATTTAAAAAAAAATTTATATTTTTGGCTTTTTTATCAAAAATCTAAAAATTTTTGCAATTAGCAATGCTTTTGTACATTAACTCCTATTTGAGCAAATATAACTTATTCAAACAATTAAAAATCATAATAACCAACTAATAACAAAGTCATAACAACAACAACAAAGTCGCAACTTTGTAAATGTGTTGAAAATATTAGAAAATACATTAAAATTAAAATAAATATGTATTCAAAATTATAAAATTACAAACATAAATGTAAAATGTCACATAAATAAGAGTCTTAAAATTACTGTTTATCATTCTCATCCCCATTATCATCTTCTTCGTGATCACCACCACCACCACCACCACGATCATCATTATCATCACTATTATTATGGGTTGGTTTATCAAGGGAAGTACCACCTCTTTTAGAAATGAAACAAAATAATAAATAATTTCAAAAATTGAAATAATAATATTGGAGAATCATGAAAAATGTGATACTTGAAATTAGATTGACATACTAACTTTTATAATTTTTTATCATATAATGGTATAGTTCAACTTCTTATTTTTGTTAATTTGTTCATCAAATGCTGACATCATCAACCACCACCATATACAGATACGTTGGATATGGGTTTAAATGGTCTCCTGTATTGTGATTTTAATAGATTCAAAACCTTTTTTCATTATGAATAGGAAAAAGTTTGTTTTGTTTTAACCATTGATTATTTAGGCTATCTTGTTTTTTTTTTTTTTTTTTTTACTATGTATGAGTTATTTTATTTATTTTTAAATAAAATAAATCAAAGTTATCATTTTAAGTCTTAAAGTAAATAATAAAACTTTAAAAGTAATAAATTGATGTTTCTTTCATTTTAGTCTCACAAATCATAAAAAATGATTAAATATGTTAATGAGAATTTAAAAAACAACTTATTTCATCATATATGAATAAACTAAATCACATAAATAAAAAAAATTACATAAAAAGTATACAAGTCATTTTCATCCTACAAATTTTAGGATATCTTATTAATACAATAAAAAATTAATATATTTTTAATTTTGAACAAAAACCAACTAGGATAGAAATAAAACATTGGTCAAACATTTTTCTTTCATGTCATGGTTATGTATAGTTATCAACTTCCTTAAAATAGGAGTAGAAGAATGGAACTTAGTTGGGCATATAATATGTATTATTGACGTATGATGTTTCACTTCAATTGGATTATTTTATTTGATCCTTTTTTTAAAGAGCTTCTTTTTTAATTTGGTTCTAAAAGGTACATCAATCTTTCTCTTACGCGTGCACGCACACACACATACAATTAACTATTTGCTTACAAAATGATAAGATGAGCTTTGATTTATAGTATTGAAGGGCATATATTTATTTTTCCAAATTTCAGTGGCTATCTTCCTCCGTAGATGCGGTGAATAACAATAGATATTAATTTTTTTAATAAAAAACATACCATGAATTTTTTTTTAAAAATAATTAGTTATATACTACCAAGCTTAAGAAAAATCTACCTATTTGATTAAGAAAATCTTCTAACAATATATTAAAAATGATATTCAAATTTTAGTTAAAATAAATAACATGCAAAGCTTCTTTTTAGCCTTGCAAGAAACTCATCTAGATAATTATATTCTTCACACCTATTGTCAAGTTTTAAGACTCACTAATTGGTTAAAAAAGCCCCTTATCGTTTATCTCAGTCTCTTGAATATAGTTTATATGTTGGTTAAATTACAAATAGGATATCTTTTTCATTTTTTCCTATTATGAGCACAAAAAATTTGAAAAATTGGGGAAATATATATATATATATATATATAAAAGAGCAGCCATGATATCAACAATGGATATATCATTAGATTAGAGGCAAAATAACATAAAGGACGAAATCATAGTGGAAAAGATTAAATCATAACTTAGGAGGAAGGAAAGCACACCAAGAAAAAAAAAATGGATGGAGAGCTCGCCTTTGTCCTAAATGATAAAGCACTTTCCAACGGACTTCAAGTGAGGCTATGGTGTGTGGTTGGATTCTAGGAGGGGCAACAGTGAGCTCATGGTGCTTGCATGGTGGAGAAATTGGCAGATCCACACAAGGAAGATGAGCTGCAACGCCATGGACGAAGACAAGGATGCATTTAGCAAAAACGAAAATGAAATAGGGTATTAATGTATTTAAAAAGTTCTTGTGGAATTTTCTCATAAAAAATTCCACGAGAAATAAGTGAGCCTTCTCATAAAATATATCATTAGATCAGAGGCAAAATAACATAAAAGATGAAATCATAGTGAAAAAGATTAAATCATAACTTAAGAGGAAGAAAAGTACAAAAAAAAAGGATAGAGAGCTCACCTTCGTCCCAAATGATAAAGCAACTTCCAACAGAGTCTAGGTGAGGCTATGGTACGTGGTTGGACTCCAGGAGAGGCAATAGTGAGCTCACAGTGCTTGCATGATAAACAAACTTGCAGATCCACACGAGGAAGACAAGTTACAATGTCATGGACAAAGATAGGGATGCATTCAATAGAAAAGAAAATGGAGTAGGTAATTGATGTATTTAAAAAGTTCTTGCAAAATCTTCTCACAAAAAATTCCACAAGAAATAAGTGAGCATTCTACTCTTCATGGCCAAAAACTTCTCATGGAATATAACCATGAGTAACAAGGGATTTTGTTGTGAAACAAAAAATTGTGAGAAAAAAGTGAACTTTCTCACAAAATTTTTTTGTGAAGACTTACGAGTTTTCTTTTCAAAAAATATTATGAGAAATTATATGAAATGTTTTTTTTTCTTTTTATTGCGATAAAATACTATGAGAAGTCTTAATCTCATGGTAAAATTCTGCAGAAATATTTCATAAGAAAATAAAAACCTATAAGTTTTTATTAATTTTTAACTGATTTAATTAATTTTTATCTATTTTTTATTGAGCTAATTTTATAGATTAAATGGATCAAAATAATAACTAATTCAGCAGCTGGTTTGATTTGATTTTCAAAACAGTGCAAGCTAGTATGGACAACTGTCCCACTAGCTCTGTATGCAAGGAGATTATCGGCCAGTGCTTCAGAGTATGTAATAATAGATATAATAAAAGTGATCATGCCTTACTGGAATTTCAAATGTTTAGAATATATAAATGAAGATGTTTATTCAGTTTGAAAGTTTATTGACTTCTAATGATTTGGTTGCTAGAGAAAAAGGTATAACACCATTTAGTTTTTTTAAGCGGACAATTTTTTCAAGTTTCGGTTTATTTCAATACTATTGATTTCACAATTAGAATGAAAAAAATCCAATTCATTTGTTCTATACATGTCTAGACTGTTAGCCAAGACTCTGCCTCCCCGAATAACATACGAGAGGTTTAATGATCATAGGAAAATGGATAAAGAAAAGAAGATTCTTCTGTACTAATCTCTATTATTTGATTAAAATTGATTCATCTTGCCAAAGATTCAAATTCAAATTTTATTAGGAGTCAAATTAAAAAAAGAAAAAAGAAAAAAATTGATTCAAGTTATAATCAATATGTTAAGTAAAAATACATCCGAGATCTCAAATACATGTTCTACTAGAGCAAACTAATTCCTTTTTTGAGGGAAAAGGTTCCAAAATGGAGGGGGAAAAAAAAAGAAAAGAAAAGAAAACCTTCCTGCTTCAGACAGGACTTGATCGAAGAAGGTGCAATCTTTCTTCCAGTTGCGGGAAAAGGCAACAACAACCCCTTTGCTCTATATGATCTGTATGTGGTGGGATTGTTACTACTAGCAATAAACCCTCCAGATGTCCAAGATGGCAGCTTTTGATCCTACTTACTGTTCTGTCATGGGCTCTGTCTCCTCGTCCCCAAAAAAAAAAAAAAAAAAGCAGAGAGAGAGAACTTCTCTAACATACTCAAGAAGTATCAAACTGTGGAAACTCTAAATCTTAAAAGGAAAAAGAGATGAAATAGTATGGATAAAACTAGCTAGAAATGAAAACATGGTGGTGCGGAAGAAGGTTGGAAGGTGATCATGATGTAATTAACGGTAAGAGCGAAGAACGGATCCACAAAAAGTGCATACAATGGCTCTCCAAGATTTCCGATAAAAAGGGACGTGACAAAATCTTGTGGCGGTCTTCATGTCTGCGACGCTGGCTCCGCCGCCGCACCGCGAACAAATCCCGGCCGCCGGCTTGCTTCGCTGCACTTGCCGTGTTTGGTCCACCAGAAAACAGAAACATACCATGCTGTCTGAAACAAGGTCAAGAAATCGTCGGTAGCTAGCTTGTAATGTTGGTTGAGCAATTATATATATATATATATATAGTTATATTTATATATATGTTAGCAATTGACAAAGCTTCTAGAATCATGACCGTGTAGCGGGACTTAATAAATATATGGATGGTCGGTCATTGTTGAGTTTTGGGCATTATATTTGTCATTATGCCACTCCAAGTTGAACTGGGGGCAAATGTTCATTTGTGGAAGAAGAAAAAAAAAAACTTCTAAAATTTACCAGATTCGATCACGTAACTTCATTATTGTAAAGTACCGAATTTCATCTTTAAATTATGCGGAGTTCATTTTAGACCATTTTAACCAACGATACAGAGCTATTAGTCGAAGTGGTGCAACAAGTATCATTAGTCTTTATTATATATTACTCATCATACAAATGCATGACTGCGATTGGACATTTTTAGAGATGATTTAGAAAGCAGATCTCAATTCTCAGAATAAAAATAGAGCCTTTATAAAATTGACCTTATAATTCACCTTGAAGGATATGGGCAAATTATTGGCTTTTAGAACACTACAAGAAAACATGGATTTTCTCATAGTATTTTTTCGTTAAAAAATGCAAAAAATTTGGGGTGTAGAAAAAAATAGTTGTAGGAATCTCAAATTCTCACAAATTTTTTGTGAGAAAAGCTTCTGGCAATTTTTTTTTTCTATGAAATAAGTTAGTGAAAAAAGATGGTTTAAAATTTGTGAATTTTTCATGGCTTCCTCTCCAATGTTCTCACAAAAAATTTTGAAAGAATGTTTTTTCATGGTCTAAATCCATGAAAAACTCTCGTAGAATTTCTTACAGATTTAGTCTTCTCATAATATTATACCATGAGTAACTTGGAAAAAATTCATATTTTTAGCTTTCTCATAAAAAAATTTGATGAGCAATTTGAAAATTTTTGCAATTAGTAATGCCTTTGTATATTAGCCCTTGTTTGAACAAAGACAATTTATTCAAATAGTCAAAAATTACAATATCTAAGTCCATCCAACTAATAACAAAGTCACAACTTTGTAAATATGTGTTAAAAATCTTAGAAAATATATTAAAATTAAGACAAATATGTATTCAAAATTATAAAGTTATAAATCATAAATTCATAATGTTACATAAATAGGAGTTCTAAATTACTGTTCATTATCCTCATCCTTATCATTATCATCATCATCACTGTCATCATAGATTGGTTTATCAAGGGAAGTACCACCTCTTTTAGAAATGAAACAAAATAATAAATAACTTTAGAATTAAAATAATGGTATTAGAGACTCATGAAATGTGTGATACTTGAAATTGCATGGAATAGTTTCTCACTCAAAGAAGGACTTTCCATTTCATACTCCATACCTTTGCCTCTTGTCAATTATTTTCTAATTCACATTCACTTCTTTTTTCATTAGTTCTAATTAAATTGACACACTAACTTTTATAATTTTGTATCATATAATGGCATAGTTCAACTTCTTATTTTTGTTAATTTGTTCATCAAATGTCTACATCATCAGCCACCACCATATACAGATACATTAGATGTAGATTTAAATGATCTCTTATGTGGTGATTTAAATAGACTCAAAACCTTTTTTTCATTATAAATAAGAAGAAGTTTGTCTTGTTTTAATCATTAGTTATTTAGGCTATCATACCTTTTTTTTTTTTTTTTACTATGCATGAGTCATTTTAATATTTTTTAAAAATAAAGTAAATCAAAGTTATCATTTTAAGTCTTAAAGTAAATAATACAACTTTAAAAGTAATAAATTGAGATTTATTTAACTTTAGTCTCACAAATCATAAAAGTTGATTAAATATGTTAATGAGAATTAAAAAGATAAATTAATTCATCGTATATGAATAAACTAAATCATATAAATAAAAACAATTACATAAAAAATATACAAGTAATTTTCATCCTACAAATTTTAGGATATCTTATTAATACAATAAAAAAATTAATATATTTTTTATTTTGAACCAAAACCAACCAGACAGAAATAAAACATTGGTTTATGTCATAGTTATGTGTAGTTATCAACTTCCTTAAAATAGGAGTAGAAAAATGGAACTTAGTTGAGCATATAATATGTATTATTAACGTTTGATGTTCCACTTCAATTGGATTATTTTATTTCATCTTTTTTTTTTTTAAAAGAGCTTCCTTTTTAATTTGGTTTTAAAAAGTACATCAATCTTTCTTTTATGCTCGCGATCGCACATACACATATACAATTAACGATTTGCTTACAAAATGCTAAGATGAGCTTTGATTTATAGTATTGAAGGGCATATATTTATTTTTCCAAATTTCACTAGCTATCTTCCTCCACAGATGCAATGAATAAAAATAGATATTAAGTTTTTAATAAAAAACATACCATGAGAACTTTTTTTAAAGAATTAGTTATATAGTACCAAGCTTAAGAAAAATCTACCTATTTGATTGAGAAAATCTTCTTACAATATATTAAAAATGATATTCAAATTTTAGTTAAACTAAATAACGTGCAAAACTTCTTCCTAACTCAGCAAAAAAACTCATCCAGATAATTATGTTCTTCACATCTAGTGTAAAGTTTGAAAACCCCTTGATTGGCTAAAAATGCCCCCCATCGTTTATTTTTGTCCCTTGAATATAGTTTATATGTTGGTTAAATTATAAATAGGATATCTTTTTCATTTTTCCCTATTATGAGCACCAAAAATTTGAAAAAGTAGGGAAATAAAAAAAAAGAGCAACCATGATACTAACAATGGATATATCATTAAATCAAAGGCAAAATAACATAAAGGATGAAATAATAGTGAAAAAGATTAAATCATAACTTAGGAGGAAGGAAAGCACAAACATAAAAAAAAAAAAAAGGATGGAGAGCTCACCTTTGTCCCAGATGATAAAGCACCTTTCAACTAGGACTGTTTATGAACAAGCTTAAACTGGACATTTAGTAGGACAGATACCTAATTTGATTACGACATCGGATTTATTTTTATACTTGTGGCTTGGTCCAACCAAAACAAATTCGATTTTATGTTGGGGTAAGGTGGGTTAGAGCTGCCTGAACTATTTTTTTTTATGAACTAATACTTGGAATATAAAAATATTTTTTTACAAACTCATAGATATATATTTCAAAACAATGGATTTTTAGAACTTTCATATTTTTATCAATAATAAAAAAAATAACCTAATATTATTAAGCAAAATATAAACTATATTAGCATAATTAGCTTTCAATAAATATGTGCAGTTTCATTATTTAACAAAAGAAATGTTAGTAAACATACATATCAATGATAAAAACAATTAAAAAGTAGGAAGGGTTTATATAGGCAATGAGAGTTACAGCATGTAAAGAAAATTAGATGAAATAAGAATATATATAGATATATATATATATATTATATATATATATAATGATAAAATGTTAATAACTAAAAAAAAATAATTATTAGAGTAGGTTAAATAGAACATGTTTTCACTCAGAGATCGACTCAATTTAATATAGTTTTGCTTAAAGTTATATCCATTTATATTTTTAACTCAACCTGGTCGAACCCTTAGAATTTAACAGACCAATGAACACTCTTACTTCCATATTCCAAGTGAGGCTATGGTGCATGGTTGGACTCCCAAAAGGGCAATAGTGAGCTCACGATGCTTGCACAGTGAAAAAACTAGCAAATCCATACGAGGAAGATGAGCTACAATGCCATGGATAAAGATAGGGATGCATCAGCAAAAAAGAAAATAGAGTAGGGTATTGATGTATTTAAAAGGTTCTTGTAAAATTTTTTCACAAAAAATTTCACAAGAAATAAGTAAACATTCTCACAGTCATATTCCATGAGAAGCTTCTTTTCATAGCCAAAAACTTCTCACATAATGTAACCGTGAGAAACAAGAAATTTTGTTATTGAAAAAAACCGTGAAAAAAAAAGTGAATTTTCTCATGAAATTTTTCTATAAGGAGTCACAATTTTTCTCTCTAAAAAATATTGTAAGAAATCACATGAAACATTTTTTTTCTTTTTATCATGATAAAATGACGTGAGAAGTCTTTATCTCATGGTAAAATTTTGTGACAATTCTCAAATTCCGTGAGAAATAAAAACCTATAAATGTCTTTTTCTCTCTTTTTTCTTACCAAAAATTACTACGAGAATAAGTCCTTACCATTTCACGGCACCATACTCACAATATTTCTCTCCACATTCGCTCCACGTTTCTCATGAAAATTTTTTAGCAAGAATGTCATTTGAGAAAGCCCCATTGGTGAGAATTTTTGAGAGAATAATCACAAGGAATTCTCATAAAAATTTATCTGGGAGAATTTTCTATCATAAAATTCTTCTTTTCTTGTAGTGGAAGTTACCAATTATTATTATTATTATTATACATAAATAAACACTGTATAATATACATATCACTTTCTTCATCATACACCCATAGAACCAAAATTGAAAAAGCACCGTGCGAATACAAATACAAAGATTGAGGGTAAACAACATTTCTACGAAACACATCATGGATGGAACGGGCATCTAGACAAAGAAGGTTTATATGCATAACTAGAATTTCTATCTTAATCGTGCTGGTTTTATTCAATTCTACTCCAAAACCTAAGAAAACACATCCAAATTAATATTAAGGAAGCAAAATGCAGCAACACTCAAGCCTTTGCTTTTTGCAAGTGCCTGGTCTGGTCCAGCTAGTCAGAGAGCTGCCATGACGGTGTTTCTCGCGGCCTCACGCTTAGCCTCTGCAGCCTTGCCACTGCCGCGGAAGCACATTAATACTTGCTGCAAATATAAATGCAGAATCGTCAAACAAGGAAAGCACAAGAGAATTATAATACCTCAGTTACAGCTAAATTTTAAAAACCTGAATAACATAGATGCTCAGCAGTGACTCTGCACAGAAACATGCAAACCCAACAAAATATAATATCTGCAAGTCACAACAAATATATCACGATATCCACGATAAACTGCTGCTTACTGAGGAGGTAATGACAAGATTGGAGGCATCATAATACAAATTTGGAACTTACCCCAAGGAAGTGAAGGTTGCCTATAAAAGATAGCGCAGGATAAATTCCTCTGTCCATAGCATAACATCATACAACACATATATTAGTTCACGTGGATAGCTACAGCCTAACTCAACAACAATCCAGAAATGACGAATATGAGATTGTTATCATAAAGATGGATCCAGTTGAGAGATCAGTTAGCTTGACAATAAAACACTACAGTCATATACAGCGGGTGTTCTCCTTAGCTCCGGAAGAGCAAATCAGTAAAAGGACGTTACAGAAGATTGTCAAGTTGCTAATATAACTAACAGATACCATGGAAACTCACGTGAGAGAATGTGCTGCGAGGGTAAACGGAGGAGCAACTGACGCGTAAATGCAAAAACTGATGTGCACCTGCTTGGAGAAAATGAGGGAAACATGAGATGAGCCCTACTCTAGTGCAGGTGCGGAATCAATGTGCACAGAGAGAAAAACATATGAACTTGCCAAGTAACAAAAGAAAAACCAGCCAAACTTCAGAGCACTGTCAGTCCTGTGACAGAAGATGGTAAACAATTATAAAACAAAAACTTACCATATGGAATAAATAAACCTCTTAAACAGATGACAAACAAGAAAAAATCGGACTAAATCAGATTGAGCGCTACCTCATGGCACGATAAAGAGGACGATACCACAATACGTAGGCTCCTGGAATGCCGGCAATAACATAGATGACAGCAAGCAACAAGATTGCAGGACCTACAAGGTAAGACGAGTCCATCTAAAGTCAGCAAAACCAATAGTTAATAAATAATAAATGGGCCAACATCGAGTTGCAAAACGAACCTTGTCCATTGAAACAAGCCGTTATCATTGTAAAGAGATTCCAAAGAAGGCACACAATCAAACCTGTACATAGTTAACAAAGTTCAGAAAAGTAAGATATATACGTTAATTTAAATACGATTTCTTTTTATATACAAAATATTTATGTCACCGTTGAAATTTTAAGTGGCTCTTCAGATATCAATCTTTTAAAAGAAAAATTTTTTCATGATAAATGTTTAGTCTTTGTAAACAACTATATGATTTGTACAATTCAGCATTATATGATTAGATTTCTTAACAAATATTTTACATACGTCATAATTTTATTAAACAACTTGATATAAAAAATATAAAGAATTGCACCAAGTCTAATAAGCATACAAAAGCAAAGAATTTGAACCTAAGACTACTTATTAACTATCTGTACCCTTTACTACTTAATTTCAAATAATGACTATTTGCTCACGATGCATCAGAGAGTTTGTAAATAAAAGTCTGTGATTCATTTTACCAGCATATAAAGCAAAGATTTCTATTCCACAAGATATCTCCAGTTTCAGTTATGGTAAGCATATAATGAATATCAGTTATAAACATCAGTACACTTAATGCCTTTCAGTTCAACTTGGGAGTAATATGCGAGAGCTTTAATACCACTTGCCAACTCAACTATTGGTATATGGATATTAGAAAAACAAATCTAAATTAATCTAATATTAATTATCAGCAAGCAAGTAGCTAGTTCTGATTTAAACAAAATTAGTACACTAGATACAAAACATCAACATACCCAAAAGTGTTGCGAATGCAACATACTGGATCCTCTGAAGATGCACTGGTATCTCACTTGCGATGTCGTGATGAATGATAGGTAGGTAAGCTGGCCAATTTTTTGCCTCTAAAGTTACTCCAGCTGGCAAAAAAGATAAAAAAAAGTGGTAAATTGCCCAGCAAAAACCATCATTTTTGTTGGCTTCCATGACAATAGATGAACTAGCATACCCCGTGCTATAGCATCTTCCCTTCGTTTTAGTTCCTACAAAACATCATGAGAACATGAAGTACCTCACTAAAACGGGTAATATCTGCACAATGAATAGGTTAACTTATAGGATGTAATTCATGTAAAAGTTAAAAAAGGTGGCATCAAGTCTGAAATTATAGTTCATCAATATACCAAACTAAAAATTCAATACGAGGAACATCTTTACAAAATTAACATGAACCATTCTTGCCATCAATTGGCAACATCTTTACAAAATTCATTGGCATAGTAACAATCTAAAATATTGAGTATAACATGAATGGTTCCCACCTCTTGCGTATAAAAGCAGGCCAAGTTTAAGGCTATCAATGAAACAAGATATCAGGATAAATCACCTGTTCCCACCTATACAGTTCAGCCTCTTTAGCTTTAAGTTCCGCCTCCTTTGCTTTGAGGTCCTAACGTTAAGAAGGAATGAGTAAATTTTTTACCAAGAAGAACGCTAAGAAAGCATAATTTTGACATTCAATTTAACACCTTGATAATCCAGCCTACCTTTGAGTTATCAAAAGAGGAATATCAATAATGGCACCATGACCATAAGGTTCAGGAAAGAGAGGTCGTTGCAGAGGCAACACTTCCAGGGTTCTTCAAAATTAAATAATAATGGATGAAAAATGCATCGTCATTTTTTTTCTCATGTTTGCTTACAAATCATATAAATTTTTATCAAAGGCCCAAAGAGAAATGTATCATGGACCTTTTAAGTTTTTGAAATAAAATAATCTTTAACATAAAATTAAAACCTCCGAACAATAAATATTTGGTCAGAAATTCAATCTTTGCCACCCTCCATTCCTCATAAATAAATTGAGATTTTAGCGTAACATGATGGGTCCATACTTTAACCATATCAAGTTGTATCCTCTGAACTATGAAAAGACCTCTGAAGCATCTCACATCTCTCTCATTTTATTTATTTATCTTTTTTAACATTAATTTTTTAATAACAGCTTTTTCTGAACCCTCTTAATTAAGAGGCAATTCACAGATCCTCATTTCAGAGGATCCTGGGGGTTGAAAATGACAATAATCTTAGGAGCTAGACCCAACTGAAGAGAAACTATAATCATGCAACGCCTTTGCACAACGGAAAAGAGCGGATTCGAATACTGACATTCCATGCTTCCTTTGTCAAAATATGATCTTTATAAATTGATGTATATTAAAGTAGTGGTACCAGAGAGGGGAAAGATTAGGACCTAGACCCAACTGAAGAGAAACTATAATCATGCAACGCCTTTGCACAATGGAAAACAGCGGATTCGAATACTGACATTCCATGCTTCCTTTGTCAAAATATGATGTATAAATTGGTGTATATTGAAGTAGTGGTACCAGAGAGGGGAAAGAAAGCTTACAGTATAAGAGAATCCGCCTCCACTATTACTTGGTGGCCCTGACGCTTTTCCTTTGGTTGATCCACCCTAATAATAATAATAATAATAATGAAAAAATAATGTCGTTTTAATTGTTATAATAATAAATGATAAGAAAGAAAGGTTGAAATAACTCAAGGCACACTAAAGGTGGCATATCGGCAGTTTCAAATTGATGAAAGCAGCAGTCATTTCATGATTATCTCCATGCATGCGCCAAACAAATTTCGAAGAATATAAAGATTAAGAAGGAAAACACGCTTTACCCCACTGGCTCCCCTCTCTCTCCCCCTAAAGAAAACAAAAACAAATAACTGCATATTTCCTCCCAAAAAAACAAAAGCAGACCCATTGGCACCCAATCTGAAGAAACTATATTCTAATAAATTTATAATACCAAGACAGGAAACATTCATTCTCCAATACCATTTAGTCTCTTTTTTACTTTTTTGGGCCTTTAAGTTTCAACATTTTAGGTGTATCAATTTTAGAATTGTGACATGTGAGCCTGTTAAGTTCTGCTGAAAAATTTACCGACGTTCATTTAAAAATAATTCGATTTCATTACATTCTTGTTAGTACAAACAGAAAAGAAAGAAGAGAAAGAAATCAGAACTGTTATTCAGCTTTGCCCGAACGTTACTGGTAGCTTGGGGCTGATTCTGGACAGGTCTAGTATAAATCTTGAGAAGTTGATTTTTATCTTTAAGTCTAGGACCTCATATATCATGATCCAGATTAAACCTACTAGATTTTAAAAAAATACAGACAGTCCAAAAGCTTCATTGATTTATTATTATTATTATTACTAAGACGAACAATCATTCCGGAGGGGTAGGAAGCATGGGAATTGAGCTACATAGTGAATTTCAGTTCACAAATGATCTCATATCGTAAACAGATACAACAACTCAGCCAAACGGAAAAACCATGAATTAAACGCCTGTCAACAATTTTTGTACAGAAAACAAGAAAATTCAAACGCACATGTAACCAAATCCATGCAATTCAAAAAACATGGCATAAAAACAAGTTAAGCTAACAGATTTCAATGCGCAAGATATGTCAATATAATCATCAAAATTACCGCAAAGGGATTAACATCCTCATCGTAAGGATTGTCGTAGCGACTCATGGCAACTAAGGAGGAGACCTCAACAGTCAGAGCGAGCAAAAACGAAGGGACCAAAATCGAAATAAAAGATAAAGGGACGTAAACTTCTATGGCTGATTAGTATATTTAAGAACGCGTCGAAATATGAGGAGAGTAATCGTTCTTGATGCTACCATTTGCTCTGCGAAAGAGACAGGCTTTGACCATTGGAAACAACGGGTGGACGCCTGCTTATCTTGTCGTACTGTTTGATTAGTGGGAAAACTGAGACACAAGAGCGACGAGAACTTGTTCACGAGAGAACATGGAGGGAAAATCTTCATGCGCTGTAGAAACTAACGTCCATGCAATTTTTTTTTTAAAAAAAAGAGACGACAGGTTAACCAACAAATAGTTGGATTACACTTTCGGCCGAAACCAAAAATGGTTGGAACACACTTGCAGTTAATTTTAGAATAACACTATTTTTATAATTCCTGTCGTTACAATACATATAATTGTACATATAACTTTATTTGAGCTCTTAACTTTTTATATTAAATCATGGCAATTCATTTATATATATAATTATACTTGCTATGTAAGTTCCAATATTTATAATCCTCCTCGTTTACTTTAATGTTTATCCTTAAAGTCAGGAAAACTAATTTACAATAAAATATTAACAAAAATACGATCATATACTTGTCAAATTTTTTACTAAATCAATCAATTCACTAAATTTTCGGGCCCAAAAAAAAATCACTCGACTATATTTGAATGATCTTTCTATTTTAATCTTCGCCGGCTTGGTTCTTCAACTACCTTCCTCAAAAAAAAAAGAAGCCCTTATTCACCAATTTACTTTTAGAAGTAAAATGCGAAAAATCCATCATTTCCAAATTTTCATGGATCTTCACATGTTGGTAGCCTAGCGGAGAATCTTAATCTCAAGGGGAATGATAACATTTAAAAGCGCTTATCTGATCACACCAATAATGCCGGGTCAGTATCTCAGACAAGAAAACGGCGATAGACAGTTTTTTAGTTATCCCATAATGGTATATCCGCATAAATTTACAATGCTCGAATATGAATTGGAACAAGGATTATCAAATTATATTTCATTATCAAGGATGCACAACAGAATTACATTCCATTTGTGGACAACTCGGAAACAATTATCTGACAGATGGATTAGCCAAGACGTCTCGGCAATACAAACATAATTTAATTTGCACAAGGATTATCAAATTATATTTCATTATCAAGGATGCACCACGGAATTACATTCCATTTGTCAACAACTTGGAAACAATTATCAAACAAATGGATTAGCTAAGACGTTTCGGCAATGCAAACATAATTTAATAAATTGTGAAACTATCTAACATGAATTTGACTACATAAATTCGAGGAGTGTGGGTGTCTACACTTTTCTGAAAGCTGACTGAACCACTCTCCTCCTCGTAGAACTTGGCATGTGATTGTTGGAGGGGTCAGTACTAAGTGGAGAGTTAAAAGCAAGGGGAAATCTGATTGAGACCTCCTCAAGATCACATGCATATCTCTAGTAGATATTCGGCAGATAATATATCTGCAAATTCATTCACGAGCAAATTTCACTATTTTTTTCATTCTTCACTTAATCCACTACTGCGACACTCCCACCGTATCATATCTAACAAGTACTGGACAACCTCTGACATTTGTGGCCTAAATTCTGGCTATGACTGCAATAGAAACATTAAGGCCGGGAAATCAATATACGGAGATAGATAAAATAAGTAAATAACTTGTATCAGTTAATAGCACTACAACTCACAAAGCTAAATGACACTGAAATTTAAGTTCAAAGTGACAAAGCTCACCTGAACACATCGAGAAATAATGTCTGCAAAATTTGACAATGATTTGGCTGGGTAATCTCCATTTAGAGAAGGGTCAACCATCCTTGATAAGGTATCAATGTCATGAAGTTGGGGAATTGCCCACCTCAGTAGAATCTGCTCTCCTTGAATACGTGTCCTGTCGAAGATGTTCCAGAACCCATGAATTAACTGGGTGAATCCTGAAAAGGAATAACGAGTACTCTAATAATGCATTCTCACCTGTCATAGGATTTCCGGCCTGTCAAAAGTTCTAACATAACCACTCCGAAGCTGTAGGCATCGCTCTGGTATGTGTAAATCCCTGACTCAGATTCTGGAGCTCCATAGCCATAAGCTGCAAGTAGGTGCCCAGAACATTATCAGACTGTTATAATGCAAATTACATTAATACAGGTATTAAATGATACACTTTTCTAAACATCAGATCTTCTCCAATTAGCACTAGCAGTAATGCAAAATTGAAATGCTTTAAAACCTTTCAGAAGTTTTTATATAAATATAAAATTTACTAGATAAAACAGCCTAAAATTTGTCAGTTCTTCCAAGCAGCCAGAATTATTTTGATATGCTTAGCAAACTTCTACATTGCAACCTCCAAAAATCATGAACAAAATGTTATGCTTGGTTATTATAAGAATTGCTAGGTTCTAACTAATAGATCGGCTTCCAGCGTGATTTTGACAGGAAAGGACCACTCACCAAGGAGGATTGATTTGTGAAATTTGCTATAATGGAAGCTAGTCGATAATACATAGATATCATATGTTGTTTAAAAGACCGACAGAATTTTAATACCATTTTGCTAACCTCTTACGGTCTTACCTGACTTACAGAACCTGAAGCTACCAATGGAGCCAAACCACAATCAGATAAATGGACAGATAGATCATCATCAAGAGGAACATTGGCAGACTTAAAATTTCTGTGTACAACAGGTGGCTGGCAGATCTCATGCAAATACCTTCTCAGATGACAACAAAAAGTATCAGATTCAGAACTTCAAATCACGTGTCTTCAAATATGTTAAGGAAATTAAAAAATTTCCATTTCTCAGCTTCCAATTATAGTTGTGCATTAACCTCATTTCTCTGTTAGAACCCAGATACGAGATTTGACATTGCTAGTGATTAAACAGAAAACGATTCTCTGGCTCACACCCAACAACTTCAGCTTTGGGCTCAACTAGTCTAAAGTTTGATGTAGGGGTGAAAATGACCTAAGCCAGCTCACAGCTTAACTCACCAATTGGCTCAATAAGCCACAAGCAAATAAGCAATGCATGGGCTGAAATTTTAGCACAAAGCTTAAGGTAAGGTGGGCCTATGGTTTGTCCATGCTTCACGAGCAAAGATAAAAACCATAAGTGGACCTGCACCTAAAAGTTTTTGGGTGAAATGGTTTCTTAACAACTATGACTTGAAGGCACTTAGGCCATTCAAATTTAACCCAGTGCCAATAGGAACCCATCAGCTTTTGAACTTTTAATCTGAACCCCTATTTTCCAGATTGATCCACATTAGTCCTTTATGTATTAGCTGGCAATTGTAGATCCACAATAATCACAAGCATACACGCAAGTAGGCAGAAACATTATTGGACTCAAATGGACCAACTTAATAGCTCTCCAAATTAAACTAAAGGACAGAAGAAATAAAATGAGAAGGGAAGGAAAATAGATGACAGAAACTCAAAATCAAAGGGTTGTGACTGGAAAGTGAAAAATGATTATGTGTATTGACAAATATGTGATTTGGAGCTTGAGCATACTATATAATCTATCTTTTTCACAGAGCATAGTGAATAAAGCAAATACTACATGTAACAATGAGATCCACATCAAGAAGCGTTATGGCTACTTTATGTCTTTAGAAATTTAGACTTCGGAAAGTAGTAGCAACTTTTGAATAACTACCTTATTAATGCCAAAAATAAGCATGTCTTAGCAACTTGTAAAGTATTACCAGGATTAAATAAATCCACTAAGATAAATTTGGAAATGCACTCAAATGCAAGCAGACCTAACCGGAAATTGAGATTGAACACTGAGACTGTAAGCTAAAAACAAACAACCTAAGAGACATATTTTATGCGAATGGTTACTTGACTTACTCTAAGGCTCTAGCTGCCCAAAGTGCTATCTGAATCCAAGCATTCCATGACAATTTAGTTTTGAATTCATCATCTGAATGGAGTGCATCATGCAGTGACCTGTTACTGCAGTGCTTGTGGATCAAAAGCCTCTGACCATGCTCTGCACAGTATCCAATAAGCTCAACAACATTTGCATGTCAATCCTATCAATACCGTTTACCAATTCAAGAAACTCCTCATCCTTTTGGTGATCAGAGACTTTCTTCTCCAATTTCTTCACAGCAAGTAGCTAACAATAATTCAGAAAGAGTATGTGTCAAAATGTTTATTTAGGCAAGGCATATACAACACAAGAAGATTGTTTTAGAAAGGAAAGGGAAATATATACATTTACCATGTCATTCAAGAAATGTTTGGCAAAAGTTTGAAACCAAAAGAGGGAAAGACACAAGAAACCAGAATTACGGATCAACAAGGTACCTTTACATTTATTCTCAAGTCCTTCAAGAAGAGAACAGCAGTTTAATTGGCACATAGAGAATGGGAACTATGTATACATATACAGCAACTGCATCTCTGGGGGGCAGACTTGAAATAATAAATTAAGTTCAACTTATGAGAAAAACACAAAAATGTTTTCAAGCAAGAACCAATCACTAAACAAATCACCAACCACATGAATAAAAATCTTAATGTTTCACCCCACAGACTAGATATGTTATTGAAAAAGCAACAATTAACACGACAAAATCAATGGCACTCATGGCTAGAAGATCATTGGAAATACATGAAGAACGAAGCGTCATCAATGTGACCATTATTGGTTATATAAAGGTTATTAGAGTCCAGGAAGAGAGACCATAACAAAATAGTAGCCAAGGGAAACAAACAAAACACTAGTGAGTCTAACTCTGTTTCATTAGTCCGTTCTATATAAACGCATGCAACTCATTATCAACAATCATACCTTCCCATCAAGAAGCTCTGCCCTATAAAAACTTCCCAGCATACCTCCTCCAATAAAATTTTCTTGAGAAAAGTTGTTAGTATACTGTTGAAGGGATGCAATGGTAAAAGAGTTTGCAAAAGTGGGAGGAACTAGACTTTTTACAGAAGGCTTGGCAGCAGTTCCTCTGTGGAATGTGATTGGTTCAACAACCAAACTCTCAGCAGGAAGTGGAGGAGGTGGTGGTGGTGGAGGAGGGGTTGTGCGTAGAGGAGGCATTGAATATATGCCTAGTGCACTCATATCTATTTCATGACCCCCCGGTTTTGGTATTGTTTCCATTCTTAGCACATCCTTCTCTTGCTCATCCTGCAGCTTTGGAATAGCCCCCACTCTCCTGGTCTCCGCTTGATGATCTTTTGGTCTCAGAACAGCCCCTTTTGGTACTGTCAAGAAAAAATAAAAAATAAAACCCAAGTTAAGTAACTAAATCAATAAATTTTTACAAGGAACAATTAAATGTCATATAATGAGTCAGACAGAAGGCCAAAAAATATATTTATTTGCCTTCCTCACTTTGAGCAGTCCTGTAATTGTTAGAATTCTGTTTGTCTCCTCCATATGCATCAGTCTCATGTTGCTTGGAGATTTTGTTAACCCTTTCCCTTCTGTCACATTTTGGAATAAAAAGAGCAAGTACCAGTCCCACAATAACAAATACTAATACGCCAGCAATAGATATCCAAACCACCTTTTTGGTGGTTCTTTTCAATTTTCCAGAATTTGATTCCTTTGTTGTAGTTGGTCCATCAGCCTGTTTAGTAGGCATGTGTCCAGAAGATGGTGTACCAGAACCAGTGTTGCTGGTGGTGCTGTCACTGGAGAATGAATGAGGTGGAGGAGCTGGAGCTATAGTAGCATTAACATTGAATGGGTTTCCATCTTTTCTGTGCAATAAAAATCAAATTACTTATTGGAGCCACAAAGTACTACAATATATTGATGTGACAGAAATCAAGGAAAGGATTTCAAAATGGAAGACTTTGATCAAGGAACAAACACTTAATTCTTTTCATTACTTCTTCAAAAGTCAATCAAGATAAAATCTAACTACAAATACCCAAAAACACCACCATAGGTCATTTCCAATCCACAATAATTTAATGACCACTTTCTTAAATTTAGACCACCATTTACCATCATCATCCATCTATTTCTCCTTTGGTTAAGGCACCATTAACCATTTGCAACTCCAAATTTAAAATATGAAGTCCAAACCCTTGTACATATAAAATTCCAAAAACCACAGGTTTGAAGGACCAGATTACATTGCAAAAGCAACCATTTAATTCCTTCATAACAAATTGTATGGAAATTTAATTTGAGAGCAAAAAAATTTATAACTTGTCAGATGCGCACTGACTATTAGTAGATAATTTAATCTCTGAGATAAACTTGTTATTAAGAGAGCTGAAAGTAGATAATTTAATCTCTGAGATAAACTTGCATAAAATTTGAAGTCAGCTATCAGTAGAATATAATATGAAAATTGAAGAAGCAACAAACTCACATGTCTGTCAGTTCAGTCAATGTGGATAAAGAAGCTGGAATACTTCCAGTGAACTGGTTATCCGAAAGAAAACTGCAAAAGTAACAGCCAATCATGTCGTGTTGCACAATATGATTGCAGGAATAGTATTAGACAGGTTAGTACCACATACAAGTTTTGCATGGTCACTGGCAAACTGGATGGTATACCTCCCCCCTATGTGGTCGTTGCTTAGATCTCTGCCCCAGAAAACAAAAATGTTGCAAGCAGTCGCAATGATGCAGAAGAAGCATACACACACACACACAACGTGTACATGCATACACACACTCATATAGAGATAGATGGACAGACAAAGAGAAAGTAAGCCAGCATGAGAGAAAGCACTACTTACATTACACTGATGGAAACAAAGGTTCCCAAGCTATCACCCAATTCTCCTCCCAAATTTGCCCCATTCAAAACTCTGTCATACACAATAAGAAAGCTAATGATTAACCATTTTGAGAGATATCAGTCAATCTGAAGAATCAAGAAAGGATAACAAACATTCTCTGTATGACTGAACCATTACATTGAACGCCTTGCCATGCTTGTCCACATGGATCTTCCCCGCTAGGAACCCACCCAGGGGGAACAGGGTAGCCCAGTGCAGTATGCAAGCCATTGATTGCAGCCACTGATACAAACAAAATTTTAGAAGTCGTATAGTCCACAGATTTAAACACAGCCACACAATTCAGTAGCCTTCTACTCATTGGTCAAGATGAAGGCAGGTATGCTAGCTTTGATTTCAGTAAAGGCCATTAGACATAAGTAATAGTAAAGAAGCAGATAATCTTCAGCTATCACGGTAATTTAGACTCTATTCCCACTCAATCTCCCAGATTATTTAGGAGACCAATATGGACAAAATATCAAAAATACTGGCACGGAAAAGAGAGAAAAGCCTTACCGTCTGTGGGATTAGTGTCTCCAGGCAAAAACTGAACTGTTCAGATCAACAAATATCCCCATAAGACTTGTCCATAGATCTTCACTCCCTTGTACAATGAATCAGATCTCTTTCCACCCATTGATTCCCAGCTCAATCTTAAGCTTCGCTTCACCGTTCCCCCATAACGCCAATCACGAAAAAAGCCTCCCGACTGAAGTCAAAAGTTGTATCGAGTAACACCTCAAGGACTCTGAAAATCTAGTCGACCAAACTGCAAGACGTAAAGGCAATTAAGCAAAAAATTAAACAACCCATGATTCCAGACCATAAAAACAAATACACGTAAGCATTATACGTGACCATAAAGACGGAATGTGAAAAACAACACCAAGTATCAAAGAAAGTGAAGAGCTGAAAAACTTTGGAAAGTGCTGAAAATATAGATAATATTGACCCGGGATAAAACTTTACCGGACTTGACTTTGTTCCTCATTTGGATTTCCATTGAGGTATGTGCTTGAGCTTCTGTCAGTTAGCCCAATCCATATAGTTTTTTACCAGTGCTCTGCGTCACTGTAAGGGCTGGAATGGTAATTGCAGCTCAACAAGTAGACTTAACGGCTAAGATTCAAATAAACTTGGTGATGGAGTGGAGAACGTGAGCATGTATTGCATCACTTCAGAAATTTAACACTCGGCCGGTTTGGTCCATAAAAAAACGAGTTACCTTTACTTTTAATAATTAAATAATAATTAATAAATAATATTAAATAATAATTATAAAAATAAAAATATCCTTATTTTTCAAATTTTCATTTTATCTTTCCGTTTTTGATTGAGTAACCAAACATAGCTTCTGTAAAAGGCTAGAGAAAGACAATGGAAACAAGTTAAATATAATCAATGTTTTTAAAATTAGATTAGTTATTGAATCGGTAAAAATATTAGTTTATAATTTATTAATTTGACCGTGATCAAATTAATAATAATTAAAAATATATATTCTAAATTTGATATAATAAATAATAAATAAATACTAATCAATTTTAAAACATATTATAACTAATTATATATAAAAATAAATATAATATAATATTTTTATTTTAATTATTTAAAATATATTTATATAAATTTTTAATAAAAATTATATGAATTTTATTTATATTTCTTATATATTATATTAAAACTTTATTATTATAAACAAAATTAAAATAAAGTATTACATATGATTATTTTCATTTAAAAAGTGCAACCCTTAAATAACTTACATATAATAAAGTTTACCCAAACAAATCAGATGCAGGTGAATTGGCACTTGTATCCTTTGGGAAGCATGGGGTACAAGGGTTCGTATCTCAGAAACTAGCACTAGCACCCAATTTTTCGAAGCAACTCATTAGTAATGTATTTATATAAAAATTTACCCATAGATATCGAAAGCGCATTGCAGTCCAACTGGCGAGACGTCTTTTGGAAGCAGCAAACATGTCGTGGGACTGGTTTAAACTGTTTTATTTGCATGGGTTTCAATAAAAAATTGACAAGTCAAACTCGATTCTTGATCCACACTAACATATTCTGAAAGGTATCGGTTTGAAGTATTATTTGAATCGGATCAAGTTCCAATTCTCAATCTAATCGGTTGAACCAACTGGTCCAATTCGGTCCAATTCAGTTATAATAACCATGGATAAAATGATGGAGATTCCCTAAAACACTCTCTGTCCCTCCGAGTGTCCTGGCACTATTTTTTTCTCTCTATGTCGCCGAGCTTAGCTGAGCCCCAAAGACAAAAGGTGTTCAAGTCATGCGTATCTCAAAAATTTTAATCTATCTCTTTTAATCTTTTATATATCCAACATGTGTTTTTAAAATCCCAAAATTTCTAATTTGTCTTCCTGAAATTTTTTTAAATTCTTCACTATATGCCTTTTTTTTTAGTATCAAGACTGTTATATTTACTTTGATGTTATCGTATTTTTTTTAATCATGTCTCTAATTTTTATTTTTAGTAAAATTTATTATTTTGTCTATTTAAAAAATATTTAAATTTATTTTTTAATAATTATTAATGTTTATGTTAAAGTGCATAATTTCATCTCCCTATACTTCTTTTTGATTCCGTCGCTAGTCTCCACGTAGGAGACCCGTTACTTCATGTTCTGGAAATAAAGCTAAGAAACGATGACATGTTTCCCATCGTTACCGGATACAAACTTCACCCTTTTGGTTCACTGCAAAGTGGCAAATATTCTGAGGTCTAAAGTGAAATTTTAATCCGAAAATTTTTATTTATTTAATCAAATTAATAAAAAAATTTTATTTAAAATTTATTATTTAAGCTTCTTAAGATGCAAAGTTCTTAATTAAATTTTTATAATCAATTTCTTTTGACATTTTTAACAAAAGAATATTAGGAACTTGAATTAAAAAAATAGTTAAATGTTTGAACAATAAAATTTGAGTATAAAACCATCTTGTAAAGGAAAGTACTTTATAGTGTCCTTAAATAGAATAATATTACTAATTGCTCCTTACCAGTAAGTAGAATAACTTTCTTCTGCTTTTGACTCAAATGGGAGAGGAATGCAGTGAATGAGAATTTGAGTGGTTTTCTAAATAAAAGTGAAAGAGATAAGGAATGTTTTTATAACAAAATATTTGAATATTATGCCCATTTAATTGCACAATAGGAAGAGAAAGGGAAGAATAATCTTTTTTGTAATATTTATTATATTTTTGATTATATTACTCAATAGTATTGTCTTCTTTTTATTTCTTTTTCTAAATAGAAATATGGGGTTATTTTTGGCTTATGCCATTTACATTCTTATTTTCTTTTTATTTATATACATAATAATTCTATATATCAAACAGCGCTTTAATATGTTGGCAATGAAAAAAAAATAGAAGTTGTAAAAAATATTCAATTGTTAAAATTTAATGTTCATGGTAAAAAAAAAAAAAAAGGCAATGGCTAGTGTGCTGGAAATAATAAATCTTGAGGGAAAAATAAATTAAGAAAAAATAAGGATTATAAGATAGTGATTAGGTTGACATGAGTGAGAAATAGTAATTTTTATTAAATAATTAAGAAATTTGGGGTTCTGAGTTGTAAAAAAATTTTTAAAATAAAATAGATTTTTTCAACGTCATTAAAGATAATATATATTAATTTTTTTATAATTTTTTATATTATAAATATAATTATATAATTGTGAGTTCTTTACTTGTTTTTTGTTGCCGCCGCTAAATCAAGCTTCGAAAGAACAAAGCGACTGCTGAACAGTGACACTACTGCTGAAGCAGGAGGTACGCAGCTGAATGGATGTTTTAGAATTTTGTATGGTAAAGTTTTTTTTTATAAATTTTTTAAAAATTTTAATACAGATAATAAAAGTATGTATGAGAATTTTTTTAATTTTATAATAAAAAGCTCTCAACATTTCAAATTCAAGTATACACCACCTTGTGTTGGATGGATTTTGAAATCGGGAGTGATATACTAAATGAAGAGGTTACATTGCTTCTTGGAAGAGTTATTTTCTTGAATTTAATGTATACTAGGACATTCCTCTTGGAAGATATAGAGAATTTAGAAAAATTTCAGTGGCCCTCACATTAAAAAAAAAAGTGTGGATTCTCCAAAGAACAGAAAAAAAGCAAATATATATATATATATATATGTGTGATTAGGTAAAACTTCTTGAAAGAGTAAATCATTTCCAAACCTGTTTGATAGATAGAAAAGGAATGATAGAAATAAAAATAAAATATAAAATATAATTTTGTAAATAAAAAATATTCATAATAATTTTATTTTTAATGATTGAATAATTATTATTAAATAGTATTAAATAATAATTAAATAATAATTATAAAGATAAAATTAAAATTTTCTCTTTTTTTTTTCCTCAAATTTTCCCTCCCCAATTCTTACTAGCGAACGGGCCGTAATGGATCATGAAATAAGAAGATTTGGACTGTGGGTCGTTGTGTTCTATGAATCTTCTTGTGCACCCTCTTTTGATGCGATATCCTCTAATCACTCTCCCCCTTTTGCCTATGATCTACTTCAATTTAGGATTTTTCTTTCTACCTCCTCCTTTTATATTATATATATATATAGATGAAATTATATATATATATATATATGTGAAATTACTCGTCCCTCATGATTTTGTCAAATATAGCTTGTCTTTCAACTTCTTGTAAAATATTATTTTAAAATAAAAAAAAATTAGAATAATTCCAAACTTGGTTTTAACTCTTGTTTTTCAATAATTAGGATTACTGGGTCTCATGCATGGGGTTCGAGGCAGATGAAAGAAATTAAAATTTTAAAAAAATATCACATTATGAATAGTTTAAAAATAATAAATTTATAATGAAAAGCACACTTTTTTTTATTGTATATATTGAATTGACGTGCGATAGTGCTGTATTAGTGAAGAGTGCTCTTCACGCGCTATGGCTGCTCGTGATGCTGGTATCTAATGTAATTATAATATAATTGTCATATTTTCTGATATTAAAGAGAGTGAGTTGTCTGAGAGTCGCCAGTTTCTTGAGCTTTCAATGAGTTAAATTTAAAGCTCGCAGAATTTCAGCTTTACGTTGGGAGTTTATAAGGTAATGAAATTGAATGATCCATAATGGAACAGACTAATGAAATGATTGGACGGGTAGGAGAAAAGTGAAAGGAGAGATAAATAGAAAGAAGAGAAAAGTGAGAAAAAAATATTTTTTTATATGTTTAAATAAATAAAAAAAATAAAAAAAATTATTAATAACTTTTTTATTAAATGGGATATTAAAAAAAAGTTATATTTTAAATATAAATTAATTATTTTGAATTTATACATATATATATATTTAAATAATAATAATAAAATAAATTTATAAAAGCCATATTTCAATTTAAAAATAAAATAAAAAAATAGAAATCAATTAAAAAATTATTTATAAATTATTATTTTAATACAATAAGTATAATTATTTATTTTAAAATTTTATAAATATTATTTTAATATATGTTAATTGATTTAAATATAATACATATAAATATAATAGATGTTTTTAATTATATTTATATATAATATATAATTATATATTATAATATTATATATTAAAAAATATAATATATATATATATATTCTAACCAAATGACAATCAAAAATATGTTTCGACTGACATTTAGCTGTAGACCTTCGACCGCAATGTAGTTAAAGGTTTTTTTTCTCAATAAAAAATAATTTATTGATTTTAATATTAAAATATATGTTATTATTTTGTAAAATATATTTATTATTAATTAATTTTATAATAAAATTTTAAATAAATAATTATAATATTAATTAATTAAAAATATTAATTAATCAAGTTAAATTTAACTTTTTGATTTTTGACTGTAATGCGGTCAAAAAACGCTCTTCTGACCATAATACAATCAAAAATTTTGGAACGGAATGCAGTTGGAATTTTGAACCACGTTACACGCACAGTTTTCCTATTAAAATCTCTCCATTTTTTTGGAGAAAATTTTTTTGTGAGACCCACCTCATTTTTCGCCCCAACTTTTCTCTCATTCCGATTTTCCTCTTACATCCAAATAGGGTCAAATTAATTTTTTCTCCTTGTTCCTTCTCTACTTTTCTCTCCCCCCTAATTTTCCACCCTATCCAAACAAATCGTAAGAAGTAGAATGGTAAGTTATATATTATTCCATTATTTAAAATTTTAATGAAAGAAGAAAAATATTATTAATAAAATAAAATAATTTATAAATTATTTTTTAATATTATCTTTATAATTAGAACGTAACTTTAATAAATTTTTAATTAACAAGCATACAATTTTATCCCTCCATTCTATTCTTTTTTTTTTTAATTTTTGTTCATTTAAAGAATATAAAATTTGAAATTTTAAATAACACGAAATAATCTTGTGAGTCTACCATTTCATTCTATCATTAAAAAAGTTTCTAAACAATGTCCTATCTCATTTTGACTATTCTATTCTCTTTCATCTCATCCATGTCATCCATCCAAATATACTCTTAAATTCATCCATTTTATAATTGGATTAGACGCAAACCCTATAAATAACATAAAGTTATGGGATTGTTTTAAGGACAAAATTTACATATTGCTTATATTTTTTTCTATATTTTTTAAATTAATATATATATATAATGTTTACACTTTACCATTCATCTCACTTTTTTTTTCTTTTTAACTCTATTAACAAATGTCAAAAGAAAAAAAAACTAATGCTATTGTGAACACTGTATTTTGTCCAAATATATTCCAAAATAATATAAAAATCAGACTAATAAAAATAAAAGAAAATAAAAAAAACTCAAAAAACTAAAACTAATAAAAAATAAAGGGAAAGAACCCAAAATAGATTAAAAATAATAATAATAATAAAACAATAAAAGTAAAAATAAAAAATAATAAAATAATAAAACAAGGTAAAGGCCCATTAATCCCGAAAATGGAATAAAAGGAAAAATCAGAGAGGGAACAATAGAAATAAAAAAAAAAAAAGAGAGAGAGACTAGGAAAAGAAAAGAAAAAATGAAGAAGAAAGTAAAACCCACAAAGAAAGAGAGAGAAAAGACTAAAAGCCATTTAATTCACGAAAAAAAAATCATTAAAAAAATATATAATAATTAAAAAAAGAGAGATAAAGATGGAATATAATTTAGGATAGCCCAAACAAAAAACAAAAAAAAAACAACAACAACAAAAGAAAGCCCAAGGAAGGAGTCCAACCTTTTAACATTGAATCAAAAAAGAGGATAAAAAATAATAATAACAAAGCCCAATACCAAAATTTTGATCCCAAAAAATGAAGCAAACAAAAAAAATTCCAATCCAATCTTGCCAAACTCAAAAGCCCACATATTGAAAAGGCAAATTAAAAAAAAAAATTAAAAGGCAAAAAAAAAAAAAGTAAAACAAACTAAACTAAAAAAAAAAAAAAGGAGGCCCATTCCTTCAGCCTAATGACTTTTCAGATTCTCCAACTTGGGAAGCCCACAAACCCCAGACCTCCTGATTCTCTTACTCGATATGAAGGCCCTGTATGCATGGATCTGTTTCATCCAACCCAGCCAGAAGAAAAGGCCCAAAACCATCTCCCTTGTTGCTGAACCCTACCCGATACATGTCTGGTCCCCCTTTTTTTTGCTCTGGCTTTCTCTTACGCGGCCATCTCCAAATGCAACAGGTGTAATCGTATCAGAGAGAGAGGGAGCATTAGCGCTGGAAATCGTTAGAGTAGGAAAGCACGACGACAATCCGTATTTGGAGCAGATGGTGAGACGCGTGAGCGAGAGTGAAAACCACTCTCGAACTCGTTATAAATAGAAGAGATTATTCAGATGAGGGGGGATTTTTTTTGGAGAGAGATTCGATATAGCAGAGAGGCCGAGTGAGTGCAGCGGGGATTCTTAGGTTTTTTTTTTCCTTTTTCTCTTTGGTGGCTGGTGAGGAGTCCGAGAACCAGAGGGAGGAAGGAGAGCTTTTGGGAGTTTCTGGAGGAGTTATTTCAGGTCAGAGAGGATGCGAAGGAAATCGGGGAAGAAACGATTCTTTTGGAGGAATCGATTTCAAGTGGGAGAAAGACCGAGAGAAACTTATCGGTCGATTAAAAAGATAAGAGGAGATTCTCCCGGGAGGGTGACGAGAAATTTTCGAGTTGGAAGATTTTCTGAGTAATATTTTTGGAGGGGGCTTCTTTGGATATCTGGTGCTATCCTGAACGAGGTTCATTGATTACTGACTTCCGAGAGAAGAAGAGCAATCCCTAGTAGCGCCGAATTAGCTGACAGTGGCTGTGATCAATCTGAAGGAGGAAATCTCAAAAGGTATGGTTCTTTTCTCTCCTATTCCTTATTAAGGTTGAAATTATGAATCCGTTTCAGTAGCTTAATATTGGGGATTGGAATTGCTGTTTCAATTAATTCAAGGCTGTTCTTGAGATGCATAGTCTGATCACTGGTTTTTACCCTGGTGGGATTTTGCAAATAATGTTATATGTGTTATGCTTTAGGTTGAGTTTGGAGTGAAATCTAGTTTTCTGTATGCTCCTGAAAATGCCTATTATATGATCGATAATATGTCTGAGTGAAGTCTAGTGGAGTGGCTTAAGTTCTTGATCATAAAATTTCGATATAGAATGCAGAGATTACTCCGATTCTGTAGTATGTAGGATTAGAGATTACCTTGTTAATGTTCAGGGGCTTAGAATCTTATGATGTATAAACTCAAATTACAATCCTATATCATCTTGATTGTTTGTATACTAGGGATCCTATTGTTTTAGTTAAATTCGAATTATTGATGTGATGAAACTCTACCAAATTTTCTGTTCTTGCGAATGTTTCTTTTCCTTTAGTTTTCATTGTGTTTCTGTGGAGTATGTTGCTCATTTTGGGTAACGCGAGCACGTTGATGGAGCCAAATGGAGGAACCTGATTGCACTGTCCCAGGGATGACCATATTGGTCTCGCCGAAAAAGGGATGATGTGTTGGAGGATCCGGTTGTAATTCACATACTTTTATTTTATTTTGTTTTTTGTAAACCTGCCTAATAGTGATGATTGGATACTAAACACTGATCACCCACCCTCACAAATATAAGGTATTTGTTTTTATTTGTTTTTATTTTTTATTTTCTTTCACTTTTTTTTTTTAATTTTTACTTTACTGTTATCTATTTTATTCATTCTCCAAGTTATTAGTATGGTCATGTGGGATTTTATATCCCTTTGAGCCCATAAGAATAAACCAAAAGGCTATGTGTGGCAATAAGTCTCCTGGGTACCTTTTGGGTCGCGAATTTACATTTTCATATTTTTGGGCTTAAATGGCCCCATTCGAAAGTTTTTTAAAAAAAATTTAAAAAAAAAAATAGAAAATAAGAGAGGATCAATTATTCTTTTTTTTTTTACAAAAAAAAAAATACTATTGCTATCCGGAGTCTTAAGGATTTGTCTTGAAAAGGGTTTCTCAGGAAATTGAAAAAAAATCTCATTGCAAAAGTCTAAAAGCATTTTTTTATTCTTCTCTCTTCTAAAGTTGGTCTTTTTCTTAATAAAAATAAAAATTAAAAAAAAAACAAAAAATAAGGAAAGCAAAAGAGGCTTAAATAATAATAAAAATACAAAAATATAAAAACAATCGAATAATCACAATTTCAAATAACAAAGCAAAACAAAATTAAAATAATAATATTAAAATTAAAATATATATGCATACACTTTCTATATATCTAGGGGTGTTCAAAGGCTTGGTTTGGTTTGGTTTTGAGCAAAAATCAAACCGAACCAACTTAATCGGTTTAGCATTTTGTTGGATCTTGTCGGTTTTAAATTTTAATCGGTTTTTGTTCGGTTTGGTTCGGTTTGGTCCGGTTTGGTTCATGTTTTTTTTGTCCAAAAGTAATTTTTTTAAAAAAATTTGTTCCTTATAATATGTAGAATTTAACTTCTAATATCTTACATATCTTAAAATTTTGACCAATAATAACTTTGGAATAATTTACTATATATATATATATTACCTAAACAAATTTCATACATTCACAAATAAGCTTTAAAAAGTGAAAAAAAAAGAGTAATATCTTATAATAAATAGTATAAATAATTTGTATATTTCTTGAATCACATAAAGAATGTAGTTTTGATACAAATTTAATTGACAAAAGATCCCACTAATCTAAAAAGAAACAAAATATTAAATTTTAATTAATTGCAATTTTAATGGTTCGGTTAACCGAACTAAATATGGAGAAAACCGACAACCGAACCGATTTAATCAGTTTTACAATCACAAAAACCAAACCAAACCAATTATTAATCGGTTTTATTTGATTTTTGGCGGTTTGGTTCGATTTGGTTTGGTTTGATTGGTTTGGTTCAGTTTTGTTCACCCCTATATATATCCACAAAATAAAAAGGAGACCAATAAAATCAATCAAAAATTAAAGAAAAAGTAACAACTGGAAAAAGGGAGAAAGGTGAATTGAAAAGGAAATGAAAATTAACAAATAATAAATAAAAATAAATAAAAACAAAAAATAAATAAATAAAGTAAAAAAAAACCAAAACAAAAACAAAAGATAACAACAACAAAAAAAAAAAAAAAAGAAGAAAAAAACAAACACAACAAAAACAAATTAACAAAATCAAACAACAAAAAAAACAAAAACAAAACAAAACAAAAAGAGAAGAAAAAAGAAAAAACAAACAAAGCAAAAACAAATTAACAAAACTAAACAACAAAAAACAAAAAGAAAGAAAAACAAGGAAAAAACAAACAAAGAAATCATAACCAAAAAAGGGGGCAAAAACAAAAATAGAAAGAAATAAAAATAAGACAAAATAATAATAACAAAAAGAAAGAAAAATAAAAGGAATAGAACACAAAAATGAAAATAGAAAAAAAACAACAATAACAAAGATTAATAAAAAAATAGAAACAAATAGCAACAACAAAACAAAAAAAAAAAGAGTAAAAATACACAAAAACAATCAAACAAAGAACACAAAAAGAAGAAGGACAAAACAAAAATTAACCAAAAAAGAGAAGTAAATAAATAATGAAACCAAAAATGAAGGTTAACAACAAAAACACACACACACAATAATAATAATACGAATATAAAAAAACGAAAAGTGAAAAAATGAAAACAAAATAAGAGAAAATAAAACAAATAATAAAAAAATAAAAGTAAACGAACAACCGAAAAAGTAAAAAATACATATTTAAGTAAAGGCGAGAACAAAGAAAAGGGATAAGAATAAAAACAAAAAGGGTAAAACGAAAACAAAAAAAAAACAAATCAAGTAAAAAAAAATCAAATAAAAAATCAAACAAAAATAACAAAAAAAAAGGATAACAAAACCAAAAAGAAAAACCAAAAAGAAATAAAAAAACAAAAAACAAAAAAAGTAACCACAAAAAAAAATCAAAAACAAAATAAGACGAAAAAACAAATATATATGCGTAATAAAAAACAAAGAAAAAGTGAAATGAAAATAATAGAAAAACAAAAAAAAATGATAAGTAAAAGGAAAAATTGAAAATGCAAGAAAAATTAAATTAAATTTTCCTTTAGCAAATCAAAACACATCAACCAATTTCAAAACTTGTTTTATTTGTTAAAGGAAAAAGTAGTTTATTTTCTTTATCTTTTCGCGAAAAAACAATACCCAAACCCAAAAAAAAATTAAAAAATAAAGAACATAAAAAAAACAAACAAAAAGAAAAAAGGGAGAAAAGACAAAAACAAAACATAAAATAGAAAAAGGAAAAAACCAACCAACAAATATAATCTTCGGTCGAACTACGTGGACTTTGATCTCTCCTGAAGGACACGTAGGCCCTAGGTTCTCACCCTAGGTCAAGTCTGCCCTTGTAAATAAACATTTTTTTCCTAATTTTATTTATTGTAATTTTATTTCTTTAATTTCTTTTAATATTATTTTATTCCCTTTCTTTATTTTATTCTTTAAATTTCTTTTTGTTTTATTTTTCTTTCTTCTCTTTAATTTTATTTTCTTAAATTTTTCCTTCTGTTCTCTGCATGTGATTGGTTAGGGAGAATTAAAATAGAATAGAGGCCATATTAATTTTGCACAACTGACTTAGGGTAACTGTACTTAGGAATGGGTGTAGTGGGGTGCCTAACACATTCCCCACTCATAATCGACTCCCGAATCCAAATTTGGTTCGCAGACTATTTTTCAAACTAAAAAAGACTTTTTTCAAAGTTTTGCCTTTTCAAAAATAAATTTTGGTGGCGACTCCTGAACCTTACAAAATGAACCTTATTTATTTGAACCATTTTACATTTTAATTTTGATTTCTTTTAAAAGTGCCACGTGGTCGCATTTTTGGGTCTGACAGTTTGGCGACTCCACTGGGGACAGTTAGAGAGTCAAGCCCAAGTTAAGTTAGTTGTGCAAAATGTTATGGCCTGCCTTTTATTTTGGTTCTCCCTTTTGATTTGTTGTTTGCCTTACATGATTAGAGTATATAACGTATCTTTCACATGCTTACTTTATATGTTTTATTTTCTTGATTATGTACATAATATGTGTTGTGATAGATAACATGGGGAATAAAACCTTAAGGTAGATGACAATATTTGAATATGTTACTTCTTATTTATATCTCTGTATATACGTCTCTGCTTTTTATTATGCCAATCTGTCTAGCAGATGAGGGTGGGGTAGTCCATAGGGTGAAAAGGTAAATGCTCTCCTCACATACATTACTGATACACAAACATATCACACACGTTATGGGCCCTATACCCGGGTCTGAGTGATCCTTAAGTTAGTAGAGGTTTATATTGATTTTCTTGTGAAGCCTTGTGCTTCTTGAGGCTATCATGAAGACCTCACCTAAATTGTACCTTATTATATGAACTGGACCAGTGTAGGATCTTTTTCCTCTCAAGGTCGAATTCATATAATGAGATCCTCATCTCACAGTAGGGGCAATTTAAGGACCAATGATTAGGGGTCATAGATCTACCATGGAAATTTACACTGATAGTTAAGCCATAGATGCCTCCTAAATTAGTAGAGCCATACTTCTATAGACCAGCGATCACAACCTAGGATTTATCCATATTAAGACAAAGGAGAGCACCTTTAATTGTTCATGCATTACATCCAATGATGTCCATAGGAAAAGTGACACATCACCACTGATTACTGGAGTAGTTGACAGGTTGTTATGACACCAATTAGACATAACGTTAACTATGATGAAAGTACGCATTAGTTAAACTAGGCCTTGCCTAGTGGGTTTTTAACCCCGAAAAGGCCATAATCGCATTCCTTACGGTTCCTCAAAAGGGGAATTTTTTTTTAGCATACATTCATGCATAAAATAAAGTATAAAAGAAATAGATACGAGTTAAAATAATGAACATCGCATAATATACTCTACCCCGCGAAATAATGAATTTCTAATAGAAAATGAATGTTTTCCAAAATCTTAGAAATTATAAAATCTAATAGTTTTATATCATCAATGAACAGATGTGATGTCTCGGTTAGAGAATTAAACCTTTTTAGTATGTTGAATCGTGTAGAAAGACTTATTTCTCTCGATTTAATTATCAACTCTTTTCTCCTATGGAACAATAGGCCCCTCAAGGAGGAGTGCAAAATTTTTTTACCATTTCTCATGCCGAGGTATTATATTTAACATCATAGCATGAATGTCAGTGCATCGTTATGTTAGCTTGCTGAACATATCAGTGTCAATTATGTAGGGAGCTATTGTTTCTTAAATTGATCCTCATACCCTTATTCTCTATGGAATAATAAATTCCTTGAGAATTGAGCAGAATTGTCAAGCTAACGATAATGATACACTAACCAATAAGTTTTGATCTTTTGAAATAGTGAACAGTCATTTGGGTTAATTGGCACGGTGGTGGTAATGGAACCTTTGGGCAATGGACGATATCTAAGCTCAAGACAAACTGGCCTAGTTGTGACGAAAACGAAGCTTAAAATCAAGGCAGAAGCCGAATTGGTCGAGAGTTTGATTGTCTTAAGTGAGAAGTTGAATGGAAGGCATATCCGAGATTTTCGAACGGATTATGGGCATATTCTAGACTTGTTGCGAATACCGGTCCAGCCAGAAGCACTTTCAGCCTTGGCCTAGTATTGGTATAATTCACTAAGGTGTTTTACATTTTCTATATTCCAGATTACACCTACTCTAGAGGAATATGGGAGCTTCACGAATACACTTATGGGAAAGGATGCTTCAGTTTACTATTATCCTGGACATTTGCCATCAAAACGTGCAGTGGCTCAAATTTTAGGGGAAGACCCTAGTAGAATTCAATTGCATCAAAGAGGATAGACTGAAGGCCTTTTGAGGAAGTACGTAGAAAGGCGTTTGAGGATCTTAGCTGAAAAGGGAGATTGGGTGACTTTTAAGAGGGTCCTTGCTTTAGCCATATATGGAGTAGTGTTGTTTCCCTCAGCAGTGGGGATAATTGATTTGGCGGCCGTGAGCGTTCTATGGATGGTGGAAAATCATCACGTAAATCCCACGCCTGCATTTTTGGCGAAAATGTTCTTGACCTTAAGCTTTTGTCAATAAGAAAATGGAGAGAAATTGAAGTGTTGCCTACAACTCCTCACAGTTTTGATGTTCAATCATATTTATGGGAGGCAATATCAATTGGGTCGACGACATGACACTATACACCACCCTATTAAGGATTTCCTTAATCGTGAAGGTGCTATCCTGTTATCTTCAAAGAAGACTCGTGATGATTGGGCTCAAACCCTCAGTCAATTGGACGAGAACACGGTATGGTGGAAGCTGGCTTGGTGGGAAATTGAAGAAATAGTGTACTGTTGTGGAGAATTCTTGAATGTACCTCTGATAAACCCTCGAGGTTGCATTAATTACAACCCATCGATTGTTCATCAACAGTTCGCATATAAACAAGATATTTCATCTGAGGAAGCAATACAATTGGTTCATTTTTATCATAATGATCCGGAAGCCAAGACGCTTTGCTAAAAAATAAAAGGCGCGTGGAGCCAAGTGATATGCAAAGGGAAATGTGAATTGGGCAATCGAATCGTAGCCACAACCAAGGAGTATCGAGAATGGCTAAAGGAAAGGACAAAAGGGGCTAACCCTTCTTTCGGACCAATTGACCCCATGCTTGGTAATGACATGCAAGTAATTGACAAACAACTAGCAAGGCAAGTGGAAAAGAAAAAAAGAAGACTTAAAAGGTTTAGAAGAAAAAAGGCAAGAATGCTTGAGGAGTTTGAACCAAATGAGAAGTGAATATGCAGTGTTGCGAGCAGAAGCAGATAAGGCAAAGAGACATAGAGGAAGTGTGGGGAATGTTGAGATGAAAAAGATGAAGGAAGAAAATATAAGATTGAAGGATACAATAGAGAAAGCTCAACAACAGGTAACCGAAAATGAAAAGAAGATGCATATCAGTAGAACCCGGTTGATGAAGGTTTTTAAGGAAAAAGATGTACTAGAAAGACAAGTGCAAAAGCTTGAATCTAGTGGGATTTGACACGAAATTGATATGCTGGCGAGGGAATTGGAGCAGAAAATGCATAATGCTGCGGTAGTACAAAACTTGGTGGAACAGTTTAATCAGCAAGCCGAGACGATTGAGACGTAGAAGATACTCCATGCGGAGCGAGCCACAGAAAAGGAAAGGTTCATGTCCTGGTACAGGAAATTGTTACTCTTAGCTGACGAGATTCTCCCTAGTTTCACGAGCACATTAAAAACAACTGAAGGTTTGGCTAATCCATGGAGTACACCAAAGGAAATGACAGAGTTTTTTATGTTGTGTAATGATATTGTAAATGAGTTGAAATATCTCAATAGTTATTAAGTTCCAAAGAATCTCGATGTAATGTATCACCTAGTATTTTGGTATGAAGAAACAAAAGTTGTATTCTCCTTATGCTTAATGAAAGGGAAATAGCTCAGATGAATACAAAGACCTGATCATGTAGGGATTTTTAATTCTCTCTTGCGTCAAGTGTCAACTTTGATATTCTTACATGGGTTAATGAAATCCTTTAAGAATCAGAGGGCCCAATGTTCCTGTGCCATTATGCCAAAACGGTTAACCCAAATTAAAGAATGTGTATATTATAATAATAATAATAATAATAATAATAATAATAATAATAATAATAATAAATAAGAGAAGTATTTTTCAATATCACTAAATTTGCCTTCTCTTTACAGAGAAAAGAATAGAAAGGGTCAAATAAAAGGAAGACAATATTGCGCCTCCGAAACGCGTCCCATCTAACCAAATACGTCCCACTAGGATATACGACACGCGTTCAAGAACCAGGCTCATGGAGGAACATCAAAGGGAAGGTAGTCAGAGAGTTGAGGAAGACACAGTCGCACTGAATAACCGTATCATGACCATGGAGAACCAGATGGCTTAAATGAGCGACATGATGAAGATGTTGTTAGAAACTCTCAAAGGAAAAGGCGTTGATAACTCACCCAGCGCATCTAGTCATCCACCCGTCACTGGACACATGGGAAGAAGCTCACCCGGAGTGGTTATAACTGAGGAACATTCCAGTCGAGTACCTGACCCTGTGATGCAACAGAAGAATGCACAAGATCCTACTATGATGGTGGCTGATAAACCGGTTCCCTATGATGAAGCAAAGGATATACAAGACTTCCCTGGATATGATGTTACGTATACATTCCAGATCCCAACTGCGGATAGCAAAGGGAAGAATAATGATGCTAAGGAGGATTGGGAAAGAGAATTGGGGGAGTTCAAAGACCAATTGCGTGATCTGCAAGGACCAACTACATGGGGGTCATTGGATATAGAAGAGTTATGCTTAACCCCCGAAGTATCAATTCCAAAAAAATTTAAAGTTTTAGATTTTGACAAGTATGATGGTTCTGGTAACCCAATTTATCATCTCAAGTCATATTGCATGAAGATGACTGTCTGGTCACGGGATGAAAATTTCCTGATAAATTTCTTCCCGGAGAGTTTGACTGGATCTGCATTATTATGGTTTATGCAATTAGACCATTCTAAGATTCGCAAGTGGAGAGATCTCACAAATGCTTTTATGAAACAATACAAATTCAATCTCGACACGGCCCCAACTAGAGAACAGCTGAAGAGAATGAATAAAAAGCCAACTGAGTCGTTCAAGGAATATGCTCAAAGGTGGAGATTAATGGCCTCCCAAGTTCAGCCCCTAATGATCGGATCCGAATTCTGTTCGTACTTTATTCAGATCTTATCTTATTCCTTCTACAAAATCATGTTGGGAACTCATGTTACTAATTTTGCTGATTTAATTGAGGTCGGAGAGAGAATTGACACAGACATTCGAGACGGAAAGCTTGTATCTCCTTTGACAAAAGGTGGATTTAGGAATAGGCAAGGTATGAAGAAGAAAGAAGGGGAGATAAGTTACATTGAACCCTCAAAACTATTCTTGCGACAACCGGTGTCTTATCAGATCGGTAGGGAAAGCGAAGGCCAAAACCAGTATATGCCGACATTGAATGGACCGGGACGGCAGGATAGGGGAGCTAATGTACGACCGAGAGACAACCGTCCATGGCCTAATTTCAATTCTACCAATGCAGAACTGTACCAGAAATTATTAGAGGCAAAACTCATAGGGCCACGGTACGTGAAGGGGATGCAACCACCGTATCCAGCCTGGTACAACCCCAACGTCTCCTGTGAGTATCATATGGGAGCCTCGGGGCATTCAATTGAGAACTGTATCACGTTCAAAAGGAATGTGTTGGATCTGATAGAGTCTAATCATATCTAACTTAAGCCCAGGGAGGATTCAACAATCACCACCAATCCTCTACCTAGTCACGGACGACAAGTGAATGCTATTGAAAATGAATCAGGATTTTTCAAGAGCCCTGACATTATTAGATTCCCCATGAAGATTATTTTGGCTAATCTTCGATCAGCTGAGTACATGTTGGAATTAACACCAGAAAAGTCTGTTAAAACTGTTGCTAAGTCACAAGCTATGTTTTATGATTACCATCAACAAGATACAGACCATAATATCGAGGGTTGCGCGTAGTTCCAAAGAGCATTGAAGGAATTAATGACATTGGGAGTTGTGGTTGTAGGGAAGTCTGAAGAAAAAGTTTGTGTAATAGATAAGAAATGTGTTGATGTTGTCATCCCTGCCAGGCAACTGAAAACAGTTACTCTAATTGTTAATGAGCCATTTTCAACGGCGGCCTCCTTTACTCCGAAGCCCTCACCAATAATTGTTAACATGCTAGCACTTTTCCCATATGAAAGCAATCGTGCTGTACCCTGGAGATATGAGGAAACTATTGAATATCCCCTGAATCATGCAGTAATCGCTAAGGCAGAAGGAGAGCCTATCACAAATATAGCTGAGACTAGGGGAGTCACTCGAAGTGGTAGGGTTTATCTTCCTACAAATGTGGATAAAAATTTAAAGAGAAAATGGGTTAACAATAGCGGTCAAAAAGAGGAACAAAAAGGAAGAGAAGAAAACACTGACAATGAATTCTTATGAATCATGAAGCAGAGCGAATATGATGTGGTAGAATAACTGAAGAAAACTCCAGCTCGAATTTCAATGTGGTCTTTAGTCATGAGCTCAGAGGTGCATCGTCGAGCTTTGCAAAAAGTATTAGAGGAAGTATATGTGCGACCCGATGTTACCCCAGAGAAGATTGCCAATGTGATAAATTTTGTCAAGTCCACATCTGCTATTTCATTTTTCGAGGAAGAGATTGTGGGGACATCTGCCAATCAGCCTAAGGCCCTGCACATTATATTGAAATGCAATGGCTTTGTAATTGCGAAGGTCTTGATTGATGGAAGATCGACGCTTAATGTGCTACCACTAGCCACGTTTGAGCAACTAACAATTGATACATCACTCATTGAAAAAAGTGATATGGTGGTTAGAGCATTTGATGGCTCTAAACGAGCAGTAATTGGTAATACTCGTTTGCCCTTGGAGATCAGGCCAAAAACATTTGTGGTGGACTTTCAAGTTATGGATATTGATTCATCCTACATAATGCTGTTGGGAAGGCCTTGGATTCATTCTGCCGGTGCTGTGCCTTCCACTTTTCATCAAAGGGTTAAGTTCATTGACGAGGGGAGGATAATCACTATTAAAGGAGAAGAGGAGATAATGTTGAGCAAGCCTAGCTCCTTGCCATATATCAAAGCCGCTGAGGAAGAAATGGAAACGTCATTTCAAAGTTTAGAGTTGGATGGACCTAAGCATGTCATTGGGAATGTTAACCAGACTGTGATGAAAATGTTAAAAAGAAATGGGTTTAAATCTGGAAAAGGACTGGAGATACAGTTTCAAGGAATTGAACGACCTATTAGTCTCCCAGAAAATCCCAAGCGTCAAGGATTAGGGTATGAACCTTGGCTGTCAAATCAACTAAGGGCACAACCAAGCACAAAGGGAAGTAAAGAGAAGGAGAAGCAGAAAATCCCCCACATCAGGGAAACTTTTTCGACTCCCTCAGAGGTTATGGGTCTGTTAAGCATTTCAATGGTTGATGATGGAGCCATACGAGGAGTTAAAGCTTGGATTATGGTCGACGATTCCGGGGACAGATTGGATAACTGGGAAATTGAGGATATCACTAATGTCGTAACTTTAGAGTAATTGTTATGATTGTGTTGTTTTTTTGTTTTAATTTGTTTAAGACATTTTACTTTACAATTTCGCTCAGTACTTTATGAATGATAGTGGTATTTTGTGAACGAAATCAAAGTCCTTGAATATCACGCTTTCCTTCCATTCTTTTTACTTGTTCATTTTCCTTTTATTTCCTCTTTCAGGAAATCGTTTTCCTCTGGACTCATGTCCAACGCAGAGGTTTCTGAGCCCCTGTTAAGTGATTCTTGCATTACTATAGATATGCATGATTCCGAATCGGATAATGAAGAATTAACCTAAATCTTTGAGAAAATGCTCGATTCTGAAGGTAAAGGGATATGCCCACATGAAGAAATAGTTGAAAACATTAACTTAGGGACGGAGGAGGATAAAAGGGAGATTAAAATAGTAGATAATCCAAAAAAAAAGGAAATAGTTTAACTCTTTAGGGAATATATGGATGTCTTTGCATGGTCTTATCAAGACATGCCTGGACTCGATCCAGAGATTGCTTCTTATGAGATTCCTTTATTCCCAAATGTCGAGCCAAAGAAGCAAAAGTTGAGAAGAATGAGCCCCGACATGTCTTTGAAAATAAAAGAAGATGTCATAAAACAATTAGAAGCAGGGTTCCTTCAAGTGTCCACATACCCTCAATGGGTAGCAAACATTGTACCAGTTCCTAAAAAAGATGGAAGGGTTTGCATGTGTGTTGATTACAGGGATTTGAATAAGGCAAGCCCTAAGGATGATTTTTCGCTGCCTCATATTG
Source organism: Erythrophleum fordii (assembly GCA_032878935.1). Lineage (NCBI taxonomy): Eukaryota > Viridiplantae > Streptophyta > Magnoliopsida > Fabales > Fabaceae > Erythrophleum > Erythrophleum fordii. The sequence continues at coordinate 103,684 of JAVQMF010000035.1, forward strand.
ATATGTTAGTTGATAATACAGCCCGACCTCATCGGTATTCCTTCATGGACGATTACTCGGGGTACAATCAAATCCCTATGCATGAGGACCATAAAGAGAAAATTACATTTATTACGCCATGAGGAACCTATTGTTACAGAGTGATGCCATTCGGGTTAAAGAATGCAGGAGTGACTTATCAATGGGCCATGATGACACTCTTTCATGACATGATGCATAAGGAGGTTGAAGTGTATGTCGATGATATGGTGGCTAAATCTGGAGAAGGGGAGAGCCATGTGGCAGTTTTGAGAAAATTGTTTAAAAGGTTGCATGAATACAAACTTTGCTTAAACCCTAACAAGTGTATCTTTGGGGTTTTAACTGGAAAGTTATTGGGCTTCATGGTGAGTCAGAAGGGAATAAAGGTGGATCCTGACAAAGTAAAAGCGATTTGGGAAATGCCATCTCCCCAAACTGAAAGGGAGGTGCAAAGTTTTCTGAGTCGACTAAATTATATAGCAAGATTCATTGCCAACTTAACTGCAACCTGCGAGCCAATTTTTAAATTGTTGAAAAAGAATTACACTGGAGGATGGGATAGTAACTGTCAGTAAGCATTTGATAAAATTAAAGATTATTTATTAAATCCCCTAATTTTGGTTCCGCCCACACAAGGATGACCTTTGATCCTTTATTTGACCATCTTGCTGAGATCGATGGAGGTCGTACTAGGGCAACATGACACTTCTAGAAAGAAGGAACAAGTAATTTATTACCTGAGTAAGAAATTTAACTAATGTGAAGATCGCTACCCACTGATTGAGAAGACTTGTTGCGGGTTAGCATGGACTACTAGACATTTACGGCAATACATGCTTTATTTCACTACTTGGTTAATCTCTCGAATGGATCCTATCAAATATATTTTTGAAAGCCCGCACGTTTCTGGTAGAGTTTTTAAATGGCAAGTGATTCTATCTAAGTACGATGTCAAGTATATGACGCAAAAGTCTGTAAAAGGGAGTATCATAGCAGATTACTTGGCTGAAAATCCTTTGGATGAATACCAACCATTGGATTTTCATTTCCCTGATGAAGATGTCTTAACCATAGAGGATGATGAAGATGATGGAAATGACAAGGATGGACGGTGGAAGATGTATTTTGATGGAGCCACAAACATGCACGGCTATGGTATTGGAGCTGTAATTATATCCCCCGAAGGAAAGCAATTCCCAGTGGCCATTAAATTGGAGTTTGAATGCACCAACAACATAGCTGAATATGAAGCTTGCATCAATGGGTTAAATGCTGCAGTAACTCTTAGTATAAAAAGTCTCGAAGTTTTTGGCGATTCAGCTCTTATAATTCATCAAGTGATTGGGGAATGGCAAACTAAGGATTCAAAATTGATTCCATATCAGAAGTTTCTGGCTCAATTAATCGAACAATTCAAATAAATCAATTTTCATCATGTCACTCGAGACAAGAACCAATTTACTGATACTTTAGCCACCTTGACAGTAATGATTCGACTCGACTGTGAAGTCCAAGTCCAACCACTCCGAGTAGGGGCCAGTGATTTGCTAGCATATTGCTTAAACATAGAAGAAGAACATGATGGATAGCCTTAGTATTACGACATTAAAACTTATATGACGAGTAGGGAATACCCAATTGAGGCCACCGAAAGTGATAAAAAGGCTATCCGTCGTCTAGCCATGAACTTCTTCATCAGCAATGGGATCTTGTGCAAGAGAAGTCACGATAGCACACTGTTGCGATATGTGGATGCGAGAGAGGCCCAAAAGATAGTCATGGAAGTACACGAAGGAATATGCGGTACACATACAAACGGTCTCATGTTGGCTAAACAAATCCAGAGATGTGGGTATTTTTGGTTAACAATAGAGAAAGATTGCATTGAGTATGTTCGAAAGTGCCACAAATGCTAGATATACTTGGACAAAATCAATGCACCACCAGTTTCGTTACACAATCTGGTGGCACCTTGACCATTCTCCATGTGGGGCATTGATGTAATCGGCCCAATAAATCCCAAGGCTTTAAATGGACATCGTTTCATTTTGGTTGCCATTGATTATTTCACTAAGTAGATAGAAGCTAATTCCTTTGCCAGTGTCACACAAAAGGCTTTCTGCAAGTTTCTCAAAACAAACATCATTTGTCGATATGGGTTACCTAAAAGGATCATTACAGATAATGTTGCAAACCTGAATGGAATGGAAGTCTCTAAACTTTACGAATGGTTTAAGATCAAGCACCATAATTCAGCACCCTATCGACCACAAATGAATGGGGCAGTAGAGGCAGCAAATAAGAACATAAAGAAGATCATTGCTAAAATGACAATCACCTACAAGGATTGGCATGACATGCTCCCATACGCATTGCATGGTTATCGCACAACTGTACGTACCTCCACTGGAGTGACTCCGTATTCTCTAGTTTACGGAATTGGAAGCTGCCACGCCAATCGAGGTTGAAATCCTGACCTTGCGGGTATTAATTGAATCCAATTTAGATGAAAGTGATTGGATGAGGGCTAGGTATGAATAGTTGAATATGATTGAGGAGCGAAGACTCACCGCTATATGCCATAGGCAATTGTATCAAAAGAGGGTGGCATGAGCTTTCAACAAAAAGCTTCGTCCTAGAGAGTTCAAGGCTGGTGAACTAGTTCTTAAAAGAATCTTGCCCAACCAGGATGATGCTCGGGGCAAATGGGCTCCTACCTATGAAGGGCCTTACATTGTGAAGCATGCTTTCTCAGGAGGGGCATTAGTTTTAACGGACATGGATGGCCATGAATTGACCAAGCCCTTCAATTCAGATGCAGTAAAAAAATATTTTGCATAAGAGAAAAAGCTCGCTAGGTTGAAAACCCATATGGGCGACTTAGGCAAAAGTTAGAGCACAAATAATAGCTCGCTACGCTGAAAATCCGAAAAGGCGGCCTAAGCAAAAATTAGAGCAAAAATAAAAAAAATAAAAAAATAAAAAAAAAAAGACAAAGAAGAAAAAGGAAAGGAGAAAGGAAAAGAAGGGGAGGAAAGGAAAGAAAAGCCTGCCAGGTGGTATGGGAAAATGCCTAGGCAAAAGGCAGGGCAAAATCTGAGGTCCAAAGTCGGGTCGAAGCGTGGGAGCAAAAGGTTTCAAATTAGGTTCGACAAATTGCACATCTCGTATAACGCAAAGGATCACCTTGTAGGGGCAGACAGGGCCAATTGTAGAGGACATTCTTCGAAAGAACTTCTTAATTCTAGTTCTTTTATCTTTTCTATGTTTCAAATTACCTATTGTTTGAACTCTTATATGCTTAATAAAGCTTTTACTCAGAGATTATTCTTTTAGTAATTTCTGTTCTATTCATTGTTCATTCATATTGTAACCACTGCATTCATGCTTTTTATAAATAAATTAATAACTAAGGAATAACATTTATCAAAGCAAATACTTGACATATCATCGTTGAGACCCTCTTTGGACCAATTATCTTAATCATTACTAGAAGGATAGACCTGGACCAAATCTCAAATGTCTCTCATTAAAATGCCATCTTCATCCCGGACTCAGTCATCAAGACATTCATGAATGACATGTACAATGACTTTTCTTCCTAAGAAAACAAATGAAAGGGTCAATCGTGGCTTCAAAGATAATGTACGAAATCCTCTGTTGGTGGAATGTCAAGGATTCCCAATTGGATGCCAGCCAAAATGCCAAGAGTCTGGTTAAATGGGTAGTGCTTCGAGAGGACAATATACCTTGTCCCTATAGTTGGTCGGTTAAAAGTTCAACGCTTGGTAATACCTCTCAATTAGCATTTTTATGAAAATTAAAAAAAATAAAATAAAATAAGATAAAAACAGAACAAAACAATGAAAAAAAAAATGAGAAATAATAGTAAAGATAAAATAAAAAAAAAAGGAAGGAAAAAAGAAGAAGAAAATGAAAAAAAGAAAAGTACAACAAATAATAATTCATAGTTGTCATGCATGCTTTCATATTGGGGCAAGTAAATATTAAATAAAGCATCCCACATATTCTTCATTCTTCGCCCAAGAAGCTGAAATCAAATTAGAGGCAACATCCATATGTCTCATGTTTCCTACGCGTAAAATTACATTCATCCACCGAACCTTCTGGTTACATTCCCCATGAGACTTCCTTCGTATATCATGCATCCCCCATATACACATGCATTACTCAAACATTGTGTCTAAAAATCCTACCAGAACAGGCATCAAAGTCATACCAGAATAGGCACTAATAAAAGTCTTGCCAGAATAGGCACCAAAATCTTACCAGAACAGCTACCAAAGTCCTACCAGAATAAGCACTCAAAAGTCCTGTCAGAACAGGCATCAAAGTCCTACCAGAATAGGCACTAATAAAAGTCTTACCAAAACAGGCACCAATAAAAGTCCTGCCAGAACAGACAATCAAAGTCCTGCCAGATCAGGCACAAATCAAAATCTTACCAGAATAGGCACCCAAAATCCTGCCAGAACAGGCACTAAAGTCCTACCAGAATAGGTACTCAAAAGTCCTGTCAGAACAGGCATCAAAGTCCTACCAGAATAGGCACCTAAAGTCCTGCCAGAACAGGCACCAATAAAAGTCCTGCCAGAACAGGCATCAAAGTCCTACCAGAATAGGCACCCAAAGTCCTACCAGAACAAGCACCAATAAAATTTCTGCCAGAACAGGCAATTCAAGTGGTGCCAAAACATGCACCAAAGTCCTATCAGAATAGGCACCAAAGTCCTACCAGAACAAGTACCAAAGTCCTATCAGAATAGGCACTAATAAAAGTCCTGCCAGAACAGATATCAAAGTCCTATCAGAATAGGCACCAATAAAAGTCCTATCAGAATAGGCACCAATAAAAGTCCTATCAGAATAGGCACTCAAAGTCCTACCAGAATAGGCACAAAAGTCCTGCCAGAACAGACACCTTTAAGTCCTGCCAGAACAAGCATAATAAAAGTCCTATGTAGAATAGGCACTTAAAGTCTTACCAGAACAGACACCCAAAGTCCTGCCAGCACAGGAACCCAAAGTCCTACACCAGAGCAGAATTGCACTTCCCGGTAAGTTAATTTCTCTTGATCTTTTAGCTTCCCAAACAAAATATGTGTTTTCATCTTTACTTATTCTTAAGCTAAGGATATCAAAAATTGCACTTTCGATCTTCTCGCTTAAAGAATAAGTAAAGAGGAGCAACCTGTAAACACCACATTTTGTTTGGGTCGCTCTTACCTTCTCTTTATTGTTTAATTGATAAGAGGCAATCAAATCAGCTCAAACAAAATACGTGTTCTTATCTTTACTTGTTCCTTATACAAAAATATCAAAATTACATTTTTCAGTCTCTTTGCCTAAGAAACAAGTAAAGAGGGACAACTGTGAATACCGTATTTTGTCCAGATATATTCCAAAATAATATAAAAATCAGACCAATAAAAACAATAAAAAAAAAACTCAAAAAACTAAAACTAATAAAAAATCAAAGGGAAAGAACCCAAAATAGATTAAAAATAATAATAATAAAACAATAAAAGTAAAAATAAAAAAATAAAAAATAAAAAAAATAATAAAACAAGGTAAAGGCCCATTAATCCGAAAATGGAACAAAAGGAAAAATCAGAGAGGGAACAATAGAAATAAAAAAAAAAAGAGAGAGAGAGACTAGGAAAAAAAAAAGGAAAAATGAAGAAGAAAGTAAAACCCACAAAGAAAGAGAGAGAAAAGACTAAAAGCCATTTAATTCACGAAAAAAAAATCATTAAAAAAATATATAATAATTAAAAAAAAAGAGACATAAAGATGGAATATAATTTAGGATAGCCCAAAAAAAAAAAAAAAAACAACAACAACAAAAGAAAGCCCAAGGAAGGAGTCTAACTTTTTAAGACTGAATAAAAAAAGAGGATAAAAAATAATAATAACAAAGCCCAATACCAAAATTTTGATCCCAAAAAATGAAGCAAACAAAAAGAATTCCAATCCAATCCTGCCAAACTCAAAAGCCCACATATTGAAAAGGCAAATTAAAAAAAAAAAATAAAAGGCAACAAAAAAAATAAATAAATAAAGTAAAACAAACTAAACTAAAAAAAAAAAAGGAGGCCCATTCCTTCAGCCCAATGACTTTTCAGATTCTCCAACTTGGGAAGCCCACAAACCCCAAACCTCCTGATTCTCCTACCCGATATGAAGGCCCTGTATGCATGGATCTGTTTCATCCAACCTGGCCAGAAGAAAAGGCCCAAAACCATCTCCCTTGTTGCTGAACCCTACCCGATACACATCTGGTCCTCCTTTTTTTTGCTTTGGCTTTCTCTCACGCTGCCATCTCCAAATGCAACGGGTGCAATCGTACCAGAGAGAGAGGGAGCATTAGCGCTGGAAATCATTAGAGCAGGAAAGCACAACGACAATCCGTATTTGGAGCAGATGGTGAGACGCGCGAGCGAGAGTGAAAACCACTCTCGGACTCGTTATAAATAGAAGAGATTATTTGGATGAGGGGGATTTTTTTGGGAGAGAGATTCAATATAGCAGAGAGGCCGAGTGAGTGCAGCAGGTATTCTTAGGTTTTTTTTTTCCTTTTTCTCTTTGGTGGCTGGTAAGGAGTCCGAGAACCAGAAGGAGGAAGGAGAGCTTCTGGGAGTTTCTGGAGGAGTTATTTCAGGTTAGAGAGGAGGCGAAGGAAATCAGGGTAGAAAGGATTCTTTTGGAGAAATCGATTTCCAGTGGGAGAGAGACCGAGAGAAACTCATCGGTCGATTAAAAAGATAAAAGGAGATTCTCCTGGGAGGGTGACGAGAAATTTTTGAGTTGGAAGATTTTCTGAGCAATATTCTGGAGGGGCTTCTTTGGATATTTGGTGCTATCCTGAACGAGGTTCATTGATTACTGACTTCCGAGAGAAGAAGAGCAATCCCTAGTAGCGTCGAATTAGCTGACAGTGGCTGTGATCAATCTGAAGGAGGAAATCTCAAAGGGTATGGTTCTTTTCTCTCCTATTCCTTATTAAGGTTGAAATTATGAATCCGTTTCAGTAGCTTAATATTGGGGATTGGAATTGCTGTTTCAATTAATTCAAGGCTGTTCTTGAGATGCATAGTCTGATCACTGGTTTTTACCCTGGTGGGATTTTGCAAATAATGTTATATGTGTTATGCTTTAGGTTGAGTTTGGAGTGAAATCTAGTTTTCTGTATGCTCCTGAAAATGCCTATTATATGATCGATAATATGTCTGAGTGAAGTCTAGTGGAGTGGCTTAAGTTCTTGATCATAAAATTTCGATATAGAATGCAGAGATTACTCCGATTCTGTAGTATGTAGGATTAGAGATTACCTTGTTAATGTTCAGGGGCTTAGAATCTTATGATGTATAAACTCAAATTACAATCCTATATCATCTTGATTGTTTTGTATACTAGGGATCCTATTGTTTTAGTTAAATTCGAATTATTGATGTGATGAAACTCTACTAAATTTTCTGTTCTTGCGAATGTTTCTTTTCCTTTGGTTTTCATTGTGTTTCTGTGGAGTATGTTGCTCATTTTGGGTAACGCGAGCACGTTGATGGAGCCAAATGGAGGAACCTGATTGCACTATCCCAGGGATGACCATATTGGTCTCGCTGGAAAAGGGATGATGTGTTGGAGGATCTAGTTGTAATTCACATACTTTTATTTTATTTTGTTTTTTGTAAACTTGCCTAATAGTGATGATTGGATACTGAACACTGATCACCCACCCTCACAAATATAAGGTATTTGTTTTTATTTGTTATTTTCTTTCACTTTTTTTTTTATTTTTACTTTACTGTTATCTATTTTATTCATTCTCCAAGTTATTAGTATGGCCATGTGGGATTTTATATCCCCTTGGGCCCATAAGAATAAACCAAAAGGCCATGTGTGACAATAAGCCTCTTGAGTACCTTTTGGGTTGCGAATTTACATTTTTATGTTTTTGGGCTTCAATGGCCCCATTCGAAAGTTTTTTTTTTAAATTCAAAAAAAAAACAAAAAATAGGAGAGGATCAATTATTCTTTTTTTTTACAAAAAAAAAAAATTACTATTGCTATCCGGAGTCTTAAGGATGTGTCTTGAAAAGGGTTTCTTAGGAAATTGAAAAAAATCTCATTGCAAAAGTCTAAAAGCATTTTTTTTATTCTTCTCTCTTCTAGAGTTGGTCTTTTTCTTAAGAAAAATAAATAAAAAAAAATAAAACAAAAACAAAAAAACAAAAAATAAGGAAAGCAAAAGAGGCTTAAATAATAATAAAAATACAAAAACATTCGAATAATCACAATTTCAAATAACAAAGAAAAAAAAACAAAAAAAAAGCAAAATAAATAAAAATAATAATATTAAAATTAAAATATATGTGCGTACACTTTTTATATATCACAAAATAAAAAGGAGACCAATAAAATCAATCAAAAATTAAAAAAAAATTAAAAAAAAGGAACAACTAGAAAAAGGGAGAAAGGTGAATCGAAAAGGAAATGAAAATTAACAAATAATAAATAAAAATAAATAAAAACAAATAAATAAAGTAAAACAAAACCAAAACAAAAACAAAAGATAACAACAACAAAAAGAAAAAAAAGAAGAAAAAAACAAACACAGCAAAACAAATTAACAAAATCAAACAACAACAAAAAAAACAAAACAAAAAGAGAAGGAAAAAGAAAAAACAAACAAAGCAAAAACAAATTAACAAAACTAAACAACAAAAAACAAAAAGAAAGAAAAACAAGGAAAAAACAAACAAAGAAATCATAACCAAAAAAGGGGGCAAAACAAAAATAGAAATAAATAAAAATAAGACAAAATAATAATAACAAAAAGAAAGAAAAATAAAAGGAATAGAACACAAAAATGAAAATAGGAAAAAAACAACAATAACAAAGATTAATAAAAAAAATAGAAACAAATAGCAACAACAAAACAAAAAAAAAGAGTAAAAATACACAAACAATCAAACAAAGAACACAAAAAGAAGAAGGACAAAACAAAAATTAACCAAAAAAGAGAAGTAAATAAATAATGAAACCAAAAATGAAGGTTAACAACAAAAACACACACACAAAATAATAATAATACGAATATAAAAAAAAAACAAAAAGAGAAAAATGAAAACAAAATAAGAGAAAATAAAACAAATAATAAAAAAAATAAAAGTAAACGAACAACTGAAGAAAGTAAAAAATACATATTTAAGTAATGGCGAGAACAAAGAGAAGGGATAAGAATAAAAACAAAAAGGGTAAAACGAAAACAAAAAAAAAACAAATCAAGTAAAAAAATCAAATAAAAAATCAAACAAAAATAACAAAACAACAAAAAAAAAATGATAACAAAACCAAAAAGAAAAACCAAAAAGAAATAAAAAAATAGAAAACAAAAAAAGTAACCACAAAAAAAAACAAAATCAAAACAAAATACGACGAAAAAACAAATATATATGCGTTATAAAAAACAAACAAAAAGTGAAATAAAATGATAGAAAAACAAAAAAAAATGATAAGTAAGAGGAAAAATTGAAAATGCAAGAAAAATTAAATTAAATTTTCCTTTAGCAAATCAAAACACATCAACCAATTTCACAACTTGTTTTATTTGTTAAAGGAAAAAGTAGTTTAGTTTCTTTATCTTTTCTCGAAAAAACAATACCCAAACCCAAAAAAAAATAAAAAATAAAGAACATAAAAAAAAACAAACAAAAAAAGAAGGGGAGAAAAGACAAAAACAAAACATAAAACAAAAAAAAAAACCAACCAACAAATATAATCTCCGGTCGAACTACGTGGACTTTGATCCCTCCTGAAGGGTACATAGGCCCTAGATTCTCACCCTAGGTCAAGTCCGCCCTTGTAAATAAACATTTTATCCTAATTTTATTTCTTTAATTTCTTTTAATATTATTTTATTCCCTTTCTCTATTTTATTTTTTGAATTTCTTTTCATTTTGTTTTTCTTTCTTCTCTTTAATTTTATTTCCTTAAATTTTTCCTCCTGTTCTCTGCATGTGATTGGTTAGGGAGAATTAAAATAGAATAGAGGCCATATTAATTTTGCACAACTGACTTAAGGTAACCGTTCTTAGGAATGGGTGTAGTGGGGTGCCTAACACCTTCCCCACTCACAATCGACTCCCGAATCCGAATCTAGTTCGCAGACTATTTTTCAAACTAAAAAAGGCTTTTCCAAAGTTTTGCCTTTTGAAAAATAAATTTTGGTGGCGACTCCTGAACCCTATAAAATGAACCATATTTATTTGAACCCTTTTACATTTTAATTTTGATTTCTTTTAAAAGCGCCACGTGGTCGCATTTTCGGGTGTGACAAAAAAAAACTAATGCTATAATCATGAATCAATCCAAGGAAGATGACTTGCCCCATCTCTTATCCTTTTTCATTTCAAGAGAAGGATCTACCAGAGAAAGGTAGATGAAGGAAGAGTACCCATCTCCATCTTAAGGTAAAGTCAAAACCATCGATGTTGCTAAAGGAAGTTATCATAACCATGCTCTCTTGTTATAACCCACAACTTCATTAGATTTGGATTTTGTAAGCAGCCATTGCTGAATCTCTCTATTATAAATGTATGTTTTATAATCAACCAGATGATAAGAGGATAATAAATTAAACTATAGAAAGCAAAAGCAGATCAAGAAAATCCAACAAAATCCAAAATCATCACCCAAGCATGATAGTCAAATTCCAAAATGTAAAAACTCTTAAGAGAACACAATGATATGTATGTTACTTTGGTTTTAGACCATTTAAGGTGGTTCATTTTGTGCATTCATGGTGGACCGTTTATGTATTCATGGAATCCGTTTCAAGCATGTTGCCATTTTGTCTGTTTTTCATTTGCATCTTGATGGGGGCATTGGAATTTTAGCTTATAAAAAAGAGTGATGGGGTCCCTAGGTTCAGAGTAAAGAGAGGCTTACACACTATCTAGAGCAACTTTGGAACTTAGAAGACTTTTGACGATTACATACAAAGTTTTTTAAATAATGGTAGAAGGTAAGCTTTGCTTTCATTTGGAACTCATACATTAATTTTGGAGTTTACATTTAGTATTAAAGCTTTTGTTTTTGCCTCTACCTTACTTGAAAGTAGCTTCCTTCATAGTTTCGAGTATGGTTGTTTTAGGCCAATTTTCTCATAAAAATTTAAATTTATTTTTTGTGTGTTTTTACAAAAATGAATTTATAGATATATAGAAAATCAAATTATCAATATTTTGGCTTTTGAATCGCTCAAAATAGAGCTAAAATAGCCAAAATATAGCTAGGTATCTAATTGGGTCCGAATTAGGTCGGGTCAACCCAAGAAAGATCCGTGAGCGATTAAAGAAGACTGAAACTGAAATGCACCATTTAGGGTTTTTTTTTTTTGTATGCATTCAACTCAATTATAAAAAAAAAAATGTATACATTCAACTCAATTATTAAAAAAAAAAAGAACCTATGTTCTCTACTTTAATGAATGTCCATCTTGCCATATATGCTAGCCATCATATTCAATTATGAATTGCATATATTTATACATAAGACATGTTTTTGTCATTAAATTTTTAGCCCATATTTTATTTAATTATGATTTTTTGGAATTTAATACAATAGTTCATTTTGGTATTTAACTATTATTCTTAGTATAAATTATTATTATTTAAATAATTAAATAATTATTTAATTAAATTTATTGTTTTAAATATGAAATTGGCTCATATATGCAATATATTTAGTTTGTTTTTATTTCATGAAATGAAAAAATATACATGTTAATATTATGCTTGATTAATATGTTATTTATTTAATTTATTGATTTATTTGCCTTATTTATATATTTAGGCAAAATTTATTTTAAAAAAATGCCTAGTAATTTATATATGCTTAGTTAAATTAAAAATTAGCCATAGTATTTTTAGTTTAGTTAAGTTATATATAGAAAACCAAATCACATAAAGAATTGGCAAAACTTGTAATTGATTCGTTTAAATATAATAAATTTTATCCCACAGGAATTTCTATTATATTTAGATGAACAATTAAGGTGAAATAGTAAATTACCTTTCTTAATTTTCCTACAGAGATTTGGAAAGGACAATAATTTGTTAGTTTTATCATATGAATTATACTTAATAAAACTTAGCCCACAAGCATTTTTATTTGATTTTGTAGCATGTTTTGCATAAATAAAACACATAATTATTTATTAGCCTCATACTCGACTTAGCATGTATATTTTATTTTTGCAGCTTTTCATCCTATTAACTTTCCTAACATTTAAAATGAGATTCTTGATCTAAATGATGATAATTTTAAGATTTGGAATGAAAAGATCCTCCTTCAATTAGGGTGGATGGACATATACTATGCCATAAGGAAAGATGAACTACCAATACTGGATAATAATAGTACTAAGATAGAATTTGATCTTTACAGGCACTGGGAGCGATCTAATCACCTTAGCATGATATACATTTAGACAAAAATTTTGTCTAGCATTTAAGGTTCCATCGGAGAGTGTAGTAATGTGAGGAATTTGCTGAAGGCTATTAATGAATAGTTTAAGTCTTCAGATAAGGCACTTGCCAATACCCTAATGCCTCAATTATCATCAATGAAGTTCCTCGATGTTAAAGGTGTGTATGAGCACATCATGAAGATGAGAGACATTGAGATGTTTGAATATTTCATCATGCACTTCATTTCAAACTCACTTCTTTAATAATATGAACCCTTTAAGATTTGTTACAACACATATAAAGATAAATGGTCCATCAATGAACTTTTGACCCTGTGTGTTCAAGAGGATGGGAGACTGTTAATGGAGTAAGGAGAGAGTTCTCATTTAGAAAATGACAGTCACAAAGGGAAAGAATAACCAAACTAAGTAGAAAGGGAAGGGTAAAACATCATTCTAGTCAAACATCAAGAAGGAATTCAAGTATTTCTTCTATAAAAAGAAAGAACACATTAAGAAGGATTGTGCTAAGTATAAGGCTTGACTTATCAAGAAAAGTAATTTGATATCTCTAGTTTGTTATTAGCCTCATTTAGCTTATGTTTGTCATAAGTCTTGGTGGATTGACTTTAGTTTTACAATCCATATTTCAAATTCATTACAAGGATTTCAAAACTACAAGAAGCTAGTGTACAATAAGCTAAACACCTATTTAGACAATAAGATAGGCTCTGCTGTTGACGCTATTGAAATTTGTCGATTAGTTTTTAGCACTAGTTATGTATTTAATTAAAAAAACTTTTTATGTGCCTAGTTTTTTTATGAATTTAATTTCAGTTTCAAGATTTGTATCTTTTAGATATTCTTTTCAATTTTCAAATGTGAACTTTAAATTATTTTATAAATATGAATTAGTTGAAAATGGTATTTTGTCTGATAGTCTTTTTCAAATTAACTTGTAACCCAATATTCTATATGCATTAAATGTTAAGCTCAAGCAAAATATGATAAATGAAAATTCCTCCATGTTATGGTGCCATAGGCTAGGGCATATATCACTAGAAAAAATTAAGAGATTAGTAAGTGAATGAATACTTAGTACTTTGGATTTCATTGACTTTCATATTTGTATTAATTGCATTAAAAGAAAATAGACAAATAAGTCTAAGAAAGGTGCTAAGAGGAGTTCAAGTTTATTAGAGATCATATATACAAGTATTTGTAGTCTAGACATCAACTCCCAAGGTTAGAAGTATTTTACCACCTATATTAATGATTACTCACATTCTATGTATTTCCACTTGCTTCATAACAAAATTGAAACTTTATATGCTTTTAAGGTATTTAAAGAAAAAGTAAAAAAAATAATGTGGTAAATAAATAAAGATTGTGAGGTCAAATAGAGACGATGAATATTATGACAAATATATTGAGGATAGGCAAGCATCGGGTCCATTTGTAAAATTTCTTCAAGAGCATGAGATAATAGCCCAATATACCATGCTTAGTTCACTAAACTATAATGGTGTGATAGAAAGAAGAAACAGAACCTTGTTAAACATGATGCGGAGTATGCTTAGCAACTCTTAACTTCCTAAATCCTTGTGGTTGTGTACATATGAATCGGGTTCCATTTAAGGCTATTTCTAAAACACCTTTTGAATTATAAAAAGGTTATAAACCTAGTTTGTAATATGTACACATTTGGGGTTATTTATCTAAAGTGAGGATTTATAATCCACAAGAAAAAAAGTTAGATCCCATGACCATTATTACCTATTTCATTCGTTACACTAAAATGTCAAAGGGATATAGATTTTATTGTCCATCATATAATACTAGAATTGTAAAATAAAAAAATGTCAAGCTTTTTTAGAATGACTTGATCAATAGGAGTCGTCAATTAAGAATCATAGTTCCAAAAGTAAAAAACCCCATTTCAAGTGATGTTTTGGTTGGTGTTAACAGTGTCTCTCAAAGACAAATGGGAGTTGAACAACCAACTACTATAGTTCGACCCACTAATAATGATCTAATAAGACTTGTTATACAACCTTCTTCTTGAGAGAGTATTGATACAACATTAAGAAGGCTAAGTAGAGAGAAGAAGTTAGCAATTTTTAGTGATTATATCATGTATTTATAAGAATATGACTTTAACATTGGTGTCAAAAATGACCTAGAAACGTTTTCACAGGCCATGAGTAGTAGGCAATCTGAGTTATGGTTACACGCCATGAAATATAAGATGAATTCAATGGATTTTAATGTAGTCTTAGATCTTGCTCCATTGCCTATCGATGCTAAGGCCATCGGCTGTAAATGGGTCTTTAAGATATAAAAGGACTCATTAGGAAATGTTAAGAGATATAAAACCATACTCGTACCTAAAGGATTCACTTAACAAGAAGGGATTGAGTATACAAAGATATTTTTTCTTGTATTTAAGAAAGATTTTCTTTAAGCAATTTTGGTATTAGTTGTCCATTTTAACTTAGAATTGTATTAAATGAATGTGAAAATAGATTTTTTCAATGAGTATCTAGAGGAAAAGGTCTATATAAAATAGCCAGAAGGGTTTTCCTTTAACGAAGGTGAGCATTTGATTTGCAAGCTTAAAAAGACCATAAATGGATTGAAATAAGCCTCCTGACAATGGTATTTAAGTTTCATAATGTTATCCCTTCTGTTGGTTTTGAAGATAATATCATGTATTAATATATATACCAAAAGGTAAGTATGAGCAAAACTTGTTTCTTTGTGCTTTATATAGATGATATCCTACTTGTAACTAATGATAAGAGGTTATATAAGGTGAAACAATTTTTCTCTAAAAGTTTTGATATGAAAAATATAGGTGAGACATCTTATATCATTAGCATTAAGATCCATAAAGACAAATCCCATTATGCTTTAGGACTATCACAAGAAGCCTATATAAATGAGGTTTGAGAGAGGTTTTGGATAAAAAATTGTTCATCGAGTGTAGCACCTATTGTGAAAGGAGACAGGTTCAATTTGAATTAATGTCTGAAAAACAATTTAGAAAGGGAACAAATATGTAACATTCCATATGCTTCTGTTGTGGGTAGCCTTATATATGCTTAAGTTCGTACTAGGCTTGACATAACTTCTATTCTGTTAGAACATTAGAAAGATTTCAGAGCAACTCAAGTATGGACCACTGAAGAGCTACAAAGAAAATGTTAAGGTGCCTTAAGGGGACCAGAAATTGCATGCTCATTTATAGATGTATTGACAGCCTAAAGGTAGTTTACTACTTAGATTTAGATTTTGCCAGTTATGTTGATTCACAAAAGTCAACTTCAGGTTACATTTTTATGTTTGCTGGTGGAACTATTTCTTGGAAAAGTGTGAAATGAACTTTGATTGTTACTTCTACCATGGAAATTAAGTTCATATCTTGTTTTGAAACTATCTCACATGGTAAGTGGTTAAGGAGTTTCATTTCTAGGCTTAAAATTATAGATTTGATTTCTAAGCCATTAAGAATATTGTGTGACAATTTAGCTACTATTTTCTTGGCTAAGAATAATAAAAACAGGAGTTAAAATAAGTACATTGGCATAAAACATCTAGCCATACAAGAACGTGTTAAAGAAGAGAAAATGGTCATTGAACATGTCAGTACTGAGTTAATGACAGCTAATCCTTTTAATAAAAGGCATGCCACCATTTAGTTTTAAGGATTATGTTTTAAGAATGTAACTTGATTCTCACTTATGAGTTTAATGTAATTTATACTATTTGTAATGAAATTAATATTATATTATTTTCTCATTTTTGTGTACACGATTATATTTGAGAAAAATAATCTTAATTGGACCCAAAATAAACACATGGTTTATTCATTAAGCAAAAGAAGGGAATGCATTATGATACATGGAAGATAATACTCATTCTTAGTGGGTTTGTCACCTTGATCCATATGTTCTAATTCTTCATTTCGACAAAAGGTTGCACGTACATGGACCAAGTGGGAGAATGTATATTACTTCAGTTTTAGACCATTTAAGGTGGTCCCTTTTGTGCATTCATAGTGGATTTTTTATGTATTCACAACATCCGTGTCAAGCTTGTTACCGTTTCTTCCATTTCTCATTGGCATCTTGATGAGGGCATTGGAATTTTAGCCTGTAAATAAGAGTGCTAGAGTCCTTGGGTTCAGAACAGAGAGAGACTCACACACCATTTGGAACGGCTTTAGAACTTGGAAGACTTCCAACGATCACATACAAAGTTTTTTTGGCAATGGCAAGAGGAAAGCTTTGCTTCCGTTTGGAACTCATACATGAGTTTTAAAGCTGACATGATATAGCAAGATTGAAGTGCTAAATAGTTATTGATGCTCAAATGAAAAATAGGAGAAGATTTTACTGATGGACCTCCTTTGGGGTTTCCCACTTGAGTTTGATGCTAAGCGCCTCATCTCTTCACCTTTCTAGTCTTCATTATGAGTTCATTGAAATGGGAGATGGAAGCTTGGATATAGATGGAAAGTAGTAAGGGCTTAAAGAAGATTCAAAATGGGAAAAAAGAGGAGCAAAAGAGGAAAATGGGTCAGGATAGCAATGGCTGGAATTGGTCCCGATGATGGATGCTCATTGGCGGTGGGCTTGTTAGCAAAGCATGATTGTTTTCCTTCCTCCTAAAACATTCAAGCACTTTTTCTCTCTCTTGGTATTCATTTGCTTCATCTTTCGAACACTTTGCCAGCGCTGATGACAGAATCTCAGGGTATTCGTCTTCCTTTGATTGATTCATGACTATAGCAATGTTAATTTTTTTTAGTATGTTATGTGTTAATTAAAAAATGTCATGACAAAGATATAGGAACATACATTTTGTCCTTCTTTTAACTCAACAATATATTTCTCAAAAGTGTGAAAAAAGAAAGGGAATATGGCAAGAAGCAAATTTAATTAAGTATATTAAATTTATGTATTTTAAAATCTAAAACTAATATTATGAAAACTTCTAATACATTGGTCCTATTAATTTATCTTGATCCACTTGATAGCTCTCATGGAAGGGATTGGACAACAATTCAGTTGCTAGTAAGATATATATATATAAAATGAAGAAGATAAATAGTATACTAAAAAACATGTACAAATTTACACTTTTTTAAAGGTATTACTTGTCCATACTATTTAATACAAGATGTTTGCATATTATTCTTGAAACTTATCTTACACACTCCAAAATTTATATAAAACACATTCTAAAAGTCTCTTTGAAGAACTTAAATAAGTTTCAGAAAGGAAAATTTAAAAAAGAGAAGAGATATGCTTTTCTATTTTTTTTAATATATAGTCAATTTTTATTTATTATAAGAATTTGCACCCTATTTGATTTATTGCAACACGAACGCATTTCATTGACATAATTTGTGTAAAGTATATTATATTATTATAATTGTTATTCTATTTATCAAATAATCATTTTAACTATCAAATTATCTTTCTAAAAGTATGAGTAATGAAGCTATATTTTTATCTCACCTACCATCGCCTGCTTACTTTTTATATTCTCTTTACCCTACATCCTTCGATTAAACAACTTGTTAAAGTAATATCGATTATTTTTTGAAAAGTTGTAGCTATTTCAAATAGTTATAATATTTAAGTTATATAAATTTAGGCGATAGCCACCCAGATATATATATATATATATATATATATATATATATATATATATATATATATATATATATATATATATATATATATATTTAAACTTTTCTTTTAAATTGCTTTTAACATATATTGTGAGCTGTAATTTATATGCATTTTAAAATATTTTGATTTATCTACTATAAGACTTGAAGACACACCATACGCACACATAACTTGAATTTCAAACTAGTTATTCCCACCGTTACTATCTCCAGATGTTGACATGTATCGTAATTAGTATGAAATGGGAGCTTGTCCCACCGTGGGCTATGTGGCCACCCCCACTTTTGATTAATAATGCGCCATCGATCCTTGAATCAGATAAGGTGAGGTAGTTTGGCTTTTGTTATGCTGCCGCCAACTTTGTGCTTGCTTCGCCCAACTGCTATTGTAAATATATAAATATTTCATAATCAATCAAGGTTTATGCCGCCATCAGCTCTCTATCGTATATATGTTATTCCAACACATAAAGATGGAATTCTTTGGGCACACATTGTGCATATTGTCCACAATCCATAGTACAAGAATTACATTAATCCCAAATGTCATGTATGCTTGTTGTTGTAGCTGTCGCAGTGCCAGCCAACCCCTTCCAACGCTCCCAAGCCTTGTATTATTGAGTCGCAGTTTAACAACAACGAATGTCTCATGCCATTATCACTTTTTCACTCCTCGCATTTTCAACACGCATTCATTTCATTTAATTCATTCATAAAATTCCATTTTATTTTTCTTTGTATATACAACGGTTGGAACACCATAGACCAATTGAGTAACAAATGACCAGGATTTCAGTTGATCAAAATTTCACCATGTGACCTACGTTCTCTTATTATGATTAGTATTGTTATTATATTTTCATAACATGAATTACGATGACCCTCAAAATCATCATCGAAGTGGATTTTTTATTTTTCAACTTCGAGTTGACTAGTTGATATTTTGTGTACCAAGTCCGAAAAAGTGTGAAAGAAAGAAAGCGTTTTAGACAAGTTTGAAGCCATGTGGAGCCCCCCCACGTGATGGTAGCTTAGAAGCTTACTAGAGCTGTAGATCATATTTTCCCTCAAACTCAGAATATATTATGACTGAAGAATACCTCAATTTGATTAAAAATTATTTAAAAAAGAGATGCCCCAAACTAATTTTGATGATAATACGTAGATAGATAGATTAGACATTGTATTACTATTAGTTATTATATTAAAAAAAGAGAATTACTATAAAATAAATTTATGAAAAGAAAGAGACAAATATAACCCCTTCTAGCTTTTGATCATTTGAGATGATTCCTTCAAATACTTTCGAAATCTTTCTTTTCGCCTTGGCTTGTGGACTTACAAAATATACTTTCCTTGAATTACCAATTTTTAAGAATTAGATCCTTCTATTTCGTTTATGTTAACATCATTAATTCAATCATTTCAGACTCCATCGACTGTCAGATAGTACGTTTTATTAGTGTGTAACTCAAGTTTGTTGCCTCAAATTCTTCTTAGCTCTTTTTCTAATAAAAAATATTGGATTGAAGGATTTTTTTTTTTTTTTGATGTAGCTAAAATGATTTAGGGTGTTAAATTATGTATATTTCATTGCAAATCCATGAGAACTTATTATGTGAGAAACAAAAAGAGTCCAAAAATTACATTTTAGTTAATGATATTAATGGAAATTAGACAAAAGTATGTAAATGGTAAAGTATGATAGTTTAAGTAGAATATTTTACAGTTTTAAAAATGAGAAATATTAACAAATCACCCATAATTAAATAGTATTTGCGATTGGCTTGGCTGTTCATAACAATCCAAAGTTCACCTAAGCATGAGTTTAGCCATATTAAATTTAGATTGATTCAATTGAATATATAGTAAAATATTTTTTCAAAGGAAAGAAAGTGAAGTAAATATATATATATATATATATATAAAATTTATTTTTTCTTTTTCTATCTATCTATATATATATATATTTTCCTTTGTCTCTTTTCATTTAAAACATTTTACTGTTTATTCATTTAAGATAATTCAAATCTAAGCTCTCTTGGGGCAACTCCATATGAAGCTCAAGCCCAGGCTTACTTGGTGCGACATCCAAAGCTTGGAAGTTCGAACCATTTTAGGTCCCGTTAGAAAGAAAGAATTTCCTTTCCTTCTTATTTTTTGAAATGTTTATTTTATTTTAATTTATTTCACAATTTATTTTTAAAATAAAAATATAATTATCATTTTCTATTTTTCATGTCCAATATTTATGTTAAATTATCATTTAACATATGTCCTCGTATCTAAGATTGCTAGACTCCGATCCGAGCTCCGCTGGCGGAAGAATCACGTCTCTCTCCGACTTCGCTGAACTGCAATCCAATAATTTATGCTCTATCGGGTTTGGCACAAGAAAAGGCCGCTGCCCAATCCCAAATGGACGAAGGAATCGACTCCCGGTGGTGAGAAGTACGTGCATATCAAGAAGAAGCTTCGGGAATTGAAGCTTCACACGGTTTGCGAGGAGGCCAGGTGCCCTAATTGAGATGAGTGCTGATTCGGCGGTGAGACGGGCACTGCCGCCGCTAACATTATGATTTTGGGAGATACTTGTACTCGAGGTTGCAGTTTATACATCAATTTCAGTTCATTGCAAGCTTTATCACAACAGATCTTCCATATAGTTCTTATAAACTTCTTTTCAGATTCTGCAATTTAAAGACATCACGGACGCCTCCACCACCCGACCCTGATGAGCCCACCAGTGGGACTGAAGCAATTGCATCGTGGGGTCTGGATTATGTGGTTATAGCCAGTGTTGAACGTGATGATTTACCCGATCAAGGGAGTGGTGATTTTGCCGAAACAGTGCAGAAGCTGAAGGAATTGAAGCCAAGTATTCTTATAGAAGCCTTATGTAAGCAATTTGAATATTTGTAGTTTGCGAAAATAATTCATGTAGTCATACGTGTGAACTTCTAGGTGGTTCGCAGGAAGAGATAATTGATGAAAAGAGGAAGAACCTTTTTTTTTTTTGGGGTGGGGGGGTGTTTCTGTCTCAAATATAGGCTATTCGGCAGCGAGGTGAATAAGGTCTCCATGCATGGTGACTTTCACAAGTACAGTTGGTTTATTATTAAGCTTTTAAAACATGTACTTGATAATTGATTGATTTAATTCAATGGCCTTTTTAGACTAATTGTCTTCAAGAGTTGCTCCTTCCTGTATAAACTGAAGCTTTAGTAGGATGGCTTTTATTCAGAAATTAAAAAGATAAAAATTGTAGTTCGTAGGGCCAAGGGAATAAATTTCAAGGTTTGACGTGTCCTTACAAACTTCCATATTAGGGTTCAGTCTTCGATATATATTTGTTAACGTGGATAATTATTACAGGGTAATGCATAATTGAAAATCTTTATTGAATACATCTTAAATTTCTTCCTGTAATGTAATGGTGATTCCTGGTTGGGCTGCTTTTGTTGCGGTAGTTCCCGATTTTCGAGGAGACTTTGTGTAGAAAAGGTTGGTCAGGATTAGATGTCTTTGCTCATAATATTTAGACAGTTGAAGAGCTTCAGAGTGTATTGCGGGTCCACTGTGCTAATTTTAAGCAGTCTTTGGATGTTCTAACAGTTGCCAAGGATGCTCACCAAGACTTCAATAATGTAAGGTTGTGAGGACAATGGAGAAGATGAGAGCAGTTGGTTTTGATGTGATGACATTTGGTCAGTACATGAGACCTTTGAAACGCCACATGCCATTATCGGATTACATTGCACCTGAGCAATTCGAGACGTATTGGACTCTTGGCATGGATTGTAAGTTTTTTAGTTGTTCCAATGGCACTGATAAATTTTGAATCAAAGGAATGTCACATTTATTGGTTGAAAGGTCATCACTGACAGTATCTACTGCAGTTGTCTTCATTTTATGGAATCCTTGTTTCCCTGTAATTTCAATCCCAGTGCTGTACACTCACTAAAACCTTGTAGCAGTTGTGTGCCATGTTCTCATATTTACATAGAAATCAAAGCATGCTGGTTAAACATTTGGGCTTCATACAAGTATTCATATATGTCCACACAAGTTGAGGCAGGCAACCACATCTAGGTGTACTTTATTTTGTCTTTGCATTATTGCTACAAGCTTAGTTGGTCTAATAATGTGCGACTGCTTGTCTTAAACTTTTAAAAATCCATTTTCAGCTAACTCAATGCCTTTTTGCTTCAATGTATTATTTTCTCGAGCCATATTTTCTTTTTCTTCTTTTTCGGAGACAATGTAGGAGGTCATATTAAAATTCTACATAATGATTCATTTTGTTTGCCAAAATAATCTTAAGTAATGAACTAATCCCATTGGGGAAATAAATCATGTAAACTGAATTAAAGCTTCATGTAATGGTTCCGTCATTTGACAACATGATGTTATTCCTCCTTTCTTTTGTCCATGTGGCAATGGTTTGCATTTTGGGTGTTTACTCTAATAAACTTATGGCCTGTTTGTCATAGATATTTAAACTGGTGGTACAAGATTGTAAATCTTCAGATTTTCAACTATCTCCATTTCATTGATAAGTCGGATTCACCCTTCTAATTTGCTGTAAAAGATTAAAAATAACTAATCATCTGAGAAGTATTTTTT
Source organism: Erythrophleum fordii (assembly GCA_032878935.1). Lineage (NCBI taxonomy): Eukaryota > Viridiplantae > Streptophyta > Magnoliopsida > Fabales > Fabaceae > Erythrophleum > Erythrophleum fordii. The sequence continues at coordinate 126,525 of JAVQMF010000035.1, forward strand.
TTAATAATAAATTAACTTATTATCTTGCACTGGAACAACAAGTGGAAACCTTTGTGAGTAGTTGTGTATGTATTTCATGCTTGCATAAGTTAAGTGTGTCCTGGAGTGGGAGAACGCCGATGGTTGAACTTTGGTAACCTTAATTGGATTCACTGTTATAGTTCTTTATTCCCTGAATAGAGGAGCTTCTCTCTTGAAGGATCAGAGGCAAGAAGAGAACCTGGAAAGTGGGACCTCAAACAGGGTGTCAAAAGAAGTTAACTAGATTCAGTTTTTTGGTGTATAATAGTCTGTATCTACTACTCCATGATTCATACAGCCATATTATTCTACTAAATTTTGGCAACTCGCATGCATGGGTAGCACTACAAACAGGGATCTAGCACTGCATTTGGCATTCCATATGTGATGACCATGCGAGTATAATCATGACACTTTTCTCTCTGAATTATTGTCACATGTAAAAACTTAGTAAAAGGCGCTTTTTCATTCTATTATGACAGATGTATAAATATTTCCTGATCATGTGGTATGAATGATAGATTAGTTGTATGCTTTGTATGTGATAGGGCCTTCGATATGTGGCAGCTAGCCCCATGGTGAGGTCATCATACAAGGCAGGTGAATTCTGTAAAGTCCATCATAAAATCAAATCTGGCTGCATCTCCTCCCTCTTGATGAGTTGAATTTCTTTTATCTTTAGTTCTTCACTTTTTTTTTTTTTTTTTAAACTTGTATTATATGTAAGAAGGCGCTCAAGCTTAATCTGATGCTGCTGATGCGGTCATGCTACAAGTAATATTATAGTAAAATGATACGAAGGGTGTCAAGCTGTGCAATTTTTTGCCTGCCCTCTTCCCTAATCCAAAAATCAATCAGTGAATTAATTTAGATTCATTTGGGAAATACGTTTTTCCTCCCAATTAAAGAGGTTGATTTATTATGTTCTGACTTCTGATATACATGAACGTATTGTATGCCCCTTTCACCGTTGCATTTTATACTATATTACTGTAATTACAGAATTTTACATTTTCAACTCCTATTCGAGACTTCATTTAAAACTGATGCTGTCAATCTGGTTGAAATGTTGTGCTATCCCTTAGACTTCTTTAGTAGCTGATATCCCAACTCATCCAAATGGCCTTGCAGTTTTAAACTAGAGTTGGGATTTACTTAATGGCAGGGTCCTACAAGGATCATATCTTCAGCTGGCTGGAGGTACTGAAGCCATATTTAATGTTACTTTTGCAATCATCAATGTGGTAGAGCTGTGATGTAGCTTTTCGGGTTATGCCAGGCTAGTAAGTGCCTGTCTTTCAACATTCTTTGGGCATTGTTGCTGAAATTTTTGAAAGTTACATTCTTCAAGCATCTGAAAATTGATAGAAATCTGGAATGTCTAGTGGTCCATCTGTACTGTGAGGGCTAGGTTTTCTCGAGGGCCATTGGGCATAATGATACAAGTGGCAGGGCAAATCTTGGCGGACTTTCGGTCTTGACTGATGATCAAAATGAACTAAATTGATACTAGGTTTTTATGTTGAAATATTCATGGCGGTTTATATTCACTTACTCATTATAGTGGTCTACAGATTCACGGAATTAAAATTATAGCACCTATCTTATTTTAATTCTCTGGAGCATTTTCAGTTCATCACTAGCAATTATATGTATGGGGAAACTCAATGGCTAGCTTTGTCTTCATTTCTGGATTTTTGCAAATGGATTTTGACACTGAGAGGTTGACTCAATGTTTGATTGTGACTTGAGATGCGCCTATGTTCATAAAATATTATTTGTTATAAATTTTGAAATGATTATAAAAATCTCAAGACAAACAAATAATTAAGAAATCGAGCTTCATGAACCAATTCTTTTCAAATTGCTCTTACACCTACTGGGTTGGAAGAAAAGATCTTTTTTTTTTTCTAGTGTTTATTATGTTTTTATAATATTATTTAATAATTTTTATCATTTTTTATTATTTTTAAAAAATAAGAGTATAAAAGTTATTTTTTATTTTTAAAATCACTTTTTTTATTTTTTATTATTTTATTTCATTTTATTCTATATACAAAACCAGACATTAGTAGTTGACACTGTATTATATCTACAGGCAGACCTACTTATTAACAAACAAGAAAAAGGATAAATAGCCTATTAAACTATAATTTTTCCAAATGATCAATCATTTCCTTAGATATGTGGCTATTATTCCTAGTAACCAGAGAGCAGTTTGTTAATGCATGTTAAAGATTTTTTTTTTTTAAATTTCATTGTGTTGTTTTTGACGTGAAATAACTAGCTACTGACAATTCAAAATCAAAAGGCGTATATCTTTTTCTCTCTCCTTTGCAACGTAGTGCTTTACCGTGACCCTCGACAGCCTTGTCCAGCATTGTTCGCTTTTTTTCTTTTCACCAGAAAAACTTTCAGAAAGTTTGTAACGGGAAAGAAAAGTATGATTATTTTTGAATTACAAAATTGGCGACCACGGAATCAATTCACAGACTTTAAGAGGAACAAGTCACCACCATTTGGATTCAATTTATGATTCGTTCATATCGAATGGAATTATCGAATTTAAATTCTTCCCGTGTCCATAGGATCCAAGTCACTTGAAAAGTCAAACGAGGCTTTCCTTTTCATACATCGAGTTTCAAAACCCAGTTTTAATGTTTTATTATACTTTCTCCGACTTCTAATATTTTTTCTTTGATTCAAAATATAAGTCATTTTTAATATATTTATACTTCTTTAAAAAAAATTAATTATATTCTTAAAATTTTTAAATATTACTATATCTTTTTAACTTTGTCATTACTGTTAATATAATTGTTGTCATTAGAGGAAGATTTCCAATGCAACTGTTACTATTAAATATAGAGTATTATAAGACAAAAGTAATAATCATTGTTAGGTGACTTATATTTTGAATTAAAATTTTTTTTTAAGTGACTTATATTTTGGACTGGAGGGAGTAAGTCACCAATATCTATCTCACACATATTAAAAAAATTAGTTAAAGGTAGTTTAACTAATTAAATTTGTATTAAAGTACAATTTTTTTTTTATATTTGTCTCTAATTAAAGAGCTTATCTCCATTTGTAATATATTACATTAGTCTTAATGATTCTTTATTTAATTAGGAGTATTTAAAAAAAATCATTTAATGATTAAGATAACTTAGAGAAGTGACTTATATTTTGAACCAAAATAATCTTTCAATAACACTCGTTTGATATACAAAAAATTAAGTATGAAAATAGAAATGAAAAGAAAAAAAATAATTTTATTAATAGAAAATATTTATAATACTCTTATTTTTAATGATTAAATAATGATTAATAGATAATATTAAATAATGATTGGGTAATAATTATAAAAATAAAATTATAATTTTAGCAAAGTTTCCATTTCCTTTTTCCTTTCCTATGCACTACCAAACATGCCTTGGGTGGCTTATATTAAAGATTGCAGGGAGTAGATAAAAGCTGTATAGCAAATTAATTCTTTTTTGAAGCAATTCAATGTGATTTAACTATGAATGAATTATATAATTCGTTGAACAGTGTAATTTTAGTTCTTTATATTAACATGTCTTATGTTTTTCGTCTGATGAACTAATTAAATTGAATTATCATTAACATAGAGGTTTCACGTTATCATTTATGACTTTCATTCCATTAAATCAATGAACTAAATAATTGCAATAAAAAGATTGTGAGAGAAGTGTTTAAAGAAGAATCTTTGGCGCACCGTGATTTTTATTCAATATTTAAAATATCAAAAGATATAAGCTCATTTAATGATATTTAAAATATGAAAGGAAGTCCTCAATTTGAATGAACACATCATCTGAGCTTTTAACTCTCTCTTCGTTAAATCTTTTTGTTGAATCTCATAATATCAATCATGTTCCATTTAAACTATTTACGAGATAGTGACTAGTGTCCTTTAATACATTATATTTACATCATCGTACATGAAGCGAAAGATCAAGTATGCCTAGAAGGATGTCCCACTGCAACGTGCTCCCGGTTCGCTCACGCTCACTCTTTCCCTACAAATTCCGTTCATCAGACATCAAAGTGCTCTGCCACAGCAATCTCTGGTTTCCTCTCTCACACTTTCTCATTCTCTCCCAAGATCATTTTCTCACTTCCCAACCAACATAACATTTTTACAGCCATTAGATTTATTTAAAAATTTCACACCCAACTATGCAATTCTCAACACCGTCTTCCTTCCAACACACCAAACTCTTCTTCTAAAATTTCTCCGATTATCCCCAGTTGATCCAAATGGGTTGCTGCGTTAGCACCGCAGAAACCTCGAAGCAACACCCAACTAGCCCGAAAAACCAGCAGCTCCATCTGAGGTCTCCTGTGCAGAAATCCAATGCGACTCTTGAAGTGGAAAGCAGATCCCCACCAGCAGCAGAAGAGGAAACTGTGAAAGAGGTCCTATCGGAAACACCCATTTCCAAATCTCAAGTTCCATTTTTGGTGGGAGAGAGAAAAACCCAAATGCCCATTATTCAATCTCAAGATGAGAAATTCGAATTAAAGCAGCCGGGAGAGGTTATTTCCAGACCTCAAGTTCCATTTTCGGTGGAAGAGAGAAAAATCCAAATGCCGATCATACAACCTCAACCTGAGAAATTCGAATCAAAGGAGGAGGTCTCTGAGGTGTCTCAGCTTTCAGAACTACGCAGCGCGACCGAGAGCTTTTCGACCACCACCACAGCCACGATTGGAGAAAAGAGAGAAGACGAAGCGACGAGCAAACGAAGCAGCAGAGAGGCAACAAGTCAGAGGTTGATTCGGTCTCCGACTTCCAATGCACCCAGGAAGCGTCCTTACACCGTCGAAAGTTCCAGTGCGAGAGAACGGAGGTCCAAATCTCCGGCGAGGAGAGCAGAGCCTTCGCCGGAGAAGAAGAGTCAGGGGAGTTCGAGGACAGTTCGTGGGAGGGAATCTGGTCAAGCGACCACTAGAAAGCTTAACGTGGGGTCCGCCGGAGTCCGCCGTGAAGCCGGCGAGAACTCCGGAAGGCGATCGCGGTCACCATCTACAAGGATGAGCCAGAGCAAGTTAAGTGCCGGTGGTCGGAGTCAGCTGAAGCCATCGGGAGGATTCGGTCGGCAGGTGGCGCCGCCGGCTAAGGTTGTGGAGAATCAGAATAACGGGAGTGAGAAAGTCGAGGAGGAAAACGACGGCGTTGCGCGAGAGTCTCTTGAGAACCCACTTGTTTCCATGGAGTGCTTTATTTTTCTTTAGATTTTGGAAGCACGTATTTCAAGTTTTTATTGATTTCACATGGCCTGCTTTCTTTCAATATTCATTTTTATTTTATTTTAAGTGCCTGCTAAAGCGTTTGTGTTGTTGTGCTTGTTCACTTTGGGGACTCCTTGCTCCCAAGTTGCTACCGTAAATATCCATATGACTGTACATTTTTCTTGAGGTAAAGTCAGTGTGCTGGGGAGAATCAGAACCTCTGAATTCAAAAGGATTTTCTCTTTTACTGCTTTTGAGTCATTGTTTTATTTCTTGTCTTTGTTATCGTGAGTGGGATTGTGTCTAGGGAAATGGAAAAGGCAAATGGAAAATTGGAAATGATCCTCGAAATTGGGTATCTTGTTTTCTTTATAGGAATGGGGAAGACAAGAGACTTCTTTTCTTTCTCGGTCTCGCTGTGGATTGTCTTGTATTCGCATGCAAGTCTTCGGCTTGTGGGGCTAGAAAGAGCAGAACAGGCCACCCAAGTTAGGACGAAAGTTGGGTAGAAACTTCCCAGACCCCGAAAACTCTACTATATAAAATTTTCACGTTGACATAGACCTCCGGTTAGTGTCCCATTCATCGTTCTATCTTACAAATACACTTATATTTAGTTAGACGATATTAAAAAATAAAAATTAAAAGTAAATAATTAGAAGAAAAAAATGAATTTGATATTTTTATTTTAAAAAAATAATTTGATGATTAAAATAATAATTTAATAAATAAAGTAATAATTATAAAAATAAAATAAATACTATACAAGTAATATAAAAACTTGTGTTTGTATTGCGACAAAACAAAAGTAACACTAAAGGGCTAAGTAGATGATTGAAAAACTTTTACACAAAAATAACTTTGTGCCAAAGTGTACAGTCACAGGTGCACAAAGTAAAATAACAGCACCAAAGGACTTCCCAATGCTTAGTGTGACGGGAGCAAGTGTGATGAATATTTCTCTAATTAAACCAGGCTAGAACACTAATGATCAGAACAAGTAGTTATCTTCAATGTATAAAAACAGTAGTAGAGATAAAAGGATTTAGCAACTAATTTTCAGCAGTAGCAAGTAGGATTTAAGCACGAAAATTAAGTAGGTTAATCACTTCAAATTGACTAAATTACAATGCGAAATGCTAATGTTTAGTAGAGTAAGCAAGTAATTTTTTCTTGCTTACCTACAACAAAAGGTTTTCCCGCTCAATTAAAATGAATACTAAATAAAGGTTTTTCCTTACTCACGACTAGCTTTTTCTGAGCTTTTTAAGCTACCAGAGTACGACAATGTTATGAAAGAAGCAGTGGACCCTTATATATAATGGAAGACAATGTAGCTTTCACTCTCTAAATTGTATAAACCTAGACATTAAGCCCTTCGTAATATTCGATAGGCTTTTACACAGTAGCACTAAGATGACTTCAGACCTCGGGTATGTGTACTTCTTGGTTGGAATCAGCCTAAAGCCTCTTGTGTGTGTGTATATATATGGACATTCAGCTAGCCAATAGAAGCTGATCACCTTAATCTTGCACATTTGATCATTATTGTCTATTTCTTTCCTTATTGATGAAAAATGTATTTAAAGGGGGTGACTAAATGTTTTTTTGCATAACTTAAAATAATTAGCTAAAAGTTTAAACTAATATGCAAAACCGAAGACCATATAGAAAATGAAAAATATAACTAAATACTTAGTACTCTATTTCATTACACATATTGGGAGTAATTGTAAAAACCAGATCTAGTAGTACATTATCTCTTTCTCTTGGAATCTTGAATATGATGCAACTAATAATTGTGCTATCCACGTATGTTTCTTTTCTATATTAGTTGAAGAAATGGAAATTACCATATTGGTTTGATGATAAATGTGAAACAAAAAAGAAAAAAAGAAAAAAAAAGAGAGATCCCTATTAAGAATGAGATTATGTTTGTTATTTTGACTCTCTTTTATGGAAGAAATGAATTCATACATTTTTACTCTTGTATTGAAAATCACAATAAATATACTAGTGATTGTATGGTTAAGGCCAAAAAAAAAAAACTTGTTAACAAGGTTTTACAAACAGAATGCAATGGAAATAAATAAAAGTTAAGAGATAGAAGAAGTATACTTAATGTATCTTAGTTTAATCTTCTTAATCTACATCTCCTCTTACAAATATCAAGATATTTTTATTATTTTATTAGAGTACATGGCTCAAAGTACCTAGGTTTCTAATTTGACCTAAAATTTTTACAAATGATTTTGCAACTTACATACTAACTAATTCTTCTCTCTAAAAAAAGATTTACATAGAAGGAATATGAAGTTTTACAGACTCTTATAGATCAAGGGATTATAAGTATGTTCTTAGTTTGACTCTCAAATAGTTAAATTATTCAAACACTTGATAAATATGAAACTTAGAATAAGAAAAGAAGGAAGATTACGACAAATTCTACAATTAAATAGTTTTATATTTTCTTGGTTATATCTTTGTTTTGCATTTTTTCTTTTTATATAGGTTTTGAGTTTTCTAGTTGTTGTGAAATAGTTCTATATTTGTCCATCATGATTTTTGGGTAGCCATGGAAAAGTAAAGTAGCTGTATATTTTCAGCTGGTTTTAGAAGATTTTCAAACTAATAGATCATCCTTTTTGTTGTTTGTTTTACATGATTCTTTACAAAATGAGCACGCTAGCAGAGGTGCACTATGCATCAACTTCTCTAATTATCTTATTCTTATTAATGCTTATTAATATATTTAACAACTTAAGAAATAAAATGAAACAAGATTGACTTTTGCATTAACAAAAGTTAGCAAACAGAAATAGCAGATAAGTAAATCAAAAATCAACTTTTCACTTTTAGTAACAAGACAAAAATTTAGAAAAAGAAAATAGTTAAACATATGGGTTCTAGTTTTGTCTGCATGTCATAAAAATAGCTAAAAAGAAGGAGGGTTTTGGAATCGTCAAACAACTTTTATCTAAATTTGGGCTTTTGGAATCATTAAACAATTTTTATTTAAATCTGAACTTTTGGAATCATCAAACATAAGGAGGATTAAGAAACCATTGGACCAGCAGTTGAATCCTTCAAGCCATTAGATAGTTTGTTGGTTCTTTATGCAGCATGTCTTTATAATTCTTCAACCATGATTCCAGCTTCTCTTATGTGCCTTGATGGAAAATAGCCACCGCCCACCGGTGATAATTTCTTAAAAACTTCCCATTTTTTTGCTTCATTCTTGAACAATATTCTCACAAACATATATTTGCATGTGCTACTGCTCCTTCAATTTTTTCCAGGCACAGCAAATTCTCTCATTTGTCCTCTCTTCATCTGTTATGTTTAAATTATTTTCGGGTGTCCCAGCCACTAAATGAATAATGCTTTTATTTTCTATCCTACTGCAATGTCATTTTCCTTCAGTTCTTGCCATAATCAGCATTAATCTGATAGTATGTCCTCTGTTAGTATTCGTCTATATTCATGTGATTGCATTTTTTTAAAATCTGTAACTAATTCAGTAAGTGTTGTGTTTTCCTAATATAAAAGATGAACTAACAACGCACATCATTTTAATGGAGAAAACCATATTGCAATTTTCTTTGTTTGCAAGTTAATCAGAACATCTATTTAACAGTGAGTATTCTTCTTTTTCTGTCAACATTGTTCTATTCATTTTTGTGACATCTCTCTTGCATTTTCGTTTCTGTGTTATTTTTTGCAAAGCATATCACACGGAAACAACGTGATATATTTCTACAAAGCATAGCATTTTACTTTTTTTGGTTTTACATCTTCAGCTGCTTTTGATTCAATGGTTGGCAGTTTTGTAATATCACTGCAACCTTTTTGTTTATCCTAATAAGCAGGCAGGGTTGAAATTTAATTCTGGGTTAGAAGCAAAATAGGCAGTCACTTCCATTATGAATCATGGTCAACAAAGTGATTAGTGAGCTTAAAACCTTAAATCTCATAATTTTTGAGATATATTATTATTTGGCTACTATGTGTAGCCTTGCGGAGGTTGGCGGTTTTTCTTTGATTCACACAGCTAATTTACACCCTACAAGCGATACTGTGTTTTTTAGTGCCAGTTATTTCAATAAATGGCCTGATTTTGTATTCTGCGTGTTAGTGTGTGATTCGTATCTGTTGTAATTGGTTCCGCAAATGTCTCATCATCTGCTTTGTGAAATTGTTATCATTCCAGTGGCAATATTCCTCAATAATGGAATTACATTTTAGCATATTCAGTTGACGTGCAACAGAAGCATAGTGGTAACAGAAAAGAAAGGAAGAAAACATGTAGGTACGTATTGAATTGGAGTTTTTGGAACTATTTACTGTATGTGATTATTGCCTCCTTTTCAAACACTTCCTTATAAAACCAACAAATTCAAATTCTATTTCATTTTACTTAAGATTCATTATCAATTGCTTGTTTTTCAGCTGAGCATCAAATTATCAATTGGTAAGGAGGATAAATGGAAGAGATTGTCAGGATTCTTTCAATTTATCAAATAAATTGAGAGAATCAATTTGAAAGAATAAGAAAGATAGGTGAAGAGGACCTACTTAAATGAACCTTATACACACTTTGTACTCCCCCCCCCCCCCCCTTTCTTTTTTACAGGATTTTCCAAAAGATTCTATTCCTGTTGGATCATCCAATTTTAACATATACCAAAGGGTGTTGATTTGAAAGAAATGGTAATTCCTAAGCTGACCTAATGTTTGCATCTTCGAAATATGTCTTGAAATTTCAAACTCAAAGAGTTAAATTGACAGTAATCCACAATACGCTTTTGCGTGATGGCAGTTATGGTATGAAATTGACCCATTTTGACAAAGAGGGTTCCTTCAGCCATTGTGTAGAAAATAAGAGGTCAATCTGCAGTTTACTTGATATAAAAGATGTGCATCGAAGGTCTAAATGATGGGCCATAGTAGATGAGTTTGATCAGATCAGAGGCACTGGTTTACACTTTACACACTGCCAAGTGATATGAGCCTGATTGCTTGCATGCCGCCACAGATAGAAAGGATGGATCCTCCTCACATTTCTAGTAAACTAAGTAGATTATAGAGCGTCATTGATTGATGTGAAGTATGGATTATTATGATGAAGAGGCCATGAGATAGGCTCTGGGGGACATGGTGCAGGAGCAGGATGGGCAATGAATGTAGGAAATTGCTCCCCGGGCATCAACACAAACACAACTCTTCCATGCTTTGTCATCTAACATCAAAATACAAACACAAGGCATTCGCTTAAATTAGCATGGAAAAAATAGGCCAAAAAAAGAAAAAAGAAAAAGAAACATCGATAACAGAGCCCTACAAAGATTTCTTCTTCATGAAAAGGAGATGGAGCATTTCTTTTGCCGATCCATCATTCACATACAAGATGAACAGTCCAGAGACTTCTGTCTGGACTTTGTGGAAAGAAGAATGAGTTAGTGTTCCTTAGAAAAGACAATTCTTCCCCGTTGCCGGCAATATTTAGTGCCAACATATATACATATACATATCCTTCCACCAGGATATAAAAACTTAAACTATAGTTGCAAAAACAAAGAAGCTGAAGATTATTGACTATGACAGCATATAGAGGTGGTACTAGTTATAAGAAATAAGTTAATTGTATTGCAGAGAGAATTAATGGCCCGTAGTTAAATGATGTAAAAGAAATAAGAACGTTAAAAAATGAGTAAGTAGGAATAAGTAAAATAAAAAATGATATTTATGTTTTTTATTTTTAAAATGATAATTTAATTATTAAAATAATAATTTAATAAATAAAATAAAAATATAATAAATATTATATAAATTATATAAAAAAATATATTTACGTCACAACAAACTAATCAAGTCGAGTCTAACAAATTAAAATTACCATTCATGAAACGTAATGGACAAATTAACAACTTGCCTAAGTACCTTTCGGGCCATATTTTTACGTCCTTTCTAGATGGGCCAAAAGCAAGTGTCAGAAACACTACTGAGCAATTACATAGTTTGAAATCATGTCCCTAGTGGTAGTCTTAAAATTATTCCTAATGCGGTCGGCAAGTTTGTTACTTTACGAGGCATGCGTATGCACAGTTTTGGGAAAACCATTAGTGAAAAATCTGCATTATTTGCTTTAATAACAGCATACCAGGAAAGCGAAAGAAAAGTCACAATTCTGCTACAATAGTAAGGAGTAAATAAGAGAACAGGAAGGTAAAGGTCACCTTGGGAGATGGAAGCAGGAGTTTTCTACCAAACGCCATTTGGTTTTCAAGATCCATTGGAGTTGGAGCACCAGATGCAGCTGCTGATGTTTGCCTAAGAAACCTCTCGAAGATAGCCAGAAGAAGAAACATTGAAATAAGAATTGCAGTGGCTACGAACCCAAAAGAAACAGCATTCACAGAGTCATCGAAATGCCTCCAATGCTCTTCTCCTTGGGAATTCAAAGGCGCCACTGTTGGAGGTAGCGCCATGCCCCACCTTCCTCCACTACACATTCAACACTTCAATTAATTTTTCTTTCTCATAATCAATTTAGCCACCCAGGTAATATAAGGGTTCATTAAACACAGAAACCAACTTGGTTTTCATGTGCGGGGCGAGAAATTGCAAGTCATGAGAGAGAGAGAGAGAGAGGTAATAGATTTTTGTTGAAACCTCAGGCCGGGGACAAAGTGATGATGACAGAAACAGAGGGAGATGACAAAGAAGGCGGAGGAACTGTGAATGAGGAGGGAGAACAAGGACGAGGAAGCCAAGGAGGATTATTTAGTTAAAGTGGCAACTTATAGGCAACAGAACCGTAATCAATGTGACACCCACGATTTTAGCTCAGTTTAGTTTAATATATTTTTAATTATTATTTAATAATAGTTTATTATTTTTAAAATAGAAATATTAAATTATTTTAATTTTTAATTTTTTTAGTAATTATATTCCTTTTATAATCTGTTTATCAATCGAGAGTATTCCCTTCTGTGACCAAGAGTTTCTTCAATTAACACAGCTGAATTCGAAATGCTTATTGCTACTGGGAAGTTCACGTGCCGCTGTAGGCGCTTGACCATCTATGAGGATTGACGTGGTGGCTTTGGAGACGCTCTCCATCACATGATGTCTATGGATGCCCAAGATTTCACGGGCTATGGTCCCCATCCTTCAAGGGACTACATTGCTACATGCAAACCCTTGCCTCATGAAAGGGATCCTCCTATGCCGTATCTGCTGAAATAGTGAATTGCAGTGAAAAATCTTTATTGCTAAAGGTGAGAAGTGGTAAAGTAAGAAGCTTGCTCTTCGCTGAAGAAGGATCCTCTACAATTGTCGGGCAACTATAGATGATGCAGTCAAAGGCCTTTTGGCCCTTTTTTTTTTTTAAATAATAAAAATTATAATTATAATTATAAAGTCAAAAATTTTAATTGTGAAAGAAATTATACTTTAAAAATTTTTAATTATATTATACAATTAAAATTTTTGAAGTGTGTTTTTTTTTCATAATCTAAATTTTTAATTACATAATTATAATTTTTATTTTTATTCTTAAAACTTGTAACTTAAAAAAAAAAAAAAACTAAAAAGCCTTAACTATGCCTCTATGGTCACTGGGAGCAATTGTAAAAGATTCGTACGTAGTAGCATTTCGTTAATAATTGCAAAGGATCCGTAGTGACATTTCACCACTTCAAAGAGATCATCACTTTAAAGGATCTTCCATTTCTTTGCTCATCCTTATCTCATCTCTCAAGTCTTTAAATTGATCAAATTACTGTAAAATATCATAGCATGGTAATATTTGGTATTTGTTACATTAAGCAAATTAAATAGTAGAAAATGTGGCAGCATTAAAGCCAATTAATTCAACAGTCAAGGTTATTCTAAATTTCTGTTGAGGACAATGAATCCTATAATTTGCTCCTAGATAGCCATCCTCTATGATCCCGAAAAAAGCAGGAGGTTTCTCTGTACTGCATATAATATGAGAAAGTTGGATATATATATATCATGCAGGAATAACGCAGTTGTGAAATGGAGTCAACTATAATATCATGTCAAAGTTCACAAAATTTTCCTCAGATTTTCATTTTTTCATTAGCAGCAAATTGAACATTTGATATGTCGATCGAGAAATACTACGATCATATAATTCTAAAATGTATTTATCTAAAATTTTTAAATTTTAAATGGATACACACACACACACACACACACGGATATCTCTCTCTCTCTCTCTCTCTCTCTCCGTTTGTGTGTGTTACTTTTGCAAACATTTTCTTTGGAAAGAAACTGCATCAAACAATGCAAAACGAAGCAAGTAGCCAGTTAGCTAAGCACCTCTCCTTGAATCCTCTGTCCCAATTCCTGAATATCCCCTGATGTGTATTACAAGTCTATAACAATCGAGTTATGTTAACTATGTGGAAAAGAACAGGAAAAATTATATCGTGTATAAAAGATTTCAAACTGAAAAATTATCCTTTATCATCAATATAAGTTTTTTTTTTTTTTTTTGATGACACAAAGGGTATCATCAATAAGTTACATAGCAGAAAATAAGTAACAATCCAAAGTAATTTCCTGATTAAAAGGAAAAGTATTTTCACCACGTTTAATATTCAGCACCACACGTCCCTATCTTTACACGTTACCTGTTATCTGTCCCTGTCCCTCCTTAAATTCAAAACAAAATCTGAATATATTTTCCGTACAGCCACAAAAAATTAGTGACACGAAAATGACCTTTTGAATAAATATTCAGAACCATCAGGATATTGCAATGCTTGCAAGCTGCAATTGGGAAGAAGAAGCTAGGGTTTGGTAGGTGGGGATCAATTTCATGTGCAGATCAACAGTGTCAGTGATACATTAATATAACTGTACCACAAGGGAAAAACGAGCTTGCTTTCTTTTGAGTACACTGCTTTTGGTACGACGCAAGAGGGAGCTGAAGAAAGGGGGAAGGAGATGGAAAGAGGGAAAAAATAATATTTGATATATTTAAGATATAATCATTTATGGATTTAGTTTTATTATTTTTGTTATATTGTTTATTCATTTGTAATGTTAGAAGAAAATTATTATTAAAAATAAAAATATTAATAAAAATATTATTTTATCTTAGATGAAAATAATATTTTATTTTTATTTTAAAAAAATATAGTTCATGATCTTAAAATAAAAATATTTATATTAAAAAAATCTTAGAATTTGAAATTATTTTAAAGAATTTAGTAACAATAAATTTTAATTTGATGTCTTAAATTATAATTTTTTTCTTGTAGTTTAAGTTTTTAATTCTTAAATCCTTTATAATAATTTCAAATTTCAATATCATTAATTATAAATTTCTTTAATTTGAGGTCCTCAATTATATATTTTTTTGTTTGATGTTAATTAACAAAAATTAATTTTTTAATATTTTTTGGCTCCTTAAATGTTTTGGTTATTTGTGTATTTTTTATTTTTATTCTTATACTATTTTCATTCTACCAAGTTTCTAATTAAAAAAATATTTTTATTTCTTTTTATGTTATATCAAATATAATTTTAAGTTACAAGATTTTATTCTATTCCCATTTGTATTCTCTTTTCCATTCCTTTGAAAATCTTGCTACTTTACAAATAAAGCCTCAGGAGCAACCCCTTCCTCTTTACTATTGGGGATTTTTAAATTTTTATATATAATTTTTAAATTTTAAAGATAAGTAGAATTTCATATATATATATATATATATATATATATATTTATCTAAGGCAAGTAATTTCATAAACAAGAGACGATATATCTCAAAATAGTACATAGTGAATTTGATGTTCCTTAATATCTTAATTCCAAAAATATGTCAATAATCTCTCAGTGCCAAATATTAGAGAAAATAAGAAAATTTGATACTTATTATTTGATTGATCATTTGCTTCATTATTATTAACTCTTTAAGTGAAAAATGTAATAAATAATAAGTTATTTTCAACTATGAATATTATAAAAGACAAACTTTGGGATAAGATAAAAAAATGATTATTTTACTTATTGCATTGTTATTTATATTGAAAGAAAAATTGTTGAAAAACTTAACGTAGACTTAATTATTAATTAATTTATGGCATGGAAAAACGTTATGCTCAGAGACAATAAATTACCAAAAAGCATGTTGCATATATAATTTTTAACATAAAATTTTATGTATATGATGCATTTTAATTCTTTTTTAATTTCCTCCCCCCAAAAAAAAAATCATAGATCCATCCTTAGGAGCAAATTTAATTAAAATGGATTTTAATCAAATTAAAATAAATTAATTCGATCAAAACTAATCAATCAATTTAATGAGAATTTGACAAAATCAATTTAATTAGTTTAGTTACAAGATATTTTATGTTAAAATTTTAAACCATATTGATTAGAGTATATCTAATATATAAACTAATTTTTAAAATTTTTTATTTATTATTTATTTGTGATTAGAGTATTTTTAACGTCGTGTAAAAATCATCTTTTGGCATGTTTGGTAGCGACCTGGAAAAACAAAATGAAAAGAATTCCATTGATGGCAGTGTTTTGTTGGTGTAAAGCTCAAAGTAGAGGGAAGCTTCAGGTACTATGCACTTTCCATTGCTATGGCACGAGTATGGAGGAGCCAATTCTTGGATTTGTCCATTTTGTCCCTTTCGTCATAATCCAAAGATACCATATCTCAGAGGTAGAATTAAAGATGCAATTTAACGCCACATGGAAAAAAAAAAAAATGATGAGTTTCGATACCATCGTAGAAGTGGCCCAAATTTCATTCAATAATGTATGAGATTACAAGGATGCATGCTTAATCAGCCAATGAAGGAAAGGGAAGTATAGAGCTTTCAATATTTTAATTGAGATACTACTGTGCACGGACCTTTGTTAGTGCTATTTAGTAGCCTTTAGTATATTTTGATGCAGATGGCATTACCCTCAACAAATAGAACATCATAGTCATGGTCAACCTAACATTGCTATGTATTTGCTGGAACTAACTTGCTACTTGCAAGAGAAAAAGAGTCGGCATTGAAGAAAACAAAGTCAAGCACCACAATAGAATGAAAACCCAGCAAAATACAGAGGCACAACAGGCAACGCCCCAGCGACGATCCCACGTTGGGCGACGATCTCTAGAAGGAGGCAATGCACAGTAGAAGAACAAGTTCAAGGGCTAATGAAGAGGCTGGAAGCACAATGCGTTTGGTCTAAGGTTTAACAGAGATGAAAGGGCTAGTTTTGGGGTTTCACATAGACGATTGTGATTGTTTTATATCGGACCTTCATGTTGGAGGAAAGATGAACAAATTCAATGTGACAAAACACACCGTTTCTTTATATTCGAAATGGTATGTTTTACTCATTAATTGGATGTCACCTACTATAGCCACCATGTGCAAGTTTTAGTCATAGGTTAAGGGTATTTTTGTCTTTTCATTCTTCTTACTTTCTATTCCTTCAAATTTTCTTTCTACTAAATATACAAAAAAGTAAAACATTTCATTTCCTTTCCATATCAAACTAATCACATTTTATTATTATTCATTCCGTTCAACATTTAATTTATATTTCTATTGGAACATTTTCTATGAACGAAATGGGATATTAATGTGAACTTTGTGATTGGGAGTATTTATTTTCATGATTGATATTAAAAAGATGTTTAGTACTAAATTTTTAAAAATTTACTACAATTTTTTTAAATGACCATCTGATATAATTCCAATAAATCGAGGCTGGATTAGATTACTTCAGTTATAACTAAATTCAATTTAAATTTCCATCCATTCCATTAATCAGTTTGATTGTCTGAAATGACCAAATCATACTCAGCCCTTGGTACACTAATAACTGTTACTCATTTTCTCCTCCGGTACGAGCTAGAGAATGGGTACCTTTACAACTAAAGTTACTAGAAAGCACAGAGAAATACTAAACATACAACGTAACGGCATGACAAAATTCTAAAACTATAAAGATACAAGGAGATTAACGAAAATATCAATAAATGTTATATTCCAAAACTGCATATATATCATTGTTGGGCCAAACAAATATGAAATATTGATTAGTCAACTATAAGCAGTGCTGCAAAAGGTTTTAATGGTGGATGCAATGAGGATTTTGAGGATGCCCTGGTTGTTAGTGCACCTAGGGGTCTTGAACTGGCCGAATGCTGCCCCATTTGCAACGAAATGATCCAGAATTTTCTTGAAGGTCCCTCTCTCCACGACGCAGAGCTCTAGGGGGCCTATGGAATGGGTCTTTCTGGACACCACGTAGCCATGGTCAGCAAAAGAGACATCCATTTCCGTACAACACCTGTGAAGCAGCTTGTCCTCTACCTCCCCTTTGATCTCCCAGTATATCACGTAGTGTCCTGGTTGCTTGGACACATCTGCGTAGCTAGTGAAGTCCACCACCTCTGCTGCCGCCTTGTTCAGTAGCCGTGACCCTCTTTCCACCACTAGTTGAAGGTCCTTCTCTGTGGTCTTGTCTATGTTTACTGTCAGAATTAGCTTTCTTCTGCATATGAAGTTCAACTTTGGGGTCCCATTGTGAAATCCAGCCACTTCCACCACGTCCCCTAGTCTGCACCTATACAGTCCTGCAAGTAATTTAAGTGTTTGGTGCTTGACAATTTTCTTTAATCTTTTTTATTTTGTTTATCAAAGTGTTAAATTATGAAAATAACATGTTAAGAGCTAAAGTAAAAGTGTACCTGACCTATTCCTGTACAATCGTGGAGTTAATTAAAGTATACATCTTCAGTCTTTGTAATTAAGGCCTCGTTTGATGCATCGCATGAAATTAAGCTTGATAATATAAGTAGCACTTGACGATATTGTACAAACTATTCATAATATATTATATTATTATGTGTTTGTTATATCAATATTTAACACATATGATAATATAACAATATGTGTTTGTTAATGAGATGAAAATAATGTTTTATAAATGTGAATAATATTATACTAATGTCATAACATGATAATGGTAGTGGTAATGGTCTAGTAATAATAATAATAGTAGTGATGACAGCAAAATAGCAATAATGGTGACAATAACGAAATGGAGAAAGTGATGGTGATGGAATCCTGGTTAGTATGACACTAAAGGTAATAGTATTGGTGATGTCATGGCAACAATAGTGGGGTAATAGTGGTGATGCTAATTATAGTGATAGTGAAAATAGAAATAACACATGATAACTATTACAACAATTATAGTGGCGCTGGAAGCTAAATAATAATTATTATAATGGTCTTGCTAGTAGAAGATAGTTGTGATAATGATGATAATAGGAAGGGGAAGGGGTGTGCTGGTACCAAGGCAGTAGCAATAATAACAATGATGATAAAAATAATTTTTGTTAGTAAAAAATTTATAAAAACTTTCCTATTATAGCGTATAGTATTATGTAATGATAAACATAAAAACAGTTCTAATAGTATATAAGCTTATATAATATTTTGTTTGCACTAAACATCATATAAACATTAATTATAGTTTATATTACACTATCTAACCTTCCACGCGGCACCCGAGGGATCTAACAAGCCAACAAATTTTTTCTACGTCTACAATTCGGAAGTGTTACTCTTAGGATTTTGAAAATGACAATTACGGAATGCGAGTAATGCTGAGTCCTTCTCGGCGAAGACTGAAATGGCATATATATATATATATATATGTATGTATATGAACAACCCGTGGATTGTGGCCACACAAACTCAATCAAATCATGAGCAGCAAGAGAAATAGGTTTTCAGTGGCCACTATTAGTAAGCTTTTCAATCACTTATCACTTTGTCTGTCAATGAGAAATCCTTTGGCGCACACACTATTATTGAACATCTCTGAAGCATTAACACTGCATGTTATTGGTCCTTTTCCGAATCAATGTGCGTGTGACAATAATAGGGTCAAATTGGGCCCCACGATGAACAGTTTCACAATGCGGTAGCTAAAAGCACTAAGTTTCATTTAAAAAATGAAAATTGGAACGAAGCAATTGGGGTCTGAAATATGAGTATATATTAAGCAACAAGAATGTTAAAAATGAAATCAGATTCTCTGAGAAAATGAACAGGAATATAAGAGGGAAAGAAGGAGTAATTACCAGTGAAAGTTGTGAGGACTATTTCATACTCTTGTCCAACCTTAACTTGGGATAGCGGGATTGGCAAATCTTCCATGAAATCATCAGCAACCGAAGTGCGTTCTTGATTCTGTCTATAAAGGGGTATGAACTCAAAGTAAGAGAAAGTGGGTACCATAGCAAATGTTACATTTTCTGGAGGCAAACTAGGATCCACATTAACCCCTATCCAGCTCTCAGTAGAGCCATAGTCAGCACTTACTAATGGCAACTCATTTGCATAATGCCCTAGTTTTTTCAAGTAAGGTTGCATAGACCCCGTCATTATGGAATACACGTACTTAACATTTGGCCAAAGCTTAGGAATCAGGCCAAACCAATTCACCTCTTCTAACTCCAAGCAAGAAGCTTCTAATTTTGAAGCCAGAGATGGGTTTGGCGAAATAAGATTCAAAACAGCCTTTCTCATTTTGGGTATGTTGATTCTCGAGCTCAAAAGTCCATCTCTAATGTCATTGCAAATCTCTCTCCAAAGCTCTTCAAAACTGCGAAAGGCTTGCACTATGCTATAGACAAAGGCTGAAGTGATAAACTCCACTTGATCAGAGAGGTAGAGGCCAAGGAGGAGGTGGCAGTATGTGGATTGTTTATAGTCTCCACCGGTAATCACATCGTCAGGGCTGCAAGTGAATGACTTTGCTTTCTCCTGTTTGATTTTGAACTCTTCGCTTGCGTAGTAGTGTGTTGTAGCTGTTCCTACCGTTAAGCCTCCTTTTGTTTGGAACTGATTGCTGCTGTATATGAATTCAAGAATCCTACCTCCTTCCCTTATGGGATAAACCCTTGATCTATAGGCTGCTGCTAAAGTGAAAATTTGAAGGGTAGTTTGGGCGCTATGGCGGGTGAAAGGTACAAACTTTTGTCTTCCCTCTGTGGTTCCAGAACTGGAAAACCACCACCACAAAAAGGAGATGCAGATTAGAAAAGTAAAGAGAGATCTTCCATACAAGGAAAGTTAGAAGAGTGGTCTGTGTGCGGTATCCCTTTTTAAGGTTAATGTATAATCAATAATAGGAAAAGGATATTGCTATAATTAATTACTATTAATTGGTTCTCTTGCACTGCATGATATCCGAGGACAGCCAAGAATTAAGTATCACGGAAAATCAGAGAGAATAAAAAGAAGAGAACCATATATGGCCTGTATTTAATATTCTACATTCTGATTCCTCACAATATAAAAGAAGTGAAAGAAATAACTAGCTAGAAACTTAAAAAAGGTGATGGATGGATGTGGGGAGGGGATACCTTAAGGAAAGAGTGGTAATGGGTTGTTGAGTGAGTATAGGAGTTGTGTCCCCATCTGCAATCCTTTGGATAAGAGGCTCAAAATCTTCATGAGAGGCAAGGGGAACCACAGAAGTGAAAAGAGATTCCAATGCACATGCATCCATGTCAGGGATATTGTAGTCCCCCAACCATTTGTTGAGATATTCCACCCCATGGTTCTGCTTCAGAATCTGGAATAGCATCTGGGTCTGAACAGAACCTGCCTTCTCTGTTACATCTTCAAACCACCTAATGATATCATAGTCATTGCTGTTGTTGCTGCCATTGCTACTGCTGCTATTGTTATAACTTAGAACTGGTTCCATTAAAGTGGGTTCGGTGTTGGGGCATGAGGAAGCGGTGTATTATAAAAATAATTTTGGTGGTGGGGAGGTCTCTGTCTATAACATATCGAGAAGAACCAAGAGAGCCCACTGATTGAAAATATCCTTCTATAGTGGTTATTTATCTAGAGATTTGTCCCTTATTCAAAAGGCTCAACAAGCTTAATATTGCAGAAGCTGAGCCACCGAACAGTACGAAAGCATATAGACCACAAGAAATGATGTTATCATTTTAGAGAAAAGGGAGGGGGGGGGGGGGGGGGAGAGATTCTTTAGTGTAAGGATATACATGAGGAGCACTAATGGCCAGGGACCAAAACCACCTGTCATGACAGCTGAACATTTTCCCTCCAATTTATTGTGAGCCACCATTTGAAAATGAGACCATACGACTCAATCTGTCAATCATTTTTATTTCTTCTCTCGATCTTTCTTGTTTTGAGAGTTTAGACCATTCACTGTCATTTTTTGCCTTTGCTAGTTCAAAAGCATATGTCCAGAACTAAGCAGAAAGTAAAGAAGGAAGCTATCAAATGCGGAAAAGTGATCACTTTACCTGTTGGATTGTCGCAAGTGCTTGCTTATTCAGAAATCAATCAGTCCCCGCAAGGCTTCCAAACTCTATATTTAAAAACCAACGATGGTGGATCTAAGTTTGTGCGCCTGTTACCGCTGCTATAAGATTCTAGTATAATAGAAATAGTTTCGTTTTTCTACTTTTAAAAATAATAAAAAATTATAAGATATTATTAAATAATAATTATAAGAATATAATATATATTAAAAGAATATAGTATATATTATACATAAATTATGTAAAAAGATTACCTTTATATGAGAATTATCAAATAGCCCTTAATGATTTAAATTTTATATCTGTTTTCTGTTTTTGTTAGTCGATTGCTTGGTAAAGTAAAATTCTTGAAATTCATGATGCTCCACAAAGCAGCACGTTAAGCCGTCCTTATAACCTTTTCAAGCTATCATTATTTGTCACTTAGATAACGATGGGCAAATTTAAAGAGAGAAATTGTAATGAAACAGTCAAGGGTAAATTTGGTTAATTATTTTTTCTATTTGGTACGCTGCTGGTACACCGTACACACGGAGAGTATCCCCTAATTATTTGATGCTAGTGAGAAGGGCATACTGAATGAACGCTCATGCATAATTTTTTTTTCATTATATTAAGACTTCAATAGAAAGTAGCATTATCCGCCCCCCCCCCCCCCCCCCCGGGGCGCCTCCCACCAAAAAAAAGGAAAAAGAAAAAAAGAAAACAGGAGGTAGCATTATAATTTATCTATCTTTCAATTTAAATTGACAACAGGAAAAGAAAAGGAAAAAAAAAAAAAGAAGCTATGTCGTGATCTAATTAACACTAGATACCATACCTCACTAATTTATATATGATTATTTTTTGTTTGTTAAAAAATTGAACATATTTAATTTATTTAGTAGTGGCTGCATAAAATAAGAACTCTTGTTTCAGAATTCAGAAATTTTGTGACTGTAGAAGTGTGTAATACAGATGCAACAACCAAGTATCAGTGCCTATAGGAGGAGAAGAATAAATGAAGAAACGATTTTAGTTTGTATTGGAATGATTAAGTTAGGACCATGCACTTCACTCTGATTTGCTGTTAGTCAAACATCAGAATCTGTGAAGAAAGGTATTATTGGGCCATTATGTTGCATATGTAGTAAGATTTTGCTTGGTACTTGCCTTAATCTATATATCCCAACCGATATCATTCACAAGCGGTTCTGGTTCGCCTTGTGCCATGTGGGTCAAGTTATTGCATCCCAACTTTGATCACAACCCACAAACAGCATCTTGTTGGGTCACTTTCCTCCCCACATTTTCAACCAAATTATGGTTGCAAATGAGTCTCTCTTCATCCATTCATGGTCCGGCCAATACTTCAATGGGTACTCCAAAATCTGATGCTCCTGCATTTTATCATCAGGTTCTAGAGTTTACCAAGAAGCCAGGCTTGATGACGCGTCCCAAAAAACTGAAAGATTTAACTACTGGCAGAATTTGCCCATCCCTCTAATGCTTTTCTTTTTCCCTTTTTTTGGTAAATTGTTATCCCTAAAAATTTGGAGGCATTGTAGCAGCCAATTATATCTGAAGCTGGGAGGACCTCAAAAGATCCAGCTACTTCTGGAGAAGTGTATAAATCAATGAAAGAGAAAGTTGCTCAGGAAATGGTAGAGCAATTTGCTCAACTTTGATAATGGACAAGGACTGGACACAGAGTGATATGGGCATAGATGATGGCAACATTTAGTGAGAGGGACTAGTCATTTATGATAAATAATCTTAGCTTAATTTGGATTTATATCTGGTAGGTAAAGCAATAAAAGAATTCCAATTGGATGCCATGAAAATATGATTCGTTTCAAATTCCAATACGTTCTCTGTTGTTGATCATTGAATTCCTTAATTAGGGCTGCTATTAATAAGTTTGCTTCCTTTCAGGAGATAGCAGATGTAAGATGCTACTGAGCAAGCAAGAGACTTAATTATGAGGGAAGCAAAGGACATTCTAGTAGATAGCCGCAATGCTTGTGTTGTTCAGAGTGAATATTCATGAAAATCCTAAAATACACATTATGCTCTCCTCTTCCTTTACCTGACTCAGAAATACCATCAAGCAAGGTTTTGTTATGGTGGGATACTCCATGAAATTTGTGGTAGATAACTAGACAGATGGAACAAAAAGAGAAAAACAAAACAAAACAAAAAGAACACTGGATCAACGTGGCTCATCATTTAATTATCACATACTATTATAGCATTTTTAGCTGTTTATATGAGGTAATTTCTAGAAGATAAATTGAGAGAAAAAGTATTTGATGAACTTAGATAAATTGATGTTGAGCAAGAAAATGTTATTGTCCTTTATAGACAGTTCTATTACAAGCACAACAATTACAAGTTGATAGGTGTCCTCTCTATAGCTGAAAAGAATCTTACAAATGACTATGAGCTACTTACAATTACAAAAAGGGAAATATGCAAAGAATTAATTATGGCTAAATGAAATACTAGATGCTCTATATCTCTTGATCTAACATCTTCCCTCAAGCAAGTGGTTGCAGCTATTACCCTAAATTTGTCACGAAATAACAATAAGCAAGAATGAGATAGTGGCTTTGTAAGGCAATTCACTAGTTGATTTAAAAATTGAAGATGTTGAACAAAGAGTTACTTTGCCAAAACTTGGTCACATACAAAAAGAACATCAATTTCAATATGTTTTATTCTAGCATGATAAATAGGATTAGAGACCAATGTATTTGTACTAATATTGTTAGACCATATAACTAGTGTGTGTTTAACAGGAAATTGAATTTTAGATAATAGAGAACATATCCAAGCTAATTCAACAACAACACTTGCTGAAGATTCGTACTCAAACTCAGAGCTTGAATAAGCAATAACTTTTTGCTCTTTGAGTGACCATGAAATAATAAAATCTCCAAGAAAAACACAAAAGCCTCCTACTAACTTCTTGTTGCCTAGATAAAATGCCCAATTAGCATTTAGGAAAGCTGTAATATTAAGAACTTCTAATGGTTTGATATGAATTCTATAATGGAGAGTACCTATGATGTGTCTAAGAACCCTTTTCATTGCTTGCTAATGAAGTGTTGTAGGTGCATTGAGGAATTGACTCAACTTACTTATAGTGAAGCAACTATCAGGTTAAGTGTTAATGAAATATTGAAAAGACCCAATTATACTACAAAAAATAGAAGGATCTCTCAGTGGTTCTTCATTATGAATAAACAAGTTTTTTCTAGTAGTAATAGGAGTAGGACAAGGTGTTGCCATGGTCATGTCATACTTCTTTGGCATATCTAAGACATACTTTCCCTTATTTAAATACATGCACATTCCATTTCTATAAATGTCACATCCTAAGAAGTAGTGCAAGGGACCAAGGTCTTTAAGAGAGAACATGGTATTTGGCTTTTGGGTGAATAGTTTTAGGCTACTGGCATCACTTCTTGTAACAAGGATATCATCTACATAGATTAGTATCATTAGAATCTGTGATTTATCCTTGAACAAAAATAGAGAACTATCACTTTTTTGCATTATAGAAACCCTAGTCAAGAAAAGTACTCCTTAGCCTTTTGAACCCTGCTTCTGGGGCTTGCTTTAAGCCACATAAAGTCTTAAAGAGTTTACATACATGATTTGGTTTGAAAGGATCTACAAAACCTTGTGGTTGAGTCACATAGATAGTTTCTTTTA
This sequence comes from Erythrophleum fordii, assembly GCA_032878935.1. Taxonomy (NCBI): domain Eukaryota; kingdom Viridiplantae; phylum Streptophyta; class Magnoliopsida; order Fabales; family Fabaceae; genus Erythrophleum; species Erythrophleum fordii. The sequence continues at coordinate 151,886 of JAVQMF010000035.1, forward strand.
AAAATTCATCTAAGAAAGTAATTGCTTCTATCCAACTTAATAGAGCAAGCTTGATTGAGAGAATTTAACAGAAGAACAATTTTGATGACAATCACAATGGACAAAGTTTGGCTTTCTGCAACCTGCTTCCTCAAGAAGATACCAATTGTAGGAGTGGTGCTAGATTGAGACACCATGGCATTTTACCTGTTGCTCTAATACCAAGATAAACTAAAAGATAAGGTATTTGGTGAGCTCAATTAAATTGACGCTAAGTAAGAAAATATTATTAGCCTTTAAGAAAATTTCATTACAAGCACAACAATTACAACTTGACAGGTGTCCTCTATGCAACTGGAAATAATCTTACCAATAATCATAAGTTATTTTTAATTACAAAAAGGGAAATATTTACAAAGAATTAATTTTAGCTAGATGAAATAATAACTATTCTATATCTCATGATCTAACACAAGACAAAAGGGTTTGTTGATCCATAATATGTTATATGCCGTTAATAGTTGACAATCAACAGAAAGTGGTCCACTCCAAGTTTGGCTTATGAATTGTGGCCACCAAAGGAAACTAGTCACAAATATTGTTAAATATCTTAAAATTTTTTTATAATTATAGTCCAACAATTTCCATGAGTATTAGTTTTTATCTTATCAAATCATGTTTTATACACACACACACATTTATATATGCATAAAATTATTAATAAATAGTTTCAAGAGGTTCTACTTTAGTTAACTCTTCATATATAAGTCATCATGTAAATGTTGACATAGATGCTATGCTAATATTATTGAATATTTACTTGGATATTTATTTGATATTATATTATATAAAAATAAATTAATTTTTTTTAAAAAAAAATCTCTTATATTTAAAAATTTAATAAAAGGATTAATGAAATATCAACTAAAAAGGAACAATTTTAAGCATATATCTATAATTGGTTTATTATTTATTTATTGAAATATTTCATAAATTTTATTACTCAAAAAACATGGATGACTCTAGAATATATGGTCATTAAGGAAGTAAGATTTAAAAATCACTCTGCAATGGCATGGATGTGGAAGGGTGTTAAAAAATCATCCAATTATTTGTGAGAATCTTAGATGGCAAATAAGAAATGATACCCAAATCTTTTTATTCAACCATCATTGATAGCCCATGCAGTTAAATGCTCTAGCCCAATATTAGATAGTGAGTGATTTTATTCTACATGATCAAGGAATTTGGAACATATCTCTCTTGAGACACACAAGAACAAGTACAACAAATTTTAAAGACTTCCTTCCCTATAGAAGGAGAAAAGGATCAATTGGTTTGGATAGGAAATAAAGTGGGAACTTATATAGTTGCAAAGATATGTTAGTCATTTAGATTTTGGCAGCTGGCAAATTCTGTAGAAGATTCATCTCCCATTGCAAATTATTTTGTTTCTATGGAAATTAGTTAGGAATGCCTTGCCTACAACATCATATCTAAAGGCTCACCATTTACCTATTGAGGAAGTATGGACATTTTGTAATAAAGCGAATGAATCACCTAATCATGTTTTTCTCTTATGCCTATTTGCAAAAGCGGTTTGGTTTAGATCAACATTAGGCATCAAAATGGAAGAACTATGACCCCAAAACATAGAGTTTTGGATTCAACGATGGGTAGATTAGAGTGTAGGAAAATACTTGGAGTATAGATGGATAAGAACAATAGCCACTATTATCCTATATACCATTTGACACTATGGAATTAAGTATATTTTTTAGGATAAAAACATTGACCTAGATATGCTTTACAAAGAGTAAAGCGGCCTGCTAATCAGTATATAGATTTTCATACTCAACCACATACTCAGTAAGGAAGGATACAAGGATCAAATATAGAAAAAAAAAATGGTCAAGACATCTGCACAATAATCATTGGTAGATAATGTTTTTAACGGTGAAAAGGAATACTTGACAGACTAAACATTAAATTTTTATCGCTACATCGTTTGGAATCACTATTTTTTGAAGTGGGTTTGGAAGGCCATAGGAAATTAAATGAAGCTAGTAGTTCTTTTTGAGACAATTCATCATGCACTACAAATTTGGGGAAATAGGAAATATTTTTTGCACCACATGAATATTTAATCCATATTCTGTAGTATTCGATAGCACACTGTCAAAAGTTGATAAACAAGTAAAATCTTTCTCCATAATTACAGATTCTATGGCAGGATATTTGGAATCTTCTTTCCCAATTTACTTTGGTTAATTATTTTCATGTTGCAGATAATTTGAATCTTTATATGCAAGACCAATGTAGGGATGATGTTATGTTTGCTTTGTAAATTTTGTATGTACTATTATTAATTAAAAAAAAAAAGAACATATGGTCATCCAATATTTAAGATTTGATGACGCATCCTATCTAATTAGTTTTTATATTTTATTTATGTTTACCTATGATTTACCTATGTATATATTCCACTTTGCTTGTTGGTAAACTTTTAATTCCTAATACAAGGAAGGAGCAAGAGAGGCAAAGGTGTTGTGGTAAAAGTGTGGTGAGAGTATTTGGATCAACACTACCTACAACATCTAAAAGGTATTGGGTACTTATCTTTGTGGAAGTGGATCTTTTTAAATTTTCATTATCCCATGCGATTTGGATTAGAATTACGAAAGGAACTCCAACCACTTCTTCATAATCAATTCACTATAGTTCAAAAGGATGAATATGGATATTGAATTATCAAAGAGAATGGTTCTATGTTCTTTGTTTTTATATCTTTTTCTTCTCTTTTGAAGAGAAATTTTATTTCTACTTTTAAATATTGGGAGAGAATGTATGATGATCACTTTTTCCTATCAGTTTTTTCTTTTATCACTTAACAAATAACTCCCATAATGACCAATCTATTTTTAAAATAAATTATCAACCCTTTTGAATTTAAAATTTAAAATTTAAAATAATAATTAACCAATAACTACTAATGAATTAATAAAATAAATTATCAATCAATTAATTTATGAATTTAAATTATCAAATCAAATTGTAGGCTTATCCATTATAAATGGCCAAATTCTAATAATTTCAAATGAGCTTTCATTTAAATAGGCACGACTTACTTTCTTAAAAGTGTCAGCATATGGGTTTAAAAAAGGCACCTAGATCCCCTACTGTGCGATACTGTGCTCCCAAAAGGGGGAGGTGATCCCATTTTATGTGTTACTTTTTTCTTTTGAACATCCTGCGTTGCTGGGGATCCATTTTGTTAGAAAAGATGACAAGAGTGTTTTATTTTATCATTATTCATTCCTTTAATTTATACTACACTCTATATATTTTTTATGGTACAATGTGATAACTTTTTGTAAGAAAAGCAACCCAGACATTTAACTATTTCTTTCTTCTATGCCTTGTCTGATGTTAGACTTTTATTTGTAATTTTGTACAAAAAAATAAAAAAGCTTCGGTTAAAAGATCAGTGTTGAAGAGACTAAATAAATGCAAGAGAGATATAAATGGAGAATATAGGAGCCAAGCCATTTAAATTCAAGTTTGTAAGTTGAAGAGGAGCAAGTCATTTAATGTTTTGAAGAAGGATGTTGGGGGCTCTCTTATAGCTCTATTTTTCATTTATAAAGGCAACCTCCATGGGAGAGTGATGAAAGAAAAGGAAGACTAGAGCTATCAAAAGTGTGAAATTGTTCTCTTTTTTCATTCTTATGTGAGGTCTTAATGAGAAATATACTTTTTAGAAGTTGTTGTGAGAATTTCTCTATGAGTATTATATTTTTTTTTCTTGAAAGTTTTGCTAAGATCTTGATGAAAAATTTAGTGATTAAAGTTAGACTTGCGTTAAGGTTGTAAAGGCTTTTACCTCTCTAAGAAGATTTTTTAAATTCTTGGTTGGAAAAACTCAAGATTAGAGGTTTGAAAAAGTTTGATAGCTTTTCCTATAGGCTTGGGATTAGTAAAGTCTGGTCAACTTCCTGTTTATATTATGATTATATTTATATAAAAATTCTCTTGCAGCGTCCTTAACGAGAGGATATATAAAATTTAATTTTTTTTTTCATTTTATCCAAATCTCTACAAATTATGGCGTCTCCTTTTTATTCTTTTAGCTCTTTGATTCTCAAATAACTTGTCATTTAATCTAGTTGCTGGATTCTATGAAATTTTATATTGTGAAAAATATATTTCCAGATGAGGCATTGCCATTTCCAAACAAGTGAGTTGAGGCTAAATTTTAAAGTATTTTAAAAGTTGTGTTCTATTCAAGCGTGTTTTAAAAGAGAAAGCAGAGATAAGTTTTTAGAGTGTTTATAAAAGCTTTAATTTCAATCAAGCAAATAATTTGTCATTTAATCTAGTTGCTCAATTCTATGACATTTTATATTTTGAAAAATATATTTTTAGATGAGGCACTACTGTTTTCAAACAAGTGAGATGATGCTAAATTTTAAAGTATTTTAAAACTTGTATTTTATTAAGGTGCTTTGTGTTTTAAAAGAGAAAGCAGAGACAAGTTTTCATAGTGCTTATAAATTCTTTAATTTCAATCAAAGGGTGTCTATTTGAATGAGCAAGTGCACGCTATGTTTTGAAGGGTGTTGAAACTTATAGCTTATCTATCAAAATTGTTTTGAGATGAACGTAAGTTTTTAGTAAAAATGATCATTGATCTCATACGAGGAAGTCGAAACCAAGTTACTAAATGTTTTGAAACTTGTGGTCTAGTTGTGCTTTATTCAGAAGCCTTTTGTTTTACACAAGCTATGAAAGGATGTAAATTTCTTTTACCTAATTGAACACCCCTTATTGGGTGATTATTAGTCTACTAACAACATAGTTAATGACATAGCTAAATAAAGAATATATTAAACAAAATTTTGATTACCTTACTATAAACAAACTTTCAATTGTGGATACAAAGAGCAAGAAAGGCAAAGTTGTTGTTGTTGGCCTAATGGTCTTTCAATCCTCTTTGTGTTTGATGATTCCAAAAGCTTGAGTTCAGTTAAAAGCCTAAATTTGACTTATCCTTAGCTACTTTTTGCCTAGCCACTTTTATAATATGCAACAAAAGCAAGAGCTTATATGTTTAACCATTCCTCTCTGTAAATCTTTGTCCGATTACTAAAAGCAAAAAATTGTATTTTATATGCTAATTTATCATCTTTGCTAATTGACTTTTGTTAAAACAAAAGTTAATCTTGCTTCAGTTTGTTTCTTAATCTTTATAAATGCATTGATGAGCATTAATGAGGATAAGATAATTGGAAAAGCTACCTTATGGTACATCTCTACTAGATGTGCCCATTTTGTAGATAACTATGAAAGAAAACAAAGACAGTGGTTTGTTGGTTTAAAAATCTTCTAAAGCCAACTAAAAAAGAATAGCTACTTTATTCTTCAATGGCTACTTAAGAATCATGATGGCTTAGCTGCTCAACAGACAAATCTAAAGCTATTTCACAATGACTTGAAAATTGAAGGTCTATATAAAAAGAAGAAATATAGAGTAAAAAAGTAACTAAGAAAATACAAATGCTATTTCTTTCAAAAATTTGTTATAATCCTCCTTGTCTTCTTTATTATAAGCTTCATCTTGGCCAAGCATATGGTTTATTTGATTATTTAAGAGTCAACCTGCAAGTATACTTGTAATCTATTGATTGAGAAGAATGTCTAAAACCTCATATCTCTTCTATGTAAATCTTTTCTTAGAGAGGAGATTCAGTTAGTGTGTAAACTGAGAAGCCATTTGTAAAAATTATAGGTGAGCTTGAAAACCTAGCTACTTGCTAATTTGTACTTTGATTAAATAGTAAATACTCCTTAGTGTTTGAAATGGGATTAGAGGACCGAACCAAGATATATTAGATATACTTCTTCTAGCTCTTAACTTTTACTTATTGTTATTGCATTTTATTCAAAAACCTTGTCAACAAAATCTTATTCTGTCTTTTGATTTTTAACTACTCAGTTATATTTCATAAAATTCTGTCGACAAGATCTTTGCTTATCTACAAGATCTTTGGTCTTGCATATTTGCTTAAAAATTTAGTTAGTTAATTTAATTTCTGTAAAAGCACCTATATATCTCCTCTAGGTACATTCTTCAATTAGTATCAAAGCAAGTTTCACTGATTTTAGTGTTTAATTCCTAGAGAAAATACCATTATTGTGTTTGCAAAAAAATAATGAACACACAGCCACTTGAAGGATCTTATTTTTTAGAAGATTTCTCTACTGTCAGACCTTCATACTTTAATGGCAATCACTATATGCAATAAAAAGAAAGAATGAGGATCTACATTCAATCTATATACTTTTGAGTTTAAGAAATCATTGAGAATGGTCCAAAGTTTCCCTCAAAGAAATATGACAACGAAAAAACCATTGAGAAGCCTATAAGTAAATAGACAAAAGATGATATCAAGATAGTAGAAAACATTGCTAGAGCCATCAATAGCCTATATCATGCATTTAGTGGTTAGGAAAATGACTAGATCTCCAACTATGATACAACCTAAGAAATGCGGAAGAAACTCGAAATGACACATGAAGGAACATCAAAAGTTAAAAGAAAGTAAGTTGAATATGCTAGTATAAGAGTATAAATTGTTTCACATAAAGGAAAATAGAAACATTAAAAAAAAAATGTTCAACATATTGGCTAAAATCGTGGGTGATCTAAAGGCTTTTAATAAAGCCTACAATAATCTAAAAAAAAATCAAAAATTCTAAGATGTCTTCTTCTAACTTGGCAATCAAAGATGGACAACCTTAAGAGGTAAAATAGTGCAACCATGCCATTTGACTGGCTACATGGTAATCTAATTTCCTATGAAAGAAATCATTTAAAAATAATAATAATTAGAGCAAAAGAGGAGAACTCTTGCCTTGCAAGTCATGGCTAGAGAAGAACAATTTATGGAAGAAGACAAAAGACTTAATGCTTAAGATATATCATTTTTTCAAAGAAATTGAAAAATTATGCTAAAAGAAAGAAGAGGATGGGAAGATTCAGAGGAATCTCGTCAAACAAGATAGTGAACATGATGAATCAACAAAAAATACTATCACATGCTATGAATGTAGTGAAAGTGGTCATATTAGATCTGAATGCCTATTCATAATGAAGAAAATGGCCAGATTTCATAGAAACTAAGGTAATAACTGAAATAAAACCCTTTGATCTACAAGATACTTTTGATAAATTTTTAGTTGATTTTGATAAATCATTTGATAGATATGAAAATCTCATTCAAGTCAATTCTAAACTTGAAGAAAATTCAAGTACTTTAGAAATAAAATTAAGAAATTCTATAAAAGGAATTGGGGGCTTAAAAAAAAGTAAACTCTTTAAAAAAGGATCTTGTTAACATTGCTAAAAGAGGAAAAAAAAAGCTTAGAATATTATTAGAATAGAAAAAAAAATCTAAGAATGTTATTAGGACAAAAAAAAGGGGTATGTTTGACAAATTAGATATAAGCTATATAGGAAAGAATGGTATCAAAACTATATAAGAATTTTTTTGTTAAAGAATCAAACAACTCTAGTTTTACTGTTTTGTGCTTTCAATATAACAACTCTAGTCATGCGTGCTATAAATGCAAAAATAGAATAAGAAAATTAGTTTGGGTTCCAAAAAATACACATGTATCAAACGAAGCCTTTACTAACCTTAAAGGACCGAAAAAGTTTGAGTACTTAAGAAAAGTTGAAGTTTCTTGTAAGTTTGTTTTAAAGGAACCATTTCAAGAAGTGACTAATTCTTGGATAGCGGTTGCTCCTGTCACAAGACTGGAGATCCTTCCAAGTTTCTTTCCTTTACATGAAAAGATAGAGTTTTGTCACTTGTATGCTCACTTGTATTCTTGGAAAGGCAAACTTAAACAAAAATTGTAGCATTTATAATGTATACTTAGTTATAGGTTTTAAATATAATCTTCTTAGCATTAGCCAATTATATGATAGGAGATACAAAGTTGAATTTAAATCATTAAGTCGCATAATGTTTAACAATGATAACAAAGTCTTATTTATTTGTCAAAGATTTGAAAATGTTTATATTCCTACCTTTAGAAATGTTATCTCCAAGAATACAACTTGTCTTTCCTCCATTTGCAATAATCTTTAGATTTAGCATAAGAAACTTGGTCGTGCAAGCATGTACATAATATCCTAAGTATCTAAATTTGATCTTGTGAGAGGACTTCCCAAGCTGGATGCTGAAAAGGATCATGTGTGTGATGCATGTCAATTTAGTAGACAAACAAAATCTTCTTTTAAATCAAAGGAATTTGTTCCTATGTCAAAGCCATTTTAATTATTGCATATGGATCTTTTTGGCCCAACACAAATTTGAAGTTTTGGTGGTAAAAGTTATACATTTGTTATCATTGATAATTATCTTAGATTTATTTAGATTCTATTCTTAGCACACAAGGATAAAACTTTTAAGAGTTTTAAGGTTTTTTTGTAAAAAGATTCAAAGAGAGTAAGGATATTGAATCTCTATTATTAAGAATGATCATGGTGTAGAATTTGAGAATTAATTATTTGAAAATTTCTAAAATGAACATAGTTTTATTCATAATTTCTCCACTCAAAAAACTGCACAACAAAATGAGGTTGTTGAAAGAAAAAATTGTAATTTACAAAATATGGCTAGAATCATATTGATTGACAATGATCTTTTCAAATACTTTTGAGCTAAGGTTATAAATATCACTTGTTATATATTTAATTATTATCTTATTAGGCCTTTTCTAAAAAAAACTTCATATGAATTATGGGAGGGAAGAAAGCTCAACATAGTTTACCTTCATGCATTTAGATGTTAGGAAAATTTGATGCTAAGAGTGATGAAAGAATCTTTCTAAGTTATTCTACAACTAACAAAGCATATAAAATATATAGCAAAAAAAATTTAATGGTTGAAAAGTCTATACATGTGGTATTTAATGAAGCTAATCCCCTCTTAAAGAAAAATGTGAATTTAGATGATGAAGAAGGTGCAACAAGTTCAAATATGCCTCAGAATTCAACATAAAAAGAAAAGACAAGCAATAATGCCAAAGAAAAGGAAATAAAAGATGTTGTTGAAAAGTTGGAAGAATCTAATTAAAGATCTTGTTAAGAAGATCATACACCTTATTGATAAGATATGCGAATAGAAGCAATTAATCCAAAAAATTCAAATAAACTAGAAGTTGTGAACTTTAAGTCACCCAGAATATATTTAAAACTTTTAAGAGAGTGGAGGCACTCTTCATCTTATCTTATGTAATACATTATTAGAAATTCAATTGAAGGGATAAGAATAAGGGCATCATTCAAGCAAAACAACAATTTGGCTCTTCTTTCATAAATTAAACCTAGAACAATAGAGGAAGCCTTAAATGATAAAGATTGGATAGCAATAATGGAGAAAGAACTGAATCAATTCCAAAGAAATGAGGTATGAAAATTAATGGATCCACCTTAAAATGCTTCAATGGTAGGAATAGGATATGTATTCCAAAATAAGTTAGTGAACAAGGAAAAGAAATTAGGAATAAGGCTGGACTTGTGGCCTAAAGTAATTCTCAATAAGAAGGAATTGATTTTGATGAAACCTATGCCCCCATTATTGGATTCGTATGTTATTTGCCTATACTTCATTTATGAATTTTAAGTTTTATCAAATAGATGTCAAAAGTGTTTTCTTAAATGAATTTATCTATAAACAAGTGTATATCAAGCAATCTCCTAATTTTGAAAATAAAAATTTGCCCAATCATATTTATAAGCTATCAAAGGCTTTTTATGTGCTAAAACAAGCTCCTAAACCTTGGTATGAAAGATTAAGCATTTTTTCTTAGAAAATGAGTTTTCAAGAGTAAAAATTGACACCATTCTTTTCATAAAAAAAGCATAAAGATAATTTATTACTTGTTTAAATTTATGTTAATAATATTATATTTGAAAATATTGATGAATTTTTTGCCAAAAATTTTCTAAGCTTATATAAGTTGAGTTTAAAATGAGCATAATGGGTGAAATAAATTTCTTTCTTATATTACAAATCAAATAAACAAGAGAAGGAAATTTCATTAATCAAGCTAAATGTACCAAAGAGTGAATCAAGAAGTATAGCTTTGAGAATGCCAAGTTTATGGGAACTCCAATGTGTCCATCTACAAACCTTAACAAAGATGAAAATGGTAAGAATTTTGATAAAAAATGTCATAGAGGCATGATTAGATCCTTACCATATCTTATGGCAAGTAAACTAAACATCATCTTTTATGTAGGTAAATGTGTTAAATTTCAATTCAATCCTAAAGAATATCATTATAAAGTCATAATAAGGATATTTAGATACTTAGTTGGTACATAGAATCTTGGCTTATAATATCTAAGATCTAACAATTTTGAACTAATGAAATATGCAAATACTAATTTTACAGGTGATAAACTTGATAGAAAAAGCACTACTGGCGCTTGTCAATTTTTTGGTACTATATTAATATCTTGGTTCAACGAAAAACAAAGGTTAGTGGCTCTATCTACTGTTGAAGTAGAATAAATGAAGTGGGAAGTTGTTGCATTCAACTCCTTTTGATGAAACAACAATTTGAGAACTCAACTTCATCCAGATCAATCTTCTGTGACAATAGTGCCATTTGCCTAATCAAAAATCTTGTACACAATTCTCAGACAAAACATATTAAAAGCAAACACTATTTTATTTAAGATCATGTGCAACAAGGAGATGCTTAGGTTAGGTACATTCAAATAGAATACCAACTTGTTAATATCTTTATTAAATTTCTATTAAAAAAGTAGATTCTTTGTGCTAAGAAATAGATTAGGCTTGATTAATCATATTTGATATATATGTGCTATTCAAAATTTTTTTCATGTGCAACTTCTATGTACTTGCATTTTTATTCAAAAACTTGTCAATTGGATGTGAACCTTTGGATTGCCATAAAAAGTCAAAATTATGTTGACCATGGATTGCCACGCCAAATTAGAGGAATAGTCATCTTCTCTAATCAGAGTTTAAAACTTTTGGTTAGGCTTATCTTTTCTCTCATCTAAAGCAATATGAAAAAGGCAAATAGACTGTAATGTGCCATTTAATTTTTGCAAGATATTTGTATACTTTTTCTCTCCATTGATAACTAATGGGATAGTTTCAAGCATAAAGTACTTTATCTCCCATTTCAAAAACCACTTGTATTTTGCACTTCATCTTTCCTTCTTTCATAAACCTTAGATGAGAAACACACTTACCATTTTTGCCTAAAATGCTGAGAGCAAAGATTGTTGCTTGTAAATCTATTACATCTAAAAATGCTCATCACTCTAACTTTGATTCTAGTTGCTCCCAATCATCCACTAATGTAATCATCATTAGAGAACAATCATGACCAACCTCTGTCTCAACCTATCAATGTCAAACAAGAAGTGCCTTCTGAACAAAGCTATTGAATTAGGGTCCTTCAAACAAAGCTCTTTTGAGCCTTCCTTGTCAAAACCATTAGAGGAAGTTCCTTAGCACTCCTCACATATGAACTCACTCCATGATGACCCAAAAGCTGATCATATGCAATCAAAAAAGGCACCTAGTTCAAATAAAAGAAAAAGGTCTATGAAGTTTCTTTTTACTCCTATAGAAAGGAAATTGAAACCAATCATAAATAAAGGAGACTCAAGTGGATCTCCTAAAGAAGTCTCAGAAAGCTTCAATGCATCCACTAACTTAGAAAATGAAAGGTACAAATCTATCTTTAGAAGTAAGTCCATTACCTTTAGAAGAATTGTTTATATAAAAAAAATTAAAAGTAATTCACTATGACATTAAGGAACCTTTCATTGAAATGGGTTAGAATATGATTTTAGAAATATAAGAAGTGTATGAAGAATTGGTTAGATAATTTTATGCAAATTTGTCAGTTATGGAAAATGGAATCTCTATAGTGTCATTTTTAAAAGGAAGGAGAATCTCGCTGACCAAGAAAATGTTAAGTAAATTTTTAGGAATGAAATTTGCTATTAATTCTTATTTTTTTTAGAAGACATAGGGGAAAGGTTTTCTAATATCTTATAAAGCTACTAGAGACTTTCTCATAGAACACCTAGATTTGCTTATCCTTGGCAGGGTAAATGGCTTGGCTTTGTGTTTGGAACGTGAGTTATAGGTCATATTATCAGCATATGTGTTTTGTCATAGTCCAAATCCTTTGAATAATTAAACAAAAAGGATGTTTATTTACTGTACTGTCTAATCACTAGAACCCTAATTGATCTTGACACTTGGATCATGAAATTCATGACTGAATTCATCGAGATAACTAATCCATCTGCTAGACTGCCTTATAAGACACTCATTACAAAGGTCTTCAAAGACCATCATATTTGCCTGCATAAGTATCCATCCTTAGTAATGGATACAAAATGTGATGAAGCCACATTCAAATTAATGAAGTTCACTCTTTTGGCATTTAATAGATCAAAAGGATTCATGCAACATGCAAATCTAGAATCAAATCCTATACCTGCAAATCATGACAAGGCTCCTGCTCATAAAGATCCTTCTCTTACAGATAATCAACATCCTCCTCCTACCCATGAAGCTTCTTCACCATAAGATTCCCTTGTTGTTATTAAAAAGATGCTTGAAGCACAAAACTCTCTGAACCACATGTTTGTAGGCTACTTGAAAGATATGAATGCACAACTAAACTGCATGAATGCATAGTTAAGAGAACTGACAAATAGTGTTGGAACTGTGAAAGGTTTATTGAAAGAAAATAGCCCATTACATTAGCAACTCAATTATGTTCAGTAAGAACTAAAAGATACCAAAACTGGGATCAACTTGAAAGATACTACTATTAACCTTAAGCTAAAAGATATTAACATTGTTATCATGGATTCAATCAAGGTGTTAAAGGCAATTAGTAGACAACAATGAAATCCCTGGTTGATATTGGTTTTGGCTAGCCAATGATGTCTCTTTTATTGCCTTATCTTGTTTGTCGTTTCTTTTGTTTTTTTAGATATTACTTTTTCCCTATTGAACATTTACTATATAATTGTTACTTTATTGGATGGTACTAGATATTATCTTCACTAGTATTATCTTTCATATTCTTTTTTTACCACTTTTTGCAATTAACAAAAAAGGGAGAGAAAATTATTGTTTAAATTGTTATTTTATACTTTCATGTTGTTAACAAGGTTTACACCTTGTAAAGTAATCTATACAAGGTAAGTTAACATAATGTCATCGACTAAGTTCATACCTTGTTGACTGGATGTGTGTGTGTGTGTTTTGTACAAGTTATGATTAGATGATGTCGTTAATTGTTTGCTTATCATTTTGCCTTTATGCTTTGTATATGCACAAAGTTTATCTAATTGAGGAAAAGCAAATTTTAAGAGGGAACCCATATTGTATCTATAATTTTTTTATGACTTTTGTTACTTTGGTTTTGTCATCATCAAAAAAAGGATACTGTTGGCCTAATGGTCTCTCAACCCTCTGTATTTGATGATTCCAAAAGCTTAAATTTAGATAAAAACACAGAGTTGACTTATCCTTAGCTACTTTCTACTAAGCCATTTTTATAATGTGCAAAAAAGACGAAAGCTCATATGTTTAACTATTTCTTCCCTCTAAATCCTTATCTTGTTGCTAAAAGTAAAAAATTGTACTTTGTTATACTTATCTGTCATCTCTACCAACTAACTTTTATTAAAGCAAAAGTCAATCTTGCTCCATTTGTTTCTTAAGATTTTTAAATGCATTAATGAACATGAGTGAAGGTAAGACAATTGGAGAAGCTACTGCATGATGCATCTATAGACATGCTCATTTTGTACAAAACCATGAAAGAAGACAAAGGTAATGGTCTACTGGTCTGAAAATCTTCTAAAACTAGCTAAAAAAGAAAAGTTACCTTACTCTTCAATGGCTACACAAGAATCATGATTGCCTAGCTACTCAACAGATAAATTTAGGGCTATTTCATAAGGGCTAGAAAATTGGAGGTCTAGATAAAAAGAAGAAATGCAAAACATAGAAGTAACTAAGAAAATACGAAAACTATTTCTTTTAATAATTTGTTGTAATCCTCCTTGTCTTCTTTATTTTAAGCTTTATCTTTGCCAAGTATTTTAATTTATCTGACTATTTGAGAATCAACTTGAGAGCATACTTGTAATCCTTTAATCAATAAAAGTATTTAAAATCTCATATCTCTTTTGTGTAAATCTTTCTTTGGAGAAGAGAGTTAGTTGTTGTGTAAGCTAAGAAACCATTTGTAAAAGTTTTAGATAAGTTAGGAATCTAACTATTCGTTATTGTGTACTCTAATTAAATAGTAAAAATCCCTTAATGTTTGTAAAGGGATTGAACGTAAATCAAAATAATCAAATCAAAATATGTTAAGTGTACTTCCTCTATCTCTTATCTTTTACTTATTGTCATTGCATACTGTTTAAAAACTTTATCGACAAAATCTTATTCTATCTCTTTAATCTTTAACTACTTTGTTACATTTTATAACATCTTATCAACAAGATCTTCAATCTTGCAGATTTGTTTGAAAATTCAGCTAGTTAATTTAATTTTTGCAAAAACACTTATTTACCCCCTCTAAGTACATTTTTCTACTATGACAAAGGTGATAGGAGTATGCAAATCATCCATATCAAAGCTAAAGAAAAAATGCATATACATGTTTTCTAACATGTACTGTTGTTGTTGTCCATGCATCAGTGTATATTTTGGCGGGATGACCTTAACCTATGTAGACAATATTGAATGATTCATTACTATTATCCTTTCTTGTTCTTTTAAAGCTAAAGGCACTTCAATATGTTCAAGATACATAAAGCTTTTAATATTTTTATCACATCACATGGAGAGAAGAGACATTTTGCCATACTATGAGGGGATGGTACATAAGGTCAAGTTATAATGCAAAAATGATTCCCATTGAAAAAAAATTTTTATTTTTGAAACTCAAAAGAAGAAAAAAAAGATATAGCTCAAAATATGATTTGTAACTCATCAAATACATTTACGCTATGTTTGGTATCATGGAAAACAATGGACAAGAAACCAAAAACAGAAATGGAAGCCGCTCAGTGCCATGAATGATAGACGTGGTCATCTTTCCTTGATGGAAGCCTTGGTCACTGTGCATAGCTATTGTGCTTTCTATCCAAAATTCCTTGATAGAAACCTTGGTTACTGTGCATAGCTATTGTGCTTTCCATCCATTTTGGATGGAAGGTAACTATATAAAATGAAAAGTAGGATAAAATAATTTTTTAATCCCAAATAATTCTTAATTATAACCATATATTAAAGCTTTTTTAATATTTTTTCTGTTAGGGATAGTTTGGTTTTTTACTCTCATTTTTTTCCCCTTTCCTATTCTATTTCTACTTAACTAAACATCAAAACAATTTTTTTTTCTTTTCATATCATACTAAACATAATTTTAAACTCCAAAATTTTATTCTATTTTTATTTTTATTCTTCTTTTCATTCTCTTAAAAATCATTCCACTTTACTAAATATAGCCTTAAAAATGCAATTGTAAATAAAATCGTCGGCCATATGATATTAAATGCCAAAAATGGAAAACCCTTCATGGTAGAATTATAAATAAATTGATTTCAGGTGCGCTCTCATGTCACTGTTCATGAATGATTGCTTATTCACGAACTTTGACAAAAACTGAAGAGTAAATTGCGTTTTTTTTCATATAAGTGTCTTAATTGTATGATTTTCTTTAATTTTAAAAATTAATATATTCTTTTCATTAAAATTAAAAAAAATTATATTGAAATTTTTTTTCAGAAAAATAATTTATATTTATATTTATTATAATTAAAATATCTCTATATATAATGAATATTAATTATATATTTGTCTAATATGAAAATAATAAATTTTTAAAATTTAAAATAAATTAAATTTATAATTTAAACAAAAAATAAATAATGTTATGAAATAGAAGTTTAAATATTTTGAAGAAGCAAAATTAATATTATTATTGAGAATATTTGAGTCAAATTTTAATTTTAAATAAATATATATATATATATATATATGTATGTATGTATGTATATATATCTTTCTACAAGGCAGAGTTGTGCAATTTTAAAAAATTAAAGCAAAAAATTTCAATTTATAAGATTTATAGTTTAAGATTTCTAATTAATTTTAACAAAAGAAAATTTTTAAAAGCTTGGGTACAAATATCTATTTGCAATTACGTGTGTCATCACAAACCCTCTGACTTTTGAAAGATCATTTCCACTGCAAAGAGTTTCATTTAATTTATTTTACAAACATATAATAAATAATCACTGATCTACCTTGGCTCTCTGGCTGAAACCTTCTGCGATTTGAGCCAATGGCGAAACTAGAAGAGCTAGACCCAGCCACACCCAAAGCCAAAAAGGAGACGCATCGGAGTCATGGATCCACCGGCTTCTTTGTCCTTGTCGATTACTTTTTCCGCTTGGTCTTCCTTGGACTTCTACCCTTTATCATCTTCAATATGGTTGGCATTTGATTTCTCAGAATATACAAGCACATAATTTTGGATCTAGGTGCTCACCAGTTCCACGCACTTGCTATTCGTACATATATTAATTGCAGCAATACTTCGTACCCTTTTTTTTTTCAAAGGAAGTTAAAAAAAAAAATCATTTTCTTGTTCCTGTAATGCACTTTAGATGCAACAGATATAAAGCTTTGTATTTCGATTATATATTATTTTTTTAACATTAGGAGATCAGGCATTAACTACCTTTCCTGACGAGCCATGATAAGGAAATTTTTCCGTTATAATAGTGGGAAAGACATCAAGCCTATTTGGCTTTTTACCTATTATATTAACATTTTTCTTTGTTTGAAGACATGCTCGGAGACTTGTGAAATCATGATGGAGTTGCAGATGACCATAACGTCTATTTTGTTCATTAATGTATAAATATTCAGGTAGATGTAATTTTAAGTAGAAATATGGAATGACTTGTGAGATCTTAGTACATTTCCTCAGCAAGAAATTTTTAACAAGTCTATGGTGATTGGTTCATCATTAGACATCAATCATTGTCATTGACAATAGTTTTATTGGTTAAATGTTACGTATTTGCTCTTGTAAATTCTGCTCTCACACGTGGCAACGTAGATAGTTAAGATAGTTAAGATTGTGTTAAATGTGCATGCAACTGCTGAGTGGAAATCTTTAGAAAGATGTGGCTATCGATAAAAAAAATAGAAGTTTTAGTCCAAAAGTATGAATATTTTTTCGGCTAATGTAAGACCGATTTTGTCGAGTCCCCCTACCCCGTCTCCCGGAGAGTTTGAATGCATATGTATGATGTATCTGATCTTATTGTTACTCTACTGTCCTGAGAATGATCTCTTTCGTGTTTTTTTTACCCTTCTATTGACAGATACTCATGTGACATATGTTGGCTTCCATATGGCAGAACTAGGTAAGTATCAATTTCAACAGATCCTACCATGTAATTTTTGAATATATTATCTTTCTTCGTTCTGAGAAATTTTTACTCTAGATATCTAAAGTTTGTATAAATCTTTTTGCCTTATACTTCGTCTTTCATGTATCTTACAATTGATCAAATCTTTCATTGAGATATAGTAAAATGATTTAATGCTCTATGCTTTCTACATTTAGATATGTCAACATTTACCTTGACTGTGATGAAAATATATGACGGTCAAAATCCTTATCATAATATAAAAGGTAGATTACCAGGGAAGAATGCAAAGATTAGAACTGGTATGGTCATAGGAAAGTCATTATTCTTTTTCTTGGACATTGGATGGTGATTTTTCAAAAATACTAGTATTATTTGGTTTGCTATTTCAATGTCAAAAGATGACTTAGGGTAAAATATCTTTTAAAACATATACTCAAAAAAGATTTAGATCGTTATAAGTAAGTAGTAAAATATCTCTCAAATAGAGAAAGATAAAACTAAAGTAAAAAAAAAAAGTGAATTCTGTATACATTTTTCACTCCTTGTGTTGCTTTCTCTTAAATTTAACATTTGCTCAAATAAAAGGATCTAAATTTACTCAAAAACTAACTTCTCAAGATGCCATGTTTTGATCACTCGTATAAAATATTTTACCAGTAAAAAATGATAGTGTGTGTCTATGTGTTTTCTTTCTTGTTAGGGGATTGGGGCAGGGACAAAAAAGATGAAAATCCAAAACTACAATTTCGCATGTGATAGACTTCGATTAGCTCAGTGCGGTCCCTTTCTTATTCATAGCACACCTACCATGCATTTATGTGCTGAACTTCTGTATTTCATTATCATGTGAGCCATTGAGGAAAATAAATTGATTTCGGCAAAATTTAAGTATAGTTTTTAAGTATTTAATATTAAATTCTTTAATAAAAATATGATAATATGATAAGTAAATATTCTCTATAATTGAATACATATGATTGGATGTTTCAAAAAAAATGTTATTACCTGTTATATGATTATTAAAAAACCTAATAACAAACATTTAAGAAACTTTACTTAAGTCTCCTATTGTTCTATACATCTTTAGCTAAGCCTTAGGTTTACAGGATATGAATAGATGATGATTGGATGATTGGGAGTGTGCAATTGAAGGGTTCTTTCCTTTAGCAGAATCTATATGTCATGTTGATACAGGCAAAAGTTGTTTAAGGTTAGGTGGATTCACAATGTATAGTCCATGTAATACTGACTCTTTAATTTTTTTTTTTTTCAAGGGATATTAGGTCTTACATTTACACCATTCGCTTTTATCTTTATACCATTAATTCTTAACATGTGTGTGTGTGTGTGTGTGTGTGTGTGTGGTAAACTAGCATCATAATATTTTCCTTACAAATCAAAAAAATTATAATGCGGACCCTATATTCCTGCAATTAGCGTAATGCAGGGAATTTCTGTTGTTATATGTGTGCACCCCTTGTTAGTGCATTTATGTGTGAATTACCATTTTGAATTTTGAATTTACATCCTCCCAAAGTGAATAAATGGCAAATGTCTCTTAAGTAAAGAGAGATAAATAGAAAAGAACAAGTGAGTGAAAAGAGAGAAAGTAGATCCTTTATACATTCTTATTCTTTTGTGTCACTTTTTTTATATTGGAAACAATTTATCATTTACTTAATTAAGAGGATTCAAATTCTTGAATTCTTGAGTTTTAAAGAAATCCAAGACAAGTATATAGTAGTTTATAATATTAAAAAAGATAAGACTTCAGATAACTACTTAGAGAACACTAGTAAGTTACATATAGCTTGTAAAGTTGCATCATTCATAATCAAAATAAACAAGGAGGAGTAGAAATACCTGCATTTCCATAGATAATTAGATACCATTCTTAGTGGCCTTGTGTACGAACATCGAGCACATATATTCACGACTAGGACTAACGACAAGCTTAAAAAACATGTATGATGGAAAATTACTAAGGAAGCTCAAAGATGAGCTCCTATTAGAACTCCACCACCATTGCCAGGACTTGGGATTTTAAAATCTGGGTTAGGGACAAACGTATCTTCACCAACTAGAACATCACACTTCCACCGGCGTATGGATTATGAAGAGATATTTTTACACACTCCCATCATTTATAATAAAATACACTGAGGGGACAAGAATCTACACACTCTCATCAGACTTGAACAACCACTGAGGCTCTTTCTTGTCTTGGGTTTTAGTGTTCTAATGGAGGTGGCACCCAACAACTACTTGCCATGTTGTAGCAAGTAGCATACTAAAGATGAAGAGAAGTGCAAGGAAAGAGGGAGTTTTGTGATAAGCCTTTAATTGAGATGTTTTTGGTGTTAAAGCCACAAGGGAGTGGCTACATTTCATGGTTACAAATTTTGCGTGGTTGGATGAACTGTCTCGATAAGTCAAGAGTTGCTTCATCAAAAGCCAGAGCCACGGGGCCTAGTGGTAATTAATAATTTCTAAGATATAAAATTGCATAATTATTCGTTCTTTAAAATAGATAAAATGTATAATTAGGGCTTTTCTAGAAAAAGGTCAACCTCTCAAAAAATTGAGCTCTCTATCATTGTCTCAAGATTTAGACAATCATCTTAAAATTTATTGCAAATAATATTTGATAATCATACACATATTTTAAGACACAATTAAACAATTTCATATGAAGCTTTGTGAGTTCCACTACAAGAAAACAAGTAATTTCTTGCGATATTTTTCTGTGAGAAAACACCATAATTTTTGTGATAAAGGCTTTTGTCACCGAAATTCTCACGCAAAGCTCACCGTGAAAAAACTAGCCGTAGGAAATATAACTTCTCACGAAAAATTTCTGTGATAAAAGTTTCTCACAAACTAATTTCCGTGAGAAAAATGAGAGAGAAAGGTGGGGTCAAGTTCGTGAAATTTCTCACAAATTTTCTCACGGTAAAAGTTCACGAGAAAATGTTTCTCGCAAAAAAAATTCCGCGAGAAAAACAAGAAGGTTTCTCACAAACAAATTTTGCGAGAAAACTGAAAAAATTAGTCATTAACCCTGCCTTTATACCTGTACCTCTATTTGAATAATTACAACTTATTCAAACAGCCAAAAAGCATAGTGCTTATATCCAGCTAACCAATAACAAAACCTTAATAATAACAAAACCACAAGGTTGTAATTTTTGTGTTGGAAATATCCGAAAGTACATTAAACTTAAGACAAATATGTACTTAGCATTACAAGTTTGCATATCATAATTTCATAATGTGACATAAATAAGAATGCTAGGATCATTGTTCATCATCATCATCCACATCATCAAAATCATCATCATCATCATCATCACCACCACCACCACCACCACTGCCAACACCACCACTACCACCATTGCCACCATCATCATCATGGGTTGGTTCATCATACGAAGTGTCACCTCTTTCAGGTCCTATACTCATGTGAGCCATAATTTGTTTCATGAAAACTTTCATCTTGGCAAGACTTGTCTCATAAATTTAGGCTTATTTTGATAGTTTCTCTTCTAATTTCTTCTCAAATGAGGCCTCTAAGTGCGCTCTCATTTGTGAAAGCTCACCAGGGCCATATCCAAAGTGCTGTGTGCCATCAAAAGTAAGAAGACCAACCTCTGACCCAAATCCATAAGCACGACCTCTTTTGTTCTTTCCACCGACAACTTTGAGCCATATAAAAGAATCAGTATCATCTGATCCTAATTCTTGAGTTTGCTTCATCTGCTCATACTGGCTCTGTTACAATAAAGAACAAATAAATATTAAGTACATAAACAAATTATAGTAACAATCTTATTAACAAACAAGTTAAATGACTTACATAAGGGTAGACAATTCAAGTGATTGCCACTAAAAGGGTAGATTTGGGGCAGCTATTATTGCAACTAAAGATGCTTCTATTTAATTGGTGGATAAAAAGAATAACTACTCATTGAATGTCTAATTCATTTTATATAGGATTTTATATTGTCAAATGGCTATAAAGAAAAGGAAATCTCACTTTCCATTTATTTAAATCTATCATCAAAAAATTAACAAACATGTGCTTTATTTCTCCTAACTAATAGGATAAAATAAAAAGTAAAGAAGATTATATGAGTTTCTTATATATATATATATATATATATAATGACTTTAAATCTACACAAATAGTTTACTAAATGAAAGCTCAACAAGAGAAGTATTTGTAACTTTTTTTTTAATCTACCAAATGATTAGAAATTTTGTTGATTTATATTTTAATATACAGACAAAACAGGAGTTGGGCAATAAAATTTTCTTCAGTTCAAAGATGGGCAAGGATATAAAAGTCGCAAAGAAAATGAGACAAGAATGAGGGTATAAACACTCTAACTCATTGCAAGCCTATTGTAATTGGTGCTGAAATTATTGATAAGTTCAATGAGTAAATAATAAAATACCATAATATATATACGAACTTTTTTTAAAGCAAAAGTTTTATAATACTTTAGTTCATTTTTTATTTTTATTAATTTTTTTATTAATCTGAATATATTTTTTAATTAAAATATCATTTTAAAATTTTTTTATAAGAGATATTTTAGTTAAAAAATTAAAATTAGACTAAAGTGTGTATTTTTAAAACAACAGATAAATTTGTATAATTTTAATAAAATTCAAAAGAAATCTGTGCAAATTATTCAAAAAATTATACTTTTATAATTTAAACTCAAGAAAGAGTTATTCTTATACTAAAACATAAAATAATTTTTAAATATATACTGGTACATTACACGAGGTAATACTTAATATTGAGAAGTATTTGTTTCTGGTAACAGGAGGGGCTCTAAAGCCACGAAAACAAAAAACAAAATAGTAAAAACTAGAGAGAAATCAAACGAGATTATTTTGAAAAAAAAAAAACACTCTTGCAGTTATAAGCAATGAGGGAACTTAACCCGTTTCCATTTTATGAGTGCTTAGAAGAAAAGACAGGTTGCAATTAACAATCTAATCAGTACACAGATAGTCTTCCCTCGGCACATGAATGTACAATATCCCATAAGGGGTTCATCCTACTCTTAATTCTATTAATTAGGTGGTTGTAATTTTAATCTAATTTATGTTTAAAGAAAGATATAAAATAAAATAAATTATTAATTAATCATAAATTAGAAAAATATGACATCATTTTTATATGCCTATTACATCGTCGTACTCACAGGTGTGATTTTACTTATTAAATATTTTATTACTTATTCACTTGTCTTATAGTTATGTTCAAAACAACTTCAAAGTTTGCTACCGGATAATAAAAACATACAAGTAATGATATTTATATATAATAGACAAAATGAAAACAAATTTTGCTACGGTAAAATATATAAAACTAGTAAAATGATCAAAATAAGTATGATACTTGTATACAATAGACAAAATAAAAACAAAACAAAAAAATACAGTAGAAAAATAACAACAAACCAGTAAGGAAATATAACTGTTATCATATTTATATATAGAAAAATAAAAATAAAAAAAACCAACAAACTAGACAATATAATATGATACTTACATATAACAGATAAATAAAAGCTGGAGTATTGAAATAAAACGAGAAAATGATACATACTTTAGAATGATAAGAAAAATTGGGACAAAGTGAGTGGAGATACAATCAACTTTTCTCCATCTCCTTCAAAGCTTTTCCCATGGAACAGCAGCAAAAATGGATGTATGCATCAAGAAAATGAAATTTTCTCCACCTTTCTTTAGGGATCCACGAAGGAAAGACGCTAGATCTGTGCGAAACCAAAGGTTGCAGCGCCGCGTGAACGAAACCCACAGCAGAAATGAAATGAATCGAAGCATATCAGGGTTTTGGCATAAAGCGATTTTTCTCACAAAAATTTCTCACGAAAATTTCCATGAGAAATTAGTGACGGGTTACGTGGCAAGTGTTGAAATTCTCACGGAATATTCCATGAGAAATTACTCCTAAAATTTTAAAAAAAAAAATTGCCAATTGGATTTATGTCAATTTTTCTAACAAAAAATTACCGCGAGAAATTTTTCTTGCCTTTTCGCGCCACCATTCTTACGGTATTTCTCATGGAATTCTCTTTATTTTCTCTCTTGCATATTTTTCTATGAGAAAAGTCTGTGAAAAGGATTATTCCGTGATAAAATTAGTGATAATTTCCATGAGAAGTTGTGACGGAAATTTTTCTGCGAGAATATTTCGTGACAAATTCATTGCTTTCTTGTAGTGTTCGAGCTCTTTGTATCCTTTCTTTTACTTTTATTATCAGCTATTTTTGGATCTAGTCACCATTGTCATAGTGGCCAGTACAAGTAGCCTTCACATGGTTGATTTCATATAGAGCAAACTTGCAATTGCATGTTATGTGCTCCTTTTTGACTTACTAGTTGTTATTCGTGCTCAATTTTCTGCCTAGTCTTTTCAAATCATGCGCAAAATAATTATCATAGATAAATTATTGTTATAAAATTAAAAGAAATAGAAGAATGCTAATAAGAGTAAGAGAGAAAATTAAAAAGAGAAATGAGGAATACTTCTCACTCATTTTTTGGAAATATCATATGCTTAGCACGTAGTCTTTATTTATAAGCTTTTAACCATAAAGACTAACCTAAGAATTGCAATGATATAAATAAAAAATATTACTTTACATAAAAACAAAAAGGATCCTAGCATGTCATTTTTAGGAATTATGATCATCCACATAAATATAATATTTACAACACATTGATCTTCATCCTCTATATACAATAAATTCTCTTGGAGGTATAAATGTAGACATCCACAAAACTCTTTTATTTACAACACTCCCCCTTGAATATCTATTATTAAATAATATGTCTTATTAAAACTTTACTTAAAAAAAATCCAATGAGACAAAAGCCTAGTGAAGAGAAAAGAATATACAATATTTATATGTCAATGATAAGTTATTTTATTAGAAACTTTTCTAAGAAAACCCAATGGGATAAAATCTTAGTAAAAAAAAAAAAAGAGTACAACAAGTTGTTTACTCTCCATAGTTGCAATGTCACTTTATTTCTTTAAATAACCACATTCTAATATCGTACACCAACTTGTCAAACATGGCAATTAGTAATATCTTAGTGAACAAATCTGCTAAATTATCATATGAATAATTTTATTAAATATCTATATCACTATTCTTTTTAATATCATAAGAGAAAAAAATTTGGTGAAATATGTTTTGTTTTATCTCATTGGATGTGCCATCCTTTTAACTAAACTATGCAAGTTGCATTATTTTTGTCCAATATTTTAAGAATCTCTTTATCTAAAATGCAATCATATATCTTCTAGATATGTTAAGTTATTAATCTTTGTCAAATAAATGCTCGACTTGTCTCATACATTGCAATTATTTTTGCATAATCTAATAAAATAGCAATTAGAATTTGTTTTATGGAGCACTACAATATAGCTATATCTCTATATGTAAATAAATAACTAGTCTAAAATTGAGTTTTATGTAGATAGGATTAGTATCTTGCATTTGTATAGCCAATCTATCATGATCTAAAGTTAATTGAATAAAATAACCCTACATTAATGGTCTTTCCAAGATATTACAATAAATGTTTAACTCCATTTCAATGTCTTCTTGTTATAGAAAAACTAAATCTTGCTAATAAACTTATGGTAAATGCAATATCAAGTCATGTTAAGTTAGCAAGATACATTAATGCTCTTATAGCACTAAAATATGACACTTCAGGACCAATGAGTTTTTCATCATTCTCTTGAAGGCAAAAAAGGTCTTTATTTACATCTAGCAATATTGTAATCATTGGGGTATTTAATGGATATAATTTATCTATATAAAATCATTTTAAAATCTTTTTAATATAAGTGAATTAATGAAGAAGAATTCTATTTATTAAGTGCTCATTCTGCAAGCCGAGATAAAACTTTGTTTTTCTAATATCTTTCATTTCAAATTTTTTTGAGGAGTTCAAATAATATTTAAATTATCAATATATACAACAATTATGATGAATTCTGATAAGATCTTTTTATAAAGTATATAGGCAAACTAGATTATTTTTAAAACTTTATTTCAACAAATATTCAATAAGACAATCATATCGTATATGCTCAGATTATTTTAATCTATACAAGGATTTATGTAAATATATCAAATAATTTTCTTGAGAATCTTTACATGTTTTTGGCATTTTAAATATCCTATAAGGATTTTTATATGAATAGGTTATAATGATATATATTAGATGCATATCAAGTTTTCTATTTATTGTTAGACTAATAAGATATCAAAAAATAATTGTATCTACCACAAGAAAATATATTTTTTCATAATTCATACCAAGTCTTTGTGAAAACCTTTGTCTTGCAAGTCATGCTTTATATTTGATAATTTTATTTTTCTCATTTCATTTTCAGACAAATACCTATTTGTATCATATTGGTTTATGCCTTCAGGTGTTTGAAATACAAGTATGAAAAGTTCACATTTGAAAGTGAATTTAATTATAATTTAATTTTGTTTCTTTTCATTTTGGCCAATCATCTCTATATAGATTTAAATTCAAGATCCTCATTCTATTTTATTATTTCAACTACAATATTTTATTAAAAAAAGTTTCAACAACTATATCTTTTAAATTTTGTCTTTTTCCTATAATGACATGACCAATTGAGATCTCTTTATTATTATTATTTTTTAGATGCGTAAACCTCTTATAGGCTTTTATGATTAGTTATTTCTTAGGTGTCTTTCAAAGAACCCACCTCCTTAATATAATAATCCTATTTATTTGCTTCTTTCCTTTTTCTAAGATCTTTATCTTTGGAACCAATTAATCTACCATGTTAGAACATTAATTCATAGTAGAGCATTTACAATTAGTATATAAGATTTGATAACTGTTTAGGTTAATAAATGTATCTAGTAGTTAATTTACAATATTTTGTAAATGCATAATTCTAAACCTCTTATTCATTTTTTTTTTTATATAAAGATTTAGATGATAGTACATTCCATGTAATTTTTTATTTCAGCTATTTATTATCTCCCTCTAATATTGGAAAAACTATTCCATGACAATTAGCAAATCATGCTGTAAAAAAAAGGACTTATACACAACATATATTCCCTAACCTTATTTAGGAACCATTTTTATGTGTTGTGACGACACAATTGAAACATATACCGCACATAAAAAAATTTCTAAAATATAAAATGTTTAACTCCTAATCAAAAGCCAATTGTAATGGAAAAAATTTATAATAACTTGTTGGCTTAACGCACATAAGTGTTGTCCCATGTAAACTTGTATATCCCATGTTGAAATGAGAAGTTTTATTTTGATACTTATTGGTCTCGCTATTAATTAAAGACATTTAATGAATAATTTTGCTAGACTATTTTGTATATGAACATAAGTAATAAGCTCTTCTACTATTATTCTAATAGGTATTCAATAGTTATCAAAAGCATGAAATATAAATTCACCAGCATTATTAAGACAAATTATCTTAAGTGCATAATTTGAAAATTATGTTCTTAATCGAATTATTTAAGGAAGTAATATTGTAAATGTTAAGTTGCAAGTTAATAACAAATATATATTTGACTATTTCTGTAAATACATCAATCAAAATTATATAATATTTGAATGGTCCATATAGTGAATGAATGGGCATATATATATATTACCTTGGATTTACTTTTAAAATGTGAGAGATTCAGTTCCAACTTTAACTAGTGACAACCTAGTAATTAATTTTTCTTCAAAATAAGTAGCACATGAAAATTCTTTTAATTATAAAATCTTTTAATTTTTCAATAAACATCAATATTAATTCTCAATAATTTGTCACTTCATAATTGATCCAAGATGGTTTAACTTATCAATATGTTGAATTATAAATATATTCATATCAGTAAATTTCTGGTTTACTATAACGTGTTTCAATTATACTAATAAATATATATTACAAACTAAAAGACAAGGTAGATAATTTTTTCAAAATACATTTCTTTCCTACTACAAAAGATGTGATAGGTAGATATTTAATATTTTTCTTTCATTCACAATATCAATATGATATCCATTCTAATAGATGCCTTTGCAACTTAATAAATTCCTTCGAAATTTAGCAAAAAATAATATATCATCAATAATAAACTTTATCCCATTGGGTATTAATGTATTAGTTCTTTCAGAACCTTCAATTAGTTTTGTACTACATGATATTATATTGACATTAGCGTCACTTATTATCAAATGAAATAAAAATATTTTTTATTCTTAAATACTATCTTCAAGACATATATATTCATTATAGATTTTGTGTTTAACTATAGAATAATAAAACTATATATTAGTTTTTCAAGAACTAAATCGTATTATATTATGTATAGTTCTTCAAGAACTAATATATATTATATTTTTATAGGTATTATCACTATACATTTTTACTATTAATTAGCAGTATACTTCAATATTGCTATTATAAGAGTCCATTCAAAATATGAAACATCTAGCAATTAAATTTCTCTTGGGTATATCTTCATAATATTTCTCTTTTGAAAAAATTATCACTTCTAATACATGTATTCTTCTTTCAAATTATTCCAAGGTTTACAAGTCCCTGTCCAATTGTTTATGAAATTGGTTAGAAATAAAGATAAATAATTTACACATTTTGCAAGAATGCTTGATTTATTCCTTTAAAGTATTTTTCAAGTTGATAACAATAAAATAAATTTAACATCAAATACTTATAATAAGTATTTTTCTCATAAAAAAATTGAGCATAATAAATTCATGAAAATGTATCATTTTCTTAATTTACACGTCATAAGTATATAAGATATATCTTTTTTTTCAAGTAATACATATAAAGAATTTAATTGTAGATACGTAAAGATTAAAAATTAAAATATAAAACAAGTATATTTTATTTTATAGTCCATTATAATAAAGGTCAACGGTCATATATAAGAAGAAATTGCAATTGATATTTTCTCTTAAAATATTTAAATTTGCATATAAATTGTCACAATAAAACATATTACAATCACATTATGATTATTCATTATCTTATGGTCTTTTACACTTCATGGCCACTTTTGGTTTTTTCAAATTTAAAGAATTTATGGCCAATTGTTTTTATGGCTTCTACTTATATTGTTGCTATTGATCATAATTTTATTTCAATAACCATAGCTAGTTATTATTGACTTTGATAGTTAATTTGTACATAGATCATAAGTGATCATTAACTTGTTCATAAATATGTTAAATTTAAAAAGTTTTCAAAACTCTATGGTGATATAAAGTTTATAAATTATTGGCCTTTAGGATTATTATAGCAAATCTTTTATAATTACCAATTCATCAAAACATACCACAAATTTTTCTATATATATATATATATATATATATATATATGCTTTATTCATTTAGATAATATAGTCATTGGTTGTAAAATAACCAAACTAAAAGTGATGTAGTTATAGGCTATCTAATAATGTTTAGTATTTTGGTTTCTAAAACATTTGTCAATATCAAATTGATAAACATATAATGAATATGAATAAGCCTTTAAATTTATAGATAATATAAAGTATTAAATCTATAGATAATTTAAAATAAAAATAAAAAATTTCTTACATCTTAATATGATGAACGAGAAACTCCAAAAATTGATGCATTAGATCAATTTGTCAAGGACTTATACTGATTATTTGTTATAAAACTAATGAGAATATAAGAAATTTAACAAGAGTACAAAAAAAAAATTGAGAGAAGAAATAAAGAATACTTCTTATTCAATTTTTTTTTTGTTGGAATTATCATATGCTTAATACATAGCTTTATTTATAAGCCTTCAACCATAAAGATCAACTTAAGATTTATAATGATATAAATAAAAAAATTAATATACGTAAATACAAAAAAGATCCTAGAACGTCATTTGTTAGGATTATGATCATCTACATAAATATAATATTTACAACACATTAATCTTCATCTTCTATGTATATTGGGTTCTCGTGGGCATATGAATCTAGAAATCCACGTAATTACATTATTTTTAACAATTACTTATTTGTTGTATTAGTTAAGCCCCTGTTCAGTTCTTATCTGGATAAATGTGTGGCACATTCTTTGTGTATCATGCTATGTTTGGATAAATCACAGAGACATGATTGGTCAATTTGAGATAAAATTTTATTTAGATGCTTTTTTAAAATGATACTAGAATGGTAAAGAAGAGATTTCAAAACCCTTTATTGTCACTCAAGATTTTGTTTTTCCCACCTAAAAAGTTTGAAAAGAAATTAAGTAAATTATAATTATATCCTCTTTAACTGAAAATTGGATAAAATTACATTCTTTTTATAAGAATAATGTTTAAAAAATAATTTATAAATCACTTCTTTTTATTAGTATCTCTTTTTGCCTTTTCATTCTATTATCTTTTAAACTCTCAAACATATCCTTAAAGTTTGATGAGACATTTAAATCCTATGCAAATTCCACCTTTCTCCTAAACTGTATCTCGTAAGGTATTTTAGAGGATACAAATTTCATCCTCACTGAATGGGCAATGCAGATGACCCTTGTTTGACATTCTCTGCTTTGTTTAGTTTCCCTACATCATCTTCACTCATTGATAGGGTTTCAATTATTCACTTTTGCAGGACCAACTTTTCTACAGATAGAATGACTCCGTTTAACCACCCTCGACAATGGACGCTGTATCCCCTAATGATGTCAAGAATGGTGCTTACAACTCCACATAAGCTTAATTGCTCGCCTGACTAGTTCTTGAATTGAAGACGCCTAATGAGATACCTACGTAGTTATATAGGTAGCATTCCTAATTTCTAGGACAAGGTTTCAGTTGAACTCTCAATCGCACATCAAAAGCTGACCTCACTAGTTGTGTACTTGTCCTTGGTTAAGCACAGCTTGCTGAATGCATAATGAAAACAATACCCCTGTTTAGAAAGATTTTTCTTTCTCGAATTCACCGTGT
Source organism: Erythrophleum fordii (assembly GCA_032878935.1). Classification (NCBI taxonomy): domain Eukaryota; kingdom Viridiplantae; phylum Streptophyta; class Magnoliopsida; order Fabales; family Fabaceae; genus Erythrophleum; species Erythrophleum fordii. Next base: position 182,482 of record JAVQMF010000035.1, read on the forward strand.
AGTGCCAACTATTACAATAAAGAGTGCCCATTTGCTGTCTCCATAAACAAATAAAATTCAAGGGTTTGGTCTTTCCTCAGAAAATCTAGGAAGTTGAACAAGCGAGTTTACACGGGTGACACCTTCCAAACCTAACCAGTTCTGATCTTCAGCTGAGGATGTTCCGTCTTCCACGTCAACCGTTAGGCCACTGAATGTCTCGTTTTCGTCCGAGGATCTCACAGTAAAGTTCCTCAGCAGAGATGGCTCAGACTTTTGCCCATCGTCTGATTCAATTGGATTTCCTGAATGGTTGCTCTGGATGGTGACAGAAGAGAAGCCTTGATCATCATAGTCAGATTCTGCATCCATTTTCCCATCCAAAAATAGGCAGACAACAGCACAGTCATCCATCTTTGAAGTTGGATATTTCAGTTTCCAGTCTCGAGCTGCAGAATCCACCAGAATCCGTGCAGCTGAAGACCGCGATGGAGCTGAAGATACTATCTCAACAACTTCTTCATTGCTTAACACATCCCAAACCTGTAGAATCTCAACGAGAATCATTTATGCACAAAGAAAATATGGGAATTTTCAGAGCTACAGCTCTTCCATGAGTACAACAAACTTCTCAAGGGTAGATAACATCAATGGAAAGTAGAAGTAGCACAGAAGGGAAACAGGAACTTGAGGTCTACCTGGAGTGATTCCCAAATTAACACTCAAATCATAAATATGGTGATTCCCATCAATTATCAGTATAGCAAAATATACAACCTTTGTCCAGTGATGATTTATGATGCTCTACCTGGAGTTATTGACTAGCAATGCATATTAGCATCTTGGCCAAAACTGGCAAGGCAACAGTTCAATTTTTTCCATTACCACATATTTAATTGCACACTGCAAAATGCCCCTTACTTATTCAAAACGTATTCTTGCACAAAATCTGCTGAAACTCCAACAATCTGTGACTATTTGCTTCTACCAATTGTAAGGGACAGTAGTAAGAAGTAAGGGGGGGGGGGTGAATTTCTGAATTGGTTATACATAGCTTAAAGCCTTAAACCGACTTATTTGACCACTCTGTTGCCTTTCACACAGACTTACACATGAGATAATTAGGGAGTGAGAAAATGCTGAAAACAACCCAGGTCATGTACAGACTTGTTGATGCTAACCAAAACATAACTGTTGATTCTATTCAATTCATGGCCAATGAGATAACAGCATGTAAGGCTCCGTTTGGTTCATAGCAACGTAAACGTAATCTCTTTATATAACTTATGTAATATCTATTATACTTTTATACTTATTATTCTATCTATCAAATCACGTTTTTAAAAGTAGGGATAAAATAGTCATTTTATCTCACCTGCCTCCACCTATCCACATTTTACATTTCCTTTACCATTACATCCTCCAACCAAACAAAACATCAGTGTCACAATATTAGTAAAACTTGCAAACGTCTGGTAAACAAACTCTCACTCAACCAAGTTAGCATTTCATGTGTCATCATATATATATAAAGATCAAAATATGCCACTCAATTAGACTGGTGAGCAGTGGGCGATTTTAAACAATGAAAAAGAACCAGTTAGCTAATCCATATCACCCAAAAAAAAAGGGCTATCTAGTTCAACTCTAAGTTGGTTTCCATAAACCATTTCCAGTTTCCTCATCATCAGACCACGTTTTGTATATGGTTCAGCTGATTCCATGGAATGGAAGATTTTAAAAAGATTATGGAAATGCCTACTATACTCTGGTAATTATTACTTAACAATACCTATATCTTTTTATCATTTTTTTAAAAGTAAAGACATTTTGGTTATTTTCTATCCTACCTATCTACATTTTTTCTTTCCTTTTCATTCCTTCAATTTTATTTTCACATACTAAACATAACCTCAGCATATGGTCAAATAAGTTAGTAAGAATAAAATAGAACAAACAAATAAACAAAAAGATACGAGATTGAAAACTCTTACCCCATCTGAGGCAATAACAATGAATTGATCTCTGTCTGTAAGCAGCCGGTGAGAAAATTCAGGTATAGAAATCACACCGTACTCCTTCAAGCAGAAGTCTCCAAATGCTCGAGCCATTGCTAGTCCAGGTGCATCATCAAAAGGCAACCATACCCTAGACACTTCTGGCTCATCTTGCAAAGCAAATACCCTACCCTTACACTGTTTAATCCTTTCTGCTTCCTCTGTAACAATTTACGTATAAATTAGCATCAACCAAAAGGCATAAATTGAACAGAGAAATGATGAATGACAGTCTATGACAAACTTGGCAAATCAGGCTTCAAATCAACAGTCAACGGAATTGCCACCATGGAATCATTGTCCTTAGATCCCATGATTGCTCGAGAATCCCCAATATTGCCCATGAACAGATTTGAACCCTGGAAGGAGAAGATTATATAAGAAAAGGGAGGGGGGGAAAAAAAGGGAAACAATATAGTAGACACTGCTCTTTGCATTACTTGCTTCACTATAGTGACAGCAGTGCTTCCACTACAGAAGCAGTCCAAATTTGGATGAGACCTCAGCTCTTTGTCCATAGCCTTGTATGCCTTCAAGAAAGCTTCTCGCCAAAAAGAATTCAATTTATCTTCAGCAGAGCAATCCTTCTCAGAATCTCCACCATCAGGCTTTATGTTCCCCTTGAAGCAAGCTTTACCTGACCCGGTTTGCTTTGATTCACATGAATGCAAAAATGAAAGCAGTTTTATTGGCAAGGTATCCCTCACCTTGCGCGCAACAAGATGACCATGAGGACCATGGCCATCAAAGACACCACAAAAAATCACATCTTCTGACATGAAATCCTACAAATATACAGATCCAAACTAGGTTACCAATGTCTGAAAAAAAAAATCAATTTTTTCTTTAATTACGCAATCATATAGGATGAACATACTTCCCATACAATCATTGCATCTTGATTGATACCCTTCCGCCCCTGCTGCGTAAATATGCAAGAAGTCCGGCTCTTTCCATTTGCAAAGATTCTGTTTGGGACGGATGGTAAATGCTGCAGGGAAATAACATGATCAGAGAATGTTCTCCTTGTTCTCTTCTGCCCGCAGATTCCGATATCAAAACAAGATGGAGAGACTATGTCTCCGTTGCTTCTGCTACTACAAGTACTCCTACTGCTTGTTGAGACACAACACCCCATCTGCTCAGCTCCACAAAGAAGACATCTGATGGAAATAAGGTCAAGCTCCTTCCTTTTTTATTCCCACTATAGATCTCACATGAAATCCTGAGATTGCAAAGATAGTTAACTAAGACACCAGAGATTCCCTCGAGTCAAAGTGTAACGAACTTTACACCTCACCGTAGAAAACTGGGGTCTTTCCTCCTTGGTCAAATGCATAATCCGCCCGAGGTTATGTGAATGGATAATGAAACCAGCTGAACAGAAGAAGGCAGGGGAAGTTAATATTTCATAGGTTGCTGTGTATAAAGATATAAATAAATAGATAAAAACTCGATTTAAAAAATCCTAAACATGTGAACAAGGGGTAGAATATACAAAATGGCTGTCCGATAACTTGCCCCTCTTCAGGATTCGCATTGACAGCATCAAAATGGAGACTTGGAAATAATTTAATCCAAAAACCAAGCTTTAAAAATTAAAATAAAGCAACTGAAAAGGGGAACACAAGAGAGGCCGTCATAGTTCCATTTTTCAAACGGATTAACCAATAAAATTTGTGTCTTTCCTTTCCACAGAATATAGATCTTTATAAAATCAAGATATAATAGAAATCAGGGCCATGGAATCTCCGATCGCAAAACGCGACACAGTTTTTATAGTGGATTCAAGTTCCTAGCAACATCTGAAGAACTAGTTTCTGCCGCTTTCACTTTATCTCTTAAAACACGCCGTCAACCCAACCTTCAAATAAATTAGAAAGAAAGAAGGGGAAGAACAACAGCTAAAAAAAATTGGTAAAACAATAAAGAACATTAAATTGTCAAATACAGAGGTGAGAAAAATAGAATTAATATACTTAATTTACCTGAATGAGATCGTATATTAAAAAAGAATGAATAACCATGAACGAAAGCATTTACTTAGTTACAAACTCCGATTTTCTCTGCCTCTTTCCTCGTTCAGTCTGCAACCACGCAGAGCGGAAAACTGCTAAAAGGACAGTTTTTCAAATAGAGTGGGAAGAGAAAGAGGGAAATATAAGGCAAGAAAATCTGTACAAACTCTGGTTTCCCACTTCAGAGAAATACGAGAAGAGAAAAAGTGAAAAACGCAAAAGCACAAAAAGACGAGAGAAAGGTATGATCCCGTGATTCTCGTCAACAAAGAATCACAGAGAGAACCAAAAAAAAGAGAAGAGGAGATCAAGTAAATATTAGGTAATCATCATAAATGGGAAAAAAAAGTAGCAAGCAATAGTAATTAGTAAATCAATAAATGGCTAGTCCTATGGTGGTCGAGAAAATGAAGATCAAAACCGAAAACCAGCATAGCGGGAGAGACTAAGATAATACAGAGCAGACCAACCCAAAAATAAGAGAGAAAGAAACAGAGTGAAAACTGAATTTGGAAGGGAACCTGTCTGATGCCTAATCAATCCGAATTTTAAGTTCTTCAGTTCTCTCAGCAAAGAGTCCAACTCTAGCACCAAACCGAAGAAAATATTTGAAAACAGAGGAACTTACCATGCAAGCTCTCCATAGCAAATGCGGAACGCAGGACATAAAAAGCGATGCACAAAATAATAATGACAATAATAATAATAATAATGATAAACCCGAACAAATTCATACCCACTATGTTTTTAAAATAGGAAATTGCTTAATTTAAGATTACAACAATTAGGAAGTTGATGTTAGAAAAGTAGAAAAATTAAGGAAGAGGTATGTGTGAGGAGTAGGGTTGCATCACCTTGGTTAGTAGAGACGGGAGATCAGAAAAGTTGAGTAGCAAGACAGGGAGAAGAAAAGGCAGAAAGAAATGGAGTATTAATAAGGAGAGGCGGGGGTGATGCATTGATTGCAAAAGAAGGGGAAGACAGAGGAAAGCACTGTAAGGCAAGATAAAAGATTTATTTATTTATTTTTGACTGTTTTTAACAAAAGGAGACAGAGGCAGAGCCAAAGTTTTTGATTCAGCCCCCGGTTACAAAACTTGCTATCGCCCCTCTTGGCCGGGATGCTTTTTCAATTCAATTTTACAAACGCCGCTTATAAATCACCATGAATAATTGGGCATAAACTGTAAAGATTTTTTTTCCTTAAAATACATAAAATTCTCTTAAATTTTAAAATATACGTAAATTAAAAATATGAATTCACTCATTTTTTACGACAACTATCATGTTAGAGAAATATAGACTAAAAAATGTGGACCTATACATTTCTAATATTGGAAGGAAAAGAGTGAAAATATATAGGGTCCAAATCCCTTAAAAAAATTATATCATATTAGCACAAACAAATTAGGAGCTCCAAATTCATGCCAGCAATCTTATGACCTTCAAAATTAGGTAAAATAAAATATGACACATTAGATAGAATTATTTATGTACAACCTAAAATTTAAAGAAATTATTTGAATACAATTCAATATTTTAAAAAATTATTTACATAAAAAATAAAGTTTAAAGATTTCGTTTAATTTGACTTGTAACTTTTTCGTTAGTAAATTAATAAATTTGTTTACAAAAAAAATTATTTGTACAAATTTAAAAGTTTAAGAAATCTATTAGCTTTTAGCTCCCAAAAAAGATTTATTATTAAGTTTTCAATTTTGAAAAGTTATTTGTATATAATCTAAAATTTAAAGAAATTATATATAATTTAGTCTTTTTTCTCATTATTTTGCACTCAAAAAATTTATTTTTCTAATACATTATAATTATTTTTAAATTTGATTAAATTATACTTAATATGCTTCTTATTTTATAAGTATAATTTAATTTTTCCGAATATTTAATATATGTTAAAAATTTTTCACTTCAAAAATTATTTTTCATAATATATTTTTTTTCAAAAATAAAATTATTTAATTATTTTTATCATACGAACTAATATTTGTAGTTTTGAAACCTTCTGGCCATTAGTCCCAAAACATATATTAGCCAAATGCCTTATTCATACTAATATTTAAATGTCACCATGAAAAAAATAGGAAGTTAAATGATTTTTATAAAAATTATTTATTTCATAAAAAAATTACAAACAATTAGTTTTATACACAAAACTATTATTAAAAATAAATTAAAAAAATTATTATTCTTATATATACTTGATATATTACGTTATTTATATAATCAACAGTTAAAATTTATTTTTTATGTAAATTTCACATACATTATGTATAGACTCACTTATACAAATTCAATTCTAATCATTAATTTTTTATAAATATATCATACATTAGTTACAACTACAAAAATTTCAGACAAAAAAGATAAGGGAAGAGAAAGAAAGTCAAATGTCATATAAATAATAAAAAAATATAAAATATTATATAACATATGAGCATCTAACACTAATATTATCGGTACTACATCATTAACGGATCCTTAATTCTTAATCAGATAGAGGAAGAAAGAGATAGAAGGGGAGGTTTAGCGAGATTCACACATTTTATGTAGATCTCACTTTTATGTCTCTGTTTTTTTTTTTTTAACACAAGATACTTTTTTACATAGGGGACGATGCTAATTTGAATGGATGTGGTTTCTAAGTTAACAATTTTTTAAAATAATTTTACGAGATCTGAAACCAAAATGAAATTTTAATTAAATTAAGAGATTAATTCGATATTATTTTACCTAAAATATGATTTCTTTATATCAATGAAACTAAATATTTTAAAAAGGTGGGGAAAGTTGAAATTAAATAGGAAGAGCTGAAAAAGAGGAGCGTGATGTTCACACGATAGCAGTATTCTCTTAAAGGACGGAAGGCATGCACCACTGACACTGACATGTATTTCGGGAAACGTGACGTAATCGGTGATGGATGACATTCAAATTTAATAATAAAATCATAAAAAATAAAAATAAAAAAATAAAAGTCACCTCTTGTCCGTGCAGCTTTACCCCGTCTACTCTACTTTTTTGTCAACTTTCCTCTTTGCTTTTGCTTAAGCTAATAGATATTTTGAAATTACTCGCAAAAAGGAAATCATAGTGATTACACGGGCTTCCTCAATCTAACGTCGTTATTAGAGGTTTTTGATTTATATAAAAATGAAAACGTAAAACAAGAATAGAAGACTTCCACGTATTTGTGTCGTTTTATCCTTAGTTCTTCAAGTTTAGTCAAATTAGAAAAATTATCTTTCAAGGCATATCATGTGAATAATTCCGGTTCTTAGTCCAGTTCACAAACGTGCAAAATACCTACAACTTTTTTTTTTTTTTTTTAAATTAATAAAGTGGGTTTTCTGTACATAAAAGGTAACTTTATTGGGATACTAAAATTGTTCAATCAGAGAGTATCATTACTTTTTAAGTATTGTGTCTTCTTTATCACAATAAAAATAAATTAGTGATTTAATTTATTAAAGATTATCATTTTTTTATTTTGTTTATCCAAAAATAAAAATATTCAATTTAATCTCTCAAATATTTTTGCAATTAAAATGATCCTTTCAACAAGGATTTGTAACTCTTAATATTCTAAAATCTAGTACTTATACAAAAAGAACATCATTTTAGGGGTTAAAAATATCTAAATAATTCTATATCATTAATTAATAATTACACAAGATTTCATTTTTCTTAATAATATGACCAGCTTAATTAGAAGAAAACATTAAAAAATTATTCAAATTGAAAGTTATTTTATCTTTAAAAAATTAAATTAAGAGTTGTTCTTTCAATGATTAAATTGAGAAATTTACTCTAAAAAAAATTATCTAATCCAATCTTTAGATGCAAGCAGTTTGGAGCACTAATTAAGTACAGTTTGGAGAAAAAATTATATTAAATAGAAGCGATGGGTTAAATAATTATAAATTAAACTTATCTAATTGAAGTTATGACTCAGATTCCAACGCGATACACAAATACATATTAGGGAAGTGTTGACAATTAACGAGAGAAGTCGGGTGTGTGTGTCATTGCTTGATCAGAGTCCTTATCCAGATTCCCTTATTGGCCAAACCATCCCATTTATTTTTCTTAATCATAACACCCATGCAAAGTCAAACCAAACATCATAGTCATAATTAATGTATAATAATCAATACCCATATATGCATATGAAATCGCTTCAATAATATATATATATATATATATATATATGGAGTGGAGAATTTGAGAAGCACATGGATGAATGTAAAAAGGGTCCTATGCAGGCCAACCTAAGGCGATATGAGTCCCAATTTAGGTGTTGAGAGGGGAAAGCACAGGCCATAGGGCTTTTCTATTTATAAGTAAGGACGTCCAATTCTGTTAGAACTTACGCAGTTATCCATATTAGCGTTTACTGAATAAAACGACAACAATAGTAACGTCATACCAAATTATTGAGACAAAACATCTCATGGACGTCATGTTAAAGTAATGGTATTTAAAATTAAAAAGCAATAATATACATATCACTGTCAAATAATAATTCTGCCTTGATGGTGGTGGTTGTTTTCATTTTAGTATCTTGGGGCCCTTTGCATTTGATTTAATCTCTTCTATCCCTAGAGTCTCTCATCATGTTAAAACACACACATACACGCAATCAAGTACATTAAATTCGTCACAGACTTTAACAAAATTGTCGCCAATTAATCAATTAATAGAGAAGCTAAGCCTAGCAACCCATTTAATTTGAACATCCTGCCCCGCTGTATTTTATAGGCAATTAATATTTAAGCTGTTACTTTTCATAAAATATTTAATTTGATTTCTTAATTTAATAGCAGTCAATGTCATTTAAAAAAAAAAAGCTATTTAATATCGCCTCTGCATCAAATCAATTGTTTTAAATTTAATAATTTATCAATTTATAAATTATTTATTTAGATTAGATTTAAGTCTCTTACGTATTTAATATCAAATTTTTTAATAAAATTATGACATATTAAGTTATGAAAATTATATCCTTATCATTTTATTATTAAAAAATATCATGCTTGTTATATTTTAGTTGAAGAATTTGATAATAAAAATATAAATAATTATATATATATATATATATATATATATATATATATATATATATATATATATATATATATATATACATTTCTTTGTAATTCAATTTAATTTAGTACTCAAGTGACTATTAAATTTAATGTTAAATTTTTAAAAATTGACAAAGAGACAAATTTAAATCATTTTTAAAAATAAAAAGACAACAAGTATCTAATTTTAAATTAGAATGAACAAATTAAAATTTAAAAATTAAAATCATATTTAATTTTTTTTTATTAGGCCAAATTACACATAATCTCTAAACTTTAGGTTATGTGCAAAAACTTCTCCGAGCTTCCAAAGTTTGTGATGAATCCTTTTAAACTTTGAATAATTTCTCTAAATCTTATATATGTGTAAATAATACTCCTAAACTTTGAATTATTTTTAAATAACCCTTAAATTTTGAATTATTTACAAATAATTCTTTTTATATGTCACACTTTTTAAGGAGTTATTTACATATTTTTAAAATTTAGAGGGGTTATTTGCATATATCTAAAGTTAAGTGGGATTATTTACATATTAGCCAAAATTTAAGAAAATTCTTTGTCAACTTTTAAAATCTAGGGATTATTTGTATATAATCCAAAATTTAGAAAAAAATATATGCAATTTTGCCTATTTATTATATATAGTTAGGTGATATATAGATCAACTTGCGTGCACATCAATTTCATCTTTTTCGATCCAATTAAAAATTAGTGTATTTACACTGAAATGAAAGCATAAGAAAATTATGACATAGCTCTTAAAAATTAATGTAATAATACACCTAATCACATAATATGTGCTCGTTTTTTAATTTTTTAAGATATGAATAACTAGGACTTGAAAAACACACATAAGAAGAAAAACGAAGGAAAAGAAAAAAAGAAAGAAAAAAGAAAGAAGTAGCGATTGTTGAAAATTTTGTCACGAGTTGTCCGTTTGTTTGCGGTCGAAAGAAAAAGGGTTAGGAAGATTTGAATCAAGCAAGTACGAGTTGTAGTATTGGAAAAAAGACGCCACCAGTTTTTCATTTTATAGAGTTTGGCCATTAAATAATTGCCTGGCTTCACACCTACTCTGGTCTGTTTTTATTCAATTTTTGTGAGAGATTGTGCATCCACACACAAATCAAAAGGATACTTTTTTTATAATGAGCAAAAGAAACTGATGATATATGAATTATTATTTTATTCTTTTTGATAATTCTTATATAATTTTTATTATATTTTTATAATTATTACTTAATAATATTTTATTATTTTTTATAAAATAGAGATATATCTTCAAAATCACTTTTCGTTTACTCTCTTTACAATTATATTTGTTATATATTTTACGTATCAAATACAACTTTGTATAAGAAAACACCCTCATGCTTTAGCCCGAAGAAAGTGAACAAATCACGGATATCCACATGCAACTTTTGTGTCTTGCCTCTTGCTTTTCATTTACTTTTATTATTAAATATCTTCCTGCGTCTCCTCATGTCACTGAATTCCCTCCTTTTAACACTGTCATTATAATTTTTCATTGCTCGGTTGCATAGCTAAAATTAAATCTGATCGTGGATATCATTTAAATTTTTTTTATTATATAAAAATTTACTATATTTTAAATTTATATTATATAAACAAAAGCCCCGAGGTGTATACAAGCTTTTGTCATAGCTTTTATTTATGCTTTTTATCTTTACAAGAAAATTGTCTAAAAGGTAGGCCCTTTTTATCACTTTGCAGTATTGCATATTAGGAACATAACTTACATTGTAAAATTTATAGTGCTACTTTTGACCCTGTCTACTCAATTTATCTTCTTCAAATGATTATTTGGCCATGATTCTTGATTATGTGCATAACCATATCGAATGACATGCACAACATATTGAATGCCTCAAAAGTAAAGCTAGACATGAAATTTCTAGTAATATCAAAATCTTATGCCTTGCCATAATATTTATAGTAAGATTTAATTAATAAAATTTGCTATCACAAATTATGTACTTTGATCAATATAATTGCATATAATTAAAAAAAATCACTAAATTCATTTGTAGCCGTGTCTTAATAAATAAACCGAGATGATATGAATAAATTAGATGTGTAAATATATAAAGTGTACCTTTAATTAGATCCATTTGTAATATATTTATACGTTTATTTAAATTTAGATTGATTTAATTTAACCATCTTTGGAGAACATAATGATTTAAAAAATTTTACACAATTAAATGTGTAATAATTTTGAAATGTTTAATTATATTTTTATGATTAATTTTCATGTTAAATATGATCATCTTAAAAATGAAAAGTGAATGAAGATATTAATGGAATATAATAATTATATTTCTTAAGATAAAAGAAGAATAATAATGTTACTCTATTTAAATGTTTAATTAAATAAAAATAATACAATAATAACAAATAAACGTTATATCCTTATTTAAAAATAATATTAGAATAAAATAATAATGATAATGATAAAAATTATATAAAATAAAAATAATTTTGTTAATCCTATAAAATTGTTGGATCCATTCTTTTTCATTTTTATTCTTCCTCTTTTTACTATCTAGCCCTAAGTAACGTTGACTCAGTTTTTCTATTGTTTACTAAAAAGGATGAGGAGAGGGACAAGGAGTACAAGAACGCATGATTAGGCTTCTTTTTTTTTTTTCTTTTCAATCTTGGCTTCTTGCTGAAGAACGTATGCCTCCATCATGGTTGATTGACATTGATGGGAGCCGTGTGCACCATCTATTGAAAAAGCAATATATAATTATAGACATGGAATGGAATATAAATCAAGTTCAGATGGGTCAGCGGTAATCATGAAACCCTAGCAGGTTGTTTTACCTTTTTTTTTTTTTTTTTTCCTTTCAAAATATTTGAGAAAGAAAAAATGAATTATCACCAAGAGCCTACAAATTATGAGACATAATCAGCATTGAACTGAAATCAACTCATGGAACAAATATCAAGAACAAGAAGAAGAAGGCTTACATAGAGGAGTGTTACCTTTTAGCAATGCCATGATATTAATGGGCTTTAGCTAGCACTTGCACATCAGAGTGCATGCAACAAGTCCACTTAGTAGTTTGAAGTTGGACATTCATGAAATGTTGGGTTATGCGGCTTTGTCATTTGATTTATCATTTAAGCCCATTAAGAAAAATAAAGTGAGTAGCCTTGGAGTACACTTAATAAGATACAAATCAAAGATAAAAATCTACAAACTTTGTAAGAGTGAGTTGATTATGATAATTTCTGGTTAGTTGGAGTTTCTTGAAATTGACTTTTTTTTTTTAATCAGAATTCATATGTATGCACAAGTCTATGACAATAGATGAGAATATGCATGAGTGAGAACCACGCATTTCGAACTGGAGAAAACTGAACACTATGGAAGTTTAGTAGTCAGGAAATCCAGCCTCAAGAAAATGGAATGGGAAAGCAAAAGTGAACATGTTTGGTAGCTTGCAATTGAAGTCTTGAGGGGAACAAGCTTTCTTCATTCAATGGAAAGCTTTCTTTCTCTCTCTCAAAATATGGATATGGAATCTAAACTTTTTTCTTTAAATGTGTTTGGATGGGGGGTTTTTGTAAGGGAGGGAAAGGGGATAAAATGTTTAATTGAAAAAATTAGAGGGGAGGCCCAAATTGGAGAGTTTTAGAAGGAAGGGGAAGGAAATTTTTTAATTTGTAATTTATTTTATTGCTCTTTAATTTTTTAATTTTTTAAGATATTAACATTTAATAAAAATTAAGATAAATTTTTTTTTATCAAAAATTAAAAATAAAAAAAATTGGGATTCATAATTTTTTTTTAAAAATATTGATATAAATATCTTTTTTATAAAAAAATTAAAATAATATAAGAGTAAATTTGTTCAAGTATAATTACTTCCCTTCTCTTCTCCTTTTGAACCAAATAATAATCTCCCCTCCCCTCCTCTCTCTTCCAACCAAACAGAAACTCATTAAACCTCCTCCCTCCCCTCTATTAACCTCCTCTCCCCTCCATTGAACCAAACAGAACCTTAGAATTATATTGGAAGTTACAATTTTGTCCTCAATTCCTAATAACAAAATTTTTTTGGTTTTTTTTATTATTCTTTTTTTTTTTATCTAATTAAATATAAAAAAAATAATATTTTTATTTTTTTAGGTTATACAAAATATGATTTTTGGCCGCAAGGTTCCTTTCAATTCCAAGTCTAATTCTCAATTGCATAAAAATCATTTTGCATATCAAATGAATTTTTATATGTAATTTTTAATATTTTTAATATTAAATTTTTTAATAAAAATATAACAAATATATAATTATTTAATAATATAATAAGTGTATAATTTTTTTAAATAAAAATATAATTTTTTAATTAAATTATATATTTATTATATTATTATTAAAATTTTAAATATTTATCATACTTCAATCAGATAATATCGTAATAAAAATATAAAAAGTTAGTAATTTGTTGAAAAAACCGCATAGTTATTGCGTTCGATGTTGCGGTGGTATCTGCTGGGGACGCGTGAGGATGGTGTATCTGTATCTCACAAATCATTGGATACTGTGTCATCCATAAAACCAAAACAAAGATAAGGCGATAAGCCCACGTGGCAAATACCCAATACTTCTCCTCTTCCGTTCTTACCAACACTCACTACTCGCACCGTCTCTCTCCTTCACTTGGCACCATGGCCTCCCCAACACTCATAACTCCAACTTCCAGCCCCAAATCACTCCCATCCATTAAGCCCAAACCCACCATCATCACCGCCGCCACGCCAACCGCCACCATTCCCCAGTCCCGCCGCCGTGAATTCCTCTCCATCACTTCTTCCGTTCTCTCTAGTTTATGTCTGAATCCTCTGCTCCCAGCACTGGCTGCTTCGGACGAAGAATATGTGAAGGAGACAGAGGAGGTGATCAACAAGGTAAGAACCACCATTTCATTGGACAAGAACGACCCCAATGTGGCAGAAGCAGTGGCTCAGTTAAGAGAGACGTCGAACTCGTGGGTGGCCAAGTACAGGAGGGAGAAGGCTCTGCTGGGAAGGGCTTCGTTTCGTGACATATACTCGGCACTGAATGCAGTTTCAGGGCATTATATAAGTTTTGGACCCGCTGCTCCTATTCCTGCAAAACGGAAGGCTAGGATCTTGGAGGAAGTGGACACTGCTGAGAAGGCACTTCAAAGAGGAAGGTGAACATAAACAACAATTACTAATTTGATCGTCTATTTCCTTTATTTAATTAGATTTTTGTATTATTGCATCAAAAACTCGAATTACAGTAAGAGGATCATTTTGAGGAGAGGGAACTTTGCAGTTCTTATTGTAATTACAAATATGTGGGGTTTTCTATTGACATGAAAATCCTAGTAATTCTCACTGTTGATTGCACAATGTTCATCTTATTCCAACGCTTTCTCTGCTTCCTTTTTCCATGGAGTACTTGTCATCTGGTAATGGGAAGTACTAAGTCACAATCCCACGCAACTGCACAGATTAAGGTTGTGTTTTTCATAAGAACATATTATTCATTTGATTAGGTAATTCACGCAACGATGGTTGACAAAGTAATTAATTTCAGCTCGTGAAAAAATGCACATTGGCTTATTTCAGGAGCAGATCCTCTGAAGTTTTATTCTTCTGAAGTTGATGTTGATGAAGTCTCTCACAAACAAAATCTCTCTCTCTTCAAAAAAAAAAAGAAAAAATTATGTTAAAAAATAAAAAAGCAAGAATGTGAAATACTTCAGCAAACTTCAAAGGGATAAAACTTCAGAGGATCCATTCTCCAGGAAAACGGAGTTGTCTGTCAATGTCAAAACATTGATTATGTAAAATTGTTTGTTTTTTATGTACCAAACTAAAACACTTAAGCATAGAGTAAGCCTATGTCTGGAGGGTTGTTTTCGAAAACCCAAGCGCCACCAGATCATAATGCCAGAAAAAATTAAAAGTAGAATTAAGCAGAGTTTGGCCAAAAGTAAATTAAACAGGATTTGTGTTCTACACGGCATCCCCTTTCTAAACATGATTTGGCATCTCTTTCAATTCTTGCATCAAACATCTTGTGTCATCCTCAACAACAAAATTCAAACGTAAATTCGAGTTGGAACTAGTTATTACTGATTAGCAAATGACCACCTTAGCTTCATCCAAATCAAAGACAAACTCCTCAAACTTGCAACCCATACCACAAGCTATTTGGGGGTGTCTGGTTCAAATAGGTGTGGGAAGTCTCACATCGCATAAAAGTAGATTTAAAAATACGACATAATTCGATTAATTCAAATAATTAATGTTTTTTAAGATATATATATATATATATATATGGTGCTAAGTCTTGATAGGCACTCTAATGCACTTTTCTTAAGATTTTGGGTCAAGTCTCTTTGAGCCCTCACAGGGGCATGTAGACTTCGCTTATTTTTGGTTTATGCGGTGTTGATCTTTACTCTCACCCATAATTTCATTGGACCAAAATCAGTGTTGCCTAATTCAGAGTATATGTACAGAGGATGCTTATTTATATAATAGCAGTATGTGGGTCTAGGGCGTGTAATTTTGTATAATGAGTAAAAATAAAAGGATTTGTTACTTTATTATACAGTAAAGTAGGAGAAGAGACTTTTTATTTGTTCTATCTAGTGCCAATATAATTAATTATAATTAAAATAATATATCTTAAGATTATATACATTAAAATAATGCATAATTATTGTTATAGATACTTTACTACAAATCTTTCCATTTATCTCTTCTATCAAAATTAGAAAGTCAAAATTCAAATTAAATTATTATCACCCATTCCCTTGATATTTTCTCTATGTTAAGACATAAATATTAGTAAGGGAATGTTTGTTTATAGATTTCTTTTTTGTAAATATACTTAGCTGTACATCCTTCTATTATAAGGTTGTTGTTATGTCTTATATAATTTCTTTTTTTGTTGTAAGCCTGAATAGGTGGCATTGTTTTATTTGTTCTTTGTAACAGAATTGTGTATATATGAGCATGTTTTCTTGCTCAGCAAATATAAGACTAAGCCACTAAAGAAAATTTCATTTACTCATTCTCGTTTATCACTTTTCTTTTCTTTTTTTCTTGGTTTCAGAGTCTGCCTCAGGCTCCCACCATGACCACTCACTTTGGATCCAAACTTATTTCTAGCTTAACTTCAAGTTTGCAAGTCGATGAGAGTTTGCTTTCCTCTATTGCCATTCTCTTGAAATCATTTCCCCTATCAAGCTCCTTAAGTCAACACTTTTCTATTAAATTAGACAAAACAAATTATCTCCAATGGCAATCCCTTGTTCTACCTATCATTTGTGGCAATTGACTTGATGGCTACATTTTTGGAACAAAACCCTATCCTCCTAAGTTCCTTTCTAATGAAGTACAGAAGAAGCCCAACCCAACATTTGAAGACTAGGTAATAGCTAACCAACAACTACTTGGATGGTTACTAAACACGATGATAATTGATGTTACCTTTTAAGTGATACAATGTACCAACTTGAAAGATCCTTAAAAGGCTACAAAAGATCTTTTTAGTACTCACACAAAGTCATGGGTCACTCTTTTTTAAGAGTGAACTTCAGAGAACACAAAAAGGAACCCTCAAGATGGTGGAGTACCTAAACAAGATGCAAAATCTCTCTTACAATCTCACTTTGGCTGGTAGTCCCATCTCCTTGAATGATTTAATCACACAAATTCTTGTTAGGCTTGATTCAGAATATAATGCCATTATTGTTCAATTCTATGAGAAAGAGGAGTTCTTAGATTGATCTACAAGCCACTTTGCTCACCTTTAAAAGTAGGCTTGAGCAATTGAATAGCTTTAATAACCTAAACATTGGACAACCAATTGTCAAAATTGTAAAAGCTAAAGGTCACCTTAATCATTTTGAATTTGGACTAGGTAATTCAAGGAACTTTGGTCAAAGGAGATATCAAGGAGGTCGAGGTCATGAAAGGATAAATAAAAGTAACAAATTCATTTATGAAGTTTGCAACAAAATGGGACACATTGTAGTAGTTTGCTATTTCAGATTTGACAAGAATTATGAAGCTACTCAAATGGATTTAAACAAGAAGAACAGTCAAAACTACTTAGCATACTTTGCCACTCCCAACACTGTCAGTGATTAGAATTGGTACATGAATAATTAAGCTAGCAACTATGTTACTAGTGACATTACTTAGATTGAAGTCCTTGTAAATGCCTTTAGTAAGATGAGTTTAATTATGGGCAATGTTGATAGATTCAAGTATTGGGTACTGGTTCATCAAAATTTACTTGTTCTACTCCTTATGACTATTTTTTTTTTGTGAAATATATTTTATATGTCCCTTGTTTTACAAAGAATTTATTGTGTCCAAACTTACTTCTAATAATGAAGTTTTTGTTGAGTTTCACTCTTGTGAATACTTTGTGAAGGACAAAATAATAGGGAAGGTTTTGCTTTAAGGGGCACTTAGAGAAGGATTATATGAAATTGATGGCAAGAAAAGGCCATTAAGTTATTTCAATCTTCAACTAGCAGAAAGCAGAAGTTTCATCTCAATCTCCTTTAAAAAAATTCAAGTAATTCTAGTGGCTTGATGTCTATTCCAAAATCATGGCATAGAAGATTAAGGCATCGATATGGTTCTATTTCATCTCAAGTTTTACAAAGTTGTAATGTCAAGACTAAAGTTGATGAGAATTTTAACTTTTGTGAAACTTGTCAAATGGGAAAGTCTCATACTCTACCCTTTAAGCCTTCCTTCTCACATGCCAATTCAACTGTTGGTCATAGATTTTACATGTTTTTTGTGGATGATTTTAGTTAGTTTACCTGAATCTACCCATTTAAAGCCAAAAGTGATGCACTAAGTGATTTTATTCAATTTAAAACCCTTGTTGAGAATCAATTTAACAAGAAAATCAAAATTCTATAGAGTGATTAAGAAGGAGAATTCATAAACTATATTAGTCTTTCACTAAATTCTAGCATCCATTTTAGACATTCTTACCCACAAACTTCAACATAAAATATAAGGGTTAAAAGGAAGTATAGGCATGTTGTTGAATGCGGTTTAACACTGTTAGCTCAATCCAAAATGCCACTTCACTATTGATGAAAAGCTTTTAATACTACTGTGTTTTTTATCAATAAGCTACTTTCTACCATTCTTTATGGAAAATTACCTTATATCAAGATGTTTTAACTCTCACCATATTATAAAGGTCTCAAAGTTGTGCTTGTTATCCTTACCTAAAGCCTTTTAATCAACATAAACTTCAATTTTAGACAATGAAGTGTGTTTTTCTTAGTTATAGTGGATTTGATAAGGGTTTTAAGTGCTTGAGTCCCACTAAGAGAATTTACGTATCAAGGCATGTAGTGTAAAATGGACAAGATTTTCTTTTTGTTATCGATTTCATGAACACACGACAAAATCCTAGTACTGAAATTGTTTCTATTAACTTCTATTCATTTTTTAACATGCATTCTAATTTAAGAAGAACTAATGGAAGTGCAGTTGGTATATCTCATGATTATTTACATAATGATAACACCATTGACATTTGTACTTCACCTACAGTAGATGCTTATATTTTTGCAAATACCAGTAGCAACACCTTCTCAGGCTTTCCTAGTTATAGTGATAGACAAGTCTTAAATGAAGAAGAACAATATGCCTTATCATCTCAAAGTAAGCCACAAGTAGTTGAACCTTTAGTCCTCACTACCCTGCTTTAACTAGAAGTAAGATGGCTACTACTGCTTTATCTTCCTAACAAAACACTAAAATTTTAGATACCACACCAATAACTCAATTACATTAGATGATTATTAGGAGCAAAAATGGTATTTTCAAGCCAAAGCAACCTTTTGTTGGCCTAACTAGGATTGACTTTACTAGTAAACCTACCACTGCTTTAGAAGCACTTAAGATTCCACATTAAAAAATAGCTATACAAGCTAAATATAATGCTCTCATAAAGAACAAGACTTGGAATTAAGTTTCATATAGTAGTCAACCAAATATAGTTAATTGCAAATAGGTTTTTAAGGTTAAGTTTAAGTATAATCTTGACGGCACTGTTCAGAGGCACAAAGTCGGATTAGTGGCCTAAGGTTTTCAACAAGATCCTGGGACAAACTTTGGTGAAACATAAAGTCCAGTAACTAAGGCTTCAACTATACGATTGGTTTTTGCAATTTCTATTCCTTTAGATTGGGAAGTGAAGCAAATTGACATCAACACTACTTTTTCTAAATGGTTACCTTAAAAAGATAGTTTTTATGAGTCAACTACAAGATTTTTAGGATTAAGAAAAAACAAACCATGCGCGCAAACTCAACAAAACTCTTTATAGTTTGAAACAAGTGCCAAAAGCATGGTTTGAAAGACTTAGAAGTACCTTAGTTCAATAAGGCATTTACAACGCTAAAGGTGACACTTCTTTATTTTTGTTTAAAGATAAATCCCAAATTCTCATGATTTTGATTTATGTGGATGATATTCTAATTATAGAAAACAATTCTAAAGGCTTAAGAAATTTTACTCAAAAGCTTCATAACCTATTTTCTTTAAAAGATCTTGGACAACCCTATTATTTTTTAGATTTCGAGGTCTTTCGAGATGCCATAGGGATGTATTTGAAACAAGAGATGTATGCTTCTAATTTGCTAAAGAAATTTGGTATGTTTGATGCTTTTCCTTGTCCTACCCCTATTACTATAGGGAAGATCATGTCCAAAGAAAAAAAGGAATCATTGAAAAATCTATCTATGTATCGAAGTCTTATAAGTGCCTTACAATATCTTACTAATACTAGACTTGATATATATTTTGCTGTCAATAAGTTAAGCCAATTCTTAAGTGCCCTACAGCAACACATTGGCAAACAACTAAAACATTTTTAGGATACATTAAAGGCACATCTCAGCTAGGTATTTACATCAAACCCTCTAAAGTATTATCCATCACAAGATATACAAAAGCTGATTGGGCATTATACCATGATGATAAAAGGTCTATACCCTGATGACAAAATCATAATATAGATCTTTAAATGATCTCATTATTGAATTAACTTGGATTCGCTCCTTATTGGTTGAAATTATGTTTTCTCTGACACATACACCAATCATTTGGTGTGATAACTTGAGTGCAAGTGCTCTAACACTCAATTTGGTGTTTCATATTAGAACAAAGCACATAGAGATTGATGTGCATTTTTTATGTGATCAAGTCCTAACAAATTATCTCTTAGTCAGATATGTACCTTCCTTAGATTAAACTATAGACTATTTTATAAAGCTCTTTCTCATAGTTGTTTTTGGTTTATGCATAACAAGCTTCGAGTTTGTTCTTCACCCATTCATTTTTAAAGCATAAATATTAATGAGGGAGTATTTATTTATAGATTTCTTTTTTAAATATGATTTACTGTACATTTTTTTGTTATGAGCTTTTTGTTATATCTTGTATGATTTCTTTCCTATTGTAAACCTGGATATGTGGGATTATTTTATTTGTTTTTTGCAACAAAATTGTGTATAGATGAGTACATTTTCTTACTCAATAGATATAATACTAGACTCGGTATATATATTATTGTCAATAAGTTAAGCCAATTCTTAAGTGTCCTTACAAATACATATTGGCAAGTAGCTAAAAGATTTTTAAGATATATTAAAGGCACATCTTAGCTACGTATTCGCATCAAACCCTCTAAAGTACTATCCATTATAAGATATACAGATCCTGATTGGGCATTATATCTTGATGTTAAAAGGTTTATAGGTAGTTTTAGTATTTTTTTTTTTAATTCCCTTGTCTCATGGTCTTTTAGGAAATAAAAAGTTATGGCAAGATCAAGCACAAAATCATAACATAAATCCTTAGCTAATCTCATTACTGAAGTAACTTGGACTCGTTCCTTATTAGCTAAAATTGAGTTTTCTCTGAGTATGATAACTCGAGTGCAAGTGTTCTAACACTCAATCTGGTGTTTTGTACGAGAACAAAGCATATAGAAATTGATGTGCATTTTGTATGTCATCAAGTCCTAGCAAATATCTCTTAATCAGACATGTATCTTCCTCAAATCAAATTGTAGAGTGTTTTATATAAAGGCTCTTTCCCATAGTTATTTTTGGTCCATGCATGCCAAACATGGGATTTGTTCCTTACCCACTTATTTGAAAGGGATGTTAAAGCATTAATACTAGTGTAGGAGTATTTGTTTATATATATATATATATATATATATATATATATATATATTTAAATGTGCTCAACTGTACATCCTTCTATTATGAGCTTTTTATTATATATTATATGATTTCTTTTCTATTGTTAGCCTGGATAGGCAGGATTGTTTTATTTGTTTTATGCAACAAAATTGTGTATATGTGAGCATGTTTTCTTGCTCAACAGATATAAGACTAAGCCACTAAAAGAACTTTCATTTACTCATTCTTTTTAGTTATTTTTCCTCTCTTTTCATCTTTCAATCATATTCCTATGCCACACTCTTCCCTATATTTTCTCAGCCTTTCTCTCTCATACTGGAATCCACTTATATGATAAGTAAAAAAGATATGTCATAAATAAATATATATAATAAAATATGTAATAATATATTAATAAAAAAAGAAAAACTATATTATTAGAAAGACTAGAAAAACAAGGACAACTAGACAAAAACTTCTTATGATCCCCTTCCTTATCTAGAATCTTTTCCATATCTCCTATTTCCAAATCTATTCCAACTTATCTCCTTGGATCTCCTCCTTAATTCACCTAACCTCCTTTTCTGCATTGGTGGCCTAATGTTCAAATAGTAGACACAAGTTGAGAAATACATAGCAAAAACCGATAATAAGATACATAAACATATCACATTTAGGAACCACGGATGGGGATGGACCAAAACAACCTAAACCTGTTGGGTTGCACCACCTTACCCATGTGTTGACCCTTACTACTCACCTACTCCTTCCAATTTAAATTGCCAATAAAGATAATGCTGCTTCCACGAAATCACCATTTTGCCAATTCATGTTAATTTGGAGCCTTAAGATTACTGCGACAAATTTTAAGGTGGAAATTTATTATTGTAAACTTTTGTTTTAGAAATTCTTTCGGCCTAGTTTAAAAATCTTGACCTTTTAGGTTGCTTTTTCTACCACATGGATAAGGGGGAAAAGTTGAGAGAGAAAAAAGCTATATGATAAGATGCATTTGCAAATTTCAACTAGTTTGTTAAAATCCCACTTGTTTGAAAATAGGAGTTTGACAAAAAGGAAAGAGTTTGCCTCATAATTTCTTAGTATACATTTCAATGGGTGAGTGAGAATGAGATTTTGTCATTTTCACCTTTTTGGGGGGTTACATTTGCATTTGCCAAAGATTATATGACCATCCTAGTGAATTAGCACTGATGAACATGGCTAACAACGCCAAAATTCTTACTAAAGATGTTGCTATTCTATAGTGAAACAAGTACTTGAAATTCTTTTGTTGCTGTTTTTTATGACTTAACCCAATTCCATAGGGATTTGTTTTGTTAGATTCACCATTATTTTTAGACTATTTGTAAACAAGTAAGAGTTAATAATAATATTTTCTTATTTTTATATGGTTGAGTTCAATAAGGATTAATTTAGAGTTGTCATTAATTTTTTCTTATTTTATCATTATTTTTTATTTTTTAAATAAAATTTGTAAAGAGCACTGTATTAAAGAAGTAATTAGTGTTTAACAACTTCATACAGGACTTTGATCAATATCATTATGTTTGGTTAATTTTTTTTAAAAAAAATACTTTTTTAATGGTCAAATTACTAAAAATTGACATATAGAAATGATTTAGTAATTAATATTGTTTGAATGAATAAATAATTTTAAACATTCAATATGGTTAATTTTAATTAATTCAATTTTTATTTTTAAAATTTATTTTCAATATTAAAAATAATATTATCTATAGTTATATATATATATATAATTAAAATAAATATATTAAGAAAATGTTTGTAATGAGTGAGGGACTAAGATAAAGTGAATTTTTTTTTTTAAATTACTAAGTCAAAGTAGAAAAAGGATACATTTGTAATTAAATTTATGTGTCTTAAAATAATAATATTTTAAGTTATGTTTTAAAGAAAATTTATAATTTTTTCTTTTTTGGGGTAAAAAAATCGACTATCATTGAATAAGACTAAAGATGATAAAAAATTAAATAAATTTAAAACCAAAAAAAAGATAAGCAACATATATATATATATATATATATATATATATTTATATTTCAGTAAAGACAAACTGGCACTAAATGAATGCAATAAATATTGATCTGAACACGAGGAAAAGTGTCTCCTTCCAAAATTATAATTGACCACCCAAATTTTCCAACACCAGGTCGGGTGAATTTAAGGAGGAAAACCCTTGCTTGACTTTTCTTCTTGGCCTTGTCAGCATACTAATCTTCAACCAACAAAAATCAGCATACATATTGTGAAAAAAACAAAACAAAACAAAACAATGAATCAAGGCTGTCAAAAACCCACTGTTTAAGGCACTTGACGAAATCAAGCATGTCAACCATGCTTGGAATATACCTGGAACCTCCCGGCACAATCGGCAATTAATCGAAAGTTAAAAGTACTAATACAAAATTATAATTCTAATTAAATACTTAACTTTTGGTGAGAGAGGATGTAGAGTTACACGCTTTTGCTATATTTGAGCCCTGTATTGTGTCAGTCTCATACTGTATGACCTGACAGATCTAAATAAGATCCGATGTAACGCAAGCTTGACCAATGAACGGGACTACTTCTAAGTTCAAATATTCAATAATCATCACCTATCAAATTTTCAACACCCTATTTTAATATGACCCTTTCCCTTGATTGCGTTTTATAGCATCGAAACTAACATGGTTTCCTAGATAATTTATCGACCAATTTGTGTAAGACTAAAGCATATTTCCCAAATCAGGAATAGGATGACCTTTTTAAGATTTGGTAAGATCATTTATCACGTTCTTAGACCATTTTGCTATAGCATTCTTAAAAAATCTTATCTTGAATCCATTGTAGGGTATGGCAGAGTTGGCACTCCATTTATGTTCGGCACAAATCTAATTGGATAAATTAAAATACATATATAAACCTTGGTGGGTGCCACCGAGAAAAAAAAGGGGATGGGTCTCTTAGCCAGGAACAATTGAAGATAAACTTCACATTACATTGTAATAAAGCGAAATAATTAATTATACTATTTAATCTCGAAGTATATACTATTTGTTTGATACAGTAAAACATCAATAATTTAATGTATATAATATTGACACTTCATTATCTATTTGCTAATATCTTACTATCAATTCCTTCTCCATTTGTTTGCAAGTCATCCCAAGTGATATCGTTCCTCCCATTCGCAACTTCTAGGTATTTGAAAAGACTTTCAGAGAAATAAAGCCAGATCATCATCAATGGTTACTTGAATCAACATCGCATATATATATGGGTAGTGCTAGAATTGTCATAACCCTCGTTTCCCATAGTTTCTGGTTTCAGGTTCCTATATTCTTGTTATATGGGAAGTGGGCTTAATGTAATGCGCTTGCCGTCTTAATACTATAGTGTCTATCCATTTCATCACTATTTCTCATCTTGCCAACTATGTAAAAGTGTTTATACCCAAAATTAATAAGGTCTAAACCTTTTTTTTTTTTTTGGGCTTATTATTCTTGGATTAGTCCATTGTGAAGTATGCGATTTCGGATTTTTTTCTATTTGGGTTAAACTTAAACCAACCATTTCATTTGAACTGTCTAGAACTCTCTCATCTGAAGATGGAGCATATATATATATATATATATATAGGAAAGACTCAAAATTTGATGATACGAGTAACGTGTTCACCGAAATTTTCGATAGATGTCATTGATTGCACCGATCTGAAGCTTCCTCGCGGCTAACTAGGGCGATCAAAGTCAAACCATATGGTGTCATGCTTCTCTCCTCCTAACGATTTCCTACCAAAACAAAATAGCTATGAATGCAGTACGTGAATAAGAATGGCCTAAAGTTTTCCACTTTCAAATCTGGTTAGGCACCTTTTTGAAATTTTAGTTAGAAATGTTACTAGACTTTGTCTATTAGCAAGTAAATTCTTGACTGAGTGTATTTCTTTGGTATAATTATAGTCTATCTTTGGATTGGTAAAAATTTATTTCTCATTCCTGGACATATATTTCAAAGCATAACAAACTCAAGCCCCTTTTTTTTCATTAAACTTGTGTTTGGTTGAATAATATAAAAGAGGATAGAATATAAAATATAAGTAGATGAAATAAAAAAATAATTTTTATATTTTTATTTTTAAAAAGATAATTTAATAGTTAAAATAATAAATTGATAGATGAAATAATTATTACAATAATATAATAAATATTATACAAATTATATAAAAAGAATGCATTTGTCTTACAACAAATCATAGAGAACATAGGTTATGTGTGGCAAAATAAAAAAGTTTTAAGGAAATAGGTAAAATAATATAAATAAGAATGGAATAGAATTCCATAAAAATCACGATTAATATGAAGAATGAAAATGCATTTCTATTTTGATATTTAGTAAAGCAAAAATAATATAGGAATAGAAATGAAAGGCAAACTAATAATCAAAATATTCATAGAGTCAACAAAATATTTAAAAATTATTTTTGGTTAATTAACATAAAAAAATTATAGTTAAAGACTTTAAGTTGAAGTACTTATAATTTGATATTGAAAATTCTTAAAATTTAAAATTATTTTAAAAGACTAAATGATCAAAAATTTTAATTGTGTAATAAAATTACAATTTACAAAAAACAAGTTGAAAGTTTTAATACTTGAATTTTTTAAAATAATTTCAAAACTTAAATTCATTCAATATAAACATTACTATCATTTAAAATAAAATAATACTTTTTTCTTTTTCTTTTCATCTTCAACAGTAACTTTCTTCTTTAATTTTCATGAAATGAACACTTAGAAACAGTGACTTTGGAATTCACATGGTTCCATCTCCAACATACCTAGCAATGTTCCTCCCTTTAAATCTCTATCTTTCTTTCTTCATCTTCTTCTTCGAACCAAAAAAATTGAAATTTTTTAAAAATAATTTTTTTTTTGTAAATTAAAACATATTTCTATAAAATCTTTTCATATAAAATGACAACAAAAATTAAAATATCTCAAGTAACTATTAACATAATTCAAAACATACAAAAATTCTTTTTTATTGGTTTTTATTTTATTATTTTGTAATATATTAAATTTATATATATATATATATATATAAAATATGAATTTGGAACAGAGTGGATAACATACTGCTCAAATTAAATATGGACCCTTAAAAAAGCTCAAATCCATGCCCATTTTTCATTTTCATGGGATAAATTTTATGAATATTCATAAGACATCAGTGTTTTCTTTATCCCTAATATTATTTTTCACACCAATATGTTATATTTAAAATTTCCTTTCTAACATACTTTTCAAAATAATTAAAACCTTGTGGATAATATAAGATACAATCTCTCTAATAATCTGGAAAGAAGAAATCATCTTGAGCACTTGATGACTAAAAAATTTGATTTCGAAAAGGAATAGCAATCAAGACAAAGCTAGAGTTCGTTATTCTGAAAGCATGGGGCCGAAGAGGTAATGGAAGTAGGAAAAGTCCACAAGTGTGAACTAGTGAGCTTAAAATTCAGAGAGTTCGGCCGACACTTAATAGCGAAAACAGTGGATGGGACAGGGACAGGGACAGGGACAGTGTCCTTCGCAAATGCAAACAACGAAACGAGGGGTGGGCCCACTGGACAAAGCCTTTTATGCTTTGCCCTTCAATTATAAGTATGGCATGTCAGGGACAACACTTGTGCTCCAGATATGACCTCTTTTCAACATAGTCAAATTGTCACGTGCGCTTCACAACGTTGGTGGTCCATCTAATTCAACCTGTTTCATATCCATTGGCCCTCTCTAGACGCAGACTTCTCATTTCGATAGGACAAAACACTGAGGCCCATTCAGTCTTCACGCTTTATTTTTCACTATATATATGTTTAAAGTTGAGATTCTCTGTATTTAAAAAAATAAATATATAACATATGATTAAAAAAAGGAGATTAGGGAAATAGCACCAATGTTAACAATAATTTTTAATATTAAAAGTTTTCAATCTTCTCTTTTTTGGATTTGGATTCTCTCCCCCAATACTTCTCTCCTCTGCTTCTCCATCCACATCTAATGGTTAAGATTGTGTTTTTTAAATTTTTTATCATTAATTATGGGTGATTGATAAATTTAAGAGTTGAGATTTTGATGGAGGGACAAAAGATGATAAAATTGTTGGAGAGAATCCAAATTCCTCTTTTTTTAGCAGTACTTCGTATGATACAATCCATATCCAAGAAAATAGCATACTGACAACATGACATTGATAGAGGCATTGGCGTTTCTCAGCATTCATATGGATATGAAGTCGAATATTTTTGAAGGACCCAGTGCAAAATTAATAACCACGTAAACTAAAGCAATAGTAACTATCTGCTAGGAAAATAGTACTCATATAATGTTTTTCTCTTTTAAATCTAATAATTGAGTAAGAAGGAAAATTATGATATTAAACATTTTTTCAATAATAGGTAACTTTGGTAATTATACGGATATAGCACTATATTTTGAACATTAAAAAAATTTTCTAAATATTTCTGCATTCATTGTTATTTTTGTGCTTCAAAGCGATTACTTGCATTAGCAAAAGACGCCAAGACATGTAATCTACGATGCCTAACCTTAACAACAAATTTGAATGTGTTGTTCACTATTTAGGCACAATTGAGTATAGTTTTGCATATGTGTTATGATGTTATAGGCAATCTAGATTGCCTCAATTGAGGCGCTACTAAATTATCCTTCAGGTAAAGTGTTGGACGTAAACAGTCTAGATTTTTAATTTGTTTATTTAATCTTGATTATCATTTTTTCAATTTCTTAGTTAAAAATTTATTTTTATTATATTTTTTTATATATAAAAATTCAAAATTTAAAAATATAAAATTTAAATTATCTAAATCAATTTCAACAATCCAATACTTTAATTGAGGTGCATTTTCCGCGTGCATTAGTTGAGTTTATTCAAATTGTGTTATTAGCCAAATCAAATTATATTCTTCTTACCTTCTACCCATATGGCCCACCACAAAATATTAAAGTAAAATTTTGAGTTTGAATACAATTTTTTTTTTTAATTTATGCCATTAAGTTCAGTTCACTCAATTTCTATCTTTAATTAGAAACAAAAATTGTATGAAATTAAGTGTTATCAATCATTGTTAAAGGAAAGAATGATATTAAATTATTTCAAAAATTTGGATGATTATACGAAATTAAAATAAGTTATGGAACTAAAACGATACTTTAATAAAGTTTTAAAAACTTAAAATAGGCTTTTTGTCAAATTTATTATACATACTCACTTCTCAACCATTATTCCTGTACAAGCGTTCGGATCAGATGTGCAGGAAGAACATTTAGCAATAGAGATGATTGTAAGACGATGTTAATTTTTTGTAATAATAAAATTTGTGAGATTATAAATTTAATTCTTTTAGAAAATTAAAAAACTTATTTTATACACATAGTCAGATTTATTTAGCAACGGTTACAGAAAGCTAAACTAGAGGGTATATGAAAAGCAGCAAATTGACGGTGAGCCAAAAACTTTACTAATTATTAGCCCTATAAATAAATAAACAAATAAATTTAGCACATGTTGGTGGTCAGTTTTCGAGGAAAGACAAAGCTAAGTTAAGATGATATCGTAAAATTAATCTTTGTATGAGATGCAGTAAGAGGGAAAAAAATTGAGAGCTTTTAATATTAAAAATTAATTTATAATATTAATTCTATATATTTAATTAATCTCCATTCAATTATTCAACATCAACTTCTCTCTATATTTGAGAGGATCGAGAAGCGAGGATAATGTGGTTCTCTGGTCGTTTTACGTGTGGGGATATAGTAGATAGAAAGTGCCAAAACGGAATATGAAAGAGGCTCAGATAAGACAGGGTTAGTGATAGGGTTAGGTGTTCTGTAGTTTCAACACCTTCCCAGACTTCAATTTAAACGAAGTTGTCGGTGATGGGTATTTATCCAAGTGTCACTCTTTGGCATTTCCACATGAGAAGAGAATAAGAGTCATCTTGAAAGTTAGAATTTGTCATGCTAGGCGGAATAGGAGAACTTGGAGGCTTTGTGCGCATTTATAGATATTAGGTGAAACAGGGCATTCAATGTCCATAGATGGTTGGATGTGTACTTTCAGACCATTATAAAAGTATTTGGCAACTTTAGTGGGTGGATGATTGAGAATTGTTAGATTATTACTTTTTAAATATATTATAATAACTTTCTCTCAAGTTTAAAAAGATATTACTTGATATCTGGACACTTCCTATTATATTTTTTTAACTTTTGTAATACTCCTAATAATAAAACGCCATTAAGGTTCTGTTTGAACAAAAATATATTTAAAAAATTGTAATGACCTTTTATAAAAGTTCAAAGAATTATAATTCCTATTTTTTTTTAATTTAAAATTTTATTTTACTCCGCACCACTAGCTAGTAATGAAAAAAGTGGCTTAAAATACGTTAGTAGTTTTCTTGTATTTTTCTAATACTTCATAAAGTTATGTGGTTGTCACCTATAACATCGTTGTCCATAACAACTATAGCGGGTGATTTATAATCCATTTTAAAGTAATTAATTAAAACTTTTTGCACTTGAAGATGAAGAAAATTCATCGTTACATGAACATTCGTTCAAATGCATATTCAAAACTTTATCCGTAACTGTTTAAATTATACAATTATAGTTCAGATAATTAATTGTGCAGCAATACTATAATTAGGAATCGAACTCTATTCAAATATTCAGTCACTTATGCTAGACAAAATTAAAACCTAAATAAAATTATCAAAGTGTCCATTAATCTCAGAACAAAAAGCATCACAAACATA
The DNA here is from genome assembly GCA_032878935.1 of Erythrophleum fordii. NCBI lineage: Eukaryota > Viridiplantae > Streptophyta > Magnoliopsida > Fabales > Fabaceae > Erythrophleum > Erythrophleum fordii. Next base: position 212,755 of record JAVQMF010000035.1, read on the forward strand.
GCCATTTCTTAAAATTTCCGTGTCTTGAACCTTATCATTAATTTCTTCCTTCAGGGTTAAATTGCGAAAAGTGCGATGCATTTTGCTGTGCATTTAAAACCTCGCTTTTTTTCTTTTTCTTCAGATGTTGACTTTATTTTCTGAAGCTTCAAATTGTGCTTTAGGAAGGCACTAACACTATGCCGTGTACATACTCCACACAATAAAGAATCTTGATTCATTCATTGATTTCTACAAATAGGGTTGGATTATTGATTATCGTGCTACTGTATAATTAATTATTTACACTATAATTCTACAATTTCAATAATTGCTAAAAGATTCTGAATATGCACTTAAATGAAAGTGTTTATGAATAATAAGTTTTAATCAGTTTCAAATGCAAAAAAATTTAATCAATTACTTTGGAATGGATCATTAATCATATGCCATAGTTGTCATGGAAAGCGACATCATAAGTGATAACCATGTAACTTGATGAAAGTATCAGATTAAAAAAAAAAAAAACTAATATATGTTAAGCCACTTTTTTCACAAGACCAACATAATTAGTGGTGCAGACCAAAATTTCAAATCAAAGAAGTACCGAGTGGTATTTCTTTAAAACTCAAGAAAGGTTTTTCTACAAAAATTAATGGGCATTTAATCATTTTATTTAAGCATTAATTTTGTCCCAAAAAAAAAAGTTACTGACAGAGAAGAGTTGTGTAATATTTAAAACTAGAAGGTATTGAGTGATATTCTCATAAATTTGAAATGAAATAAAATATCAGCTCCTCCAATATGATATTGGCTTATGCTATATTATCTTAATTAATATTTTATACATATGAACATTTTTTTAATATATGATGAAGTAAGAATCTAAATTTAAAACCACTTGCTGGATTATCCACACCTTTTACCATTATCGTTACTTAGTGACTTTATATATGAACATTTTAAATACATTATCACATCGAAAATATAAATATGACGATTCATTTTTGTTTTATCTTCTGGCAACAACTTATGGGTTGATCACATCTCTTCACATCATTTTGGTTATCTATTTCAAGACTTGCAATTAAAACCTAATCAATGTATTCCCTCAATTTTGGAAACTTATTAGTTAAGTTCCACTCTCGTTGAAGAACGAAAATTCCAAGGCTTTTAAGATTCTTCAAAGACACACATTGACTGAAGCCCTAAAAAGAAAAGGCAAAAGGGGGAAGAAAGTAGACGTTTCACACAATAATATAGGTTGAAGGTATTTTATTTTTGTGAAGCTCTTTTAGGTGATCATCACTTCAACTTCCAAATGCATCTCGCATTAAATCATGCGGGGCCTAATTGCCCTTGGGAGCTCTCAAAGGTTGAAGTTTGATCATGTTCATTTAGTGTTTACACATGGCCAAGCTAATGCTAGCTACATCACCTCTATGCATATTTTGTTACTTATGTATGCTAAAGCAAAGAGCTTAATGCATATATAACTATCTCAATTTTTTAAGAGATTTTTAGGTGAATTTAAAACATATATATTAATTAAATTAATTTTATATATCATATATAAATAATAATAAAGAATATGACTGACATAATTTGTAAGTTAATTCAAGAAAACACTGAATTTATCCTATAATTTTTTTGTAATTAAACTAATTATTTACGTGATACTAATTAGAATATCCAAATTTGATGTTTAATCTCTTTCTTCCTTCTTTTCGACCACTCCTATTATTATATTCAATTTAATGCATGAAAAAAAAAAAAAGGATTTTATCCTTCTTATAAAAAAAAAATAGAGACAAACTCTTTTTTTTTTTTCAAATCTATCACATGAAGGTAGGCCCTCCTTATTAAATTGGAAGGCAGATAGTTTTAGTTTTCCCACTCCTTTTCACGAAAAATGTGGTCCTAATTGTGAACGGAGGAAAATGACACTTCCCCGTAAAAACCAACATTGGCCAAAAGATTATTTTAAAACCTTTTAAATTTAAAAGATTTATTTAAAATAATAAGTAAAATTTTAAATTTTAAATTTATTTTAACCAAAAATATTTCACCCCCTTATGATGGAGATTTAAAAGACAGGACAAGGACAATAGTAAGAGTATACATAGGTTAAACTAAGTTAGATTTTTGCCTAATATAATGTTTGACCTAATTTAGAGTTGGGTTAATTTCATTTAGAGTTTGTATCTAACTCGGGCTATGTTGACCTAGTATATCATTGAGTTAGATTGGTTTAGTTAGGTTTAATTGAATTATTTATTTTGAGTAAAAATTAAAAAATAATTCACAACAGATATAAAATTTTTATAAAATAATTTTTTTAATATATATATGACCTGGGCAAGTAAAAAAAAAAAGTTAATATGATAGGGCTGATACCTAACTTAATTTGATTCAATAATTTGTTTTTTTTAACTAAGTGAAACCGAACTAGCCAAACCATGTGTGCTGCACACTAAGCGAGAGACATGGATCACATAATGACTACAGGACGCCTTTGTGCTTCAAGAGATCTTTCATGGGTATTCTGACCCCAAAAAAAAAAAAAACGTTTGTTTATTTTACATCATAAAATTTAATATAAGTAATATTAGCATTTTTGACCAATAATATCATATTATTGTGGTGCATTAATGAGATTTTGGTCATGCAAATGCCTCAAGTGTAATCTAATGGTAATCTTTTAAACTAAATTATGATTTTTTAAATATAAATTTTCTATATAATTTTTTATCTACATTTAATTTAATATTTAATTTATTTATTTTTATCAATTTAGTATCTATAGTTAATTTAAATTACATTATTTTAATTATATTATTTATTTTAAATGAACAAATTAAATTGTGCACATATTTTTTAAATAATGTATTGATAAAAAGATATCAGGTCAGCAAGTTAACTAAACAATTGTAATTCAAGTTGAAAAATGAATAAATTAATTAGTGAATAATAAATGAGTAAAAGATTAAATTGAAAAATTTAAAATCAATGATTATATCTAAGAGATATATGATTTTATAAAATTAAATCGTGATTTTTTTCTATTTTATCCAAAATTGAGTTACATAGTAAATACATATTCCCTTAATTATTTTTTGTTACAGTATATTCTCTTACTCAATTGTATTTTACTAGCTCTTACAATATATTTTAGCATATGCCAAAATAACAACACTTTCCTAAATGCAAAAGACAAAAAAAAAAAAAAAAAAGTAATGTGAGGTATATAATGTCTTTATGGTACTGTGACAAAGTCTTAGTCAAAATCACACCGAAGGTAGCGGCAAGATCTGTGTCTAGTTTCTTTTTCACATTTTCTTTCTCTTGTATTTTTATTTTTTATTTTCTTTCTATTCTATTTTTATTTTTTATTTTCTTTCGTTTGCCTTGTCAGGAAAGGACCACGGGGTGGTAGTGACCTCATTTGTTGAAGTTTTATGATATTATTATGTGGCATACCGTGGTGGACAAACCAGCGGCTCCTGCCTTCGGTTTAATCTTAATTCTGATAAATTAAATGAATATACAAAAATATATTTAAAAATATACAATATTTATATCTTTATTTATAATTAACTTCATTTTTATTCAAATAAGGTATTCCAACTCTAATTAAACCAACTCAAATTGACCGTTTGGTTGCCAGTTTGCTTGGCATAGTCAGAGATTCGGACGCTGTCAAAACTGTGGCTTTGTTTACTCAAAATTCATCTTAATTTTTTTTTGTTTGGTAAAAAGTAATAAAAACTGATATAAGGTCTACCTGCTCTTAACTTTATGGCATGGCTACTTTATTTTATGACTGTTACTATTTCTATCCTTGCACTTACGTTCACGCGGTTTCCTTCCCAAATTTTTGTCATTCCATTTAAAGTTACAAGTGAAATAGAATCCAAATCAGAGGCAATATCTAACTTACTATAATTCATTTTCAAGTTGAGGATATTTTAATTAAGTTGCAGGTAATTAAAATTGCCCCTAAAGATAATAAGGTATGCATCTCTTAAAAAAAAAAAAGTTTAAAACAACTTCAAATGTATTGGCTCGTTTGGTGTTTGATAAATTTGTAAAGTTTATTATATTTTTTATGATTATATTTAATAATTTTTATCATTTTTATTATTTTTTAAAATAAATGTATAAGGATTATTTTTTATTTATTCTATTTTTATTTTTATATTTAATTTTTTATATACTAATCGACACTCCTACTTTCAGTGGAGTTAACGGGGAAAGAAAGATTGCAACTTTATACATTGAAACCCACAATCAACTTTGATTTTAATTATAAAAATCGGAAAGAAGGATCTTAAGCTGCACAATTTTTTTTAAAAAAAATTGATTGAGTAGGGAAAAAAGAAATTTATATTTGCATCAAAAGAATCTTTAAATTGCAATGGAACTATGGAACGTACGGAGTCATTTCTCTGTTTTTTTTTTTTTCAAAAGGAGGAATCCAGCTAAAAAGGAATATGGTTCAATTAAAATTTGTGAAAGAAAGTTTCAAAGATGATAGGGGCCTTCTTGCGTAGGTAACAAACCTCGTCTCGTATGAAAAGAAAAAATTATATTTAAAAATACAATTATAAATTAAGTATTTCAATGGCTGGGACGAGTGAGAGAGACCCCATGAGTCTCATAAATGTTATAAATATTGCAGTCTGATGAGAGAGAGTTCGTAGTTGTTGTTGTGTATCGAACTATCCGTAATATCTATCTCCCCTGCTTCTCACTTCATCTCAATTCGCTGTTTCTAGAAACCACAGCTGTTGTACCGTTTCGGTATTTCTTGTTCATTTTCTTCAACTTTTTCTTTTCCGGGAACGAGTGTGTGAAAAGTCTTCAATCTGTGATTCCATAAAAGGTTTCTGTTGAAAAACAGCGGAAGCTTTCTGGATATCCCAAGAAAATTTTCTCTCATTTTCTCGGTGACCATCTTTCTTTTCTTTCAATTTTCGCGAGAATTTGTGGGTGTGTTTGTGATCCTCTTGGGTCTTGCTTTCTGTGTGAAGATTTAAGGGTAAAGCTTCAGCTTGTATATACCTGAGAAGTGGGTTTCTTAAGTATCGAACAAAGACGAGTAGGGTTGAGTTTTCTTGAAGGCTTAGTCAAATAGCGAAAGAGAGAGGGAGAAAGTAGTCAATGTTTAGACAATAATTGCGGGGAAATTAGAGTCTCTGGCCGAAGTTTTAGTGGCGAATTTACAAGATTGCCGGCGAAGTTACCTTTCTGGGAAAACAGACAGATAAGGAAGGAGAGATAGAGAAAAGTTGACAGCAAGATTGAGTTTTCCGGGAAATTCGGTGTCCAAGCGTCAAAAATAGAGGTCTTTACGGAAGCCATTTGCATTTCAAATATTTTCCTCCTCCTTCGAAACAGATCATTCCATTTCCGACAATTTCTCTATCTCTCTCTCTCCTTTCTCCCCCTTGTTTTATTTTCTCGCGTCTGGGTTGTCTGTTTTCAGGGTTGGGAGTGAAGCCGAAACACCCCCATCCCTTTCACCTTCTTCTTCTCTCCCTGTTTTTTCTTTCTCCTTTCCGTCAAAGCTATGATTTTCGATAAAGGCTCAATGCAATCTAACCTCGACTGCTTCCTCAGACGTACCACACCTGTGGTTCAATCCCAATTTCTACCGAAGGTAGGTACCTTTTTTTTTTCCCCGATGATCATGAAACGTTTGATCTTAACTTTTTGTGTTTTTTTTTTGGTTGTCTGTATATTTTGACAGTCTGAGATTAGGAACCTTAATCGATTATGGCATCCGTGGGAGAGAGAAACCGTTGAGTATTTCACCTTGGGTGATCTCTGGAATCGCTACGACGAGTGGAGTGCGTACGGAGCCGGAGTTCCGATCACTTTGAACAATGGAGAGACACTTGTACAGTACTATGTGCCTTACCTCTCTGCAATTCAAATATTCACGAGCAATACTTACAGGTATGCATATCAACATCAGAAACCATATTGAATCATTTTTGTCTTTTTGACCAAATCAAGGCCTTTTTCTTCCTTTGTTTTCCAACATCGTTAAACTCTGAAAGTTCTTCGTTTTCATTGATGAAAGATCATGTTTTGCCTAATGTTCTTATGGGTATGCTCATGTTTATGAAATGGGTTCTCTTGTATAAACCTTGGATTGAATAGCTGTGTGAGGGGAGCTTAAATGCATGAATATGAATGATATTTTCAGGGAAGAGACTGAGTCAGGCGACAGTGAGACAAGGGATTCGTGCAGTGATTCTTACAGCGAGGAGAGTGAGAGTGATAAGTTATGGAGGTGGGATGGGAGTTCTTCAGAAGAAGGAGGTTTGGAGCAAGACTGTCTCTGGCATCTGAATGATAGATTGGGTCACCTCTATTTCCAATATTTTGAAAGATCAACTCCTTATGGGAGAGTCCCTCTAATGGATAAGGTGTGTTTGTTTGTCCTCGTTCTTGTTCAGCCATTTTTTTTCACTTTACCTTTTATCTTTCTTGTCTCTTGTTTATTTTACTTTGATTACTATTTCATCTCTATCTATTCTGCTTTTCCTGTTCTTAATACTATTAAAATGGCTTCGTTGAGTTTAGGAACAGGGAATGGGCTTTTGTGTTGTGTTGCGTTGTCCTAATAATCACCCAAGTTCCTTTCATTCATGATAGGCATCCATAAAAGATAAACTGTTAACTTTGACTTCTCAGTATGAATCTAGAGACTCAATTTTCCCTTATATGTGTCCATATTAACTTCTCTCTTTTTCTCTCTTACACACACAAGTGGAAACAGGAATTATATGTATTCTGATTTCTTCCTTAAATGCAATTGTTATACTTCTTTAGCATATGTTCTCCTTCCGAAACTTTTTTTCCCCTCCTTGGATGTGATACCCTTCATTGAATTTAGTCTTCGGTGTATGAATACGACAAATTCCTCAAGTATATCCTGTTTTCCACTATAAAGATTCCATTGTTGAGTAACTTTTGTTCACTTCCAGATTACTGGGTTAGCTCAAAGATTCCCTGGGCTGATGTCATTAAGAAGCGTAGATCTTTCACCAGCTAGCTGGATGGCTGTAGCTTGGTAAAATTTTTCTCACACTTGGATTTGGTCCCAAGATACTGTTGTTACTCGGATTTCTAAGCATTTCCTAAGTTCAATTGATGGATATGCACTGTTGTTTCAGGTACCCCATATATCATATCCCTATGGGAAGAACAATCAAAGATCTGTCGACCTGCTTCCTCACATACCACACACTATCATCTTCATTCCAAGGTAGTGAGTCCAGTCCCTATTCATCCCTGTGGATATTGAATTGGGGAATTGTAAAAGAATGAGCAGTGAATGGTGGGTTTGTGTGTGTTTTGTTGTGTAGATATGGACTTTGAAGATGATAGTGAGGGAGGGCACGCGAAGAGAAAAGAAGGGGAAGGCATGTCACTGCCACCGTTTGGATTGGCCACGTACAAGATGCAAGGGAATGTGTGGGTCTCAGGCAATTATGGTAGGGACCAAGAAAGGCTATTGTCACTACTGAGCGTGGCAGATTCATGGTTGAAGCAACTAAGGGTCTCTCATCATGACTTCAATTACTTTACTGGCATTCGCCATCCCTGAAATTCTCCTTTCCATAATCCCTTCTTGGCAAGCCTTTGACGACTCAAATTCTCCTTGTTCCGATGTTAAGGTTTTATAAAATAGGTTTTCCACAATATTGCACCAGATGTAGTTGGAAAAGAAAAGATTGAGAGTGCCTTGTAATGTTAGTCCCATATCTTCAATCTTTTTCTTTCCAACTGCATCGTGTCAATTCCCCTTTGAATTGCAGAGGTCCGGATACAAGGTTTCATTATGACTTGCTTTGGATTGTTTTTACTTTTACCTTTTGTTTTTTTTGGGTGGGTGTGACGAGTGAGGAGGATATAGTGGTGGTTACATAACCCTTGAGAGAGCATTTTAGGAGCAGCCTTTTAACAAAAGGGTGACTGATGAGTTTGACTCTTTTTTATCAGCCTCTGTTCAAGAGGCTTTGTATGTAGAAGAGAAGAGGGATAGGACTTCGAACTTGCCTGTTTGGTATCAAAATGAAAAGGAGAATGAAATGAAAAAAAAAATTGTGGATAAACAAAGATATTTGTGTTCTTATCTTAATTAAAATATAAAAATTAGATATTGTTAAATAATGATTATAAAAATATAACTTTAAATAGAGAGAATCTCTTAATGTTGCAAGCAATGAAATGCTCCCTTGTGTATCACTTGCTTTTGACCATAACGGACTTAAATGAGAGATGTGGAGCCAGTTTGTAAATTTTGTCAATATTTCTGGCACCCTGCATTTGTAGTTCTTCATGTACACCTCATTTTATTAGCTCAATTACGATGAGCATCAATGCTCACTCCAAAATATCGCTATCAGATTTAGATTTAAATTTTTCTTTGAAATGAAATGGTTTATTAATTTCATAATCAAAGTTGACGAACGCGAGTAACCAGCGAAAAAAAAAAAAAAGAATTTTGCAACAACTTTAATAGCTCATGAACGGTGAATGGTTGTGAAGATGCTGTAAATAGATGTGGTTATGGAATACGGATGAAGAGGCTTACCCAAATTTTATGGGCACTTTTGTTGCGTCATAATACTATTATTGTAATTACCGAATTCTGGCATAAGGTATTGGATTGGAGCTGTAATAATCAGTTATATAATCCCTGATTTGAGTTTCTATTAGCTCTTTTTTGCACCTTTTTCGTCGATGCAGAATATGTAACAGATAAAACTTCATTTCCTTCTTATCTTTAAATCCTACTTGCCACGGAAGGTCTCACAGATTTGTGCTTTAATTTTAAAAAACAAAATGCTGATCGCATAAATTTTAAATATATAAGCTTGGGGTTGCTCGGCAAGGTGAATCAATCTAAATATGCTTAACTAATTTCAAAGTTACTTGACAATAATAGGAAAAAAAATGCCTCAACTTATTTTCATTAAAAAAATAAAACTTTTTATTATAGACGCAGTTAGTATTAAAGATTTTACGTAAGCTGCTTATAAGAGTTAAGCACCTAGCTTTATTTGAAATTATACCTCTTCAATTAATTGAAGAATTAACTGTTATTTTAACACTTAGGTATGCATATATGAACTGAAAAATTTAGCGGGAGAGAAAAGACAATATGATTATGATCTCCATTAGGATTTGACGTGCAACAGGATATTCGTTTAGCAACAATATTAATATTAATTAATTTGTGGATCTAGAAATTGAGAGGTATAAAGGAAAATTAGCGATAATTGTGGCTAATGTTGTAGTAAATGGCGGCGTCAATAGCCATCAACACAAGTCTCAGCATCACCAATCGGTGTCGTTTTGGAAGTTTGACGTCATACAGCAAGAAAGCAACGAATTGGACGCGTGGCCGCAAACAATGGCCACCAAAAAAAAAATTGCTTTATTCAACATTGAAAATTATGTTTACTACAAAAATACAACTTCTTGTTTACTTTTCTCTATTAAACATGCATTTCCTTTTCTTCATCTTCATCTTCTTCTTCTTCTCTATTTAATACTCATATTTTTCTGTTACAGGGAGTCAATGACTCATATCATTCCCAAAGCCACATCCCTCAAATCCCGAGACATGCAACGAAGCAAAGAATTAATTTAGAAATTGTTATATCATTATATCATATTATTAATTTGTGATGAAATTATGAGATTTTGAAGGGTATTGGAAAGGAAAATTGTTAGAGATTAAAACGATTTATGATTCGTTTGAGTTAAAGTAATTTTTTACATAATACGAGACATTTTATAATTTAGTAGTCATAAGTTTGATTTTTATTGTTTTTATTTTTATAATTAAAATTAAAATTACAGTTATCACTAAAAAAGGAGTGAAACTTTAACTCTAAACAAGATGGAATTTTATGTGAGGAAGTGTGTTAAATTTATAATAAAATTATTTATAAATGTTTATTTAATAATATAAAAATGTTTAATTAAAGTAATCTATTGACATAATTAGTGCAAAGAAAAAGGCTGTTATCCACTTTAGTGTTGATGTAAAGGTAACCCAATTTGAGATTTTTGTTGAGAATGGCCCACTTCAGTGAACTGATCCAAGAACTGCAAAGGGCCAACCACCAACAAGCCCCTTACACTTTGCAGTAACTGACACATGGCTTCTCCAAGTCAATGCATCAATGTCATATTAGCTGTTCGCCACTTCTTACACCTGTCTTTGGATTAGTGTAAGTACTCATTTAAAAAAGATAAACGTATGAATTAAACTAACATTGTATGATTCATTCAATTTCAAAACCACATATGTCTTGTTATGAAATTCAAGAAGCTAAATTGTAATGATTTGGAAAGAAACTATAGTAGTAAGGGCAATGGTTTGCCGATGAAGTGAAGTTAAAGCTGGTAAAATATGCTAGTTTGGATTGTGAAAAATGAGTTGGTACGTTTCATTTACTCATATTAAATGAACTGAAAATTTTAAACTGATTCATTAGGTAGGTTAAATAAATAAATAAATAAATAGCATTTATTCACCTTAATAATAAATATTTTTTAAAATTTTTCAAATAATCAAATTTAAACTTCAACATTGGGACAATCCTCCCTTCAATTAAGAAATTAATGTCAACTTGCATTCATATTAATAATGTTCTTATATATATATATATATATATATATATTAGTTGTGTGTGTGTGTGTGTGTGCGCGTGCGTTTTTTTTTTTTTTTTTTGGGTAAACGAAGATTTCATTCCAAACAAATAGGGAAGGCCAGGTTCTAGTACCCAAGAAAAATTCAAAATAACAACTAATTAATTCCTACTCTGTGGAAACACAGTTCTAACAAAATCTATCTCAAAGGTAATAGACAAAAAATTGAGAACCAAATAAAAAAATTTAGTGAAGTCTAACTTCTTGTGAATTGCATATCTAGTTGACTTATTAGTGCAAGCGTTTCTCCCCTTGTGAATACGGCTGATGGAGACATGGGACAATCTTTTTATTCTTTTCAGCTGCTCATTTACATTACCAATTGCCAAATGACGAAGGATTAAGAGAAAAGATTTAAATAGACCAACTCATAAGTTAGGTGGGTTAACTTGTTTAACAGATATGTGTAAATGAGTTGAACCAATTTAATTATAATATTTGACAAGTTGTTAAAGTTTAACCCACTTCACCAAAATAATAAATCAAACATACCAGTCTGCTGAATTTGGCCAATTTTAAACCAAGCGTCAGCGTTGCACCAGTAAGCTGTCATGTGTATATATATTGTGTGAACTTCAATCATTCATGGCATCACAATTGCTTAATATTGCACTCTTATCGCTTTTCAAGTGGAAGACTTCTTAATTCTTCTTTCGCCTTGTGGTCTTGGGACTATCCAGGTGGGTGAACAAAAAACACACAGCGTGTCCCCTCAATGTTGTTAATGCTAAAATCTTATCCTTCCTCTCTCAAAATATTTTATTTGTTTGTTTTTCGTGCGCCAAGAAGTCATCGTCACCAGAGCCCAACACAAAAAATTAACCAATTAGGTGCGAGAATCTGGAGGCTTGATTTAGTATACACCTACTTAGGTTCAATATTCCAAATTTATGGAGTTAACAGGAAAACTTAGGATAGTGATATAAACCTAGCTAGGCATGATTGATCTCTGCCTTTTATGTTTGGCCTTGATGCTGCAATCTCATATAATGGAGAAAAAGGAGGACGAAAATGAGAAGTTTGCAATGTATAGATAGAATGATGGACTGCAAGTGTGGAATTCTATTAGTGCTCATACAGTAAGTGGAGTAGCCCCATCCCCAATATTTGGACCCAATTCTGTCAGTTTTTTCCTTCTCTAGCACTCGATCATGCCATCATGAATCTGCACAGCTCTCCTACCCCAAGAGTTCCTATTTCAATCATGTTTACCACTTTCCTCTTGACGAAGATGGCGATACACAAGTACTAGATGTGATGGAAATATTTGTTGCATTCTTTTATTATTAAAAAAAATTCAGTGGTATTTTTGTTCATATTTTGATAAATAATTAAGATTCAAATTAATCATAATTTAGGATTCACTTACATAGATTTTATCAAAAAAGAAATTAAATTATTTGATAAGATATAAATAAAAAATAATTTTAAATATTTACTACTACATAAATATGATTCATAAAAGATAGATATAATACATTTATATAGTATATTTTGGTACTTATTATTTTTTTCACCAAATTATCATTTTAATTATTTTTGTAAAAATAAAAGTACAAAAATTATTTCTTATTTTATCTACTTATTTTTACGTTTTTTTTTCCTCCTTTATATTATCCACATTATCTGACCAAACGGGTTCTAATTAATGCTAAGCACTGTGATTCAGCCGCGTGTAAGCTATATATATATTATTTAATATGATTTCTAGTCCATGAAGTTGGATGGGCCTAGTTCCAATACCTTACAAGGACCTGGCTACAATATTGTGGTATTTATAGCCCATATTGTAGCCGAGCGGATGTAACTCAACCTGAAGCCTAAGAAGAATCTTACCCTTCATTGATTTGTAATTAATTTTGCCTCTTCATAAATAATTTTAAAATTAATCTATATATCCTTCTCTTATAATATAATTAAATCAACATTTTTCTTTACGTTATGTTAGATTTCCTTTATTGTTTTTTTTTTGTTTTTAATGAAAGGAATTAATTCATAGATCGTGAGTGGTCTGATTCTCCATCAAATAAAAATCCTGAAAATCAACTCTAAATTGAAAGCCAAAATAAAAATTAAATTCCCTCACACAACAACATAGTTTTCAAACCACAATTAATATAAGGAGCATTGATTACAGGTTCTAACTAAAGTAGTCAAACTCCACCCAATATTCTGCGAAAATCAATTGAACTAGTATGACACATAATGATGTTTAGGTATTAATTTCAAATGGGGAAAGCTTCAATCATGGACGGAATTGCTGGGATACTGATAAAATTGTAGCGAGAGAAACCTGCTTCTTCCAGTAGCTTCTTCCATTCGGATTTGGTTCTCTCCCTCCCTCCTGTGGCATTGGCTATCATATGCAGATCAAATGCTATTCTTGTATCATCAAGTACTTCATTCCTCTCTGGCTCTAACACCATTTCTATTATTATTACCTTCCCTTTCTTTTCAGGGATTGCTTCTTTGCACTTCTTCAATATCTTCATGCACTCCTCATCACTCCAATCATGCAGCACCCACTGTCTCACACCCACACATTATTATTATTTAATCAACTTTTCTATTATTAGTATGATGAAAATAATTAACATCTTAATTAAAAAAATAAAATAATAATGAATTGATATTTTAAGCCTATTATATATATATATATATATATATATATGTATTTATGTATGTATGTATCTTCAATTTCTTCCCCATGTTAACAAATAATCCGAAAAGATAAGTAATGTGATCAAACGTAAATGCGTAATTACAAAGCATACTGTTTTAAGTTGCTTTCTTTGATGCCTTCTTTCAAGGTTAGTTGAAGATTTGTTTTCATTACATTATCTTCAAGTTACATCATATCACTAATTTTTATTAAATATTAGTTAATGAAGCCTTATCGCAATGATGAAATTAAGAGAATGTAATATTTGAAAAACTGAAATTTTTATTTCAAAATTTTAATCTTTATTTTAGTTTCATGTTATGTACTCTCCTGTTACTCATTTATATTTTAATTAATTATTAGTTAATAAAGAGTACTTATGCAGCGATAAAATTTTAAAAAAGTAATATTCAAAAATCAGAAATGAAGAATTGAAGATTAAAATTTTGAAGAATCAAATAAGACAATTTATATTTTTAAGTGAAGAAAATTTCTGCTTACTCAAAAGGTAATCAAATATATATACATATACCTTAAGAAGAACAGCTTGTGCACTTGGAATGGCCTCAAACATGTTGCCGCTTACATGGGTGACTCCTTGATGCTCTGGGGCTGTGGCGATGACATGTGGCAGATCAAAGTTGATGCCTTTGATGTGCGGATAGGATTTAACGATCTCAGCTATGAAGCCTCCGGTCCCACCTCCTACATCCACAAGCGATCCCATACTGCGGAACCCATCCTTATACTCACACAGCACAGCCTCCACAACGATCTTCACTGCACTTTGCATGGCATTATTGAACAAAGCGTTAAACTCAGGGTTTTGAGAAGCGAAGTCCCAAATGTGGCAGCCATGAGCCTTGTTGAAGGCGGTCCCACCATCTCTGACGCATTGACTCAGGTAATGCCACGGGGCAAGCTGCCAGGGATGGCTTTCCAATGCGATCAAGGGAGCGAGGCTGAACTGGGTCCCATGAAGAAGCCACGTGGATGCCTCCGTCAGGCCGTAGAGGGTCTCTCCACCGTCGGAGGCGTGGTGCGCGGCGAAGATGTTCTTGCGTACGAGCAGTCTCATGATGCGAGCGAGGTAGGAGGTGCTCGGAGAGGGAGAGTTCAAGGAGGCGGCTATTTTAGACAAGGGAATCGGGCCACCGTGAGAGTGTATTATATCAGCTATGCGGAGCTCCACAGCACAGTTTAACGCCATGGAGTCCACAAAACCAAAAAGCAGCTTCCAAACATCTACTTGCCCATTCACTACCGCTTCCAACTGTTTCAGTTCCATTTCTATCCCAATGCCAACAAGTGAAAGAAGCAAGCAAATTGGGTTTGGTTTCTCTTTCGAAAACTACCGCTATTTATCTTGTTCTCAAAGCAATAGCGTCGAGTTTTATATTATCATTATGATTATTATTACGGTCAGAATATTTTGAGCTAACGTGTATATATTAAGATTCTTTTCTGTTAATGATTTTAAGGATGCATTCTTCATTGATTTGATACATTTTTTGGCTCCAAATTTAACAATATTATTAGTTTAATAACCATAAAATATAAGTCAAAATTATTAATGATGATTTTGAAGAAGTGATTACACCACGTTATATGTGCTATTATAATGTGATATATGGTTTCATATGAAGTTTATATACTAGTTGCGTATATATTTTTATTCCTTATAATTAGTATTATATTAATCAGATTAGTTACAGATTATAATAGCTTTTTTTTGAAATTGTAACAAAATTGATCATGAGTTTTTACTTTATAATTTAGTCTTTTAAAGTAGAAGTTTTGAATTAAAATAGTCGATAATAAATTGTAGTAGGTTAAACAAATTTTAATGACTTTCCTATCTTTCATTTTCCATCACTGGGCTTTTGACATAGTCAAAAAATAAATAATTAATTAGTGTATTTTGAGTAAAATAATCCACCATATCTGCATATATTATATATGGCACGATGTTATCCCCCGCCATTTGATTATACTGAACAGTTGAAAATGCTGATGTCTATTAGATTCTTATATTATGAATTATTTAGTTATTTTTGGACATTAGCACTTTAATTGAAAGTTTGAATATATGATTTTCCGTCTTTGATTGACATATTAGGTAGGGCGCGCGTGCATCGATATGTATAATTTATCTTGAGTTTGATCATAAATTTTTTAACGGGTCGGTCACTGTCTTCAGATTAAGTAAACCACGCCCGCCAATTGGGTTTGCCTGAGATGCATGGCTGGCCGAAAACGAATTTAGGTAGTATAGTATAACTGTAAACCAAAGAAAAAAAATGTAGCAGTTCAACGTAAAATTTTTTTTTGGGCCTGAATTCTAAGAGGTTCGGTGATGCCATTATCTGCACTCTAACTGCTACAAAGGTTCGTGATAAGAAAAAAATGTAGCAGTTCAACGTAGAATAAAGGTTCGTGATAAGAGAAAAGGAGTTAATGCAAAGTTAAATTGGGTAGGTTGATTTCCATACGAATGCAAAGCTTGATGACTTTAGACAGATGTTAAAAAGTCAAACGTAATTATGTAGCTAACGTGATTGGCTTTTTCGTTAGAGACAGAGTACTAAATTAGAAGTGCACTTCAAAAAGTCAAAAAAGCAAAGGATAAGCCTAGTGAGCTTTCAGCCATAGGGAGGAGGAATGAATTAAAATGACTCTTGAAAAAGTCAAAAGAGCAAAGGGTCTTACCTAATGAGCTTTCAGCCATAAGAAGGCTCAGTTTTTTTAATTTGAGGTACGTGCCTTTATTTTTTTTAGTCATTTGTAATTATTTTATGTGTTGTCACGAAAAAAATAATAATAATTTAGTCAAATTTTTGATTAATTAATTAGTCATTAAGATTATAGTTGTTTAGTTAAAAATTCAAGGGAGATCACAACTGCCTAATTGAAAGGTTAACTAAGATTGTTATCGCCTAACTGAGATCTTAATTAACTAGTTGAAATCTCGATTGACTAGAGAAGATACTATTTAGTCAGGGGCTCAACTAGATTAACTAAGAGCTAGACTAAATTAATTGAGAATTTAATAATTAAGTAGTTGGAAAAAAGGAGAACGTGTACTCAATCGATTGCATCATGTTTTTCACTCTAATTGTTTTGTTTAAGCATAAAGTTAATGGAAGTAGAAAATATAGATGATATAGGGGGTAGTTACTAGTTAAAGAAGCCATTATAAAGTTAGTAGAAGTCAAGAAAATAGTGGAGATATAAAATACAAATAATAACTTCTTATAAGGAGTGGCTACCAACCGAAAAAATTACTATAAAAGGGAAAGAATGACCACAATACAAGACACACATTCAAACTATAATAAATTATTCAATAACTTACTTTTATCTTATCTTTTGGATATTTATTTTTAATCTTTATTTATTTCTAACTTTATTTATCTGTTCTTTGCACTTTATTTTTAGTTTATTTCTAGCATTTTATTATTATTTTTGACTCATTAATAGAGTTGTTAATTTCTTTGAAGTTTTTTTTATTGTTATTCTTTATTGTCTGAATTTGTACCAATGTTTAATTAATTTAAAGTAATAGATTTTTGGCTTTCAATTTCACTTATTTATTTTTTTTCTCCAATTTATTCCTATTCAGGCCGTTGTTTACTTAGGCTTAAATACATTTAAGACTTAGAAGAACTCATTTTTGGAGAATCTATGTCTTATTTTCATGATTCACGTATAAAACAGGATTGAAAAGAATTATCCAAAATTCTACATCACTGACTATCCACTCTCAACAGATTAGCTAATCATAATTTCCACAAAAAAACTCCCCAACAATGTATAATATAATTTAAATAATTAAAAAAACATTTTGTTGAATAGTCAATGAGTATTTAATTAGGAATGTTTAAAATATCCAAATTTTACTAGTGTTTGCAAACTTTATTCATTTCAATTTAGATAAAAATAAGCTAGTGTTTGGAGAGTTTCTTTTAGTATTTTACAGGATTTAGGTCCAAGTTTAGAAGTAAAATATTCAAACTCATGGCATATTTACTATTATTTTACTGCAACAACTTTAACCTGAACTTTTAAAAATGCTAAAAAAAAAAAAATCTCCAAACACAAACTTGTTTTTTAGTATCATGGAACGAGTAAATTTTATAAATACTCATAGAATTTGAATATTTTACTAGTACCTAATTAAATACTGAGGGAGCTTCTAATAAAATATTTTTAAATATTCATTTTTTATAATTATTATCTAATTATTTAAATATTTATTATACGAATAAAATATTAATTACAAATAACTAAAAAAATGACGGCATGTATCTCAAAATAATAAAACTTAGCCATCCTATGGCTGAAAGTAGCCTTGGCCGAAAGCAAAAGCATAAAGTAAAATAGTGAAGCGTATACTTTTGAATTTTAGTCAGCCGGCCTGGTGTTAGAAGGATGGCTTTCTCACCGGTCGGGTTGAAATAATTTATTTATATTATAATTTTTTATAACAAAAATGACTTTTAAACCATAAAAGACTAATAGTATTGGCAATTGATGAAATTAAATATTAATGCACCAATTTCGAGCTCCACAGGGGCTTTCAGTGGCTCTTGAGCAGGATTCCATAGTGCAATTTGCAATTAGAGAATCCTAATTAATCAATTATAACTGTTGGGTGTTCTAGATGATGAAAAGCCATCTTTATTTCTCAAAGAAAATAATAATAATAATACTAGCTAGGCAGCGTGCGAGGGATTTCCTTTCCGCAATTCTTGAAATGTTGACACAATACTGAATAGTCAAATGTGGATCAGTTGCAATGTTTGCTATACAAAAAAATAAAAGAAAATAATAATAGTTATTTGTTATAGTTGATTAAGACACATGCATTTGGTCTTCCTAATAGCAATAATTGGGTAAGAACTTGCTAGAAACCACAAGAATGGTAGTTACAATACTTTTGTTATAGAAGTTCACAACATCTAGAAGCTCGGATGAACATAAATACAGAAACACAAAAGATTCACATGTTACCGAATTAAAAACGTTGTGTTCCATCATGTTGGAACGAGACCCCCTCAGCGATTGAACGTAGAGTTTCATGCTTCATCCATTTGGTGTACCTAGTTAAACGCAATTTGGATTATAGCTTGTTAGAAAAAAAATGTGATAATCTTGTAAACACCATAATTCATTTCGTATACGTCGCAGTAAGAAAAAGAAACCTATATTTTTATGTTCTTTGACACAAGCTTATCAAGAATTTTCTCAAAATGTTGCTCGCTGCGGCCCTAATATGTTAACATTTTTATGATAACAAAATTTTTAAGATTAGATAGTTAAAATTTTAATTTCACGAAATTAAAAGTATCAGTTGACTAAGAATTTAAAAATGCATTAAATATTAATTTGATCACATTGAATTTTTTTCTTTTAGACTAATATCACATGGAAGCAAAATAAGAAAGAAATAAAGGGTAGAATTATACCTTAATGCAAATTACAACATCATATATAGATAAGGGAACAATTAGAATTGAAGTGTTGACGGTAAAATCTACGAATTTAATTCCAGCAATCAAATTACACTATTCAAATGAAGCCAATGGCATGAATTAACCAAGATTTAATAGTCCAAATAAAATAAGAGAGATTGTGGACTTGATAAGGAATCCATAGACGCAATTATTAGTTTGATAAGTAAAGGGAAGAGAAAGATAGATCACACAACCTACTTTGCCCCTTAGAGTTTCAGAATAGAGAAGAAGAGAGAGAGCTCGTGCAGTTTCTAATATGATACTTATATTTATAATTAACTACCTTCTTATCTTCTCCATATGAGCAAGTCTTATGATAGGAAACTATTGGCTACTAAAGGGATGTAAGTTGGGGTCTTATCCCAATAGATATGTATGTAATCCAACCTATCATAGATTATATATTTTTAAACAAAACCCAATTTGTTTAGGATTCAATTATCAAATACAAAACTAATTGTTTAAAGATAATATATATCATTATCTTATAATTAATTAATGTTAATCCATATTAAATATTAATTTATAAAATTAATCTAACAATCTCCTACTTGGATAGCATTAATTAATTATGCACAAAATGACAATAAACAATCAGTGCATATTAATTCATAAACAAATCCAAAAGAATTGACTCAAAATCACTAAATCCGATAAAAAATCAAGTGATTTATGGCGTATTAACACACAATCATTGAATTCGAAAGGAAAACAAATAATATTAAATGCATTGATAATATCTCAATTTCCTATTGAGCAAAACAAAATTGCATAAGTGGTCTTAAAGTAAAACAAAAAAGATAATTATATCTTAGTCTCCCACTAAGCTAAGGCTACATGAAAGATTTAACAAAACCTATACGAGTTATATGATTCTGAAATACTCTTACGGGTAAGCCTTTAGTCAACGGATCTATAAGTATTTCTTCACTCGGGATGTGTATAATGCGAGTTTGTGACTCAGCAACCTTTTCTCTAATGAACAAGAGCTTAACATCAAAATGTTTGGTACAACTAGAATTCTTGTAATTCAGAGAGAAATATATAGCAAACGAATTATCACAGAAGATGGTTAAGGGTCGTGATATAGAACTAACCAAACGCATGCTAGAAATCAACTTCCTTAACCATATTGCCTGATAGGTGGCCTCATAACATGCGAAATATTCTGCTTCTATAGTGGAGGTGGTTGTAAGTGTCTGTTTAACACTTTTCCACGAAACAGCTTCTCTAGATATCATGAAGATATACCCAGAAGTTAACTTGCGATCATCTATACAAGAAGCAAAATTTGAATCTGAATAGCCAACAATCTCAAGTACATTAGATTTGTAAGTCAACATGTAGTCTTTGGTACCTTGCAACTACCTCATAACCTTCTTGATAGCCTTCCAATGAGTCATTCCAGGATTACTCAAGTATTTTCTGAGCACACTAATAGCAAAGGCTATATCTAGACGAGTGCATACCTATATATACATAAGACTGCCCACAGCGAAAACATAAGGAATCATATCCATTTCAGTCCTTTCAGCATCATTTTTAGGGCATTGTGATCGAGACAATGAATCACCTTTTTGAATAGGTGCAGGACTAGATGCACAATTTTCCATTTTGAACTTTTTAAGTACTCTTTCAATGTAAGTTGCTTGAGACAGACCTAAAGTGTCATAAGATCTATCACGATGGATTTGTATCCTTAGAACAAAAGATGCCTCACCAAGATCCTTCATATCAAAATGGCATGACAACATATGTTTTGTCTTCTTTAGAAAAATCATGGAAGTGTTGGCTAGTAGAATATCATCAACATAGAGTACCAAAAAGACAAAATTACTCCCATCAAATTTTTTGATAAATACATTGATCTGAGTTGTTCTCAATGAACCTAAGAGAGGTGATAATCTCATCAAATTTCAAGTATCACTTCCTAGAGGCTTGTTTCAATCCATAAATGGATATTCGTAGTTTGCATACTAAATGTTCCATTCCAGGTTCAACAAAACCATCTGGTTGAGTCATGTACACTTCTTCATACAAGTCTCCATTAAGAAAAGTGGTCTTGACATCCATCTGGTAAAGTTCAAGATTAAATTGTGTAATGAGAGTCATAACCACCCTGAAAGCATTCTTTGTAGATACTGGAGATAAGGTTTCTGTGTAATCAACACCTTCTTTTTTATTGTAACATTTAGTTACAAGTCTGACTTTATATCTTTCAATTTCACCAGAACTTCCTCATTTAGTTTTATAGATCCATTTGCAATCAACTAGTTTACACCTATCCGGTAATTTCACAAGTTCCCACACATGATTTTAATGCATGGAGGTAATCTCATCGCTCATAACTTCCATCCATTTAGAAGAATTAGGAGTAGACATCGCTTACTTAAAAAATTTGAGATTTGTACTTTTAATAGTATCATATTCGAATTACTGCAAATAAACCATATAATCATTTGGTATTGTAAGCCTTCGGACTCTTTGAGAACGTCTCAATTCAATTACTGGCTCACCTGCTTCTTCCACAGGGAGTTTTGCATCCACTCTAATTGGATTTTCTATAACTTCATTCTCGTTAGACACAAGGGGTGTTAAAATAGGTATAAGTAAGATGGTGCTCTCATCGCGCAAATTAATGATTTTAGGTACAAAGCTCCCATTATCTAAGTCATCCTTAAAATAAAATACCCAATCAGAGTCGATGATCTTAGTGTACATAGGGCAATAAAATCTACATCCCCTTGAGCTTACACAATACCTAATGAAAAATTCACTAACTGTTCTTGAATATATTTTTTTTAATTGAGGATTATATGGCTTTACTTCTGCTTTATAACTCCATACTCGAAAATGCTTTAAACTCGGCTTCCTTCCAGTAAAGAGTTCATATGGAGTTTTTGACACTATTTTATTGGGTACTTGATTTAAAATATAAATAGAAGTTTTCAAAGCATCACCGCACAAGAATTCTGGCAAGGAGGAGTGGCTAATCATACTTCTAACCATATCTATTAGAGTACGATTACGCCTTTCTGCAACCCCATTTTATTGTGGGGTCCCAGGCATTGTATACTGGGCTTCAATGCCATGTTTATGTAGAAACAAAGCAAATGGACCTGGATTTCTTCCTACCTTAGTATACCTCCCATAATACTCTCCTCCTCTATCTGATCTTACACATTTTATGGCCCTACTAGTCTTCAATTCAACTGCTAACTTAAAATTTTTAAAAACATCTAGTGATTCTAATTTCTCACATAGAAGATCAATCAAACTATGTTTATAATGATCATCTTTAAAAGTAATGTAGTATTTGAATTTTTCTATAGTCGCAGTTATAATGGGCCTACATATGTTAATATGAATTAGGTCCAAAATATTCTCAAATCTATTTATTTCTTTGTTTCTAGCTCTAACAAGAAGTTTTCCTTTAATACAATTAACATAAGTTTCAAAATCCAAAAAAAAAAAAAATCTAAATCTTACAACACACTTTGTCTGACCAATTTCTCCAATCTATCTTTAAAGATGTGGCCCAAATACCGATGCCACAAAATAAAAAAATTTTCATTAATTTTTTTTGGGCGTTTATGCCCAATCATAGTATTAATAAGAGTATTAGAAGATTCAGTAGGACAATATTTTAAACTCAAATAATATAAGCTAATGAGTTTCATAATATATCCTTTGACCCCTGACACTTCATCATAACGGGGGTTTATCAAACAACGACAAATAATAAACCTTTTGAGTTTTGTCAAGTCTCATAAATTTCTCCTTAACTGCATTCATATACTCTAATGCAGTGTCTTTGTTTAGAATGCTCTCTCTAATTTCTTTTCTTTTAATAGTGTATTTAATCATCACTAAACAGATCTGATTTAACTCATACATTATTTATGATGGACTTTATTAATAGAATTGGATTCAGGTGTAAAATTTTCAAACTTACATTTCTGAGTGCCAAATCTTTTTTTTCAGAAATTGTCAAATATATATTCAAAAACTCCTTTCATTATAATTCGTTCTATCAGGAGTCTTCACCATAAATAGTTACTAGAAAGCAAAAACTGATATGACCACAAATTAGGAAATAATTAATTATGTATGCACAACATAATTATAACACAAGATTCTCAATCAAAATTCAATTTGGCAACTATACAACAAAGTGGTGTTAAGTAGAATTCATATATATCATAAAGATTTGGTCTTTACAAAGAGTTTATACAATATGTATTCAATATACCCATACCGAGAGGGTATAAGAAATATTGAAAACATTAAAAGAAAGCTATTTGCCTATCTAAAAGAGTCAAATCCAAAAAATTACATGAATAATGTCACACCGATAGGGTGTATCTATCATCAATGTAATACATATACATGCCTTTATTATTTGCTTATCCAAAAGAGTCAAATCCAAAAGATTACATGAATAATGTGACACCGATAGGGTGTATCCATCATCAATGTAATGCATACACAGACCTTTACTATTTGCCTATCTAAAAGAGTAAGATCCAGAAGATTACATGAATAATATCACACTGATAGAATGTATTCATCATCAATGTAATACATACATAGACCTTTACTAATTAGAATACTTCAACGGTTGGACCCACAGTAAATGGTGCAACCATTAAGTAACAAAAAAATGATCCATTATATTCTGAAACATCTACATTTAAAATTTAAAAATTTATCTAATATGGCTACACTTATAATTGGGGAGAATGGCCCATCATCAAAATGCAGAATATTACAAAGTATGTTCATGAATTTTCTTAACCTAAAATTCAATAAATAAAACATATTTATTTATTATATAACTTTTCTAAACTTTAAAATAAATATTTTTAGACTCAACAAAATTATTAAAAAAATAATGTTTAAATATAATTTAAAAATTAATGAGCCCTGGGTCTACAGGCCAAAGGCCCAGTGTGTGCATCACATGCGCATGGGAACGCGAGTGGGTGTGCATGGCTAGAGTTGGTCATCTTTTCCCCAGCTCCAGCCACACAACAATGGAGGTTTCATTGCGATTGTTGAATTCTTCATATCCTAAATAACCCCTTTGCGCAGATTAAATATTTTAAAACTCTTCCTAGCAACGATGCAATTAAGATGATGCAAACAATTGGAGAAAATAAGCGCTAAAATCCTTTGAACAAAGAACTCAAAATTTTCGAACAAGGTTCTTTTCAATTTGCATCTTTGTAAGCTTTGTTCTTCCAATTAAATTATAATTCTAGTTCATATGAGTGTATGGAAGATTTATATAACATTTAATTTGATTTTCATGTGAAGAAAGAGGAAAAAAAAAACAAATTCAAAAATATAAGCGCTAAGTACAAACTTGAATGTTTAATATGAAATTACTGATGAGGAAACTCGAATTAATTACATTATTGATCTCATATACAATACAGATTTCGTTTAATTTCATGAAATTAGTCCACAATTGAAAATTCCCAATTCTTAGGGTTCTTAGATTTGAAAAATTGGGATTCTAGAATTACTAATGAAGAAGTTCGAATTAAATGAAATTAGACATACCAATCATATCATTAAACTTATATATAATATAGATTTTGTTCAATTTTATGAAATTAGTCTGCAATTGAAAATTTTCAATTCTTAAAGTTCTTAGGTTTGAAAAATTAGGAATTTTTTTTAATAAATAACTAGATTAATCAATACAATGGGATAGGAAATTATACTATCAACATTGCTCTGATACTATATGTTGATAGCATGAATTAACCAAGATTTAATAGTCCAAACAAAATAAGAGAGATTGCGTACCTGATAAGGAATCCAAAGGCGCAGTTATTAGTCTAATAAGTAAAGGGAAGAGAAAGATGGATCACACAACCTATTTTGCCCCTTAGGGTTTCAGAATAGAGAAGAAGAGAGAGCTCGTGCAGTTCCTAATATGATACTTATATTTATAATTAATTGCCTTCTTATTTTATCCATATGGGCCAGTCTTGTGATAGGAAACTACTGGCTACTAAAGGTATGTAAATTGGAGTCTTATCCCAATAAATATGTATGTAATCCAACCTATCATAGATTACATATTTTTAAACAAAACCCAATTTGTTTAGGACTCAATTATCAAATACAAAACTAATTATTTAAAGATAATATATATTATTATCTTATAATTAATTAATGCTAATTCATATTAAATATTAATTTATAAAATTAATCTAACAGCCAAAACTTTAGAGAAGATTACGACTTTAGAAATAAAGCAAAAGAAAGTCCATATACACAATGAAAGAGCTAAAATCAAATGGAAAATATGGCTGCAAAAGGTTGCAACACGATCAAACAACTGTTTTCATATGGGATTCAGATTCTCTACTTTTCTTTTTTTTACTCAACCTCTATAAATTAAATTTAAACGATTTATATTTGATATTTTTAATTTTTATATTTTGATATCTTTTTAATTTAATAAGATATAGGATAAAAAATAAAAATAATATTTTAATTATTATCTTTAAAAATAATAATAACTTAAATTAAAAATTAAAAAATAAAATATCAATTCTAGAGTATTTGACCTGAATGGTTTAAATTTAAAAAATTATCTACCTATTCATTTTTTAAGGATGAGTAAGGGATGTAAATTCGAAGTTATTACAATGGCTAGTTTCTAATAAAAGAATCAAAAGAAATTTTTAAAAGAGAAGTAACAAGGCAAGAATCAAGTTTTCATCGTCCATGCCTCCATTGATGCATTGCATTGAAGCTATGAAGATGACGTTAACGCTAGAAAAGGAAGCTTTTTTATTTTCATAATCTAATCACTAGAAATCCTACAAAAAGAAAGGAGTTGCAACATAATTTTTGTAGCAGCTACTTGCCTAACAAGGTCATTTTTAGAGGCAAGAATTATGTAGAAGTGATTATAGAATAAAAGAGAAAATACTTCCAATGAGTTGAAGAATTTTAAAAGATTCAAGTATGGACTAATAATGCAAAATTAGTTGAGTCATAATCTAACTGTTGGTACATTGCTTCTTTTACACACACACACACACACACACACACATATATATATATATGAAGCATTTTCTAACAAAGAAGTAGAAAAGATTCAAAAGTCTAAAACTGTTCAATATACAAAGTTATATTATACTTTCTTGTGTTTATAATTGAGTTGTCAAAGTAAGTTAGACTTGTTAAATTAACCTATTTAATTTATCATTTTAATAGGTTGGATTCAAATTTTATAAACTCATTTAATATTATAGTTAAAGGTAATCCCACCAATTTAATCTACCAATTAAATTGGTCAACTCATCTAAGTTGCAAGTTAGCATGTTCAACCTTTCTTTTTTTTAGTTTCCTATTAACTAAAAATGTGTTGTTTGAATAAATAAAAGGACTTGGCTATATAATATTGTTTTATAGCTCGTTTGATATAAATTTTTTTTTAATGAAAATAGAAATTGAATAGAATAAAAAAATTAATTTTATTTAATATGATATAGAAAGAAAATAAATTATTTTATTTATTTATTTGTTTGATATAATATAAATAATACAGGAATGGAAATTAACAAAAAGGCATAAATACTCTTGAAGAAAACAAAAATATCCATAATGATAGAGTTTGTTTGATTTCTTATTTTTAAAATAATTTTTTATTTTTAATAATAAAAAAATTGTTTGATAATATGTTTTTAGATTTTTAAAAAGTATTTTATAAAATATAAAAACACAATTGTGTTTTCAGAAATAAAAAAATTAAAATATTTTTTTAAATATTTTGTTTACTTTTATTCTGTAAAATAAAAAAAAAAGATAAAAAACAGCAATTTTTTAAAATAATAATTCAAACAAATTTTTAAAATTTTTTATCTTTAAAATTTATTTTAAAAAACATATGTTTTAAAAACATTACAGTCAGAAAAAAATTCAAACACGCCTTACTTTCTCTGGCTTTCTTTTACACTTGCTGTCGACCCCACGCCCTCCCCTTTCATCGTTCAAGCACCCCCTTCCTCTGCCAGCACGTTCTTCTCTGCAACTCCTCTAGGCAGTCGACCCATTAATTTCGGACGCCATATCTCCAGTCCTCTGCTAGCACACTCAATGGTTGCATTAAAAAAAGTTTAGAAATCAAGAAAAGAAGCTTATCTTTCTGCCATTGTCACACTTCAATGGGTAATGTTTAGACTCCAAAGTCATGGACAAGATTCTACACGTTTATCACAGCTAGAAAAAAAAAAACCAGAAAAAAAATTGGTCAACAGTATTGAAGTTACAGATCAAAACCGTGATTCTTTCCCAAATGCACAAATGGAAAACAACAGTCCGCATATGTATGGACAGACCCATGGGTATGGTGGAGCTGATGTACAATCACAAAGGGCAACATGGACATTTGGCGACGGATTTAGTTTTATTTTCCCTTTTCTTTATTGTCAGACTTCACGACATTCCCTCCCCTCTTGGCTTCTGTTCTTTGCACGACACCCTGCCACAAGTCCCTAACAAAGTCACAAAAATGCACGATGGACTGACGGACGGACGGCGGCAATAGCAACTCAACCATGGCAAAGGCATAGCGTTACGGATGGATGGACAGACAGCGGAACGAGTAAGAAATTGACGATTTTCTTTTCTTCCATCTTCCTCTGCACTTCTTCTTCTCTTGATTCTTGAAAGCTACTCAAGTAAAATTTGAAAATTAACCAAAAAGAGAAAAACTTAGAGGGGTTTTAAGGCTCTAAAACCCATTGTGGAGAGCATGCTGATGCCATATTGCTGTTTACAACTTTAAAAAGATATGGTTTTTTCTTACAAGGACTATGACTATCTGGGCTGCAAAATGTGTGACTATCTAAATTCGCGTTCATGTTGCTATCATTCTGTCGGATTGAGTTTGAGATCAGCATATTTCTGAGTTCATGTCAGAGTATCTTTCTTTTTTCTTTTTTTCTTTTTAGTTTTTTCTGGTCGGGTTTGGTTTTCCACCACTTTAAGGAGGGTGCCTGTTTAATCGACAGCCTGTGGTGCACGGTCTGCGGGGAAACCTTAGTGGTGTGGGAAAACCATCTTGTTGGCTATGGTGGTGAGTGTGAGAAAATCAACTATTGTATAAATTTATTAATTGAGAATACAAATCCCTTTGTGGAACGAAGGGATTGGACTGGACGTATGTTATGTTTATCAAATTAGAATGTGTTTTATAATTAATTGATTCTCATTTACAGTTAACTGGTTTTCACTTAAGTTTGTTTATTGATTCAATAATTACTTTTGTAGTTTCAAAAGAGTTGTAATAATGTTATTTTAATTATATTGTTTTAAAATATCATTTTTACACATGTAATTGCTTTCTAGTTGTATTCTTCACTTATGAGGTGTTTCTTGTTAAGTAATTTTTGTTTGTCTTTAACGGAACTTCATCAATAAATAGAAATTAAAACACAACCTAGGAGAACTGCCATTGCCCAAGAATAAATAGCAAAACTTCGATTTTCAAATTGTATATCAAATTCAAGAACTTATTTCTATAGTTCTTGAGTTGATAGGTTATAGCCACAATGTGGTTAGCTCACATTTTTTAAAGACGCTGGGTTATAGCCACAATGTGGTTAGCTCACATTTTTTAAAGACCAGCTATAACAAAGTTAAAAATAACCCTGTATTTCATTTGGAAGAGGAGAAGTTTAAGTAATTACATGTGATCCAGTGGCCATGGTAGTTCAATTAGATTATATATTGTTATGGAACTGTATATAATATAACTCTAGTTACAAAATTTCTACTTGGGCATATATTAGCTTAATCTGAATGACATTAGAAAAAAGCTATTGGTACAATAGACTGTAAGCTGGAAGGTCTCGTATTCTGTGAATGTATTCTAAAGAAAGATCTCTCTCTAATTGCTCCCGGGTTGCTTGCAGAACCTCCTGAAGCCATAAAGGAATTAGAAAAAGAGTCAATACAATTGCAGTGCATAGCAAAAGTGGATGATAAGCCCAAACAAAAATAGTAGTGGTGAGGGGATATATAGAGTGCATAGAAATAATACATTAAAGTTCATGTAGGAAGCATTCATAGCCAGCCATTTTGCATCCATCATCTCGAAAGCTATACAGTATAAAACATCGAATGCTTCTTCATCTTCTGCAATACCCAGCAATTCCACTGATAAGCATTTGAAGGAGTAGAAATTCAATATTTAACTGTGGTTACTTGGTCCAATATGTGTGTGTGTGTGTTTTTGTTTTTGGGTTTTTTTTTTTGTTGTGGGGGGGGAGCCAGTTGACAGGAAAAGAATGAGATGCAACACTATTACCTTTTAACAACTTGATAAAATTTGTGCCTGCAAGACTCTGAGATTTTTCTGCAATAATCGTTTAGCAGAGAAAATATTAGACACAGTTAGTTTTTCCCCACTCTCTTGTCCCTCTTGCAATTATGAAACCATAATTAGCAAAAAGAAATAGTAAATTTAATTCATAATTTGGCTGCCACAATCACTCTAAGGACTTTGCAAACAAAGTACTCCTTATGAGACTACGGCAGAAGAGTCTATAGGCTTTGTACTGTGCAAATTCTTCTGACAAAATTGTGTCATAAAAATTTCTCGTGAAGTGAAACATCTCCAAATGGCAAAAGCTTATGCCACCAAAATCTCAAAATATTACCATATAGAAAGGGTAAGAAGCTGTTGACCTTGGATACGAGCTGTTTTAAAACAGTAATGAAAATATACCAATATGAATCAAGAGAAAGCATAGTGTATCATTCTTTGGTCAAACAACTTTGTTCACTCTTTTTCTTTAAGCAGGGACAATGGTATGTATTCAAAACAAAGTCAAAATTGTTCACAAACCTGAGCATAAATCCAACAGCTGTATCAACATAAACGATATGTTAATGCCAGCGACAGCAAATGGATATTCCCACGTTGATCGCTTTCCATCTTTCTTGAGTAACAACCGATGAAAAGATGCCTTCATTTTGAATTGCCATAAAATTAGTGATAACTCATCTCTTTTACCAAAGAAAATATATAGAAACTAAAAATGTAAAAAGAGCATATGACAGTCGGATTCAGTTCTTCTATATATGCGAAAAAAAGAAGATAGAAGTGCATACCGGATATGTCCGTGCATGAAACAGCAGATTTTCAAGCGAAATAAAGCCACATCCCCTGAGAAAAGCAGGCTATCAGATAGAATACCTTTATATAGCAAAATCTGTGAATATGAAAAGGTAAAGCATACATTCTGGCCAAAAAGTAAATGGATAGATGAACAGGTGCTTTCATATAATATGTAATCAAGCATTATCACGGATTCAAGATCATTATTTGATGAGTTATCAAATTTCTGTGAAAGAAAATGGTTTAGTTTAAATCAATTAATTGTCATACGTCAGGGTACGACTAAGAAGGTTCTGAATTTCATTGCTAATACAGACCCTAACGATGGCGCTGAAAATATTTGATGTACTCAGCAAAGTTTTTCAAAAGAGGAAGCATAAGGTGGCAAAAATGTCATAAATGAATACCTGAAGTCGGTTGACGGATTAGAACCTTGCCATCCCATATCTTTCCACTGGTCAGATATCATCCCTCTCAAAGCGACATTAGGGAAGGCACAATGCCACAATGCTCTCAGTGATTCCTGTTCAAAGTTAACATTAGAGATAATGAAATCCAGCTTAAAAGTTGAAGGTATTCAAAATGAAATTTGTTATGATCCAGAAATTAAACTTGTCTTTTCTAAACAAAATTGAGAAAGGGTGTGTAGAAAATAAATTAAGATGAAAGCATGAAGCAGCATATAAACAGATATACTTGATGATCAGGGCGAGTCTCATCGAAAGGCACCAGCAGTCGTTCTTGGAGCCTTTGAAGTCTTTTCTCCTGACAAAAAATGAAGAACACTTTGCAAGTTCATTGAATCTGTAATTACTGTAACAATCATTGTTTTGTATATATTAATAGTACATGGAGGATCATTTAATCATATACAGACTTACAAAGTACAAATAGTAAGACACAAGTATATTAGAACAAGAAAAAAATCAGAGGCAAAATTAATGCCATTAAGTCTTTCATCCTTTACCTGAAGAGGACACAAAGGACATTCAGGAAACTTCTCATTTTGTCTGGTGGTTGGGCGGAGAAAGAATCCAACTATCCATGATCGGGGTCCAACCATAGCATTTGCAACGCCTACCAAAACATAGATCAGCAATGAAAGAAAACTTGAATCATAGTAAATGCCTTTCGTAAATTTTCTTTTAATGCTTTATGCGAAAGGCAGATGAGACCAGATAAGCAAAAGAACCTTCTATTACTTCTGTTCCAAAAGACAGCGATACACAATATGTGATGCACATATGCTGGAAACAAACAGAACATCAGAATAATGCCTTTATTGATGTAATGTACACCCTATAAACTTATTCTGATGAACGTATACCGAAAGCGAACGGCAAAATAAAAGATCTTACATGAACTAATCAATCTTTCAAGCGAAAGAATAATTTCATGGTTAGGTGTAGATTACCGGAAAACTAGTTCACTGGGTTTTTTTTTCCCTCCCTTTTCTTCTGTTTTTTAGGTTAAATATGCAGTCGGAAGAGAGCACAAAATGAGAATAAATAAATTACAAAAAGTTTACAGCTTAATCAAAGGGCTATTTTTGCATAACTTTATGCAGTAAACTAGTTAATGATGTAAAAGAAGATACAAGAAATTTGGAAAAATGGGATGGATGTCTCTGCTCTGCCCAGCATGCTATATTATTTTCTAGCCCGCACTTTACATACAAAACAAGAACGATCTCCGAAGTTATAATAAACGCGAAGATAGAAACGAGAGTAAGATACAAAAGAGAAAAATACCTGCCATGGTATCCGCAGAGAAATGTCGCTGATGTTTTTTCATGGCGATATTAAGGTTCGGATGAGGCCACAGGAGGGAGGTGGTGGGGCTAGAAAGGAGATGGAGAAGGACAAGTAAAAATACGGCATTTATGTTCAGAGTCAGCGTGACTTCTGCATTGGAGAGGAGTTAGGCAGGAGACTTGAAGTTTGTTTTGTCTCTCTGTCAGTGGCTGTGGAAGCCAGCCATTTTTATCAAACTCCCTAACTTCGTTAAATTTTAAATGTTTGTTATTAGATTTTCAGTTAACAAAAGATAGCAAGCAAATTTTTTTTAAAAAAAATATCTAATTATTTAGTATTCAATGATATATATAAAAAATATATTTATTATGTTTTTATTAAAAGATTTAATAAGTAACTAGATTTTGTTGCATGCCTAGTGCTTACCTATAACGTAGTTGGCTTTAGATGTTGTGGTCAAACGGCACCAGGTCACCTTCCTCTAATTTTGGACACTTTATATCATGGCAATGAAAATTGGATCGAATTGGCCAGTTCAATCGGTTGCATCGAAAACCAGCCTATTGTTCGGTCCGGAAATGTAAAGTTTCACATCGGCTGGAAGGGGCCTGTGGCTAGCCCATATAAGTGGGGGCAAAGCTCTTCCCACCAAAATGCGTTTTCTTGAGAATATGGTTAAATGTCCTGCCCAAGGAAGGCAAAACTCAATTGAACGGGGAAGGCTGGGTAAGTGACTCCTGAACCCGGAAGGAAGGGACAATATCACCCCCTTTTAGGCAGACCCGTCCTCGGGTCGTACATGGGCCAGGATTGCTTTGATACCAACACCACACAAAGTCACCAAAATATTGTCCCTTCCTTCGGGGTTCGAGGGTCACTAACCCAGCATTCCCTGTTCAGTTGGGTTTTGCCTTCTCTGGACAGGACATTTAACCACATTCCCAGAAAAACGCGTCTTGGTGGGGAGAGCTTTGCCCCCACTTATATGAGCTAACCACAGGCCCTTTCCAGCCGATGTGGGACTTTACAGGAAGTGACTAACAATCGATGAGCTAATGAACCGGTCAAACTTGGTCAAAATCGGATTCTAATTTATGTGAAAAACGGATATCAACCTATTGGTTGAATCAATTTTTCCTTTTTGTCTTATATGTGAAGCAGCGAACCGGTTCTCTCCTTTGGTCTAATCTGTGAAGCAAACCAGTGTGAAGCAATAAAGCAGCAAAAGTGGCCCTACAAGGATTGAACCGGCTGGATTAGAAATCTCCCTATTGTTCAGTCCGAAAGTGACTAAGAACCGATGAGGTAATGAACTGGTCAAATTTGGTCAAAAATCAAATTAAACCGATCTAAGTTATGTGAAAATCAAACATCAACCTGTTGGTTGAATCGATTTTTCCTTTTTGTCTGATATGTGAAGTAGCGAACCGGTTCTCTCCTTTGGTCTAATGTGTGAAGCAAAGTAGCGAACCAGTGTGAAGCAATAAAGCAGCAAAAGTGGAAAGAACGTTTGTCTTCCATGCTGCCATAATGCTTCCTTGTAAATATCATGCAAACAAAAATATATATAAACATCTAATAAGATAATATAATAAAACTATATATATATATATATATATATATAATTTGGTTAACGTTTTTAAAATTTATTATTTTTAAACATTTTATTTTTTATTTTTTAATTAAAAATAAAATCTTAAAAATATAAAGTTAATAGTTAAATATTTAAAATTTATTAAAATTTATTTATTATATTAAAATTTAAATATATAAAATTTAAATATATATATTTAATTATCATTGATTTGATCACAGTTTAAAGACAATCAAATTATTAAACTATGAACTAATATTTTTATCGGTTGAATAATCATTCTAACCTTAAAAACATTGATTTATATCACTATGGGCCTGAAGGCAACATCCATGAACATGACCCTGTAACTTATTGCACTCAAGTACAATAAATGAGTTCAATCGGTTTCAATTCATTGGTTTCTTGCCTTACCCTGTTCTCCTGCTAATATTGAATGGGCTTCGGTTAAAAGATAAATCCAAACTCCAGTCAACAGACTGCATTGCAACTCATTAAAAATCGTGTCGCTCTTATTCAACGGTCTCTGAAAATAGTACATGGGAGTGCAGGTTCAATTTCACGCCATTAATTAGAAAGTTCTCTTTGTGAATGATTATACCATAAAAATAATAAAAAAAATCTTACACTTAATCTCACTTTTTTTTTTAAAAATCACTTTAAATTTATAAAATAACAATTTTTTAAATTAGCCGAAAATTTAAAAATAATTTAATAAAATAATATGTAATTAATAAAAGCAAAAAATTCACGAATAATTTGATAAAAATTTTAACTAATTAAAAATAATAATGAATAAGATTTAATTTCAATAATAATATGTGTATTAAATATATATTTAATCAACAAAAAATGGTTATAAATATGATGAAATTTAAAATAAATTATATTTATTGATTATAATATAAAATAAATAACATTGAAATTAATATAAGTTTTAATAATTTTACTTGTATTAAAAAATTAATATTATGGATTTTTTAATCAAAATGAATATAATTATAAGATATCTTTTAATTTGATAGGAGGGCTGGATTAATTTTTCATTAAGCTACTCTTTAACCTTTTATTATTCCTTATCTTGGATGTTAACCCCCCATTAGTTAGCGCAATGGTTGCATTCGCATTCCTCTCCCAATGGGAGATAGTTGTGCCCAATTTATGAGTCAAAAGTGTAAAACTTGAAATAATACATCACCAGGTTATCGAGAGTGGAGAAAGTAAGAAAATGAGAAATTTGCACACAAATAAGAATCACAAGAGAGAATTTTCAACCCAAAGACTTTTCACTAGTAGAAATAGAAGCTTGACAGTTCACACACACTACTTTGCTGACATAATGGATCATAGCCCAGGGTTGTTTTATTCAAACTTTCAACAGAAGGGATTGCCTACATTAATCTGTAAGGGCTAAATAATGCCTAGTGCTTTGCCGTAGATCCTCAGATTGGGAAGGCCTCAATGATGGATAGGAGAGCTTTGATTCTGATGATATTGTGACGAGGGAACCCAGTTTCTTCAAATAGCCTCTTCCAACCTTGCTCGGTCCTTTCCTTCCCCCTAGCATTGTGTGCAAGCAGCATCAAGTCAAATGCATACCTAACGTTCTCAAATAGCTCGCCATTCCCTTCTGGCTGAAGAATATGGTCCACAATAATCACTTTTCCCATCCTCGCTGGTATCGCCTTCCTACAGTTCTTCAATATCTGGATGCAGTGTTGGTCGCTCCGATCATGCAAAATCCATCGCACTCAAACTCAATTTCGTAATGCCAAATGCCCAAAAGGAACTTGTAACAACTCAAGGAATTAACAGGGACTATGGAGCACGATCTTGGCTACTAATACTATTGAATTGAAGGGAAAAGCCACATGGCTTACAGCAGGAAGGGAATCACAGAGTGACAAATAACAGAACGAAGTCAGTACAGAGAGAAGCATAACAGAATGAAGAGACAAATCATATTCCCCCCTCTTCACTCTCCTTTCCAGGCTATACATAGTCTTTAACTCTCACATGCCTCTCTCAACTTCCATGTGAGGCATTTCTTGTGTGAGCTACATTGCAGATCCACATTCTCATCCAAAGCTTCAATACCCAATGCCCCATGCTTGGCCTTCACCTCCACGTGCTGCTACTGACGTGTTACAATATCTCCTATTAATAGGGACCTTGTTCCCAAGGTCAAATTGAGGGTATGTAGACAGAAGTTCGGGGACAGACTCCTAAGTAGGTTCTGATATCCCATCCTAATGAACCAAAACTTGGTCTAGCCAATCCTCTCTACGACGTACAACCCGAGTATCGATCACTTCTTGTGGTTGAATAACAGGGCCCTCAAGCTCGGATAGCAAAGGGAAGGGTAAGTAAGAATGTGTAGGCTCCCCATGACACTGCTTGAGGAGTGAAATATGGAAGACAGGGTGAACGTGAGCTTGAAAAGGTAACTTCAGGCAGTAGGCAATAGGTCTGATACGCTAAAGTACCTTGAAGGGCCCAAAATAACGAAGACCCAGTTTTTGGTGTTTGCAAAAAGCCACATAATGCTGACGATAAGGTTGCAGCTTGACAAAGA
The DNA here is from genome assembly GCA_032878935.1 of Erythrophleum fordii. Classification (NCBI taxonomy): domain Eukaryota; kingdom Viridiplantae; phylum Streptophyta; class Magnoliopsida; order Fabales; family Fabaceae; genus Erythrophleum; species Erythrophleum fordii. The sequence continues at coordinate 248,727 of JAVQMF010000035.1, forward strand.
CCAGGTCCCTTACTTCAAAGGCATCATCACGACGCCGACGATCGGCATATTTCTTCATTCGGTCCTGAGCCTTCTGCAAACTAAGTTTAAGGGCCTGCAAAATGATATCGCTATTGAAGTTGCTGAAATAAGTTAAGAGGAGTGTCAGAGCGGGAGTATCCTTGAATGAGTGTATGTGGGTCATGGCTGTAAACAACTTTGAAAGGGGTCATTCCGATGGCTGAGTGAAAGGAAGAGTTGTACCAGAACTCATCCCAACAATCATAAACAAAACATCGAAAGTACATCTCAAGGCACCAGTTCAGAGCCTCAAATTGGGCGTCTATTTCTGGATGATAAGAAGAGCTCATAAGGAGATCGATCCACTGAAATTTGCAAAGGGAACGCCAAGAGGAACTTGTGAAGGCACGATCCTTGTCAGACACGATGCTACTGGGCATCCCGTTCAAACGCACCACATTCTGGAGGAATGCTTCAGCCACTGTTTGGCTAAGTAGGTAGCTCTCAATGGCACAAAGTGGGCATACTTGGACAATCAATCAATGATGACCATGATAACTGAGTACCCATGCACTACGAGCAATGTCGTGATGAAATCCATAGCAATGGAGTCCTAAATCTGATTGGGTATAGGAAGAAGACTCAATAATCCCGCCGGTAGCACTTGGGCAACCTTGGCTTGCTAAGAGATATCACAGCAATGCACAAACTAAGCAACATCCTTACGCATGGTCGGCCAATAAAGATTTGAAGTCACAGAGTGAAAGGTACGTAAGGACCCTGCATGACCTCCCAAAACAAAGGCATGAAACTCATGTACGATCTTCTCAATGAGGTTTTGTCTTCATGGGGAACAACCAGTCGGCTTTTATAATAGATAAGCCTTTCTTGAACTATATACTCAACTAATGAGGATGGATCAACATCTATTCGAGAACTCAATTGTTGCAGTTGTGGAGACCTGTGAGCAACAGCTATGATATCATCAAACAGTGTTGACTGAATCCGTGGCAGAGACATAAAAGTTACATGTGAAAACGTATTAGCCACCACGTTAGTTTTGCTCGGTCAATATTCAATTGAAAATCGATATCCCAGCAACTTTGGAAGATAAGCTTCTTGTTCCGATGTCTGTAAAATTTGCTTGTCCAGATGCTTTAGACTCTCTTGATCAATATGGATGACAAAGAGATAAAGAGGCAATGGCAGAATTTAGCCACTGCTTGGGTAATAACGTACAATTCCCGCATATACGCTGACTGAGCTTGCATACGAGGAGAAAGTTACTTGGGAAAAAAAAACAATTGGATGATTATTCTGACTAAGAATGGCACCGATGGCACATTTGGAGGCATCAGTTTCAATAAGAAATGGCTGTGAGAAATCAAGTAAGGCCGGAATGGGAGTACTAGTTAAGGCCTCCTTCGATTGGTCAAATGCAGTTTATGCTTTCACGGACCAATGGAAATTATCCTTCTATAAAAGTCGTGTTAGAGGACTAGTAAGGAGTGCATATTAGCGAATAAACTGACAATGGAACCTAGTAAACCCAAAAATCCACGTAATTGAGCTATATTAAGTGGAGTGGACCAACGTTGCACAGCTTGAACCTTAGATGGATCCATAGAGACCTCTTGGGCTCTCACAATGTGGCCCAAATACTCAACTTAGGTATGTCCAAAAGAGCACTTCGAAAGCTTAGCAAACAACTTATGCTGTAACAATTGCTTAAGGACGAGCTTAACATGTTCAAGATGTTTCTCCAAAGTGCTACTATACACCAGTATATTGTCAAAGAAGATTAACACAAACTTCCTTAAAAATGTTTGAAAAATGGAATTCATTAAAGCTTAAAAAGTTGCTGGTGCATTTGTAAGACCAAATGGTATAACGAGCCATTTGTAAAGTCCCTAAGGGAGTGTTTGGTTTAATCAAGGGGAGATGAGGGATTTTAATGGAGGGGAGGGGAAGAGTTTTAATGATATCTTGTTTGGTTGATTTAGAGGAGAGAAAAGGAGAGATAAAATTAAATGGACAATTATATCTTTATGATATTAAAATTTTTAATTTTATAAAAAAATACTTTTTCTTGTTTTTTATTATTAAAAATAATTTTTTATTTTTATTCAAAAAATATTTTTTATTTTTATAAAAAATTATCTTAAATTCCATTAAAAAAATAAGATTTATATTATATTTTAAATAAAAACAAAAATAAAGATAATTTAGTCAAATAAATGAACAAATTTTCTATTTCTTTCAAAATTCCCCACTTTTGGAGGGGAGAGGAGGGGAGGCAAATATCCCCTTGCCTCCCCTCCCCTCCCCTCCAAAAAGATTCTCCTTTTATTTTTTGGAGGGGAGAGGAGGCAAAAGGATATTTTGCCTCTCCTCTCCTCTCCTCCCCTCCAAAAGTGAAAATTTTTAGAAGGGAGAGAAAATTTGTTCATTCATCTGACTAAATTATCTCTATTTTTGTCCCTCCCCTCTCCTTCCCCCCAAATCTTTCAAATCAAACAGTCCCTGCTGGGTTTGAAAGGCCATTTTCTCTCGATCTTCAGGATGCAAGCGGATATGATGGTAACCCATTTGAAGGTCAAGCTTCGAATAATAGACAGACCCACCAAGCTTGTCTAGTAATTCATCAATGGTGGGCATTGGAAATGAATCATTCATCATAACTGCGTTCAACGCACGATAATCCACATAAAATCGCCAGTAACCATCCTTCTTTCGGACCAAAATTATGGGAGCTGAGAATGGGTTGGTGCTCATTTGTATGAATCCATCATTGAGAAGTTCTTTTACTATCCTCTCAATCTTTAATTTTTGGCTAAAAAGGTATTGATAGGGACGTACTTTCACTGGTCCCACCCCCTGTTGCAATATAATTTTGTGGTCATAGTCTCATTGAGGCCGTAGCTCATGAGGAGTCTGAAGAACAGAGTAGTAACGAAGTAAAAGCTACCGGATATCGGTGGACATATCCTCCAGTAATTTCAGATGACTACACAGTTCCTCTGTCATCAACTGTAAGAAGAATATCTTATCAATAGCCCCTGTATCTTGGAGCCTCTATGTATGATGGTCCTGAATAGGGGTGCAAGGAGGTTTCTCCATTCCTACCAACGTGACAAAATCCCCATCCTTCAAATACTTAATAGTGGCCCGACCATAGTCCACTACGTGCGGCCTTAACGTGGCCAACCATGGTGAATCAATAACAATATCAGACTCTGCAATTGGTAAAACAAATGCAAGTAGCATAATCACATGACCACAAATCTTAATAGGTAGCTCTTTCATCAGCCCCAAACCATCCATTCATTGTCCATTGCCCACAACAACCTTCATCGTCCCATATGGTTCTAATGGCAACTGTAAATGGTGCACCAACCGAGGGTGGACCCAATTATCGGAGCTTCCTCCATCTAAAAGGACTTGTATGGCCTCTCCCCCCACAATCCCAGAAAAACGGATCGTCTTTTGACCCTCTGTACCTTGCTAAGCTTGCAATGAAATGTGGTGAAGTCGTTGTGGCTTCTTCTTGCTCATTCGTAACCAAGTCTGGTGGCAGAGGAACTTCAGCGTCAATTGTGTCCTCGTCACATTATAACAACATACATTGCCTGTTGGCACAGCGATGGCTTGGACTAAACTTCTCATTGCAAGTGTAGCATAGGCCCTTCTCTTGCTGAATTTGCATCTCGGTCGGTGTAATCTTTTGTACCGACACCAACGATTTGACATTTGGAGTAGGAAGTAGCGAGGGTGCAGAGGACCTGCTTGTCAATACAAGAGTGATGTTAGATGATGAAACACTCGAAAGAGGTTTCATCGCAATAGGTGTGCCACCGAAAGTCCCAGATATCACTGATCTGGATCAATTTAGTGGAGCACTCATGACATATTTATCACTAGCAATCTTGCAAGTCCTGTTGCCTTAAGTAATGTATTCGGCAAATGAGCCAACCTATCTCTCCAAAGGTCAGGTTTAAGACCTCCAATAAAACAATCGAGCAAAGCTTTATCAGATACACCTTCAGTACGATTGGCCAGAATTGTGAATTGCCGATAGTAACTCTCGAATGTATCTATCTGAGTCAATTTGAAAAGCTGAGATCGAGGGTGATTGTAGCTCGAAGGTCCAAATTATTGTTCTATAGCTCTTGCGAGCTCCTTCCAATTAGAGAATTGTTTCATCTTTTGCATTATTTGGAACCAAGACAAGACTACTCCATCCATATGCACTGAGGCAATGACATTCCTTTGTGGATTTGGAGTTTAATAATATGCAAAATATTGCTCTGCACAAAAGAGCCAAGTCAGAAGATCAGAACCATCGAAGAGAGAGAAATCCAACCTTACCTGACGCAGTTGGAAAGGTTGGTATGACGGCCCATTCAGAGAGGAACCATCATGACTAGATCCTGGCGTAATAATCATACGGTCTCCCTTTCTGTTAAGTGCATTAACAGAACGAGAAAGTGTCTCCATATGAGCTTCAAGACGTTCCAGACAAGCATTTGATGCTCTAGCTAAAGCTTCAATCATCGCTTCCAATTTATCCATTCATGAAGAATTAGAGACCTTGATACGCTCAACGAAATCATGCATGCTTTACAATTTGCCACGCAAGCTCTTCACGTCGATGGATAAATCCTTCAGCCTCGTACTTTTCGCCATCACTTCTCTCAACGAGAGCACCTTTGTAACAACTCAAGGAATTAATAGGGACTATGTAGCACGATCTTGGCTACCAATATTATTGAATTGAAGGGAAAAGCCACACGGCTTACAGCAGGAAGGGAATCACAGAGTCACAGATAACAGAACGAAGTCAGTATAGAGAGAAGCATAACAGAATGAAGAGACAAATCACATGTTGAGAAAAATATAAAATTTAATTAAGTATTTTGCTTGCCACATGTCCTAGCTTGTTGCCCACTCTACCATTAAGTTATCCACTAACCCATATTCTCCATGTTGCTTAGCATTTTCCCATGTTGCACCATTTTAGGAGATAAAATGCTTTATGGAGTCTATGTAGTGGCTAATGTGTTGCAAGTCATGTCCTACTATTTAGGAATTATTTTTATTATTTAATTAATGTTATCACTCATGTATTTGCCTATATAAAGGCTTGGCTTATGGAATAGAATGTGTTCTTCATTCTCCCACTCTCCCTCTCTCTTTATTATACTCAAAAGTTATTAGTGGTATCAGAGCCTGGTTGAGAGGAGTGCAAAATATTGTGTCACGCAAAGCCAAAAAAAAAAAAAGGGAGTGAGCAATATTATTTTTCTTCTTCTCTTGTGATTGACATTCATTGTTATTTCTGTTTGTTGCATCAATATGTCTTCTTCAGATTCAAACTTTGTGCAGCCATCTATTCCACGTTTTGATGGTCACTATGATCATTGGAGCTTGCTGATGGAGAATTTCTTAAGATCTAAGGAGTACTGGCATGTTGTTGAAAATGGTGTAGCAGCACTTGCGAATGCACAACAATTAGAGATAGAGGCATTGAAGCTAAAAGATTTAAAGGCGAAGAATTATTTATTTCAGGCAATTGATCGTCCCATCTTGGAAACTATTCTTTGCAAAGAAACTTCCAAGGATATATGGGACTCCATGAAGAAGAAATATCAAGGCACTGCAAGAGTAAAGCGTGCACAGCTTCAAGCGTTGAGAAGAGATTTCGAGACTCTGCAAATGAAGGATGGTGAATCTGTCACAAATTATTGTGCTAGAACATTGGAGATAAGTAACAAAATGTGTTTATATGGTGAAAAAATGCAAGATGTTACTATTGTTGAAAAAATATTGCGTTCACTAACTCCCAAATTTAATTATGTTGTTTGTTCTATTGAAGAGTCAAAAGATATAGATGCACTCTCACTTGATGAGTTACAGAGCTCTTTGCTAGTTCATGAGCAGAAGATGAATCGCAATTCAACTATGGAGGAGCAAGCTTTAAAAGCTTCTACTTTTACTCGTTCCTTAAATTTTAAAGGAAGGGGTAGAGGTAGAGATAGAGGTCGAGGTCGAGGTAGAGGCCGCGGTAGAGGAAGAGGAGACCGAGGCAATAGAAATGATGAGGAGGATGAATTTCAAGGTAAAGGTGGAGAACGAAATCAACAATTTGACAAATCTAAGGTAGAATGCTTTAGATGTCATAAATTTGGTCATTATCGTTCTGAATGTTATACTAAGCTGTCTAACAATAAAGAAAGAGGAGAGAAGTCAAATTTTGTAGAAAAGAAAGAGGAAGAAACCTTGTTAATGGCATGTCAAGTTATTGAAGCACCTCAATCAGATCTTTGGTATGTGGATACTGGCTGCAGCAACCATATGTGTGGAAGAAAATCTTTATTTTCTTCCTTAGATGAAGAATTTCATTCCACTGTAAGTTTTGGTGATTGTTCTACTGTGAAGGTAATGGGAAAAGGTAATATTAAAATAAAAACTAAAAATGGTTTTGTAGAAACAATATCCAATGTTTTCTATGTCCCTGATTTGAAAAGCAATTTATTGAGTGCTGGTCAATTGCAAGAAAAGGGTTATATTATAACTATTCAAAAAGGGGCTTGTGAGATTTATGATCCTTCACGAGGTGCTATTACTGTTGTGCAAATGAGTTCAAACAGGTTATTCCCATTAAAGATTGAAAGTGTTCAATCTTGCTTGTTGGCTAATGAGAAGGATGCCTCATGGCTTTGGCATTATCGCTATGGGCATTTGAACTTTGCTGGATTAAAAACTCTTCATCAGAAAAATATGGTAACTGGTCTTCCTCAAATTTCTGCTCCTTCTCAAGTTTGTGAAGAGTGTGTTGTTGGCAAACAGCCACGTACTCAATTTCCTCAAGGAAAGTCATGGAGAGCAAAGGATGTATTGGAGCTGATTCATTCCGACATTTGTGGCCAATAACACCAATCTCTAATGGTGGTAAAAGATATTTTATTACATTTATTGATGATTATAGTCGAAAAACTTGGGTTTATTTTTTACAGGAGAAAGCAGAAGCTTTTAGTATATTTAAAAGCTTTAAAGCTCAAGTTGAAAATGAAATGGGAAAAAATATTAAAACTCTTCGTACTGATCGCGGGGAGAATACTGCTCAAAAGAATTTGCAAATTTTATTGAGCAGTATGGTATTGAAGAGAGCTTACAGCCGCTTATACACCACAACAAAATGGTGTATCGGAGAGGAAGAATAGAACCATCCTCAACATGGTGAGAAGCTTGCTAGCAAAAGGAAAAATTCCAAAGAGTTTTTGGCCAGAAGCAGTAAATTGGAGTATTCATATTTTGAATAGAAGTCCTACTTTTGCTGTTCAAAATATGACTCCACATGAGGGTTGGAGTGGGCGAAAGCCAGCCGTAGATCACTTCAGAATTTTTGGTTGTATCGCTTATGCCCATGTTCCAAATGAGAAAAGAAAGAAGCTTGATGATAAGAGTGAAAAATGTGTATTTTTGGGTGTAAGTGAAATGTCTAAAGCTTATAAATTATTTAATCCGCTAACCAATAAAATTGTGATTAGCAGGGATGTTATTTTTGATGAAGAAAGCACTTGGAATTGGAATGGGCAGCAGCCTTCTCCAATTATTGAATCTGAAGAAGAAAAAGAGTACTCTCAATACCCAGAAAATACCACAGTGGCTACTCTTGAAAATTCACCAAATGATATTCTATCTACAGAAGTGGTGGAACCATCTCCTACTACTGAAATTGTAAAAGAATCACAATCTAATCGTACTAGAAAGAGACCAGCATGGATGATAGATTATGTAAGTGGAGATGACTTAACTGATGATGAAACAATAGCTCATTTTGCTTTGTTTGCAGATTGTGATCCCCTCACATTTGAAGAAGCCATCAAAGATACGAAATGGCGAATTGCCATGGATGAAGAGAAAATCTATAGAGAAAAATAACACATGGGAATTAGTGGAACTCCCAAAGGGGCAAAAATCCATTGGTGTTAAATGGGTTTACAAAACAAAGCTGAACAAAGATGGTGAAGTTGACAAATATAAAGCTCGCCTTGTTGTAAAAGGTTACAAGCAAGAATTTGGGGTTGATTATAAAGAAGTCTTTGCTCCAGTTGCAAGACTTGATACTATTCGATTAGTGTTAGCCATAGCTGCTCAAAATTCTTGGTATGTTTATCAATTAGATGTGAAATCTGCATTTTTACATGGTGAGTTGCAAGAAGAGGTCTATGTTGATCAACCACTTGGATATGTGAAGAAAAGTAGTGAAGAAAAGGTATATAAATTAAAAAAGGCTTTATATGGACTAAAACAAGCACCAAGAGCTTGGTATAGTCGTATAAATGCTTATTTTAATTTATATACCTTTTCTTCACTACTTTTCTTCACATATCCAAGTGGTTGATCAACATAGACCTCTTCTTGCAACTCACCTCTTCTTCACTACTTTTCTTCACTTGGATATGTGAAGAAAAGTAGTGAAGAAAAGGTATATAAATTAAAAAAGGCTTTATATGGACTAAAACAAGCACCAAGAGCTTGGTATAGTCGTATAAATGCTTATTTTATTAAAGAAGGTTTTCAAAAATGCCCTCATGAACATACTCTCTTTACAAAATTTGAAAAAGGGGGAAGAATGCTTTTTGTATCTCTTTATGTTGATGATTTAATTTATACCGGAAATGATAATTCCATGATTCATGCGTTTAAAAGGAAAATGATGCAAGAGTTTGAAATGTCGGATTTGGGTTTAATGCATTTTTTCCTTGGCATTGAAGTCGTGCAATCATCATTTGGTATTTTTATTTCACAAAAGAAGTATGTTCTTCAGATTTTGGACAGGTTTAAAATGGGGGATTACAATCCTGTTCGTACTCCAACTGAATGTGGCTTAAAGTTGGTGAAAGATGATGGAGGAAAGAAAATTAATACTACTCTATTCAAGCAGATGGTTGGAAGTTTGATGTATCTCACTTCAACAAGGCCTAACATCATGCATGGTGTTAGTCTAATAAGTCGATATATGGAGAATCCAACTGAGAGTCATCTCTTTGCTGCAAAAAGAATTTTTCGTTACTTGAGAGGCACCGTTGATTTTGGAATATTTTATAAAGCTAACTCAAAAGGCAAGCTTTATGGTTTTTCTGACAGTGACTATGCTGGAGATCTTGATGATAGAAAAAGTACATCAGGTTTTGTTTTTATAATGAGTTCTGGAGCTATATCTTGGTCTTCAAAGAAACAACAAATTGTTACTTTGTCGACTACAGAAGCTGAATTTGTTGCAGCAGCAGCCTGTTCTTGTCAAGTTATATGGCTAAAGAGATTGCTTGAAACACTTCAAAGTGATCAACAAAGCCCAACAACAATTTATTGTGATAATGTTTCAGCAATCAAAATTTCCAAAAATCCAACTTTACATGGAAGAAGCAAGCATATTGACGTGAGATACCATTTTTTGCGTGACCTTTGCAATGATGGTATAATTGATTTGGTGTTTTGCAAAAGTGAAGATCAAGTTGCTGATATTATGACCAAGCCTCTCAAGATTGCTGTGTTTGTGAAACTTCGAAAAATGCTTGGAGTGTGCTCTTTGAAAGACTTTGCTCAAGGGAGGGCTTAATTTAAATCCTTAACTCTTAAACTTAATATTTGCAAATATTAGTTTAAGGGAGGGATTGTTGAGAAAAATATAAAATTTAATTAAGTATTTTGCTTGCCACATGTCCTAGCTTGTTGCCCACTCTACCATTAAGTTATCCACTATTCTCCATGTTGCTTAGCATTTTCCCATGTTGCACCATTTTAGGAGATAAAATGCTTTATGGAGTCTATGTAGTGGCTAATGTGTTGCAAGTCATGTCCTACTATTTAGGAATTATTTTTATTATTTAATTAATATTATCACTCATGTATTTGCCTATATAAAGGCTTGGCTTATGGAATAGAATGTGTTCTTCATTCTCCCACTCTCCCTCTCTCTTTATTATACTCAAAAGTTATTATCACATTCCCCCCTCTTCACCCTCCTCTCCAGGCTGTACATAATCCTTAACTCTCACATGCCTTTCTCAACTTCCACGTGAGGCATTTCTTGCATGAGCTACGTTGTAGATCCACATTCTCATCCAAAGCTTCAATACCCAACGCCCCATGCATGGCCTTCACCTCCACGTGCTGCTGTTGATGTGTTACAGAACTAAAACGTTTCCACTTCGACAAGAATTAAATTAGGGGCTTTGTAGAATTTGGTACCTTCATGTAAACAGCATAGGCATTAGGAATGGACACGAACATATCCCCTCCAACGTGGGTGGTTCCATCATACTTGGGTGCAGTGGAAAGCATATGGGGCAAATCAAAGTTGATATCTTTGATGTGTGGATAGGTTCGAACAATCTCAGAGAGTGATCTCCAATACCACCTCCTACATCCACCAAAGATTCAATCTTGTTGAATCCATCTTTGTACCCTGAAATAATAGCCTTGGACACAATCCTAGCAGTGCAGACCATGCCCTTATTGAACAACCTGTGGTAGTCAGGATCCAAACCAGTCAAGTCAAATTACTCGTGGCCATGGCACCTGAAAAATGCAGTGCCATTTTTCGTTCCTTCTTTGACACATTCGCTAATGTAGTAAGTAGGGTTCAAATGCATTGGGTGGTTCTCGAGGAGAAGCATGGGAGCCAAGGTCATTTTGATGTCACGCAAGAGCCATTTGGAAGCACGGGTCAAGCTGTAGAGGGTCTCGCCGGAGTCAGATTGGTGTATGGAGAAGATATTTTTGTGGACAAGTACTCGCATGACATGATAGAGAAAGGAGATTCAGGGCAGGGTGCGTCAGCGATGTTGTCCAGTATCTTTTGCAGGGAGATGGGTTGGCCATGGTAGTCTATAATGTCAGCTATGTGGAGCTCCACAGCACATTTGAGGGGAATTATTAGACAAATCGAGATAATAAGGGGAATTATTAGACAAATCGAGATAATATCTGTGAAGAGTTTGAATAATTTGTACGATGTTTTAAGTTCTAGTCATGTAAAAATCGAATGTGTTGTTGATAGAGAATAGAAAATCGTAGTATCAAAATCGTTGTTAAAAGCATAGCCCAAAATAAAAAGATATGGCTACTATTCCTATTGTAGCTTTGTTAGTTGCTATAGTGTAAGAATTCTACGTCAAAAATTGAAATATATTTCGGCCCAAAAAAAATTCCGTTTGCTTTATATTTTGCATAAAAATATTGTCCATTAATATAATAATCCTTAGCATTATGTCATTCATCTCTACTTTGCAGTTATTATAATTTATTACAATTACATTACATTTTTTATTAATTAATATTAACTTTCCAATTTCATATTTTATTTTTACGATGACTTACTATGTCTTCATGTACTGGTGTTAAACATTGTTAGTAATAACAATTGGGGAGTAAAATATTCAATATACTAATTCTTTCATTAAGAGATTTTAGAGCATATATGAGCACTAAATATGATGCAATGATAAGAAATGTTTAGATAATACAAAGTTTAGATTTAAACCTCTAATTCATCTTATATTAGGAAAAAAAAAACTTAATAGGCATTGATATTTTTTTTTTTTTGGGTTGTACAATAATAGTAACTTCGGATAACATTTGTCTCAACTGAAATAATAGTAACTTCGGATAACATTTGTCTCAACTGAAATTAGTGGATTTATGAAAATAAATTTTTGAAGTATTGATCTTAAAATTAAACCAACATAATTAAGATAAGAAATACGCCTTCGAACTCATTTGAAGGAATTTACTATTTCATATAAAAAGAAGAATGGCAAGAATTTTTTTAGGTCCTCCCAGCAATAAGACAGCAGAAACGATTGTTCTGCTCTTCAATAGGTGCACTGAACATTATTATCATAATCATTTGAGAGAATTTTTGTACTAAAATATAATCATATAAATATATACAAATACAGGCAATCTAATGGAATTCCATGTAATAACACAAAGGATGAAGCTGGGTTTCTCTGATGATATTGCCATCAACTCATGCGGCCACCCTTGTATACATTGTTAATGAGTTAGCGTCCTTCGCAATGGAAAGGAGATATGAACCCAAAACAAGGAAGGAAAGCTTCTGTAGGTCCTCACGCCATAAAAGTAAACAAGAATAAATAATAATAATAACACCCCATGTGTACAACAACAACTTAGGAATAAGGATAACAGCATGCAAAGTTTAGCACACCTAGTTAGCAAAATTCCAATTATGCCAAAATAGTCAATTTAAAAACTTAATCCTATTATGTTAAAAAAAGAGGGGGGCTTGTTTTAATTTTCATGACCGTTTGAGCTCATTTAATAGGCACTTCCTTCTGACATAAGGATAAAACACAAATCTACCTCAATCAAGTTCGAAATTGATCACTAAAATAAGGGTGATCTCATGGTGATCAAACTCTAGCTCCATGTTAAATGAACTTACGTTTCCTGTATTTGAACTAAAACTGATAGAAGTCCAACCACCATATTTACACCCCTCACAACACTCACAATGTAATACTATCAAAACCTGAAAAAACTCACAATATATCTACATCCCTAATAAAACTCACAATATATTCTACGCTTGTTCTACACAATAATACCTGCTTCAACACTACGGCTAGAGAGAGCTTGGAACAAACAGACTCCATGGTCCCCGAATCCTAAAGAAGAATACAAATAAAGAAGCAGATATGTCAGCACTATCAGCAAAGGTTTTTGCTTTCACTCACAATAACGCTTTCAGTTGTTACCAAAGTGCGTGTTGGGAGTTAGGGAGTAAACAAGTGGTTAATAAAGACGATAAGCAGATAAGGTTGCATGCAATGTGTGGTGCTAATTCACAATGCACACTTCGATGCATTGTTAAGTTGATAAGATTAACTGATTGGATGAAGTATGTGGTTGAGATCAGAACCTTCAACATGTGTATTGTTCTTTAGTTCTACAGCTCCCTGGTACTACAAAGATACATGCATCGTGAAGAGCAACTTTCGTGAATTGCAGCTAGAATTCATATGCTGCTTGTAAATTACTGAACCAGTGGAGAGTGACTGAATCCATCGCCGCAAGAAACCATACAAAAATGTTGAATATAGCTAAACATATCATCCTCTTCAACCTTTTTTTTTCCCATATAATGAACAAAGTGAAACGACAGCGTAAAGGGCACAACTGTCAACAAAAGCAACCAATTTTCATACATATTGTACAATACTACATATACATTTTTCAAATTTTTTAAACATATTTCTGTAGAAATGACCAATATTTCTCCACGGATGCACTTTGGAAAGGAAGAAAAAAAAGTCAAACTGCAATGGAATGTTTCTTACACTTAATCACGCCTTGCTTTGCTTATGCAGCTATGCTGAATGCAAAAGATGTTAGTATTCGCTATTTAAAACTTACTGTAAGAGGCAAGACTACTGACATCACTAAAACAGAGCTTATAATGTATCAACTCTTCTATTTATTTATTTTTTGGTGTCTACCTGGTTTGCATTGAGAGATATCAGGTCTAATCTAGCCCAACCCATTTCTTTCCTTGCAAAAAAGTTAATCCATTTAAAGTAACATTTAAGACCCATAAACCAAAAAGTTGAACCAATATTCAGAATGGCACATAACCAGGCTCTAAGGATCTGATTCTTACTCACCAGCTAGATCTAGTTACATGTGGTAGGTATATGTGCTTATGACTAAGAATGTAAGGGATGAGCCTTTCTATGGAGCAGAAGTATGGATAACTCTCTAGCAAGTAGGATGATCTCTTGAAATACTTCATATATTATTGAAGAAGAAAGTGGTACGAGGAAAATAAATTATGACAATGAGCTACCAGCATAAACAGGATGCTTCAACAGTGTTAGTGTTGTCATGTAAATCTCCTTGAAAGGATCAGTTTTCCTAGTACATGTTCTAGATACTATAGTTTTATTTGTGAACTTGAGCGAGAGCATGTACTCTTGAACAAACTCAATCAAATTTCCAAAAGATAAAGTATACCTAAATTTTGACTTTTTAAGAGGTTGAGTTCTCTAACCTATCTTTTTGAAATCTACGTAAAATAAATTATTATACACATATATCTCAAAAAGATCCAATAGTGGAAAGCTCAATCTCTATCAGAAGGTTGAACTCTACATAACCAAAAAAAAAGAAAAACGTATTTCATTAGTAGGTTTATGTTCCCCTTAAGAAGACAGGTAGCATACTTGTTTCCTTGATTGATTGATAGGTTTAACAATCCTCTCCCTCTTTAGGTCACAGCCAACCTCAGTATTAGCTACTGCCAACAAACAAGGATCAATGAAAAATAACTAAAGATTGGATATGTATACACGTCATTATTTTCTTCATGAAAGTGATCACAGAGAAACTAATAGGAACTTTTTTTTAATTAAAAAAAGAGCAAATTAACGAAGCATCTAAATCTTTCCTTCAAAAGAATCTGGACCAACAGGCTAGCCTTCTATCACTAATATTGATCTACTCAAGGCTTAGAAAAAATAAAAAACTTCACCAGAAAGGTTGGTCTGGCTTATTAAACAAGAGACCTTAAGATTTCTCAAACTGCAGTTACACACGAGCCATTAATTTCCAGAAATTTGAGCTTTATAGTTTGTACAATGATGACCATCAAATGTAAATTACAAAACTACTAATCCAATGATTTGTCTGAAGTGCAAGTCAATATAAATAAACCCAAGAACAGGGAACAGGAATCAAATTGTCAAAGAAGTGGTTTTGAACATTTATTTGTGTGGATCACTTGAAACAATTCATCATGGACCAATGGTTGCCGCTGGAGGGTCAAGCGCGCCTCATAGGCTACATCTTTACAAACCCAAAAGGTAAAGAGAACTAATCTTCATATCTCCTCCATTACAGTTGTAACGTTACGTACATGCAATGCACAAAATATGAAACTTCGATTTTAGTATCCACATAAGCATCCTCGAGGTAAGTTTGTGGTGTCTATTAGCTTCTCATTCACGTGTAGGACGAGTGCCACAAAGCCTTTTGGTCATGGCCATACATAACCCCGTTTGGATTATGTGCACAACGCCATGATAAGCACGCTATGCTCATCAGCGGAACTGCGTCGTTTTGGCACCTAAGAAGTTATTCCAACCGTTCATTGTCATGCAATCCTATCCGTCCGCGCCTCATTGATCAAAACGCACATTTTGAGTTGCGTTTCTCAGAAATAAATAAATAAAGCATCTAATCTCAACCTTTATGGATGAATTGGGCAAACCCCCTCTGATTTTGTTTGACATCAGAAATTGTTGCATAATAGCTTCTCATGTTGTCTATATAAGCCTAATCATGGATCAAGAAGCCTATCTTGTTCAACAAGCCCTTAAAAAGATTGATTATGGATTTTAAATTTGAAACCCAAATTGAATTCGGCCTTGGCTTGGACTTCTACACAAGGTGGGTTTAAACTTGGTCTGGCCCAAAAATGAGTACTTTACAAAAGAAATTATATATATTAGTTTAATTCATTTTTTAAGTGAATAAAAGATATAATTTAATGTGTTTTAAAAGCAAGTAAAGTTTCATGAATTTTTTTTTTTGAAAAAAAATCAAAATTTCCTCTTTTTTATAATTTTTTAAAAATAAATTAAAAAAAAATTATTTTATTGGGCTTGAAATGCTTTATTTTAGACGGGCTTGAGCCCAGATTTTTCTTGCTTTGTTCTTTCAAAAGCCTCGCCTAAACTTGTTTGAAGCCACCGATCAATAAGTCAATGGCTGCATTTGGTTGTGAGAATATCACCACAGGAAATGAAAAATCAACTCACATTCCATCTGTGCTGTGTGTTTGGTTGCAGAAAAAGCAACAAAAGTCTTTTCATGGAAAGCTTACTTTCTTAAAAAAACCACATACATCTCATTTTGAAAAGGAAAGTGTCATTGTGTATTGGAATAAATTTTATAATTGTATGAACAATATTAAAAATTATATATTATTATTATTTATTTATTAAGAATATTTTAGTCTTTTTTATAATTATTTCTTCTTTATTTATATATCTTATTATTATTATTATTATTATTATTATTATTATTATTAAGAATATTTTGGTCTTTTTAATAACTATTTCTTCTTTATTTATATCTAACCAAATGAAAAATATAACAATATTTTTATTCCTTTTCTTTATCAAACAAATTTTAAATATGATAACATTTTTTTCATTCCTTTTTATTCTTTTTTATTCCTTTTCATTTTATCCAATTTTTGCAACCAAATGTACCCTAATTGTTTAGCCCTTGGGTAGAAACAAACAAAACATCATAATAAGGCCTAAGGCCATTACTTATGTACATAGCCTAAAAAAAACTGATTCTGATGAACACACGCAGGACATAGAGCAAATAAAAGATTTTACTTGAACTAATTAATGTTGCAAAATAATTCCATTGTTATGTGTAGATTATCATAAAAATAATTTAATGGGATACTTTCGCCCCATTTTCCTTTTTTTTTTTTTAAGGCTGAATATGCAGCTGAAAAAAAGCATAAAACGACAGTAAATAAGTTACAAAAATTAAAAGCGTAATAAAAGAGCTATTTTTGCATAACTTTAAGCTGTCAATAAGTTAATGATGTAAAAGAAGATATGAAAAACATGGAAATATGAGGAAGGTGCCCCTGCTCTGCCTAGCATGCTATTCGATTTTCTAGCCCACACATTTGCATAAAAACAAGAACGATCTCCAAAGATCCAAGAAACACGAAGATAGAAAGGAGAGAACATAGGGAAGATACATGCTATGGTAACATGTCGCTGGAGGTTTTTCATGGGGATATTGAGGTTCGAATGAGGCCGCTAGAGGGAGGTGGAGGGGCTAGAAAGCATATGAAGAAGGACAAGTTAAAAAAATTACGACATTTTTATTTAGAGTGACTATTACATTGAAGAGGAGTTTGATACGAGACTTGAAGGGAATGGTAGAGAGAATATAAAATGTAAATTGGTGAGAGCAAATGAGATAAGAAATAATTATTTTATTTTTATTTTTAAAAAAGTAATTTGATAGATAAAATAATAAATATAAAGATATAATAAATATTACATAAGTTATATAAAAATAATACAATCGTGACACGGTGAACCAAATGAAGCCTTGATTTGTTCCAACAGTATTCCTCACAAGACTTGGGTAAAATGGCTTAAATATTTGTTACTTGTTTTTTTCACACAAAATATAACATGGAATTTTTTCCCAAAAAAGAAAAAAGATCAATTATATTGTATTAAATTATAAATAATATGTATCCATTTGTCCCTTGATAACAAATATTTAAACTTTGTAACTATATATTGTGTTCTTTTCTTCAATGTTTTACTTATACCGTGGATCTCGTTGTTTGTCTAAGTTAGTTTGTTAGGAAAATGGGGATAAGGAAATTAAAAAGGAAAGGGAACGCATGTTAATCTCGTTTGGTTGGCATCCATGCTTCTCCATCAAGAGAGAAACCGATCAGTTAAAGCAGGAATCTTCTCACCCTCTCTTTAGTGATGGAATTCAACTTCTTTGCAAGGAATGAAATTTATCTGACTCATTTGCTCTTCAACAAATATTTATCGTGTTCTTCCCATTGTCCAGATCGACCACATCGTGCTCTCCAGATTCAGCAAATTAATAGTTCTGTCATTTCTCCCGCCCAATGTTGTGGTCAGCACGCCACCGTGAAATTCTAGTGAGTTCGAGCCTTCATCTTCGCCGTTTTTCCTTTTTCTCTCTTATTCCTTCATCTTGCCTCATCTTCTTCTGTTTCACCTTATTCCATCTTGTCTCAACCAGATGGAGCTTCCTAAAGACGATGGAGTGGAGGAAGATCGGGCTGTATGTTTTGTTGAGTGAAAAATAATAAAGTTTATTTGTTCAGGGGTATATAATTTTTTTTTTATTCAAAGGTATTATTGCCTTTTACTAGCAGTTTTTTTTTTCTTATTCCTATATTGATTTTATTCAAACAAACAATAAAATAGAATAATATTGTATTTTTTTTATACCATATCAAATATAATTATGGATAACAAAATTTCATTTATTTAAATCCATTTTCTTTCTTAGTCCATTTCTTATTTCCATAAAAATCTTTATAGCACGAAGCATAAGGTAGTAGGCTAGTGTCTCTGCCCATAGATATTATGCTCAGACCAGTTGGCTAATGCTGGATGCTGGTGTCCCTGCCCATAGATATTATGCTCAAACAAGTCGTCACTCTCTAATTTGGTTAGTTGATAATTGATAACACTACGGGTCTGAATCTAATAAAGTACAGCAAAAGGGTTCAATCAGTTTTCTCGCCTTCGGTCTTCCTTTACCTTGTTATCCTACTAATTAATCTTGAATGAGCATCGGTTAAAAGTATCCGAACTCCTCTCAGCATTGCAGCTTATTGAAAAACTGATTTTCACTCTTGTTGAACCACCTCTTAAAATAGTATACTAAACTGATTTAGTTTAGTATACGTCATCTTGGTTGTTAACCCACCAATAGTTTAATATGGGTGTGCCCAACTTATGAGTCAAAAGAAAACAATACATCATCTGAAATAAAACTAGCCATGAGTTATTGAGAGCGGAGAGAGAGAAAAAGAGAAAATTTTTGTACACCAATGACATTCACACTAGTAGCGATAGAAGCTAGACATAGTTCACACTTATGCACTATTCTGCTGACACACTAAACAGATCATAGCCCCCAAACCCTAGCGGAGGGGAGTTTTATTCAATCTTTGACACACAAGGGATTCCCCAAGGGCTAAATAATGAGAAGTGCATTGCTACCGATCACAGTAGTGACCTCAGATTGGGAACGCCTCAATGATGGATGGGAGAGCTTTGATTTTTATGATGTTGTAACGAGGGAACCCAGTTTCTTCAAATAACCTCTTCCAATCCTGTTCGGTCCTTTCCCTCCCACCAGCATTGTGTGCAAGCAGCATCATGTCAAATGCATATCCAACTTCATCAAATAGCCCGTCATTCCCTTCTGGCTGCAGAACATGGTCCACAATAATCACCTTTCCAGTCTTCTCTGGGATAGCTTTCCTACAGTTCTTCAATATCTGGATGCAGTGCTGGTCGCTCCAGTCATGCAGAATCCACTGCACTCAAAAATACAACTTCGTAATGCCAAATGCCCAAAAGGAAGCACAAAGATTTCAACTTCGACAAGAACTAAATTAGGGGCTTTGTAGAATTTGGTACCTTCATGTAAACAGCATCGGCATTAGGAATGGACACGAACATGTCTCCTCCAACGTGGGTGATTCCGTCGTACTTGGGTGCAGTGGAAACCACGTGGGGCAAATCAAAGTTGATACCTTTGATGTGGGGATAAGCTCGAACGATCTCAGAGAGTGATCCTCCAATACCACCTCCTACATCCACCAAAGATTCAATCTTGTTGAATCCATCTTTGTACCCTGAAATAACAGCCTTGGACACAATCCTAGCAGTGCAGACCATGCCCTCATTGAACAACCGGTTGTAGTCAGGGTCCAAACCAGTCAAGTCAAATTGCTCGTGGCCATGGCACCTGAAAAATGCAGTGCCATTTTTCGTGCCTTCTCTGACACATTCGCTAATGTAGTGGGTGGGATTCAAATGCATTGGGTGGTTCTCGAGGAGAAGCATGGGAGACAAGGTCATTTTGGTGTCACGCAGGAGCCATTGTGAAGCACGGGTCAAGGCATAAAGGGTCTCGCCGGAGTCAGATTGGTGTGTGGAGAAGATCTTTCTGCGGACAAGGACTCGCATGATACGATAGAGGAAGGAGATATCAGGGGTGGGTGCATCATCGATGTTGTCCAGGATCTTTTGCAGGGAGATGGGTTGACCATGGTGGTCTATAATGTCAGCTACGCGGAGCTCCACAGCACATTTGAGAGCAACAGAGTCGGTGAAGCTTGTCATGTACTTCCATATTTCAGCCTGCCCAAGCAATTCTTCATCTTCCTCCTCTATAACTTCCTTGTGCTGACCCTGAAAAGCAACGGGGGGATGAGTATCAGAGAGAAAGAAAGATACGGGCCTAGAAGGGTGGAGAAAGAAGTGAGGCTTTTCAAGTGCGCAAATATTTGACGAATTATACAGTTAGCTAAGAGATGAAACCAATATGGACCAGGGTATACGAAGGATAAGAAAGATGAAAATAATATGTGGCATGTTAATTTTGTTGCATGGGTCTAGATATGAACTCCATAATCCACTGTATAATCATGTAACTTTTAAAAGAGTGTGTGCGAGAGCCAATAAATAAAGTACCTCTTTTTTGAGCAAATTGAGATAACAATTTGTGCACAACCTTTTAAAACGATTGAAGACACAGACAATAAAAATCGAACATCGGAATAAGCACTAGATTACATCTCAAGCTCATTAACAAAGCAAACATATGGTTAGGCCTTGCCGATCGCCACAATAATAATGCAGTAACGAAGTTATAGGAAGGAATATTTTGTATGGACGTGGAGAGCTAGCAATATAAATGCTTATAGATGTGGTTTTAAGTCTATTGTCTAGTGCTACAAAAATAAATCCTATAATCGAGAACAAAATTGTGAAGCTATAGCTATTTGTGTGATGTAAGCATTCTTTAAAATTTTTTATTATAAAGTTTTTATAGAATTTAAAGAGAAATGACACAAAGAGTGAAAATATATATAAAATATATTTATTTTTACTTCTTTCCTCCTCTTTTCTCTCTTAACTTTACAATAATTTTATACTAAAGAATTACAGATAATCCAGACTTATATGGGAAAAGTTTGAGTAATTTACAAGATGTTATACATTTGATCTCTAGTTATGTAAAAGGAAAATGCGGCAATCAAACTTTTTTTGTTAGGGTGTATAATTGGTAAGGATAAAAATGAAATAGGATGTAAAAGATTGTGCTGTGCCCATTCCCATGTGAGAAAAAAAATTGAAGTAAGAAAAAAAAGAACAAGAATATAGGGGGCACAGCACATAGCACGGATCCTTTATCGTGGGATAAAAACAGATGTGTCCAAGGAGAAAATTGTCCTTCCACGCCCCTATTTTTCTTTTCATACATGTTTGTTATCAAAATTTTTAATCTTTTAAAAATCCATTATATAGTATTGGTGTGCAAAAAATCTCTGGATGTTATATTTCTATTAAAAAATTTTAATAATAAATATTTAAAAACTGCTCAACCTTTTTCAAACCAATAAAGAGAACTGATAGGACTTTTACAGTTACCTATAATGTAGGAGTTCGAATTTTTTACTGTTAAAAACTTGTGTTGGTAACATTTTTCCCATGAAAATCCCCTGATATCCATCTCTACCCAGCAAATCTCAGGTGTCGATGTGGAATAAATAAAATAATCCTAAATATATCACTAACATCGTGACCAATCTGCACTGCTATTTTTCTACCAAAAGAAATTTCTTCAATAAAAAGTATGGCTACTACTTATATTGCAGCTTTGCAAACTGCTTCGTTGGAAATTTAGTATAAAATTTCAGTGTCCAGAGTTTAAACATAATAAACAAATATATCACCATACCATTATATTTTGCATTAAAACACTGCGCATTAAGATAAAAGAATAATTTTTAGTAAAATATCAATCATTTCTACTTTTAAATTATACTAGATTATGACAATTACAATTTTTTTATTAAAATTAACTTTTCCATTTTTTATTTAGTTTTAATGACTTACTTTGTTTGCCTGCAAGTAAGAGTGTTAAACACTGTCAGATACAGATTGCTGCATATTTAAAATACTAATTCTTCGTTAAGTGATTTTAGAAGATAACAATTTCTTGTAATAACACATTCAAGAAAAATTCTGTTGTGAATTTATCTTCTCTAATGGGGCACGAGAAGTATGAACAGCGGCAGACTTTCTCGAGTGTATGAAGCATATCAAATACATAATGGACATCGATATAAATAATTTTTGAAAAACATGAAAAAAAAACACTCTTATGTTTTGACATATTTTGTAATTTTTTAGTTTTAAAATTAAGAATTATGCCTCTTAACTTTCAAACTCCAAAATATAAGTCATTTCATCCATTTTTTTTCCTTCAAATGTCACATTAAATTTTTTATTTGTCCTTGATATCTATAATATGACGTATGAAAGATGGATAAAAAATACATTTCTTGAAATATGAAAATTCAATAACCTAAGTTGGTTTAGTTGGTTTCTAAGTGACCCGAAATTAAAAAGAAAATAAATTTCACATTAAAACATGATTAAGAATTTAATTAAATTGAGGGAACTATCTTTTGTCTAAAGACTTCAAATAAAAACAACGGACGTTGTAGTGGAAATAGTCCAGTAATCAATGAGTCCGTTTTCAAAAAAGTAGATATTTAAACAGCAAAGTTTTCTGTTGTCCTTACTTGCATTTGAAGGAATCAACTGTTTCATAAGCAAAGTAATAAGAGTTTCTTTTGGTCATCCAAGCAATAAGATAGCAGAAACGACTATTCTGCTCCTCAATAGGAATATTGACCATTTCTATCTAAATCGTTTGAGAGAATTTTTGTACTAAAATATAATCATACAAATATCTACAAATACAGGCAATCTAAGTCGAATTCTAAGTAATAATACAAAGGATGAAGCTGGGTTTCTCTGATGATATAACCATCAATCGCATGCGGCCACCTATACATCATTATTGAGTTAGCGTCCTTCGCAATGGAAGACAGAAATGAACCCAAAACAAGAATTGAAAGCTATTACAGGTTCTCCCGCCATAACATTAGACAGGAATAAAGAGTAGTAACACCTTATATATACAATAACTAAAAAACAGGGATAACAGCATGTAAACTTTGGCCCATTCAATCAACAAAATTACAGTATATGTCAAAAAATATATGCCAAAAAACGACTAGTCAATTTTAAAACTTGAGTTTGTGTTAAGACCAAAAAATGGGCTTGTTTTAATTATATACCCGTATGAGTTCATTCCATAGACACTTCAATCTGAAATAAGGATAAAACGCAGATCTACCCCAATCATGTTTGAAATTGATCACGAAAATAAGGGTTCATGATTAAACTGTGGCTCCATGCTAAATAAACTTTTTCTGTATTTGAACTTAAACTGGTATAAGTCCAACAATTATATTTATATTCCTAACAAAACCCACAATGGTACTTCAAATTCTTACACCTTACCTTTGTAATGTAAGGTGCATACGGACTCAATATGCAACCCAACCGACAAATAATTGCTGATTATTTGGTACTTAATGAACACTCAAATACTATATAATTGTTTAGTTTTGGGGCCATAAGGTTCTTTCTTTTTTAAGCCTAGTCATGTTTCAACCCTTACAATTAGTACGCTCTACAATGCCAAACACCCAACTATATATTCCTAATAGACAGAAATCATTAAAATTTTCCTCCTCAGCCCAAGCATAAAAGCAGATTTGGATATGCAGTAACTCAACGCCAAGACCAATTAGAAAGATTCGAATGAGGAAGGTTAGCTATATATTTTATTCTAGTATTACATAATACCTTCAATACCACGGGCGGAGAGGGCTTGGAAAAAACAGTCTCCATGGTCCCCGAATCCTAAAACAAATTAAGAGGCAGTTAAGTTAGCACTCAGCAGAGGTTTTTGCCTTCTCAGCGCAGAAGGCTTACTTCGCTCACAATAACACTTTCAGTTGTTACCAAACTGGGTGTTGGGAGTTGGGCTGCAAACGAGTGGTTAATAAAGACGATAGGATAGCATGGGTCTGTGGTTGCTGGCAGTAGCTGAATGGATAAGAAGATAAGATAGCAGGCAGTATGTGGTTCAAATTCACAATGCAGATTTCCATGCATTATTGAGTTGTTACGATAAAGTGATGGATGATGTGTGTGGTTGAAATTTTCAAGAGCAGATTTCGATGCTCGTGCTCTTGCATTATTGAGTTGATATGATAAACAGACAAAGTGATTGGATGAAGTGGGTGGTTGAGATTAGAACCTTTAACCTATGTGTTCTTCTTTAGTCCTACAGCTCTGGTACTACAATGAGACATCATGCATTATGAAGAGCAGCTTTAATGAATTGCAGCCAGAATTCATGTGCTCTGATATGATATTACTCAACTCAGTGGAAAGTGACTGAATCCACCGTAGGAAGAAACCATACAAAATGGTGAATATAAAGTCACTGAATCCACCGTAGCAAGAAACCAGACAAAATGGCGAATATGACCAAAATTATCATCTTTTTTTTTTTTTCATTGAACAAAGCGAAACGACAGCGTAGAAGGGCACAGCCTATTAACCTTCAATAAAAGCAATCAATTTTCATAAATGTGTACATTACTCCATATACACAATATATACTTTTTAAACACAAGTCTGTAGAAATTACCAATATTTCTCTATGGATGCTCTCTGGACCCCCAAAAAAAAAAAATCATGTTGCAATCGAATGTTTCCTACACTTAATCACGCCATGCTTTTCTTATGCTGAATTCAAAATATGTTCATACTCAAACTTACTCTAAGAGATGTAAGACTATAGTACCGCCAAAACAGAGTATATCATGTGGGAACTCTTTTTTTTTTCCCAATTGGGTCTGTGTACCTCATATTCGGCCCAGCCCAACCCAGTCCATCCCATTTGTTTCCTCGCAAATATATGAATCCATTCAAAGTAACATTTAAGACCCATAAACAAAAAATAAAAGCAATATTCAGAACGGCACAGAACCGGGCTCTAGGATCTGCATTCCTTCTTGTCAGTTAGATCTAGTTGCATGCGGTTGTATGCTAAGTGTGCCTATGACTATGAATGCAAGAGATGAGTCTTTCTATGGGATAAAAGGATGATTCTGATGCAAGTCAAATCTCTTAAAATAATTCATAAATCACTGAAGAAGAAGGACGTATGAGGAAAATAATTTATGAAAATGAGCTAGCAGCATAAACAAGATGCTTTAACAATGTCAGTGTTCTCATGTAAATCTACTCGGCAGTTAATTTCTACTTATCCGAAATGTCCTGGCTACTATAGTCTTGTTTGTGAACTTCAGTAACAAGGATAAATGCAGAGAAACTATATAAATTATCAACTGCAAGAAGATTCACTAGTAGATTTATGTTTACTTTAGAGGACTGGGAGCAGACTTCTTATTACCTAGATTGATTGACAGGTTTAACACGCCTCCCCCTCTTCAGGCGACCAACCATAGCATTAGCTACTGCCAACAAAACAGAGATCAATAATAAGTAGACGAATACTTGAATAAATTGGAATGAGATTGGATGTAAAAAATGTCATTATTTTCTTGATGAAAGAAAGTGACCACAGAGACTAGTCATATTAAAATATGGTATATGGTTCGAAGGTGAGTGCCCCTTAATGAAAAGCAAATGAAGCTACATCTTTCTTTCAAAAGAATCTGGACTAGAGAACCAGCTAGTCTTTTATTAATAAGGTTCTACTCAAGTCACGTGAAGGCTTACAAAAATTAAAATTTACCAGAAAGGTTGGTGTGGTTTATTCTGGATATCTTAAGATTCCTCAAACTGCAATTATACATTAAAGCCATTCCCGGAAACTTGAGCTTTATAGTACGTAGTACCATGATGACCATCTAAAGTAAACTACAAGACTATTAATCCAGTGACCTGTCTGTGTGAAGTGCAAGTCAACATAAATAAAACCCAAGAACAGTGAACAATAAACAAATTGTTAAAAAAGTGGTTTCAAACATTTACCTTTGTGTGGATCGCTTGAAACAATTTATCATCGACCAATTGTTCCCGTTGGACGATCGAGCGCGCCTCATAGGCTACATCTTCACAAACCCAAAAAATAGAAAAGGGATATTCTTAATATCTCCATTTGCACTTCCATCTAACTCCAGGAAACGCAAGTGCAACCCTAACGCACGAAATGGCAGTGTCAATCATATCAGAGAAACACATCGAATATATCTAGTGCCGTCCAGGAACCATACCCATCCTGATCTCAAATTGAGACCAATAGATAGGAGGAGAGTAAGATCGATACAGCTGTAACGTCGCGTACATGCCCAAAATATGAAACTTTCATTTTAGGATCCACGCAAGCATGCGTTGTCAAGTTGAAAAGTTGCCAAAAATCTGGCGTGTCGACTGTGCAGCGGGGATAAGATATCTTCAAGGCAAGTTTGTCGTGTTTATCATCACAAAATTCTATCAACTTCACATTCACGCGTCGGACGAGGGCCACAAAGGGTTATGGTGAAAGAGTACCCCAGTGCCAAATTTCATACCAACGGTACTTCACAAAGTGGGTAACCACCAACTTGAAAAACTTCAAGGATAAATTGGGCAAATCACTTGTTAAGGACAAAATAGGAAGTGCACTTTTGATATTCGAAAGGCCTGGATCGTTTGAGAAGGGATAGATACAGCTTAAAGCTATGAATGTTGACCTGACATCATCATATGCGATAGGCCAGTGGTGAGCTTTCAAGAAACTTGAAAAAAACCTATTTATCCCACAGAAAAACTGAATCTTAAATTTTGGTCATAAATGATGAGCGCGGTACCAAAGGGCACCCAGCTTGCAATACTAAAAATGTGTTTGGTTAAAAGTGTTTGAAGAAAGGGAAGGAGGAAGAGACAGAGACAAATTTTTTTTTTTTGAAATTAGAGAATTTTGAAAGAAAAAAAATATTTTTTAAATTATAATTTATTTTATTATTTTATTATTTTTTAATATATTAATATTTAATAAAAATTAAGATAATTTTTTTATTAAAAATAATTAAAATTTTTAAAAAATATTAATATAAATAATTTTTTTTATAAAAAATAAAATTAAAATAATATAAAAATAAATTTATCTAAATAAAAATCAAACAAAAATTATTAAATTCTTTTTTTTTTTCACTTTTTTCTTTTAACTAAACAAAAATTATTAAATTCTCCCCTTTCTTTTCCGTTGAATCAAACGGATTATGAGAATTTGTCAATTAGAAGCATAAGATTAGTCAATGGTCTGGAGCCCAGGGCAGATCGCTAGCCGTGGCTGTAGGATCTCTTTATGCAGCTAGAATCCCAATTCAAATAAGAGATCTGGATCTTAGGTGCTTTTCTAAATCTAGACCGTTCAAATAGGATTCAATTTCTTTTCTGTAGTTTCCATATTCTTTTTTGAGTTTACTTTTTTCTTCGGTCCTCCTAAAGAGTAGAATAGCTAGCTTATGTTGTTTTTGAGGGGTATGAGAATTAAAAAAATATTCAAAAATATGAGATGCCTAAGAATGCGGTTCTCTGAATTCCTAAATATTCTACGTTCGTATGCCAGCATAATAAATTTTGACAACCAATATACTGGGCAACTTAACATTGATGTGAAAATGTCGTCTTAATAAACAACTCCTTTTAAATTTTTAGACGAGCTTACTATTTGTCTGAAAGCTAAACTATAAGGCAGTTGCATAAGGGAAGAGCATGAATCATAGTTTTGAACCTTATCAAGCAATAGCAATATGCGGTGAATGCAGAGGACATAGAATAACCGTATCCCAGATAACAATTGAATATAGTTTATGAAGGAAGGCAGATATAAAGCACCTATAGAACAACTTGAGACTGAAGTGAGGAATTCACATCACAAAACACAGTTCTTAAAGTATAAGTTTGTAAATAAACTTCAAACTAACGGAGTAAATTCTGATTGGTGTCACAGGTGAAGAGACAGAAATTGAAAACAACTAAAGCTGCTATATTCAATCATCTATGGGGGCCAAAGGTTGACTTGATTGAAATGAACAGAACACGAGATTGGCGATCAGTTGGCATTCCTAGGATTTTCTACATACAGCTTACAAGCAAGAATATCAGCAAAGAATAATATTCTCGGCCAGCAGATTCTCAGAACAACACACAGACTGCGACACAGACAGTATGATGCAGAACGAAAGCGAGGCCATTGATATAACCAGAAGCTAACTAATCTGAGCTTGCAGAGGGAAAAGCATCAAATTATTGAATAGAGACACCTCCCAATTTAAAGGCAACCAACCCCAATTGTTATACAGAGATTAATGAAAGAGAGATAGAAAGAAATGAGAGTAAGAAGAATAAGGGAACCAAAATCAAAGAAGGATAGAATTTTCACCTGAAAGCAAAAGGCCAAAGATATCACACTCTGCCAAACGTTGACACAAGGACGAGAATGATATGAACCACACAAACACAGAGGGAAGGCATGATGCTGGTGGGGGCCGAGGGATAGAAAGGGGTTTTCCAGTCTGTATCGACGGAGGAGGGGTTACATCTTGTTGGTACTCAGTTTACATCCATACCTGCCCTGACTTACTATTTTGAGGGAGGTTGTCGGTTTCAAGATCACGTTCAAGCTTTTGACCCAAATCTATCCGCAAATTTGGATTGGAAAAAATTTTCACTTAGTTATATTTTTACTATAATATTTATAATTTAATATTATAAAGTTATTTAAATATATATAGATATATAGATATGTAATTTTATTATTAAAAAATTTAATAACAAAAATATAAATAATTATATCGCATATTTAGACTTTTATTCTTTTGCTATTGGGTTTACATGTTGAGTGTATAAGATTAACATAAATATTAGACTTTGATATATATTCTGATATATACGCTCACTTGTTAGTCCTCAAATTTTTTGGATTTTACGATTTGCTCCCTAAGAAATTTAATTTTTCATAAATTATTAATCCTTTTTTTAAGTGTTGCCTGATTATCATATAATTTTGGTTAGTGTTAATTGGGTCCAATAGAGACGTGAAATCTATACATGGTTTGTTAGAATCTAAATAAACAAAACTCACTGTTTTAATTAAAAAAAGTTACCTAAAATTCTATAATTCTATTTTTATATCGAAGCAAACTAAAATTAAACAAATTTGAGATAGACTCATCATTCTTATATCTTAATTTAAAGTTATAAATTATTCAAAGAAAATTTATTTTTTCTAATAACGGCAGAGAAAGAAAAATTCGACTAAAATCTATGAGACACTTGATGAATTAAAAAAATAATTTGTAACGAATTAAATATTTTTACAGATTAACTCGTACATTGTTAAAAATTTAAAAATTAAATCTAAGTGAATTTGTAAATTTAGAGATTAAATATTTATTTAGTCTAATTATTAATAACATGCCCTATGCCCATCATGAGTTGGAGATAAGGTTGATTACGAATTAAATTCTGCGTTGAAATTCTTTTAAAAAATTTGCAAAAGCTAAACTGAACAAGTTACTTTGATCAAGTGGGTTCATTCAGTCCATCGGAAAGTAGGTTCACAGACGGAAAGAAAGGTAGCCCAATTAAGTGGAACTAGAAACAAAGAGTATTAGAACACAACATTGGCCCTTGTCCCATTTTCCAAGTCTGCCTGTCAATAATTTGTAATGGGTCCGTCTAACCTCGTATGTAAGAAATATTGTCGGCATTGGAGTATTGGAATAAATAAGTTCGGCCTAAACAGAAGGAAAGAAAGAAGCAAGGTACCACAGCACAATGACATATCTGTTTATGTTTTTTGTAGCAAGAACTAAGCAGTGGATTCCAGTACACTGATCCAGAAACTATGTTTACAACTATAAATTCATGTTTAGTGATGAGATGAGGCATGATGGGGGCTGGAAATTAATGTACTGAAACGTCAGGGAATTAGATTTGCATTGCAATCCAGCAACTTGTAATGTGTCTGCTGCTTTCCGTTTTGTCCAAGTACAACCTTAGTTTCCCCACTCTCCTCCCTTGTTTTGTCTTTGCCAATGTTGGATCCAGACCACATGACCTCCGTACACATAAAAACCGCGACCACATTAGGCTATAAATACGTGTTTTGTCTTCATATTAAAACATAGGAAGAAACATAATTATTGGAGAGTTCGGGGAGTAGTAGGAGATAGCTTGAGGCAAATGGTGATGGAAGGAGAGAGAAAGTAAAGTAGTTCCATGGGATAAGAGGAGGGTCACATGAAAGTTCACTAGATCACTCAAACTTCTCTTGTTCTTGGAGACGTGTGATCATGGAGGAAAAGAATTTAAAACCAAAGAGTTCCGAGTCCTGATCACATGCATAGATTACAACCAAGTTCAAACTTGCCATCAAACTTTGAAATCCAGAACTAATTGGAATATCACTAACTGATAAATAATTTACCCACTAAATTCTTATTCCTATTTTCAATTGGACTGCCATTCAAATACGTAAAAGAAATTAAATTTTAAAAAAAGTCTCAAAATCGTGAAAACCTAAGGCACAGTCTGCTCTTACTCTTTTGTAAACTATGCTGTAGCAATTGGTAAATTAATAAATAAATAAATTTAATTAAAAAAAAACCTCCATCAGTTTTATAGCTTTTGACTTTTGTAAATAACGTATAAAAAAATAACTGCGGAGTGAAACGCAGTAGAAGAACAAATAATATAGATATAAAAAGTAAGTAATTGTTACTGCATAAACAAAAAACTTAAGGTGAACCCAGCTTACTGGCACAGCTTCTTTTCTCTAAATGTGGATGAGTGGTTTAGGCGTAACTTACTTAAAGGTTGGGGAAAAAGGACTGCTGACTGGTGTGATCAATTTGCTATTGGATGTTGGTGCTTATGGCTGAGAAGAAATGATATTATTTTCAATAATGGCAACGAATGGAAGGAGAATGTTCTGCCGAAGTTTAGTGCGAGATGTGAAGCTATGAAGGATGCTGTAAATCAGTGTGTGGTGATCAAAGGTGGGACCAAAGTGCGTTTGAGCAGGGAGTCGAAATGGAGACCACCTGATGTTTCTTGGTTTAAGGTTAATGTGGATGGTTCTTGGCATGCGTCTGATGGCCAAGCTGGCTGTGGGGAACTTCTCAGAAACAGTGAGGGAGAATTCTTAAGCGGTTTTACTTTTAATATTGGTATTTGCTCTATTTTGCACTCTGATATTTGGGCGTGCTTAACGAGACTCAAACATGCTTGGGATCACGGAGTGAGGAAGCTCATTTTGGAGTTTGATTCCTTGGAAACTATTACCCTTGTTCTCTCTCAGGTCTCTCCTGTTCATACGGAATTTGATCTGATCAAAGAAATAAAAAAAATGCTGTCCAGGAACTGGGAGGTTCGAGTGAATCACGAGGTGCGCGGAGCGAATTCAGCTGCTGATTATCTTGCCCGCTTCGCTCTTGATCAGACCCTGGGTATTATCCAGTTTAGGCAGGCTACTGAGGATCTCAAAAAGCTCATTCTTCAGGACGTCGAAGGGATGAAGCTCGCAACTTTAGGCGTCAGCTAGTCTTTGTTTGTTTTCTTTCGTTTGTCTTTCTCCTTTCACAAAAAAAAAAAAGAAAAAATTAAATAGAAAAAACTTAGATTAAAAAAAAGTTAGAATTAAATAATAGACAAATATTTTTCATGCGTAGATAAATTCACATTTTTTAAATAATTTTTTTAAATAAAAAATAACAAAATAAGGGATACGTAGTTAATGACCTGAATGGAAGAATACTCCTTGCCCTTTTGCTTGTCGTTTTATGGATTCGGACATTTGTACAAGTGGCAACCTTTCAACCCATGGGCTCCAAAATTTCAGGGAAGTCATAGATTGACCATAATAGGTCATCAGAATCTCCCAGGGCTAACCCCGGTGGTGGTGCCGGTGGGGAAGCCGGTGCCGGTGCCGGTCACGGATTGACTGCGTTTGTTTGTTTTTTTTTTAATTTCTTGTATTCTTGAATGAATTCTTCGTTGGTGGTTTATCAGGAAAAATTAGCTTCTTCTCTTCATTGTTCCCATTTCCATGCATTACCGTTTCTTCAAAAACCTTACCTTCCTCCTCTCATTGATATCTTTAAGTTATTTCCTTCAATGTCGAATACGACGGTCGCTTGATTGGTGGTGAATCTTGCAAGATTGCATTCTTCAGCTTTATTTGTATTGTAATGATCAAAAGATGATGCCCACATTATTTATGGAAGAACCATAGTTTCTCAACACCACTTTTAGCGGATTCCAGGTGTGTTTTTTGATTGAGTAACGTAGTTATAAATTTTCTCTTTATACCATTTTGTTGATATCAAATATCAAGAGAGAAAGAAAGATGCAGCGACTATTTTTGTAAATGTAAATGTAATATGATTTCCAGCGACTTAATTACTATAGACATATGGGCTTCAGAACTTCACGGAAGATGCAGACACCATGATGATGGATGATTCAGGGGGAGGGTTAGAAAGTTCAATGCCGACGATAGAGCTGAGGAACAAGATATTGGCCTTCAGAGACATCATTGAACTTCCTTCCTACAACAGCTCAAGTGATCTTACTCATGTACTTGAAAATTTATTTATAAGACTACAATTAAAGCATAAGTAGGGTTGAATTTCTTATTCCATAACTGGCCAACAATTTTGTGACTCTAGAAATAACATGTTATGTGTCTTCTGGCAGTTGGCAGTAAGAACCATAGTGGATCTCCACAAGCTGTACCCAAATATGGTTCGTTTCGATCTCTCCACAGCAACCCATAAGGATTCAGCGACTCAGGTTGGTTCACTATTCACTTGCTGATGAATAACTGAAAGATTGCTCATAATAATAATTGCACTAAACAAACTGCAATGTCTGAACAGGGTTTAGTACATCTTTACGCGGCCTTGAAGTCTGTTGGGAAATTATGGGGGTTAACCGACTCTATGGATGAAGCACAAGAAAGCTTGCAGAATATTGAGTTGGATCAACTTGGTAAGACATTTCTTTATCTCTAAATTGCATGGAGAAAATTTAATTACCTGTCTAATTGGCTCTTAATAATATGCATTGAAGTTGGCAAACTCATGGCCAAGCTTACATTCCTAACTACATTAGCAAAAGAGATGTTCGGTGTTACGGATGAAGACGAGGACAATGAGAAAATAGAAAGTTGCCGTAAAGTCCAGAAGACACTAAGTGACATCTATTCAAGGAACAGTGTCTCTTCTCCATATCCAGATGGATCTTCAATCTCTCCCGGGTCCATACCTACTGTGGACCTCAAAGAAATTGCTGATGTTTCTTCCTCTCAAACTCATCTTTTTCCCCTCAGTATTCAAGAGATTAGGAATTTGGAACAACTCAACACGTTCCCACGCATACCAGCACTGAATTCCAGTATTGTGGATGAAGCTAGAGAGATCGTTAGCCAGATAAATGCAATAGACCAACTTGAAGAAGAGCACAAGAAAGTTAGCTTTGAAGGGCCAAAAGAACATTTCAATACTAAAAATGATGAGCCAGAAATTCCAAAACATGAATCAAGTGTGAAGCCTGAAGCAACAGACCCAGCAGCAGTCCTCCCACCTCCTCCACCTAGAGTATCACCGTCATCAGTTGAAATTCTAAAAGAAGCTACAAGCCCTTCTCCACCAACCATTTCACCTTCTATGGGATCAGAAGCAATGCCACCACCTCCCATAGCAGTGACTAAGCGAGCACCACCACCATCCGCTCCACCGCTTAACCTGGTAAAGATCGTGCGTCTAAAGAGAGCAGCTTCAAAACTAAAGAGGTCAAGCCAAATGAGCAATTTGTACAGGCTTCTGAAAGGTAAAGTTGAAGGCTCTAGTTTAAAGGTTGGAAATGGAACCTCTCCGCAGATAAAAACTAAGATCGGGGTATCTCCTAAAGGGAGAGAAGGGATGGCCGAAGCACTAACAGAGATAACGAAAAGGTCTTACATTTGTAGCACACCAACTACAATAACAACTATCTTCATTCACTAATTATATTTTTAGAATATTTGTGCAACAAAACAGGAACTATGTTACTTAAAACTAATTATCAGTTTGCTTCATTCTATTTAATTTTAGATCATCATACTTTAAAAAGATTGAAGAAGATATGGTGAAGCATGAACAATTAATCTTAGAGCTTAAAGCTGCTATTACTTCCTTCCAAACAACGGATATGGATGAGCTCGTCAAATTTCACGAGCACGTGGAACAGAATCTGGAGAAATTGACTGATGAGACTCAGGTTATATTTTATTTAGTTATTGCAGTTTGAGTTTTGACACTGTCAAATGCTTAGCTTATTGAAACTACAACCCATAAATGATGAGAAGAAAAAAATAATATATTTTCCCCCATATTTGGAAGGCGACAGAAGAGAAATAAGACTAAAATATATATATATATATATGGCTTTCGAAAATGCAGGTG
Source organism: Erythrophleum fordii (assembly GCA_032878935.1). Taxonomy (NCBI): domain Eukaryota; kingdom Viridiplantae; phylum Streptophyta; class Magnoliopsida; order Fabales; family Fabaceae; genus Erythrophleum; species Erythrophleum fordii. The sequence continues at coordinate 282,985 of JAVQMF010000035.1, forward strand.
TTACCAAGGTTTGAGGGCTTTCCCATGAAAAAACTTGAAGCATTGAGGGCTGCAGCAGCGTTGTATTTGAAGTTGAATGGGATCCTTAACGACCTACAGAATTGGAAAGTAATGCCTCCGGTGGAACAGCTCCTCGACAAGGTTGAACCCTACTTCAACAAGGTGAACTCTTTTAGCTAATGACAAAATATCAGTCATTTCCCTACCATTTAACTGTTAATATAGCAGATCTGATAACATGATGTTGGACAGATCAAAGGCGAATTGGACACCTTGGAAAGATCAAAAGATGATGATTCTAAACAATTCCAGAGCAGCAATATACACTTTGATTTTGGCATTCTGGTAAAAATCAAAGAGTCTTTGGTAGATGTTTCTTCAAGTTGCATGGAGTTGGCCCTCAAGGTAACAACACTACCTGAATATAATATGTACCCGGTTGCCAATAAGTTGTCGAGTAAAGAATTTAAGTTGCAGTAGGATGTTTGCATCAGGAAGATAGAGAAGCAGCGGTTACTGAAGCAGAATCTGGGGTCAAAGACCAAAGTAAAAGAAAGACATGCTTTAAAATGCTTTGGAGGGCTTTTCAGCTAGCATTCCGGGTTTATAGCTTTGCAGGGGGACAAGATGATCGAGCTGACAGACTGAGCGTGGAAGTAGCGCATGAAATAGAGATTGATGTCCAATAAAAGAGAGGCTATCTTCCTTCCCGTCATTAGTTACATCAATTATAAGCCACACGGTTAAAAAATTTTATGAGATGCTCTTAGTCCAGAAAACACCAAAGAAAGGGAAGGTGGTTGAATTGGGTGATATAAACTTGAAAAAAAAAAAAGAAAAAAAAATCTTTCATTTCTGATTCCTGATTTGTAAATAATAAGGCGGAAGAGCTATATGAGAAAAGAGCTTTTCTTTGACTGACTTTTTGAATAGAAGAAAACACTTTGCAAAGGGATCAAAAGAAAACTTTAAGTAAACCAAGAGCTTATATAGAGTTTGCCTTCTATTTCGTCTAAACAATGTTTTTCCATATAATTAAGCAGAACTAAATTAAAGCATTTTCAAAAAGATGGAGAGAACAACATAACAAATAGCGATATATAGAGGTTTAGGTTAATAAACTTGGGGTGATCACTAGTACAAGATGACAACTTTTGACTACAGTTACACTTTTACAATCTTAAGCAGCCACGAACTTTTTCACCCCGAAACATCCCAATCAAACTTCTTACACAAGAAATGATTGTTCTAAAGAAAAACCCAAAAAAAAGAAGGTAGGTTTAAAATATGGGTTTAGTTTTGGCAGACCAATGGCATCAACCAGAAACCCAAAAATTGTTACTAATTAGTTTCTGATCAAATTAATTTTTCTTAATTACGTTCAAAAGAAATATAAGGTTAATATATCTAACAAGTGATATTTAACGCAGACTTGGGCGCTAACATTGAAGTCCTTATTCCTTAGTGATAATACCTACGAAAATTGTAAAAAAAAAAAAAAAAGAGGATTAGTTAATTTAGAATTAATTGGAACAAAATAAAATAAATGAAAAAAATAAAATTTAATGTAAAATTAAAAAACCAAATTAAACAAAGTAAGATTAATAGATGAAAGTGAAACTTAAGATGAAGTAAATGAATCATATTAAAATAAAATAAAATTAAATGTAACACCTAGTTAAAAAGTTAAATTAGAACAAAATGATTTTTTTAAAGTGACACCTAACTAAAATTAAGTAATCATAAAGTATATTGTAGCCTATTAATTTTTTTTTTTTTTATGAACAAAAGAGCTAAACTCAACAACCTATTCAGGATGGAATTGAGATATAAAGTGTAAAGTTCAAATCTTAAAAAATATTTAGAAGAAAAAAAACTAAATAGCGCCAAGGTTGGAAAGAAATAAAAAAGTATCACTGGTAAGTAGTTATTTAGATTTTAAAGTAGAAAAATTATATTTTTGGTTGTTATAATTTTATTTAATTTTTAATTTAGTTCTTATAGTATAAAAATTTGTAATTGGATCCTTATAATTTGAAAAATTTTTAATTTAATCTATATCATTATATTTTTATTAATATTTTATTAAATTTTATTGACATAACTAATTATGTACTATCATTTTAAAAATGCTTCAATTTCTTCATATCACTTAATAGGTTGCTTCAGATGTCATATATATATATAAAAGTTTATTTTATTGTCTATTTTTCCTTTTTTCGTTGAAGTAAACTATACATATTCAAAATATTAATATTACATATAATTAGTTACATTAGTAAAATTTAACAAAATACTAATTAAAATTTAATAGCAGAAACTAAATTAAAAATTGAATAAAATTATAAAGAAAAAAAGAATAATTGTATCTTTTAAAATTTATATATTTTCTCTCTTTGAAAACAAAATCTACCAAAAATTTAAAAAAATAATAATAATACAGTTCGGAAAATTCTATTTCTAGATTGATTTCACAAGAGTAAATTAAATCAAATATATTCGAGTGTGTAGCTTTATAAAAGCAGTATGCATTTCATCCCCCCCCCCCCCCCCCCCCCCAAAAAAAAGAAATAGTACGCATAATTGTTCCGTTTTTTTTTTTTTTTTTGGGGTGGGGGGGGGGGGGGGTCGGGTGGTGGGGAATTACCCACGCATATCTTGATTTTTCCTAAAATCCGGTGTAGTGGAGCAGTTTTTCAAGGAGATATCTCCTCCGTTCTCTCCCACTCTCCTCAACATAATCTCCACAACATTGGACCCAATTCTCATGGTTGTTCACCCTACTCTTCCATTTTCCTTCCTCTTTATTTTGCTTCCTTGTTCTGCAAAACCTGCTTCAACTCTAACGCTTGTTTTTGCCTTCTTGCCCAATGAATCCAGGAACCGCTGTCTTATTTTAGACATGTTTGACTTCTTGTTTGTGTGGTCAAAAGCTTCTAAATGGTAATTAGTTAGTAACAACTAATTTAAGGTCAAAACTTGAGAATTTTTTTGTTTGACACAATCATGTGTATTTCTTCTCTGCTACTAATTGTAACTTCAATTCCTTTTATGTTTTACTGGATTATATTACAGTAAGAAGGTGATAAAAAAAGCTCGGTGCCGCCTCAAGCTACTCAAGAACAAGAGGCTTATAACAGCGAGGCAATTACGCCAAGACGTAGCAGAGCTCATTAAGAGTGGCCATCAACATATTGCTGTCAACCGGGTATGCCTAGATCTTTCTGTTGAGTATGATTATTACTGACTCCCATAATGCAGAACATAGAAATTCAGCTTAGACTAAATTTATGCTTGATGAAATCCAAAACTATGTATACTGTCAATATCAAGATACAATCTTTCAGAATTTCGTGATCAAAGGTTATTCTGATTTAGTGACTTAACTCATCTATCATCTACGTCTGCTGTTTTGAACTCATCTATCATCTACGTCTGCCGTTTTGCTAATTATGATATCCATTACATTGAGCATCTCATTTTGCAGCCTCAAACTTCATAAATATTTTTTCTCAAACTTTCAGGTTGAGCAGGTCATTAAACATGAAAGCTTAGCTGCTGCGTATGAATTGTTAGATTACTTCTGTGAATTTACTCTTACCCAACTCTCCTATATCAGAAAGCACAAGTATGACTCCCTAGCATTTTCTAGCTACCTGCCTCTCTATGAAAGACATTGATCTAATTATTGAAGTTGCCATAATTAGGGACTGTCCAAATGACATTAATGAAGCAGTGTCTAGTGTTATATTTGCCTCAACGAGATGTGGGGATGTTCCCGAGCTCTGCGTCATCAGGAAGCTCTTTGGACAGCGTTACGGTGAGAAATTTGCGACAACTGCTGTTGAACTATTTCCTGGAAACCTAGTAAACCATCAGGTTTCTTCTACTAAAACAACTTCTAACTTTGATGCAATTTCACTTTCAGTAATGTATGTTTATATGTTCATCAAGTTTCGAAATTGACAGTTGAAAGAGAACCTCTCAGTAAAGTCTGTGCCAAATGATGTCAAGTACAGAGTGGTGGATGAAATAGCTAGGGACTACCGCCTCCAACCAAAGCTTTTAGCTATTGAGTACTACCCTGATTGGCAACAAGGACATGTAATTCTATCGCACCACGTTCAATGTGATATTAGTAAGTAATAATCTGTCTTGTTTAGTAGTTCCACATTATTGAAAACTCCTTTGTTCAGGTGAAAGGAAGCGAAGATAACAGTGAAGTTAGCAAGAGGGAACCTGAGAAAACAACAAGAAGGAGATCAATGTCACATGAAAAGCAAGACATAATGGATATTGGATGCAAGTTATATTATCACAAGCCCTACAGAAGTCTCTCTGCTGATCATAAGCGTGGTGCTCATTCCAGTAGAAAGCACCAGAAGCTTTTACTAGAAGGAATTCCAAAATCAAGTTTTGCCCAGAAGAGATTGAAGCAACACAGCTCCTCAGCAGGAACAAAAAGAAGAACATCTTTCATTCCTAAAATGAGTGGTTGTATTTTGGACCACCCTAGTTATTTTTGTGCTTATGATGGTAACTTGGGGTTGGGATTAGGAGGTTCGCCAATGAATCCAAAGAGAGGCAGCATAGCTAAACATATTCAACAAAAAGTTTTGCTTAGCGAATGTTGTCGTTTGAATGAAAAATTATACGAACCTCAGGGACCAGATAGAAATGACAATGGTGCAGCTGTGTATAATGTATTCACCTACCCAGATTGCCAGATTGAAGAACAAAATGAAACAAAAGCAAAGGCCTCTGATTGCATGGGCAGATTAGCTTCATCTGACGTTGCCAAAAACTGCAAAGACAAGATGTTAAGGATATATTCATGTCCTCCTCATCCCAAACATGTTCATCCCAAGTTGCCAGACTATGATGATTTAGCTGCCAAGTTCACTTCTCTCAAGAGAGAACATCTAGAAAACCAAAAAATTGCTGTAGCCACCTGCAAGTGAAGTAGAGCAGGAGGTATACTGCACTTGTCATTCAAATTTTTGTATTTCTCATTTAAGTAGCTTTCTTTGAGACCATCTGTAGATATTTTTTAAAAATTCTTTGACAATCATCTCTAGATGATTGCAGTGATGATTATTTGTAGAAGCAATATGGGAAGAATACACCAATCTACCCTTCTTTTCTGATTACTAGTGCTGTTTGGGGAATCCAAATGACAATGGATGCTGGCTACTCAAGATTAATAGTTTAAAGTACTACTGGAATTTGAATGAAGAAAAAGAAGAGCTTCAATTCAGGACCCTTAGTCTGCCCTGTAAATTGTATTTCACATGGATTGAGGCTTGTAAGAGTATAAACTGCCTCATGGTCTTGAAGAAGACTATCTATTTTGCCTCATCAAGTGTTTATATGCTTCTAATTTCTAGTCATGCAAGTATAAGCTTATAATGATATTGGATAATTAATGTAGAAGACTAGAAGCCTAAAATAATGTGCAAATCAAGCCATATTCGTTACCACTACGGAAAGGAATAACATTATGTCTTGCTGATAGCGAATAGCAGGATTAGCAGCAAAAAGCATTACTATGGTTATTGATAAAACAGAAGCTTTAAATACACCAATATTGGAAAATAAAAGTGGAAGTCCAAAAGCTTGTCAAAGGCCTTAGCATTATTGTCGATCACCATAGTCCTGATATCGGTCAAACATCAATTTAAAAAAAAAAAATGAAAGGAAGAAAATGTATACTTACAACAAAATTTGTCCTTCTATCTAAATCCATAATCAAATGGATTGGAGTACAAGTCCTCCCCATCATTGAGCCAAAAAAAAAAAAAAAGTCAAGGGACAACAATTAAATGTGGAAACAGAACATATTCAAACACATCCATGCATGTCTATATGGATAAGAAATGATGTCCAGCTAACACTTGATAAACAAGTTTTAAGTATTATATTATATATTTAATCACTGTGAACAATTGCATTATAGTCATGGCAATGTGGGACCAGTTGCACCAACCATCTTCCTTGTTTAACTTTGTCCATCAGCATCATTTTCTTATAAACCGCAGAAGAAGAATATATCTCTGAATATTGAACCCTAAGCAGAAGCCATGGAGTTCTTAGGAGTCATCAAGATATTATTGTTCATGCACTCATATCCTTGTTAAGTAGGGGGACCACCATGAGTGGGTGTCTAATTAGTGCTAGAATACCTTGAGAGCAGAAAGACATTGACATTTGAAGCATTATACCTAAATGGGACAGCAATGATTATTACGATAATGTATTTGTAAACGCACACATCTTCAGCCAATAAGAGTGAACCTCACAAAGACAACCTTTCAAAATGCCCTGCTTTTACTATTTTGATTTGTGCTTCGAGGATACCTATGTTTGTGCCAATGGCCGACTAACACCTTGATATACCCAAATTTTGAGTCATTCCCTTGATTCTTCCATTATTAGACCCCTAAAACTAATCAAAGGAATTTGATTCATTATGCAACCACCCCACAACGTGAATACGTGCCTGGGCTACATTGGCCAAACAGCGATAATCTTTCTACTTCTAGGCTTGCAGCAAAGAATGGAGCTCTAAAATGGTCCAGTTTTTTTAAAAAAAAAATCTGCGAGTGCCAACCACTCAAATTTTAAATTACTAATATATAATTCTACCACATAACAGATCAGAAAGAAAGACGCCGAAATGTGGAATTGATGGATAATATTAAATATTACGATAATTAATTAATGCAGCAATTGTACTTTAATCACTTATTTTAATGAACTAAACATTATTATTCACACGCGGAAGCTATCTTTCTATATTGAATACATATGCGCCATGTTATGGGCACTTCCATAAGAGAGTTGACCTCATCTGTTTTTGTACTCTATGGCACTATAATAGCAATTACTTTCCTCAAGATAGAAAAGTATGAACAAACAGCAGTCTACCTCCATTATGAATCAAAGTCCACTCTTCCCACTTAAGCTTACAAGGAAACTAGGAAAGACGTTTCAATTTTTACTGCATACTTCGTGTTAAACTTTTGTCATGTCATGGAACAGTGTCGTGTGTCTTATATCAATACCAGATTTTTTAAGTTGCTATTCAACTTGGATTAGAGTAAATAGAATAGAAATAGGTTACTCTGAGGAGACATAATTGCTTGTTCAGCGACGAGAGCCAAAATTCATAATATGACTTTAAAAGGAAGATGTGAAAGAGTCTTGTAATTGGTGAATTGTAACAGAACAGAGTTATGCACGTTTTTGAAGAAATGTCAAAAGTAAGAAGCCCTATTTGATTGTGTGACATATTCGTGCTTGAGTTCCTAAATTTGAGTGGAGAATGGCTAGAGAAGTATGTATGTGATTTGCATCTTTGGATGAAAGAGACCCCCCAGTTTGTCTTCTATGCGTTGAATGGTATATCTATATATAAAATAGAATATATCTTCCATTATTATGGCTTAGATATATTGATTAAGCCTAAAATGCAGGAATGGGAGCCACGTGTCCAATCAATGAGTCATCCAACTTCAAAGGAAAGCTTTGTTATTGCCCCTTTGAATCTTTGATTTTTGCCATTGATATTTCTCCTTTTGAGAAATACATTTTTTAACGGAAGCACGGTTAGCATAAGGTGTTCTTATCATAAGTTATATTGAGCTCTTTCTGAACCTTCGTTACAAATATATAAATATTAAATATATATATATATATATATATATATATAATTTTTTACATTTATATTATGAAGTTTGTCAATCTTATCATAATAAATGAATAATTTTTTGTAAATAATTATTTGAATTTTCAAGTAAATCATACTTATTATATTTTATTTATTAGATATATTTATTATATTTTGATTAAAAAATTTAATAATATATAGAAGTGTACTTAAGTTTAGTTAAGCTTTTAATAAACTTGGAGAAATGTTATATATCACAAGTAAAAAGTCTAGTAGTTATTAAAGGGTAAAAGAAAATGTTTTTGGATGCACGCAATTATCACTGACCGTATTCATTTTAATGAATTTTGATAATTCACCTGTCTCAAAATTTGATTTCTATGAACTTTTCATGTAAAGATAATATTAGCCACGATTCAAATATGTGGAAGAACATTGGAAAATAAAATTCCTTCTCAAACATGTGAGTTTATACTCTCGTTTATAGTTCAATGCAAAAGAATTAAGAATTTAATAAACTATTACATCCAAAATGTCTTCTTTATTACTTCTCTTTATGCATCATTGCTCCTCACGTTCAGAACCTTATTATATAAATATAATAAGTTATCCAGATCAGTTGGTGTGCCATTGTCTGTATATATTAATTAGGTAGATATTTTGAGAGAGGATAAACTAAGGATACCTTATATTGGCCCAAAAAAACAAATGGGCCAGTTTATATTAGTATTAAGATAAATCACTCTCTCTTTTTTTTTTTTTTGAAGGTGTCTTAATTATATATTTTATTTTTAAAGTAGACACTTTCTTTTTTTGGAATTTAAAATATACGTTCCTTTTTTACCATTAAAAAATTCACAATTATATTTATTTTTACTAAAATGCTTTTATATTTATTACTTATATAAAATAATAAGTATTAAATATATATTTAACCAATATAAAATAATTAATTTTAAACAAATTATAAAATCATATGATAAAAAATACATTATTAAAAATAAAAAATAGATATTCACAAAATAATTTTTAAATTTAATTAATTTATAAATAATAATGACAACTTAATATAAGAAACAAAATTTGTATTAAAAATTTGTTAATAAACACAATTATTGTCATAAAGTTTTAGAATAAATTCTCAACCTAAAATAAATAATATTGAAATAAAAGTTTAAAACAATTTTTTAATAAGTTATATTTTTAATAAAAAATATTATTCTTGATATTATTTTGATCATTTTTTTTAAAATATAAAAAAATAATATTATTTTCTGACCAAAGGAAAAAAAAAAAAGGTGGCGTAGACAATATAAGGCAGAGAAGGTTTTTGGAGAGTGACGGTGTGTGATGAGAGGGCGAGCTCAGGGTTAGCATTAGCATTAGTGAATATCAAAGGCTTTGATATTTTTTGTGTGGACGGAGTTGAGAAACACTAAGGGGTAGGATTGGGACAAAATAATATATGATAAACATCCAGAACAGTGGACAACGCATATTATAAGAAGAACAAAATGATGAAGGGTTTTAATGTGGACCACCGACACGTGACGATCTTTCACCGACCAGTTGTGAGAGACACCGTTATAGTGTTGACTTTGCAACGACAAAGCATATCTGAGACTGGTTTTTGTGTTCCAAGTTCAAACCCTTTCACCGAAAGTGATACTCTGGCTACCATACGTGGATGCCTTCCCTCACGCAAACTCCTCCCTGTTTTGCTTACACGCTACACCCCACCCCACCCCACTCCTCCGATCTCTCTCCCAGATCTCTTTTTCTTAATTACCACTTCTCCTTGTAATTTTCATTTTTATTCTTCTGTCAACTTTGTACCCCCCTGGAAGAATCATAACCACTTGTCTTAATTTGATGAGGACCAAGTTTACTTCTTCAATAATTAATGCACCTCGCTTTTTGATTGAACTTGAACTTCTCTTCTCTTTTCTACACATGCAGAATAACGGTTGAGCAGATGAATTTGAACTTCAATTCTAGCTAGTTGTTGAAAAATTATTATAATAATTTAACATTTTTGACATGACAAATTTTTACAATCATTTGTTATCTCTTATTCTTTTAATTAAAACTTTAATACAGATTATTATGATTAATTTATGCTTTATTCACTCTTTAAATTCATGGAATTTTTGTATATGAGTGGATTAAAAATCATAAAAATGTCTTTGGACGCAAATTCTATGTGGTGCATGCCCCTTGAATCAATTACACCACCGCTATGTGCTACGCTTTTATTAACTTATTGCTAGGGCACCACCCCTGCAAATATGCTATATATAAATTAGCATTTGCGTAGATTAGCGCTACTCATTAAACCTAGCTAGTCGAGGATAAGAAAGTTTATGTTCGATGTAGAATTGGCTAAGAAACAGTCCCAACATGAACAATTCATTATTGTCTATGTTAGACATCAAACGTCCATGTTCCGACCTAATCAAAAGGAGATCAAAAGTTGTATCCGACCCAGATTTTTGGAGATTTGTTGTGCTGTCTACACTGCTTAAGACCATTTGAGACTCATAAAAGACATACCAGCAGGCAAGCCAACATATATAGGAAGGTGTTTCCCTTCCACCATATCCCTCTCAAAGGCGAGATCATGAACACCATCAACAGTACATATAAGCAACCTTTTTCTTTGAATGGACCTTACCAGGAATGGTGGGAGGGGAGCAGCTACACATCTCATGCAACCTATACCATCTAATTAAACATAGACTCATAAATATATTTTCAATAATGAATTTGATTCAATACCTACATTAATATGTTCTATAAATTCCAATCAATCGTATTCGTAATAATATTACAAAATTAGTGGTAACTTCTCAGGTTTCATTAAGTGTTTCTTTTTCTTTTCTTTTTCTTTTTTCTTTAAATATAGGCAACTAGACCAATTTATGATACTAGGGGGCTTGACACAAACTAAGGTTATGGTTGGTATAATAAAAAGATTTTTAAAGAAATGAAAAAGATAATAAAAATAAAAATAGAATGAAATCTTGTGACTTGGAATAACATTTGGTATGACATAAAAATAAATAAAAATATTTTTTTATTTTAATGTTTGGTATAGTGAAAATAATATATGAATAGAAATAAAATATGAACAAATGACTGAAATACCTTTTGAACTAAAAAATATTAAAAATTATTTTTTTAGTTACTATAAAACAAAAAGAGAAAATTAAAATTGAAAATCTTAAGTCGAAGATGCTTATAATTTTACACTAAAATGTTTTAAAATTTGAAATTATTCTAAATGATCAAAAAAAAATTAATTATGTAAAAAATTACAATTCAAAACCTTAAATTAAAAATTTTGATTCTTGAATTCTTTAAAATAATTTTAAAATATAAAATCCTTTAATATAACACCTTACCATCATCTGGGCCAAAATGGTAATTTTTTTTCTTTTTTTTCCATTCTTAGCAATAGCTTATAATGCGTTTGGTTATAAGAATTAGATGGAATGGAAAGGAATGAAAAAGAATTGAAAGGAATAGAAAAGAATGTTGTATTATATAAAGACATGTTTGGTTGTTATAACTGAATTGGATGGAATAGAATAAAAATGAATAGAAAGAAATTAAAAAATTATAACTTATATAAATATGTTTAGTATATCATGTAAAGGAATGGAATATAGTTTTTATTTTTTATTTAATTAAATAAAAATAATATATGAATTAAAAAATATTATGATTAAAAATAATATATGAATTAAAAAATATTTAAATAATTAAAAATAATATATGAATTAAAAATATTTGGGAGTGCGTTTTTTATCTGTTATGCCGATTTTAGCTAAAATGAAGAATATTTTTTGTTTAAGCAAGTGTCATTCCTTCGCCTCCTGCCTCATTCCATCAATTTTGGGGTGGAATTCTCATTCTTGCATACGATGGAATGGAGCTAAATCAATGAAATCCGCTGCCTTGGTCTTCTTGTAACCAAACGGAGATATCGCATGAATACCGTACAACATTCCATTCCTTTAGGCAACCTAAAAGTGCTATGAAATACTAACTTTGGAATCCTTCCATGATTTTATTTTCATTTTACCAAACTTCATTAACAGCGCTATGAAATAGTAACTTTGGAATCAACACTTAGTCTCTCTTTTTTTTTTTTTTTTTTTTATCTCTCTTCAAATGTACTATATACATTTACTTTGTGAATATAAAAGATAAAAATTATCTTTTCTTTTCTTTTTCTTTTCAACTTATCAAATATAGCCTAAGGTGAACATGTATATATATTTTCAAATTTTAAAATTTATTTTTAATAAATTATTTAAATAAAAATTAAACTATAAGTTTTTTCCAGACTTTTTAAGAAATAAAAAGAAGTAGTAAAAAGTTAAATAACTTCTCTCTCTTTTTTGTTATATCAATATGAATACTCTTTTGAAGTTGATGTGGTACCTAAGGTCTTTTATTTTGTTTATAGTAATGTATAGGTTATAAGACAAAGAGACATGTCTCAAAGTCATATTAATATAGATTTAAAAATCTGTCATGTAAATTTATTTTTTTAAAAATATTATTTATGATATGTTTATATATAGATATATTATATTTTATTAACATAGTTTATTTAATTTAATAAATCAATTTTATATAAAAATGTTTGTTTCTTTTTTATGCTATATTCTACCTGGATAGTTATTGAAATAGGAAAAAAAATAGAATGACAATATACAATAATATGTCTTAAGGCTGAAAATTCATTTGGAAATACCTAACCATGGCTCCATTTAGGGGCCCTATAAATTAATTAGGTAAGAGGATTAAACTTATGACCGTCTTCTTTTGAAAACATACAACATTCTCTAAATGCTTTCTTATTCCACCACACCACAAATGGCTTCACTTTTTATTTTTATTTTATTTTCAGTAAGTTTTGGGGATGAACGCACTGTTGTTTAAGAAAATGGAACCTAGTACCTAAAATATGCACAATACGGGGGGCTGCACGCTAAGACGTTGGGGTTGAGCATTGGTGAACTCGGAAAATATCTTGTGCCGATAAAGTTACGAATCCCTGTTCGCCACAGCATCGTACGGAGAGAAAACAGTTATATGACTGTTTCGTTCCTGGCCTCACATTGGCGAGCCCTCTCGTTTTTCAACAGTTGAAATCTCGACAGATGGAGACGCAGAGTGGCGATGAGCGGCTGAGGACAGAGAAATTGGAGTTGAAGCAAAGACCAAGCGTGTGGGTCCCCTGGTTGCCAACCAATAACGAGACTTCTACAAATTCAGTCGAGTCCTGCTTCTTTTATTTAAAAAAAGTTTGATTCAAACACCTTTCTCCTCTCTCATATAAATCCCTCCCTACCCCCTTCAATCCCCTTCACCCTCACCCCAAGCAAATCAAAATCTCCCCTGCTTTCCCCACCAGGATATCGTCCAATTTCCAGTGGACTGTGTTTCCCGCTCGCTCTCTCCCTAGGTTGTTGCGATCTCTGTATGCAATAGATTTGAGATGGTCGATGCAAAATCTATTACTGTGGTATCCGATTCTGTTTTTGATTTGATCGGATTAGCTTTCTATATCAGAACCTGGTCTCCAAAATTCGGTCTTTTTTTCTCTCCTTAAATCTTTGACCATATCTGAATCTGGGTCCTGAGCAGAACTCGCCTTTTGTGATTTTATTCGTTTTGATTCGAATCTTTCTTCTTTAACGCATACATATCCATCTCATTTCTGTGTATAAAATTCAAAGGGCTCTGCTTTTGAGCTTGAGAGAGCGAGCGGAAATTTATTATTGGTGCGAATGGCGGCAGCTAATAACAGGGGCAAATCTAGCAAGGATTGGGAGATTGAAAGGGGTAAAGATCTCGACTTTAGCGGTGAGAGGCGGCAATGGAAGCCAGTTTTTGATGAGGCTTCCGTGTCACATAGGCCTCTTAAGAAGATCCGTAGCCCCCAACGTGAAAACCCGGATCAAAATCAATCCTCTGTTTCCATGCCTCCACCTCCTTCCTCCTCAATTCCCTCTTCGCTTTCTCTTCCATCGTCTTCGAGAATCGTGTTCCCCTTTGCCTTCGATGGTTCTCAACAGCCTATGCAATTTCCCAACCAACAATTTGGTTCCACAAATTTGCCTCTGTTCCGTCCACCCTTTCATCCAGCACAAAATCAGCAACAGATGATATCTTTTGGGTCCCAACAGCAAAGCATGGGGTACCCACAATTCTTAGCCCAAGATTCTGGAGTCGCACAGCAACAACATCAGCAGCAGCAACTTCTTCAGTATTGGAGAGACGCACTGAATCTGAGTCCAAGGGGAAGGATGATAATGATGAACAGCGTAGGGCCAGACGGGAGGCCAGTTTATAGGCCTCCTGCTCAACCTATAAATACTACGAAGCTCTACAGAGGGGTGAGGCAACGTCATTGGGGAAAATGGGTGGCTGAGATTCGTCTTCCTCGCAACAGGACTCGCCTCTGGCTGGGAACTTTCGACACAGCAGAAGATGCTGCCTTGGCTTATGATCGCGAGGCCTTTAAGCTGAGAGGAGAGAATGCTAGGCTCAATTTCCCCGAGCTTTTTCTCAACAAGGATAAGACACCCTCAACAGCCCCAGATTCATCTGCTTCTTCTCCCTCCACTCCGCATCAAGGTTCAACGTCAAAGCAAACTGAGTCCGCTCGAGAAGGTCGTATTGTGGAGGCTCCGATTACGGAGGAGACGCTGCCGCCACCGGAAGAGAATACCGACAATGATTCGGGAATTGGGTTGAGCGACGCTACAATGAGCGACGAAGTTCAGGCTGCGGCTAATACGGGAACAGGGGAAGGCATTTCAGCGTCGCAAGAACTGGTTTGGGGCGAAATGGCCGCTTGGTTCAGTGCAATTCCGGCGGGTTGGGGTCCGGGTAGCCCTGTGTGGGATGATTTGGACACGTTTCAGTCACAACTTCCTTTTGTCAATCCCAGTGATCAAGAATTTAATGATGCAGATACCCAGAGACAACAAGAAGATAATACAGGACCATCTGGTTCTTCCACTTCCTCTTCTTGTCCCATGAGACCCTTCTTCTGGAAAGGTCAAGATTGAAACTTCCTAAAAAAAATATTGATTTTTGCAAAGCCAGTGCGCTAGATCTTGATAGTTGATACTCCCCTTTTTCCCCTCCTAAATTGGAAATTTTCTTTCCCCCCCTGGTTGCATAGTTATTGACTCTCACTGGTTGTGGATATTTAAACCACACAGCCTGTGAATCTTAGAGCACTAAATATCTCCTTCAACTTCTTCTCTGAACTTGTGCTGTAATAAGGCTTCATGTTATGCATGGCCTTCCAACAGCATCTCTGGCTCATACTCCGTGGGCCTTACCTTTGTTTCTCAGTTGTTCATTTTCCATTTTTCTTTAAACCTTTGATGCTTTTTATGTAGTAAATGTATTGTAGAACATAACCAGAACAGAAGGAGACGGTTTTGTGATTTCCTTCTCTTTTGGTACATCCGTTATGAGCTTCGTTTTTCAGCTCCGAGGATGTATGTATATTACTACGTCGGTAGTTATGTTTAATTGTGGAGTTTGTTTTAGTTTGTTCTTTTCCAATGTTATGTATGTATCCTTTCTAGTTGTTATAATATATCAAGCATTTTGGAGTTCATTGGATGCTCGGAGTTCATTGGAGTTTAACTGTTTGACTACATCATTGTGTTGTGACTGTCCTAAGTTGATCGTTCCCCTTCTAGCTTCCTTATTATTCTCCACGTGGAAGGATATCATATTCAAATGTTGGATATACAATTAATTCCCATAAAGTCAATTGACTTTTAAATCAAGAAAAAAAAAAGTGGACTTTCCTAAAAGGATTTTTTTAATCAATTTTTTCAATAAAATTATAACACTTGCAATAACTTCTTTGTTCAAAGAGCCCTTAAAAAATTATATTTAAATATTGTTCATTGAAAAGAAAATCACTGCTTTCATGATGCACATAATTTTTTCCCCCATATATTTGTCTTATTCTATTGTATTCTTATTATAGTGCACAGCCAAAAAAAAGTACGCAATGAGAGAAAATGCCCTTTCTTCAAAAAACTTTCTTTATATCCACTCAGACAAAATTTAAATTTAGTGTCTGTATATATATATATATATATATATAATCTCTAAATTTATAATATTGTTCATAAGCACGGTTTATAAGTATTGTTTTTATCAAATTTGTTTTTCCTTTTTTTATTTTTGCCTCTATTTTTTAAATTTGATTAATTACTACAAATTTCCATACATCTAGAGGGACCCCACTCTGATTGCAAAATATATTATTAACTGAAGTAATTGGCACTCTTAGTTGACATATCGACCATGCTTTGAATAAAAGAAAAGAAATTAGCACTTATTTCTCCGAAAATCTTACAAAAAGAAACTTGGAGTAAATCCGATTGATTGAGTGCCACATCTCTATTCATGTGTTGCGCTATGTGGCCAAGAAATTGAGACAATTAAGATTGTATCTGAAGCATTAGTCTAGAGAAAGTTAGGGAATAAAGATGTAAGTTATGTATCGTATATTATCTGAATTTATTAGAAATACATTGTTTTGACAAACATTATCAATAATTGAAAATGAGAAGAAAATGAAAATAAATAAAATATAATACATTCATATTATATGTTACATGGCAGAAAAAATTCTCTTGGCATATGACAGAATAATGATTTAAACATAAGACCTCTTGTTAATTTTCATTTCATGTATGGTTTTGTTAATGTAACGTCATTGACCTGCAAAGAGTCAAGCAAAACTAGTTTTTATTTATAACAAAAACCTGTGGTTTTAACTTTTAAGCATTGTAATCATAATCAAGCTTCTTAATTAGTAGTCCAGGGATCCCACCAAATCAGGTATTCAGGAATTGTCCCTTCCGTGAGTGAGAAAATCCAGAAAGAAGAAGAGGAAGTTGCAAATGGGGACAAAATTAATACACACACTTTCCACATTGATTATTTGAAAGAATAATTAAAATTTGAAGGGTGATGGACAGAGGTGGGCCCAGTCACCGGCCCATGAGATCATCATCAATATTTCTTAGTCTCGACGGCACGATAACGATGTTAATTCACAATCATGTGATTAATTAAACATAATGAAGGTGATAATTACAGATCGAAAATATCTAAGACTCTGGTGACGTAGCCATAGTTAACTAGGTTTCCATCTGATATTTGTTTCAACCAAACCCAATATTTTATGCCACCGTGCGCCTGCCATCAATTTTCTCTCATTAAAAGACAACGTTGCAAGTGAAAAACAAATGTTAAATGGGTCCCCATCCAACCAAATACTACGTTTCTTTTCTTTTCTTTTTCTATTTTTTGCTCCACAGGAGATTTGGTATGGCTATGTCGTGCAAATATGACTTAAGACGAAGGCGACAATGTGATTTTTCAAATGTTTTTGTGGTGGATCAATTCTATGTAGAAGTTCCCAGAATAAAGTTTTTAGTTTCTTAATTAGTTTTCAAATGTTAGTAGTGTGTTGTTATTAAGAAGAGATAGAAAGAGAATGATATAAAATAATAAAAATGTATATGAAATTCATTTTTTTTTTTGTTAATTACTCTCTCTTTTTTTAAATATCCTGCTCCAAACTTGTATGAGATCTACTTTTTATTTTTTCATTTACTTTCTTTCTTCTTTCTTAAATTGATGAAGGCGACGATGTGATTTTTCAAATGGTTTTGTGGTGGATGAATTCTAAGCAGAAGTTGCTGGATTAAAGTTTTCCCAGTTTCTTAATTGTTTAAAGCTACACACGGTCAATTTTAAAGCATCAAAAATAATAATTGGATATTATGTAATAATGCATCTAATGTAATTAAAAAGAAAGCAACATAAAAAGATAAAAGTGTGTATAAGATCTAATTTGGATCTTATCTTACTTAGGGTGCCATTATATTAAAAAAAGACAGGAAAAAGAATACAAAAAAGTGATAAAATATATGGAGTCTATTTTTTTATATCCATTTTTTTTCGCTTTTTCTCTTTCTAATAAGATAAAATCCTGCTCTGAATTTATACAGATCTATTTTCTATCTTTTTACTTACTTTTTTTTTCTCTCATAAATTAAAAGCCTCAATTTATCTCATAATTTGAGAGAATTGAAAAAGTCTTACTAAAAGGATAAAATTGATATATTTATATTTTATAAATTAGGGGTATGTAAGAAGAATAGACCAGTGAAAGGAGGCAAAGAATGAATGAGGATGGGACAAAGGAAATGCGGTAAGGAATTGAATGCACAAAGAAAAGCAGTGGGACTAATTAATATGAAAAGGTAAAATCCAGGAAGATGTGTATCCATTCGTTTTTGTCGCTTTCGCATGATGGAAGAGCGAAGAAGACTATTCCCTTCAATCCCTTTCTTCTCTTTTTTCTCTCACCTCTTCGCATTCCCCAATGATTAGGATTTAGGCCTATCAAAAATTCAATCCAATATCCTTCTTTTTTGTGTAGGGCACTCAGGCCCAGCCCAAACACATGCACATTATATTGTAGTGGTCATGCCAATTACCCCAACTTATGGCGGCCATTTGCGTACTCCAATGGAACCCAATAAATTATTATTTATTCTAGATTTTGAAAATCAATTATATATATATATATATATATATATATATATATATATATATATATATATATATATATTTAATACTTATTATTTTATATTAGTAACAGATATAAGAGTTTTGATCAAAATAAATATAATTGTAACTTATACTTGACTATAAAGAAAGTCAATATAATTTATTTTTTGATTTAAAAAAATAAATTTTTAAAATAAAAGAGAACAGTATAATTTGAATACTTCTTTAAAAAAAAGAGTGCAATTTAACTCATGAAATAATTCCTGACCCAGTGGCTACGGCTTCTACCTGCACTGCATAGAGGGTTTGGAATTTAGAAAGCAATCTTTTTCCTTTTTCTTTAATTTACATGTAATTTTTATATTTTTATCATCAAAATTTTTAATTAAAACATAAAAAATGTATAATTAAAACATAAACAAGGAAATAATATGAAACTTTTGCAAACTTCTCAGTGTCACTCACAAGAGATTTTCAGTCATAATGCACAAATTAGAATTTCGCCCAAAGTTATGTAGTTTCACACGGTAGGACAAGTTTTCTTTTTGGCATACGACATGATAAAGACTTGAATCCAAGACTATTTTTTAATTTTTCAGATCATTCACGTTTAGGCCATCTCCACCGGGTGGTATAATGAGTTCTTTAAAACTGAGCTACAATCCAATTATGTTTGTTTGAATTTGAGTATCGTGGATCAATGTCATGCTATTCCAAAATCCAAACGATGGGAAGTTAAATCGACCCAAACATCTCGCAAGAATGGTTCCTCAATAACAAAACGGCTTAGAATGATGTAGATGGGAACGTCTGCTCAACTGCGATTTTTGACTAATAATAAGCAGCAACAAGATTGACTTAATTGTTTGGTCATTTGTGGAGATGTAGAGCTGTCGTAACTGAACGCTGTTGCGTAGAAACTGGAATAAAACATTCACATACTTTTCTCATTGTCATGTATTGGGCATAAATTAGGTACCACGTTGAAATCACCAAGTGGTTGCCAAAGGGGAACAATTCAAACGTCAAGTTTCTGGGAATCTTAAATAATATAATCTTAATTCCAACCAAAAAAAAATTATGGTTTCAAAATATATATATGCATAATTTTATTTTCTTACTATATGCATATAAATTTAATACTTAATTTAAACGTTTGAATATATACAGTAGTGTACCAAATTCTTTTAACACGATGTTTAACTTAATTAGCGTCGAAATAAATTTAACAAAAAAGGGAGCTTGTAAGGTTAGAAAATTGTAATACGACATAATAACTATAGGACAAAACTATCGTCGGTGCCGTGTGATTCGCAGAGACGAAAAAAACGAAAAGAGAGGGAAAAAGATTCCATTACTCAGATTCCTGTGCTTCCCGTCCCCGACCTTGCATGACTATATATTCCAATATAATCAGTCGACTTTTATTTATTTTTCGTTCAGAGAAGAAGAAAATTACTTCTTCTCCTTCATTTCTTGATTATTTTCACCTTTCTATTTTACTATCTCCTTGTAATTTATACGTAGTAAAAAGTCAACCGTCATTTAACCGCATCGCATAAATCAAGTAAAAAGAAAGTAATAAAATTAGTCTTAAAAAGAAAAGAAAAATATTTGCCGAGCGACGAGTTAAAAAAGTCTTGATGATGCCTTTCTTTGTCTTGTAGCTTATTGAATTGTAAATCTTTTTTATAATAGCAGAATGAACCAAGTGGGCATATATTTTAACAAGCAAGAGCACCACCTACTACAGCTGTTCCATGGAATGAGCTTTTGATAAAGGGGGAGGCCAATTCCTTGTAATGTGTCCCATTCCACATGTAAATATTGCAGGTAGGGTTATTCCTAGCTCTCATTTCCGATTCTTGTCCTTGTGTTGTATTCCGGATGTCTTTCCTTCTTTCGGCTTCAGATCTAAAACCCAATCCTTGATTTATCAGTCTCAGACATGTTGTAGGAGTCCAAATTAAAACCTACTATCAAGTCTCAACTCCTCCTCCGCCATTGGAAACAAGCAGAGGAATACAGCACGAGCTGAGATGGGATTCCAAGAACATGGGAATGGGGAATTGGGGTTGTCTGCAATCCCGTTGGGAGCAAAGAACAAGTACAAGAGGATGGACTCTGACCTTCCAGAGGATTGCCATGATGTTTTGGACCAACACCACCAAGAACATAGAAGCAACAGTACCAGGAAATATGTTCTTGCCTGTGCCATCTTTGCTTCTCTCAACAATGTCCTTCTCGGCTATGGTATGTAACATATGTCCCTTTTTCTCTTTTTTACAATTTGTACTTTCTACCTGTTCTCTGTAGTAATCATCTTCAATTTCCGCTTTGATTTTGTTGTTGCTTTTGCTACATTTATCATTCAACACGGTATTAAGATTGTTAATGGGTTTCTTCAGACAATTTATTTACCATCATGTCTTGGTTTTGTATACAATTCAAATGAATTCGGACTGCTCGTTTTAGCCAAGAGTTTTTCTGATTTATCTTTGTATTTCGATTTTCCAATATCCATGAGAGCAGAACTTGCAAAGTCTGGGTTCAGAAGATTTGTGATTTTTTTCCGTTCCACTGTAGACTTAAAAAATTTGTTAAGAAATCACTTTAATTTTGAGGTCTGGCTTTGGTGCTGATTTAGAATGGAGAGAAGCCTGCATGATTTATTTGTCAATTTTGCAGATGTGGGTGTCATGAGTGGAGCAATTATATTCATCAAAGAAGATCTGAAGATATCGGAGGTAAAGGAAGAAGTGCTGGTTGGTATTCTAAGTATAGTCTCTTTACTGGGTAGTCTAGGTGGTGGAAGAACATCGGATATTATTGGTAGAAAATGGACAATGGCCTTAGCTGCAGTTGTGTTCCAAACAGGCGCACTCATAATGACTCTTGCTTCTTCATTTACAATACTAATGATTGGAAGACTTTTAGCAGGAGTTGGAATAGGATTTGGAGTTATGATCGCCCCCATATACATTGCTGAGATATCACCAAACATCACTAGAGGCTCTCTTACTACCTTCCCAGAGATCTTCATAAATCTAGGAATCTTGCTTGGCTATGTCTCAAACTATGCGTTTTCTGGCCTTTCGCCACACATCAATTGGAGGATCATGCTTGCTGTGGGAATTCTACCCTCAGTCTTCATTGGCTTTGCTCTTTTCGTTATACCTGAGTCACCAAGATGGCTGGTAATGCAGAACCGCGTTGAAGAAGCAAGATCAGTACTGTTAAAAACAAATGATAATGATAAAGAAGTAGAGGAAAGGCTTGCAGAAATACAACAAGCTGCTGGATTTGCCAATTCTAAGGAGTACGAGGATAAACCTGTCTGGCGTGAACTACTTTTTCCTTCTCCTGCACTTCGGAGGATGCTCATTACCGGATTTGGGATTCAGTGTTTTCAGCAGATCTCAGGAATAGATGCAACTGTGTATTATAGCCCTCAAATTTTTAAAGCAGCTGGGGTTGAGGATAATTCCAAGCTTCTAGCTGCTACCGTTGCTGTAGGAATAACGAAGACTGTTTTTATAGTGGTAGCCATCATTCTTATTGACAGACTAGGTAGGAAGCCCTTGCTCTATATAAGCACAATAGGGATGACAGTGAGTTTGTTCAGCATAGGAATTACTCTTGCTTTGTTTGGACAAGGATCGTTTGTTATTGCATTTGCAATTCTGTTTGTTTGTGCGAATGTGGCTTTCTTTTCAGTTGGACTAGGCCCTGTGTGCTGGGTTTTGACGTCTGAAATCTTCCCTTTGAGAGTGCGAGCTCAAGCATCAGCACTTGGGTCTGTGGGGAATAGGGTGTGCAGTGGCTTTGTGGCCATGTCTTTCCTGTCTGTTTCACGTGCAATTACAGTTGCTGGAACATTCTTTGTGTTTGCTGCTATTTCTTCTCTTGCCGTTGTCTTTGTGTACACACTGGTTCCTGAAACCAAAGGGAAGTCATTGGAGCAGATAGAGCTTCTGTTTCAGAATGAACATGGGATCACCCAAGGAAGTGAAATGGAGCTTGGAGATGTTGAACAACTTGTGCAGGATAAAACCAATTTAACAAATTAAATTGATTAATCTCTATTTTCCAGGTCATATAAATGTGTCATTGGTTTGAGAGAGGATGTGGATTTGCTATGTCGCAGCATCAGATATGTTCAATTCAGGGGAAAACTTTGCTGGCAACCAGAGAATGAGGGACAAAAGGAAACATAATCATAACAAATTGCATTCTTGTTGTATTCTTTTCCCTAGTGGTACAATTTTTTGTATTTCTTTCATTTACATTTAAGTTTATGATAGCATTTTAAATGCAAGGCCCCTTGAGTTATTCTGAGACAACTTATAGTGCATTCATTATATTGTACAACGTGAAGGGTTGGAATTTAGATGAATATTCTTTAATACCCTATCGCTGATGTATTGATTTCAAATCTGCTATCTGCATTGTGAATTTGTTGCTTCGGTATCATAAATATGGAGTGATTGAAGATGAACCCCCCTACTCCTTTTGATTAAACAATGTTAAAAGTGAACAATTACCAGGGCTTCCTTTTGTAAATCCTCCATAGTGGGCTTCCATTTACTCCCATCAAGCTTCCCTCAAACATTTCACCACATCAAAAATTGCAATTATTGATCAGGCACGAAAACTCAGTCCACTATTTTGTTCGATTTTGTTGTAGGACTTCTTAGCAGAGTGCGATTATTCCATCCAATGTTTGCATCTACAAAAGTACAACTGGCATAATTTAACAATCAGATGTGCCAACAAGTTTAAAACTTTCTCGTGCTTTTTAAAATTGACTCCTTTTCGAAGCGTTCAACAATCTCAAAATTATTGGAGAGCTTATATATATTATGGGCTAATAAGTTGGAATTATCCTTTGATGCTGTTTCTTATGATAATTAATATTTGCGCAAATTCGTCAGCCATTTGACCTTTATATTCATCTGGTCATCTCTCCTTCTGTACCTCTCACACACTGTATTTTCTGTGTCCTTGATGGAAAATATTAAGCACAGTCATATGGAAGTTCTAGGACCGAAGCTGCATGTGGCTGAGATTGGGAGTGGTCATTCCTTGAACTCCTCTTACAATTCCAGAATATTCTTACTTCATTTCCTCCTATTTCACTTTAGTGAACTTTCTGTCTGGGCAGGTCTGGAGGCAGTCGTGTTATTAAATGGATTGTCAGAGATGTGATTCAAAATTATTGTAATTAATTTTTATAAAATTTTTTTAATTAGTTTTTTAGTTAAAAATTTAAGATTTTATCTAATTTAAATTAAATCAAGTAGTAATTAATTTTTATAATTTTATAATTTTAATTATTACTTATTTTTATATTTTAATTATTTATAAACCTATAAATAAGCAGCCTTAATTATAAAATAACATGAAGTAATAAAACATTAATTATTTCACATATTTTTTTAATTTTATTAAAATAACCTATTATTTTAAATTTTCAACGTGAATTTTCAGAAATATGGTATACATAGAGGTCAGATGATTGCTGTCGCCAACGCTGGCTATTGGGCAATTGGCTTCGATTTTAGGGGCTATGGTCTATCTGAGCTGCCAGCCGAACCAGAAAAAGCAACCTTGTATGACCTTGCTGATGAAGTCGTTGACCTTGGATTCTTTGGGCATCAATGAGGTGAGGACCTAGAAATGTTACCTGAGATTTGTGAGCTACAAATTTGTCAAGCTTCGGCTGATCCAAATTCAAACTGGTTCTCTCTTTGGCTTTTTCAATTTGCAAGTAAGCTTCAAGTCATTCACTGCTTAAGCAGCAGAACTGCAGAAAAGAGTTAGAGAGAACAAAAAAATAAAAACAGATAAAGATAACTCCACTTCAGGTAAAGAACTCTTCTAAATGTATATGCAATTTCCTTTGTTCGTATCAGGCTTTTCTTTCTTCTGCGGACTTTTGAGGCTTCCCAGCATTTCTTGTAGCTGTTGTGCACCCAGAAAGACTAATTGTTATCATAACTATAGACGTTCCTTTCATACTTCGGGTCACTATGTTGTTCAGAACCACCTTTTCTCTAAAGGCTTCTATGTTACCAGGTGGCAGGTACAAATTCATTCTATCATTAACATTTTCGGTTTCCTTCCTATGTATTAGGAACACGGTATAACTTTTAACTGAATGCAGGAGCCTGGGAGGGGAGAAGCAGATTTTGCCAGGTTTGATATCATTTTGTGCATCAACTCCCAGAGAAGGCGAACCAGCTCATCGTCGAGTTCCTTGATAAACGAAGTACATGATTGCCTAGTTTCAAGCTAAAACTTAGATGATTTAATTTCATATGATATATAATTCTGTCGTTTATTTGTGTTGATGTCATTTCTAAGCTGCCTGATACAACATACCTTTCAATCCCTTTCTTTAACTTGTATATAATACAGACCCTGTGAAGAATATATAAGGCAGATCTCAGCAGAAGAAAAACCTTTAGGGGGAGCAATGGAAATGGCACAATTCCTAAACTCCAAATCCTCTATCTAATGAAGAAGAGAAAATATGAGGTCCAGACTACAAAATAACTAAGACCCCTTATGAAAAAGGGGCTGGGTGGTACATTATCACATCTGAGCCTGACGGGAGCTTATCAAGTTAGTACTTAGTTATGGGTTTTCTTCTGCGTCAACAGAACCTAGCTACTCCATGTCATTCCTAGAGAACCTGAGAGTGTGACCAACCCCAACTTCTCTCCAGTGTTATAAACCAGTAATTTCACCGCACAAGCAGAGTATATATTTTAAGTCCGAACTTGGATGAGATTAGATCTGTTGTAAAGTGTAATTACGTAGAAAAGTATGCATAATCAAGCATATACTGTCACCAACAATCAAAAAAACAAATCTGAAAAATTGAAAGAATGCTTGTAAAATAGCTCTCAGCCTCTTACATAGGATGGCAAATTCCAACTTGCTTAAGCAGACCACCTCTGCTGCATTCACAGTTGCATCCAAGAATGCTTTATCTCCAAAATCCTGAGAATATACTTGAAGTAGTCAGGGGAAAGCACGTGATCCTCATATAATAAACAATATTCAGCAAGAAGGAATCTTATTCTGCTTTACGAGACACAAGCAGAACTTCTAGTTCTAGCTTTGTCTGAAGGTTTTTCGTCGTCATCCACTATGATTTGATGTTCCTGAAGGTACAATAAAATGGAAAAATTTTAAATATCATCATTTGATAAAAATTTCACTTATGGTATGTTTACTCTGAAATTGTAAAGGAGGAAGGAATATTAAAAATAAGTACGTAAAAGTGGGTAAAATAAAAAATTAATTTTATATTCTTATTTTTAAAAAATATTTTGATAATTAAAATGATAATTTAATTGATAAAATAATAATTACAAGAATACAATAAATATTATTAAACTATATAAAAAAATTATGTTCACATCACCTTGCTGCCAAATGAGGCATTAAAAGATCTTAAAAATTAGTATTCTTTTAAAAGGCCAAAGTAATAAGTTAATACTAGTATTTTTTAATAAAATTTTTATCGAAATATGATTTGTATGTGAAATTTTTCTCTGTAAAATTGCTTAAATGATCATGCCACAAGCAAACGACACAAGATCAAGTATAAATAGTTAAATAAAGTACCATTTTGTGTTTGATTTTGCCGTCACACTGTCAATAAACAGAAGCAATGTGATTCAAATGAACCACAATTTCCATATTAGGTACAAACGTTACCATTACAGGGCAAGAAAACAGTTCATTGGTCACTTTAGTCTCCCTTTGGGATAGACAACAATGTAAAGCAATGACGCGGGGTGAAAGCATTGGTTGATGCCGCTGGTGAATCACGTTGAGGAAGTCAAGTTCAAATTGTAATTATCTTTGGCCACGTCACCTTCAGCGAGTCAGCATACCTCAAAAATCAAAATTATTACTGCCCATTCACGTTGAAGATATAATGTTACAAGGCAACCTCATGAAGAAATGATTCAACATCAATCAATTGCTTGGTGGATAAAATAATAATGCACGCATTTCATGGTCGCCTATTCTTTAATGATATCAGCTGACTTAATTGTCATATAATTATGCATAATATTCTAATCACGTTATATATAATTTATATTTCCATGCATCTTACACTCTCCAGTTCCTTGGGAGTGTATTACTTGGAATTATATTGTGGCTCGTATTTGCTGCCGGCAAATTTCCTTCGAGCTTTGCACCAAGCTAGGCATTAAAAATTGCAATTATTGATGAGGCACAGAAAGCTCAGTCGACTATTCTGTGCTATTCTTTAGGACTTTCATAGGAGGGTGCAACGAATCCATTTAATCTATTTTGTTTGTATCTACGAAAATGTGCTAACAAGTCTGAACCTTCCAGCTCGTACTCAAATTTGACTCCCTTTCTACAACTGACAAATTTATTCAGGAATTGTTTTTAATACAACAACTTTTATTAAGAAGTAAAAATTGCTTAAATGTTTATTTTGATATGCAAATATAGAATTACAACGTCGGTGTTAAATATTTAAAGACATATAATTATAACTAATAAATCATATTTCATCTCTCTCTAAACATATACAGCAATTCGCATCCTTGAATGGAACACTTTTGTCAATTTCATAAACTTTAAATTATACATTGTTTCAAAATTTTCAATTTGTTAACCAAACTTGAGAATCATATATATTTTATGATGTGTGTGATGGAGTAAAAAAATTAGAAAGAATTACAAATAAAGACTCAAATTTAAAAAATATTATCTTATAAGATCTGTTACTATTATTTTAATATAAATTACATTGACTTTAACTAAAATTAATGATATTGAGTAATAATAAGACCTGTAAAAAAATATTTTTGAAGTTTAAATCTCAGTGGTAGTATATTAGGTATTCCCAATTTCGTCAGCCTCTCGTGCTTTAAATTCATTTCGTCATCTCTGCTCTCACCATATCCTCACTCTCACTCTCAGAAACTCTGATTTGTAGTAAACCCCTCTCTCTCTCTCTCTCTCTCTCTCTCTATCTGATGGAAAATATTATGCACAGTCATGTTGAAGTGAAGGGACTGAAGCTGCATGTGGCTGAGATTGGAAGTGGTCATCTCCTAAACAACCCCCATCAGGCTATTACGATTTACAGTATTGTTGATTCATTTCTTCCTACTTCACTTTGTTGATCTTTTTTGTTTGTGCAGGTCCCAAGGCAGTGGTATTCTTGCATGGATTCCCAGAAATATGGTATACATGGAGGCACCAGATGATTGCTGTGGCCAACGCTGGCTATCGCGCAATTGCCTTTGACTTTAGAGGCTATGGGCTTTCTGAGCATCCCGCCGACCCAGAAAAAGCAACCTTGTATGACCTTGTTGATGAAGTCGCTGGCCTGTTGGATTCCTTGGGCATCACTAAGGTAAGCAGCCAGAGATTTTACTAAGCTTCCGCTGATCGAAACTCAACTGCTTCTCTCTTTCGATTTAACGGATGATATTTTGGATGGTCAAACGCTAATCCGAAATTTTATCGCTAATGGCCAAAATCCCTATCTATAAGTTCTGAGCTTCAATTCAGAATTTCAAATCTTCTTCAAAATGCAGGCCCAAGTTCAATTAGACATAAAATTACAAATCGGAAAACAGAAACATGGGATGGTTTATCTTGGGTAGTTGTTTCGCTCTGTATCAATTTGCAAGCAAGCTTTATGTCATTCACTGTTCAAACAGCAACAAAAAGAGTTGAGAGGAGAAAAGAAATATATATATATATATATATATATTAAGATTAACCAAAAATAATTCTAAATGCAAATGCGATTTCATTTGTTTGTATCAGGCTTTCCTTGTTGGTAAGGACTTTGGAGCCCTCCCAGCATATCTTGTAGCTGTTGTGCACCCAGAAAGAGTGATTGCTGTCATAACTTTAGGCGTTCCTTTCATGCTTCCGGGTCCCTCTGCAGTCCAGAACCACCTTCTCCCTAAAGGCTTCTATATTACTAGGTGGCAGGTACAAATTCATTCTTTTACTATCATTATCATTTTCAGTTTCCTCCCTATGAGCTAATAGTAATTTTTAGCTGAATTCAGGAGCCTGGCAGGGCGGAAGCAGATTTTGCCCGCTTTGATGTCAAATCAGTCATAAGAAACATCTATACACTCTTCTCTAAAAGCGAGGTGCCAGTAGCTGCTGATGATCAGGAAATCATGGACTTGTTCGACCCATCTACTCCCTTACCACCTTGGTTCTCTGAGGAAGACCTTGCAACTTATGCCTCACTTTATGAAAAATCTGGATTCAGATTTGCGTTGCAGGTTCCTTACAGGTAATCTAATTCTCATGATCTCATCTCCCCACTTTACCATGTATAAATATCTCTTAAATAGAGTTAATTCTATCTGAGGCATGGCATTTTACTTTAATCAGGAGCCTCTGTTGTTTAAATGATCTAAATTGCTGCATTCGATTGTTCATGATCATGCAGGAGTCTTGCAGTGGATTGTGGCATAAGTGATCCTAAAGTGACGATTCCAGCATTGTTGATCATCGGTGAGAAAGATTATGTTCTTAAGTTTCCAGGCATAGACGACTATATCCGAAGTGGGGCAGTGAAACATTTTGTGCCAAATTTGGAAGTCATATACGAGCCGGAAGGAAGCCATTTCGTGCACGAACAACTCCCAGAGAAGGTGAACCACCTCATCATCCAGTTCCTTGACAAGCACAGCAGCTGATTATCTACTTTGAGGCTGAAAGTTTAATGCTTTAATTTCATATGACATGTAATTCTGTGGTGTACTTTGTGTTGGTGTCATTTCTAAGCTGCTTGATATGTCAAACCTTTCAATCCGGTTGTAGAACTTGTACCTCTAGCTTACATGGGAATAAGTTTCAAGCTTTGGAATAAAACTTGTTCGAGATCTATGTCACAGGCGATGGAAAGAAGAAAACCTGAGCTGTAGTTCAATTTGAAATGGTTTATATACTCCTCATGAGGTGTATATAATTCAATCTAATCATTTATCTTCAAAGTTAACGCTTGGTAATTGCTGTGCAATATTGGACTCAGACAATCTGTTCCTGCATCATCCCTTCTTGCTTTTGGGTAAAGATAAATACAGCAAAAGATAGTAAAGACCCAAACAAGGCTAAATAGGAAAAAAAGGATGGGGTACACAAAAGAAAATATTATTCGGTTCGAGATTAGACCTATGCGCGTGAACTATGACAAAATTTGAAAAAAAAAGAAAGAAAAGAAATCGACAATAAAGACCCACAGATATACGATGTGTCCGAGTCCATATAAACTTGCATGCCTCACGATTTCTTTTACTAACTACTTTCCGCAAATAACTCGAGTAACAATCCTGAGTTTCGATGAGCTTGTGCCTGAAGTAGTACCCTAGGTCTCTTAAGGAGGAAAGTAGCTATGTTAGATGAAGTTGCACTGAAGCACCAAATATCATTGGTTGCTCAAACAAGAAAACAAAATAAAAAGAGATTAGCATTGCTAAGGCTGGAATGCTTATACTATCATAAACAGGCAAAAAAATAAAACCAAAAAAAAAATTCTGAAATTGGCACAATGCTTGTATCTTAACTCTTTCATGCTTGGAATTCATAAAAAGTCTCACCTACATTAGACTCTCATTTTTATTTTCACTTCTTTTTCTTGGTAAATACAAAACAGTTACAGATAAGGCCTCCCCCCATATTATGTACATTCCCAGATTCTCAGAGGTCATAAGCTGGAAATTTAGCTTGGCAAGGATCAACCATGTCCAGAAAGAGATATGCCATACCTCCAAGCCCTTCAAACATTGAGTATGGCCGATCACCCCCGTGCATTTCACCTTGGGATATCAGCTTGTGAGCTCTATCAAGTAAAAAGCAAGCAAAAGCTTTAGCCCTGTATAAATACTCTACATTTCCCGTCAGTTGGTAGAGTGACAGGAAAACATATGCATTGCCACTAATACCGTGGCAAAGCCCAACTCGCTTTAGCAGACCACGATTCCAAACCACCTCTGCTGCGTTCACAGCTGCATCCAAGAATGCTTTATCTCCAAAAACCTGAGAGTAAACATAATGTATTTAGAAGAAGCAAGTGATAATCAGATATAAAACAATATTCAGCAAGAAAGGAATCTTATTCTGCTCTATGAAACACAAGAGAGCTTGCCTTAGTCCTATATTCCGTGTGCGGTGCATTTTAACTTGCTGAGAGTGTAAGCAATCTTAATAGTTTACTAAGTAAGAACTTGCCTTCCCTGAGGTCCCCTTAACTATAACCCTCTAGAAAATTATAATTATAGTTCACATACATGTTAATGTACTGTATTCAATACTACTGTTTCTAATTTACATAGTAGATATGTATGAATGAAATGGACGGCTAGTATATTCAGCACTACAGAAATATAACTAGAGAACAAAGCAGAGAAAAACTTCAAACAGTAAATCAGAGAATTTCACAAATTATCCAACTATTACCATCATACAACAGGGAACATGTGATTGTGATCAAGAAAAACCATTTAGTGTTTAAACACCAACAAATTAAATGCAATAAAGTAGTGAGATTACAAGGTTAAAACCAAAGATCAAAGATATTTTCTTTTAGTCCCAATGAAAACATTCCATCTGAATGACAAATCTAATTAAGTAAAATTCTAAGACAACAAACTTTCACCTTAGCTGCTTTGACAAGTGTAAGGGCAATTCCAGGAGCTCCATGGCACCAATGCACAAGTACGTCTCGCTTTCTATCTTCTTCACTGGCAGGGTAGTTTCCACTGGGGAAGCGATTATTTATCATGTATTCAAGCGTGCCCTTGACATCCTCAAGTTCATCTGGCTTCAACTCCATATCCATTAAGACATGCATAATCCCAGCCAATCCATGTGCAGCACCCCAATACTTTTCTCCATACCATTCGAACATAAGTGGGCATCTTCCCTTCCTACCCAGTGCTCTTCCACTTTTTACAATTTCATCTACAACCGTAACCTGAAAAATATTTCATAAATTTTACACCACTCTTGACTATTCTATAAGTCTAATATATCATAACGATGGCAGAAGAGTATTTGGGGGCCAAGCTCACAGTATAAGTGGAAGGAATTGTCCCTTGCCCAAGGTGTTTGTTTAAGAACAAACATGCCCAGAGAAAACCAACTCTCCCATACAGCAACTCATCAGGAAGATTTCTTGGCAGCTTAATCTGCATGACACATGGTTTAGTGTACCAACTCAGTTTAATCCCACTCACCATGAACTCCAAAGACATGCGATTCTACTTTATATTATCATCATTCTATTCATTTTCCCTTTAGAGCAAATAGAATACCTTTTCAAACTGAGCCAAATAGTGTCTCAGGGACTGCTCATCACCGACATGTTTTGCCACCACAGCTCCAAGGGCACATACTCCAGCACGTCCACAAATAAATGTGGCGTCCCTGTCATTCGTTCAATCCTTAATCATCTTTACATGTAACTACACAAATACATATAACCCAGTAGAAGGGTAGAGAATTAATAGAACCTAGAACCATGAGAAGCAGAATCACAAGCCTTAAGAATCTGTGAGGAGAGATTGAGGTCATTCATGTTGTTTGTCACTTGGTAAAATTTGAAGAGCAGAAAAGCTGTGCCGAGAACCCCGCAATAGAGGGTAAAGTCCCGAATGGGTTGCCCAGGCAGACCCCAAGTCTCTATAGCTATCTGACACAAAACCACAAACAATTGGTGTGACATCTAAGAATTGAGAGCGTGGAAGACAAAAACAGAGAGGGTGAATGAGAAATAAGTACGGTTTCTTTGAGGTCCAAAGCAGCGCGTTTGAATCGCTCAGAAAGAGGCGCGTAAGGCATGGCGAGGAGCTCGGTGAGCGAATCTTGGGCACCGATTGAAACTGCATCTTGCTGTTTTTGAGGGTTTGAAGGCGCTGCTTCGGGTACGAAGTCGGGCAACACATTTGGGAAGAACCGATCCGCCATTTATTTACGGGTCTCACTCAGGTGCTGGGCTTCGCAGTGTAGAAGAAGTCACAGAAGAAAGAGTGAGAGAGAAGAGCGAGACGTTTGACTGGGAAGAAGGCGTACACGCACGTCCTAGATTCTTTGTTTATGTGGCAGGATATGGAAGTTTCTACTTCTTCCTTTATTTATTTATTTATTTTTTAACTCAACTTGTTATAATAAAATTGAAAAATGAATATTGAATGAAATAAAAAATAAATATATTTATTTGATATAAGATAACAAAAATAAAATATTTTTATTTGTATATTTAATAAAGTAAAAAATATATAAAAATAAAAAATAAATATAACAAAAGATATAAATATTTTAGTGAAAAAATAAAAAATAAAAAATATATATTTTATGTTTATTTTCTTTTTCTTATCCATTTTCCTATGCAGACCAAACCCTATTCTGCTTTGATGATGCAACCCTCTTTATAACATAAAATACAATGTTGTTGGGCCTCGTTAAATCATGTTTCTTTAAATTAATTAATTATTAGTAAAAAAAATTGTCATAATGATTTTGTATTGTAATCAATATATATATAATTCACTTTTGTGTAGATTTATTATCTTTACATTATTATTTGTTAATTTTAAATTTCTTTTGTCTTATCTCAAACCTTGTCTAGTTTGGTAAAAACAAAAAAAAAACACAAAAAATTGCTAAACTACATATTCATATTCTTACAATAAATGAAACCTAGTTATTAAAATACAATTGCTAACACAACTAAATAAAACTTGAACATAAAATTTTTCAAATATATTCAATTATGTTGTTCTTCAGACAAAATTAAAAAAATATCTTACTTTTTAACTAAATGAAAAAAGAAAATAAATTTTATCCCATAAATTAAGATTGAATAAAAAGACTGATACATTGACCCTAAAGTACAATGAAACACTTGATAAATTTTAAAATATAATTAAAAACTTCTATAAAAAGTAATATTTGGTGTTTGATTTTCAATTGAATATTTTGTTATATTTTAAAATTTATGAGAGCATTTTATCATGCTTTAAAATTTATGTATTAATTTTATGAATAGGTCATAATTTAAAAGAATAAAGCCAAATTATATAAGACACCCTAAACTTCTAGTTATATACATGTAATCTTGCTAACCTTTGGAGATTGAAGCTCGTATAAACTTTTAAATTTTTATAGATAACTATTTTATTGTTAATTAATTTATTATTTCATTAACATATTAGTGATAACAAATTTTTTTTAGATAATTATTTTAAATTTTAAATTATATATAAATAATCCTCTTAAACTTTAGATTATATATATATAATCCTAACGTTTCATTCCGTTAACAAAATAACAAGCTAACTAATAATAATGAATAATCTATATAAATTTAAAATTTTTAAAAAAATCGTTATCAAGTTTTAAAAAGTAAAAAGATTATTTATAAATGATTTAAAATTTTTTAAAAAAATTATATATAATTTAGCCAAAGAATAAATATACTTTTTCAAAAATCAAATAAAAAAATTACTGCCTTAATCGTTAGGCCAAAAAAAAGTCAATGACAGATGGTAACATGAGAAAATAGTCCCATGATCTATGAAGATCCACTGCGCCACGTAATCAAGTTCCACGGCATGCCACGTACCAGACCATAGGAACCATCTGCTCCAAGTTTATGCCACGAAATCATCGGTGAAATGTTGGGTGCATGTTGATGCTCCTGTGCGATCATGAGGGGCAAAAGTGACTTTCGCGAAAATTGGCGCCAAAGGGTCCATCCCTTCCAATGCTACAGTGGAAGAAAATGCCATTGACATCACATTTTCTATAAACAGATTTTGCAGTTGAATCCTTTTCAATTTTCCTTTCTTTTTTTTTTGTATCAGCTCAATTTTCCTTTCTGGCGTTGCACCAAACACGTTGCGAGTATTTAACCATACAGGAGAAATGGATAATTGCATCTTGGTACGTTAAAAAATTAGAAATGAAAATAAAAATAAAAATAATTTTATAGATTAAAAATAACTTTTATATTCTTATTTAAAATAATAATAAAAAATAAATACAATCAATAATAATTATTATAAAACTATAATAATCGTTACACAAAATTTTTCTCTTTTATTTCATTTTCTATTTGCAGCAAAAAAACTTTTATGCTATAACACCAGTTTTAATTTTTAAAATTAAGATAAACATATGTCACAATTTAAAATTTTAACTATTTAAATTAAATGTTTCATTAAATAACATTACAAATAGACCTAATCACGGGTCAGACTTATTTAAAAATGGGTCGAACTTATAAAAAAATTTATAAATTTTGTAAGACCGAGCTCAAACCCAGTTGGGGTCGGGCCGGCCCGTTTGCACAACTCTTTTTTTTAATATATTTTTATATTTTTTTAATTTTAAATATTATATATATTTATTTCATTACTTGTTAAGCATATTTTTATTCTTATTTTAAATTCCAAATAACTTATTAAAAAATTACAAAAGTTTAAATAACTTTTATATATTATATATATATATATATATATATATATCTATAAAGATAGTAAAACCTCTCAAAATAATAATTTTTCTAATAATATTACTATTAATAATTTATTTTATTCAAAATATAATTTATTTCTAATAATATATTATACAATAAATAAAAGTAAAAATAATAATAATTATATATGTTATATAATTTCTTTTTAATTATATCTATAGTTATAAATAAATGTTCTAATAATATTATTTATTAATAATATATAAAAAAAATTATAATACGGGCAGATTTCAGCTCGGGTTGGGCTTTATAAAAAGCCAAAACTCGACCCTTTTTATATTCGAATTTTTTAA
Source organism: Erythrophleum fordii (assembly GCA_032878935.1). Taxonomy (NCBI): domain Eukaryota; kingdom Viridiplantae; phylum Streptophyta; class Magnoliopsida; order Fabales; family Fabaceae; genus Erythrophleum; species Erythrophleum fordii. The sequence continues at coordinate 318,161 of JAVQMF010000035.1, forward strand.
AAATAAGTTCATTTTTTTTGGATTTTTTTTAAATTTATATTCATATTTTTTAGGTCGGGCCTATTGGGCCGGACGAGTTTCTCGACCTATGATCAGGTCTAACTACAAACTAGTAAATAACTATTTAAATTTTAGACAATTGCTTGGAGTGGTTAGGCGATTACAAACCAGTAAATAAAGTGCCTGCAAAATGAGACATTGCATAAGAGTTAATGAATGATGATGAACAACTATAAAAGATTCTTGAAGTGTTAATGTTTAAATCTGATAGTTAGGTAAATCATATATTAGGCCCAAAATCAAATTTATCAATTATTTTTATAATTGAATACTATTTTATCTTTCCCTTTATTTTGTTCTAATCAATATATATATATATATATATATATTTTCATGGCTTTCTTACCAATTACAAGAATTTGCAGGGATACAACTGAATTACGTATTGGGCAATAATTTTCAGCAAGTGACCCATGTTGAACACTATTTAAAAAATCAGATTAGACTAGTTAGTTCATCTGATTGATTGAAAATTGATATTTGATTTAATCTAATCTGATTAACTTTTAGAATTGAATATGTTTAAAATCAATCAAGATCCAATAAAAATTAGAAAAATTGATCAAGTTATTAATTAAATTGGTTTAAAAAAATTGGTGATGTCATTGATTGAACTGGTTTAAATTTTTTTAACAAAATTTACAACATTGTTGCTAGAACCAATAACCCTTCCGTGTGTTTGGCATACCTCTTCCACTAGTTAAAAGAGCACAATTATAATATATAACCTTTATTATGATTTTATTTTAACAAAAACAATATCTTTTTTCTTAAAATATCATCATTATATTGTTTATAATTGCAAAATTTTAATATAATAGATGTGAAATAAAACTAAAAGTCATATAATTTTTATTAAAATTATGTAAATATATTTCAAACAAATTAAATATTAAATATTATGTTATGTTTAATTTATTTTTATGTATAATTAGTTATAACATATTTTAAATTTTATTAATATTTATTATTTAAAAATTTAATATATAAAATAATATTTATTTATTTATTTATTTATCATTAATTCAACTATAATTGAACTAATGAACTGTAACTAAGTAACTCATTAATTTAATGATGAGTTCAATTTTAAAAATATTATTGTGCAGTGAAAAAAACAATATATATATATATATATATATATATATATATATATATATATATATATATATATATATATATATATATATATATATATATATATAATATGGACAACCTCCTTTTTGAAAAGAGTGAGACTAATTGCTCCTCTTGACTCAACACAGCAACAAAGAATTCAAACACTAAGGCACAAAAAGTATGGATGGAATTAATGAGAAAGAAGATAAAGAACCAAATCCAAAAATAAATAGTTGTTGGAGCCATTGTTGCAGCCCATAACAAGTTTGATGGTTTTCCAGATCTTCGTTCCAACTCCAGTACAACAAAACCAACTCTTGCAACAAATTCTGGACTTGTTGCAGTAATTGTAGCTTTGTGGGACAACTATGAACGAAATAAACCAGTTTCCCTTTTTTTTTTTTTGAAAGGAGCCTTTTAAGTCTATGTGGACAACTTAACAAAAACATGATGGAAGTGAAGATGGAGGAGGTGAGTAAGAAATCATAGATCCATACTTAGAAGACAAAAAGGATATTTTAATAATTTTAAATGATTGAAATTTTTAAATTTAAATAAGAAAAATTATTACAATGATACTAACAAGTTAAGTGGTCGCTTACAATTTCGTTTTAATCAAAATAACGTTACATTTAGCTGCAAATTATCGGAAAAAATGCAATTTCCTCTCAAATATAACAAGTGACTTTGAATAAAGAGATTAGTGCTTTGGTACAGTCAATATTTTTAATGGTCGGCCTGTGACGAAATCTTAACCAAAACAAAAGTAACATAATTAAAAATGTTTTACATATATAGTTATTTGCTTGACATAACCCTAATTAAGGCAAGTTCTTACTTTTGATTTTGATGAGAAAAATATATGTTCCTTTTAAACTTTTGAGCGGAGCTTCAATTAAATAAGTTTTTGTTTTAAAATTTTATATTCTCTTTTTTCTAAAATAAAAAATATGCTACATTGACATATAGTTAAAAAAAAAAGTTACAAATTATAAATAGTTTGATTAGAGTACTTTTATATTTATTATTTATATAATACAATAAGTATTGAATATATATCTGAACAATAAAAAAATCAATTTCTTAAATTAAGAATAAATTAAATTCAAGATTTTAAACACAAAATAAATGCCATTGGAATAAAAATTTTAAAAATATATATTTTTAATAAGTTATATTATTAATTATTCTTAAGAATATTCTAGTCAAAATTTAGCTCCAAAATTTGTCCATATTTTCCTAATAAAAAAGAGTATTATATAATTTAAACATCTTTCAAAAGAAAAGAAAATAATGTACCCAAAAATATATAGCAACTCCTTAAGAACATTTACATCATACAATCTTTTGTTTACTCATAAATTTATAATCCTTTTATGCTTTTTTCCTAAGGTATTTATAAGTTCCGTTCAATTATTAAAGGAAAGGCACATATTCTGTCTGGTTTTGTGGTGAGTTTGATTTAATTTTGGGATCAATGTTAATTGGACATGTTTCATTTGGCTTTGTATTGACAAAAAAAAAAAAACTCTGATTTACTTGTTCTTTATCTTTGTTTTGGCCTATATTTTACCTCTTAAAGTATAGTATTGTCTCTAAAAAAATCATATCTTAATTACAGGAAATACTTTCCAACAAGCTCTCCAACTTAAGATATTAAACCAAACTTGAAAACTAGACATAACCGAAAAGGCAAAAAATGACGATAATTAAAACAAAATCATACTCAAATAATAATCAAAACAAAAAAACAATTCATAGCAAAACATAATAGAGCCAAATTCATATTTTCTAACAAGCTCTCCAACTTAATTATAATATTAAACCAAAACTAAAATATGAACATAACACAGATCACCATGATCAAAATGAAATCATGGTCAAACAACAATAAAAAAACATAACAAAATTGTTAGCAAAATAGAGCCAAAATAGGGCTTAATGACAAATGATAAATTCACAACTCGTTGATAACGATAACTGTGTCAATAGGTAGTGGTTCATTTGTAACTAATGATAATCGAGACGAGCCATCCAATTTTAGCAAGCACCTTTAGAAATGATGTAAACTATTCTCTTATATCAATTTTATTCCATTTCTTTTAGGTTCAATTTTTTTTGGGTCGGTGTTGAACATCCTTGCCTTTTTTTATTTGGTGTTCTTTTCTTAGGCCTAAACTATAAATTTTCAGTTATCAACCCAAATGAGCAACTATTGGCCGAAAAAAATACAATTGGACCATTGGTATATTTGGAGAATGGTTATTTCTACTTCAATGGGAAGGACGATGAGTTATTAGGCTTGTTTGATTGAGATTCATGGTCGCTACAAAGTAGAAAGGAGCGCAACATCTCATGTAGCTCGTTTATTTCTTGAAGAATAATCGTCATAGAATCTTGGGGTTCAGATATCAAAGTTATAATCTGTATCGTCGGACACATTTTTTGAGTATTTTATCCGAACCCATCGTAACATATCTATAGGCAAACACACAGCTTGAGATTTAAAAAATGTCGCCTTCCGATTCGTTCCTTAACAACGAAGACCACCACTCTCATCAGTCACCGCCACCTACGCGACCCTTGGACGATGATAACAACGACTTCAGTGAAAACCCACATTCTTCCAATCATGGAATCTTTACTTCTGAACGGCGAAGGTGAGATTTGTTTATTTCCTTTCAATTATTTTTATGATGTGTAGCATTTTTTTTATGATCTCAATTCATTCATTCAGCGGTTTCTCTTGGATCGGAGAACTTTTGTTGATGTCGTTTTATAATTTTACCAAGGGAAAATCATTTCACGATCTCATGAAAGTTTCCATTAGCAGGAGTTTTCCTTGAATTTGGATATGTACAGTTTTCCTTCTTCCATCAAGGCATTTGCTTTAATTTTCTGTACTTTTGCACTTATGCAGTCAAAAAGGGTGTCAAATTATAAATGAAGCTGAAGAATGTAAGCACTCGTTTTGTGAGACAAACAAAGGAAACCACGGGGGAAACAGACAAGGTAAGTAGAAATAATAACTTTAATTTCCCTTTGTGCATTGCCATGCTTTGTGTGGAAGATGAAGAGAATGTTTTGTGTTGATGACATGTGCAGTTGGAGTTGGTAGGGAAGAAATATCTCAGAAAGAAGCTGACAAACATTACTGGAGAGCAATAGTGGAGCTCATTCCTCCTAAGGATAATCCTTCAAGTTCCTGAGCCTGCAAAACCTATTGATCTTACAAGAATGCGCCAAATGAGTTTGAGGCTTGGACAGAACCTTCTCTCTCACATGATGCCTCCCACACCCAAAGATCCCGAAGATGAGGCTGCTGATAGTGAATAATAGTGCGCCGGATGTACTCAAACCAGAGGCCCCTGCTAATGCTTTTAACTGAGGTTGTGCAAGCCCCTAATTCTGAGTTAACAACTGCGCAGTGATGAAACCATTTTCTTTTTCTTTTTTGGTTAGTTATTCCTTTTCTATATGCATATAGCTTATCTGTATTTGTTTGAATTTGCTATGTTCATTATGTAAATTCGTGGAGAATAAGCAATGGCCATATGAATCTTCGGACTTTGCAGCTTGGCCAGTGACTTTAAGATACGTTAGTCAAGTAATCTGTTTCTTAAGTAATCTGTTTCTTAGCTATGTCATGCATAAGATTAAGATTCACCCTATAGGGTTGGGCTTTTATTTTTCTCTACAAGGGTTCTCCGATTTACTGTTGCTCAGGAGATATTTAGTACCTGGCCTCACTTTTATGCAATAATTACTCACAATTTCAACAGTACATTAAAATTTCAAAAGCAGAAGTCTAACTCTTTATATTATAAATAGAAAAAACTCAGCTGAAAATCATCATTTGGTTCAACTGTTGAAGTATCTTGTACTGAGCGCAGGGATTTGGAATCCAACCATGCCTTAACCTCGGACAGAAGGATTCATGATAGTCTATGTAGATGTGGGCTCGAAAAGAAAAAGAGAAATCAGATGAAGCAACAATAAGAGAATTGCAAGTAGGAAAAGAAACTGAAAGTCGTTTACTTTATATGACTACTACTGTTATACAGGACATCATTTTTGTAATGGCTGCACATAAAATCAAATACTGCTTTTTGATTAATGGAATGGCAAAGATGGATATTATATAAGAATACACTTTGCTTAACTTTATCTAGAAAATGTAGCTCTTTCCTCCAGTTTTTAGTTTTTACCATAGGCCTAAATCCGTGTTTGATAGAAATTTTTAGTGACTCATGAATCATGAGCAAATATACAAGTAAATAAGTAAGCTTGCGCTCTCTTTGACTGAATCATAAATCATACATTGGTTCAAAAATTCAACTTGCCCAAAACCTGGCTTTCAATGTCACATCTCTGAATCTTCTCAGCTAAAATGGTTTTACTTCAAATGTCTGTCCAAATCGCCAGTTTTGTGGGGCAACATTGTAAGATGTGAGTGTTCGTCCATCGCTGATGGGCACTTCAAAGGACAGAGGCTGTGGTTGAAGGCTGCCACTTTCCTTCAATTGAAACGAGTGAAACGCTTTTTACTTTTAATTTAATTTAATTTAATTTTTTTTTGGGAGGCATTCCTGGAGCTAAGAGAGGACTATACAATGAAGAAAAAGCCTTCTTTTCCTAACTGCAATTAATGTGGATGAAGACAGAAACTTTGACATTTCCTACTTTTGGAGTCTGAGTTTCAAATTGTAGGGACATTCAGCTATGCCGAAATCTATGGAAATTTGTTGCTTATTCCAAGAGGCATGGTCCTTTGCTTTTTTTTTTTTTTCCTTTCTTTTAATTTTTCCTATCATTTTCTCTTCTTTTTAGGCGGGAAATGAAGAGTCGAGAGGAGGGGCTTGGAGGCTGAAGCCTGCAATCTGGACGTATTCGAAGGAGAGGGTTTTGAGGCTTTGTGCTGGTGGCAGACACGGGAACCAGAAAACTCTACAGTATGCTAAACCGAAGATTCTATAATGTGGAACCTGGACTCCGAAAGAGGAAGCCTGGTTGCTTTATTAGTTTATTTGTTAATTATTAATCATAATGTTTTCAGAAAACACGCAATGTTTAAAGACTATGGTTTTCTTTTGTCATTTTATTTTCTGGGATTCCCAAACAGGTAATAATAGTAAAACAATCAGCTTCCCAGAAACATTGAAATTTCAATCTTTAATGGTTGTCACTAGAATAGCAAACAATATGTAATCCTAGTCATAGTCATAACCGCTAAGCTTCTGACTTTCTTACCAAAAGATGCTGCTGAATGTAGTTATGTTCTTGAACGCAGCTAAGATCAGGAATAGAAATTCACAAAGAAAAAACAAAAATCATACACCTATATATTGTAGTAAATAATGTTTTAAACTATATTGGCTACGTTTTTCTTTAGAATTTGTTACTTAATAGTATGGATAACCTAATATTCAAAATTCAAAGTTTAAACACTGATACAACTGGGCCTTCCCAGCTGTACTCGTACAACTCAATTATACTATACATTTACAAGGTGAAAAGATGAAACGCAAATCATGATTGTTTCATAATTGACCGTTTACATATCATATTTCCATTTTTCTTATTTCCTCATTTGAAAAAAAAAAAGGTAGAAAAGCTAACTATGATCTCCATAAGTGGCAAGATTTTTCATGATGAGTCACTTGACCAACGAAAAACGATTTTTTTTTTTTTTTCTGGGAACAATGAAGAGATAGATAGATATTGGGTGGGGCGATGGAAGATACCCTATATCTTAAAAGTATCAACCCAGTAGGATTTCCCATGGGGATAGCAAAGAGCCATTAAAGAAGCTGCCAGAAATCGTCATTCCTTCCCACGTGCAGAAGTCACAGGCCTCATCCTTCAGTTCTTGTGTCACTATTCACTACCAACCTGATTGCGGCTTGGGACTTCTATCAAACAGCTTCCATGTGCTTGATGATGGGGTCAGCAGCTCCAAGACTGAACCCCCAGCACCATCATATACCTCACATTCCAATGCCTACAGTCCCCTAATCTTTGGGAAACTCAAGGACAGCCCTCATAAATTCATCAACAAATTTGTCTACAATCTGCATCCATAATATGTATGTGGGATACCCTATTAAATTCTGCTAATTACCAAATTCTTGTTCTAACCTTGCTGTTATTTGTTGATTGCTGTGGTACCTGAAGGAACCACATACCCTATATGCTAGTAATGATTACCAAAGTTGAAGACATGTCATTAGTGTGCTCTAATACTTGGAAGCATTCATTATTTTTCTACAAATAAGAGTGATCATTGATTATGGTAATGACATTGTATCATTGACTCACTTTAGAGTTATGAGAGTGTTGATTGCTTTCTACATATGTTAGCTTAGTTGGTTATAAACCACCAACTTGAGTAATTGCAGGATAGGGTGATTGTGTGGCTCTGTTTTTTCTTTGGTTGAACTGAATTAAGTAAAGTTGCAAATGGGATTTAACTGAGGCAAACAAAGCAAACAAAGGCGTAGGGATCCACAATGCAGGTTTTGTCCTTGGATCAACAAGACAAGTAAGTCCTTGACATTGAAGGATACATTATTTATTTGAATAAAAACCCAACTCACAAGTCACAATACATTTAAGGTGCTTCGCAGGGAAAGAGGTACATACTAGTTACTACTACACGCTCTCTCTCCACTTTGGAGAGGGCTACATGCATCTACCAGGACTTGCACGCCACAAAAGCAGGTATTGCTTTTAAAAATAAGAAAAGGAAGAACCATTGGATGCCCTTGCGCACCCCAACGCTTTCTTTTCTTATTAAAAAAGAGGAGAAAAAAAAAAAGAATGGAAAAAGCTATTACAGGGACAGTGGGAAACAAAGATGGGGAAGCTCAAGCCCACAAGACTACTTTTGTGTTATGGGACTTGGCCAGCTTTGACTATGTAAAAGGTGCTTGCTCATGAATCCCTTTGGTTGGTACTAGTAGGTGCTTCTTCTTATAATATTGCAAAGGCTGTGGTAACTGCTAAGGGTAGAAATTGAGGCGAGAGGTGTAAGTAGCTTTTGGAGACCAGCTGCTTGGAATAACTTCCCTGGCAGACAGAGATCTCCCAGTAGATGTGCTTAGTTTCACTGAAAACGGTCCCCTCAAAGGTCCACCAATAATGCACCAATTTGCACCCCACAGATGATTCATCTGAAGCCACTCTATAGACCCTGCCTGTCATTCCCAAAATCGCAAATTTAGTCAATCACATTATTTACTTTGTAAAATTTGCAGGTATAACAAAATTGGGGCTTTGCTTAGAAGTATATCTGAGATTTCCAGGACCCACATAACAGGGATTACATATAGGGGGGAGAAGTGGGAGGAATGTAACTTTCAGCGCAGGTCCCTGATCACATGCTCTACAGGAAAAAGCGCAAGAGAATTACCACATAATCACAATTTTTACGACTAAAATATCAAATTACCACATAATTCTCTTTAGGGTAAGTTTGGCACGTGATCGAAGGAGACACGTCCGCAATATTTGGACTTGTCTATCCCCAACACGAATTAACAAAATTCTCCCTGCTATTGCCTTTTAATTGATCATTTGAATATGTAAATGACCATAATGCAAGTGCATATTTAAGCAGTACTATTTGGTCAAATCTGCAACACTTTTCAAGAAGTAGTGCTCCGAAGATGCAATATATATATATATATATATATATGTATATATAATGTGTTGCACTCTAGTTAAAGAAAGCGAGGAGCTATTAGTTGGTAATGGCATCTGATTCTGAGACACCAGAAATTCAGGGTTATTCTCTTTCCTATCCATTTCAACCTATAATTTTATTTGTTGTCATAATCTTATAGATTTGAGATAGTAAATGGAAAAATTATAAGTGGCAAAAAATGAGATAAGTAATTATTAAGAATAGAAGAAAGATGCTTACTTCTTGAATATGCATAGAGCCAATATCTCCTTCTCCATCCTCAAATTCCACCAAGAGCGAAAGCCAAAAAGGCGTGGAACCTTCATTCACATGGAAGGCAATGTTTTTGCCGCGATATTTACATGGTGTTCTGCAAACATACAATCCCAAAAGGGACAATATTCATTCCGAATTTTCATTTTAATTTTATAAATTTGAAACTGTTACAATCAGAATTCAACATTTAGTACTCAGCGGTCTACAAACAGAAACAAACAGAGCAGTAAAATTAGAGATCAACTTTTTCCTTTTAAAGAAAGCTATGAAAATAGATAAGTAGTCAGATAGTCAAATCTATCTTTCTTTTAATGTATCCTTCGAAGTTTTAAAGCATATTTCAAGAATTATTTTTACAAATTAACCTGAGAAACTAGAAGACACAAAAGACAAAAGAGACACTGTCATTTGTCAATATTTACGGTTCTACGTAGGAGAGAAAAAGTCTAAGAATCTACAGAGTATAGTATAGTATTACGTACCGTCGGTAAATGACGGGGATTTGACCTCGATCCCTGAGTTGACCATGCTCGCCAGCTATAGCCATGCGCCCAAAGGCCGCGCCACTGAGGTCGAAGTGGGTTTGGTCGGAAGGGCACCCCGGACACTCGTCCGTTATTATAACCGTCACGGCTCGCCTCGAGCATATGCTCTTGTCCAAGCACTTCACCTTATAGCACGCCCCACAACCTTCGCCGTTCTTGAACAGTACCTGCCCTACTGCCCCTACCCTTGCCCTCAACGGCTTCACGTCCACTAAGGTACCGTACCCACACGCCCCACCTTAAGACAAACTCACTGACTCAGTCAAAACTTCAGAACAAAATGAACTAGTAATTTGTCCAATTATTAGAACCATCGAGCATTAACGAAATTCGGGTCTAAAGCGAAATTGGCATACTTTTAAACTTAAGATCTTGAAATTAATTATAATGTGGTTGCGGTGTAAGAGACTTACCGGTACTACCATCGCCTTCGGGGTCGCCGTACCAAGTGGCGGTGCCCGGGTACCAATGTGGGTCGGGGAGTGGGACCCGGTGGTGCTGAAGCTGTGCCTGCGCGCATAATAGAGAAGCTTTCAGCGCCAAGCAAAAACAGAAGCGTAAAAACTGTACGGCGGAGCTACGGCGGTGGGGCATTGTTTGATATAGGGAAGGCGCCACCGCTATAAAGTGTAAAACTCAGCCCCGTTGAGCGCAGAAGCCGAGAAAACAGTGGAGTAGGGGTGGAGCGTTGCCGACAGTTTGATGGCGGCAGAGGCTTTTGGGATGAGACTGTTAACGTTATGCCCGGGAGGGCTTTTGGTGGGTTTTATATACAAGGAAGGGGTCCCAAGGTATGACTTTTTCTGACTTCATTATCCATTGGCTATGCGTTTATTCACAGAAGCTGCCACTCCTTGGGCCCCACCTGCGCTCAAGGCGTAAATCTGCATGTGCGTGAGGAGGCAGAAGGGTGAAAGGGTGTACCCGTCATTTGACAGGGAAGAGGATCATTCCAATCCTCGCGTTGATCTGGTTTGTTACTTTGTTGCTGGCTAGAAGGAAAGGAACACCACATCGTCTTGGTGGCCCGATGATAGGGGCGAGCGCAAGTTAAGGTGGACTAGATTTTTGTCTAATTTAGAGCTTGATTGGTGAGAACTATGTAAAGGTGAATTTTTTTTATATAATTTTTGTATAATACTTGTTATATATATTATTATTATTTAATATTTTTATTATTTATTTAAAATAAAGACATGAGTATTATTTTTATTTTTAAAATTATCTTTATATTTTTCTTTTTTACTATCATAATTTTTTAACATTTTACATATCAAATAAATGCTTAATGTTCAATCTAATTTAGCAGTCGTTCAATCTTTCAAAATCCAACACTGGGCCCTTGGTAGGTCATTGGATTGGAGCAAGCCAGGTTGGTTTGGCCAAATTTGGCCAGGTTATTTTTTTCAATAAAAATTTAGAAAAAAATACTTTCTTCAAAAAAACAGAATTTTGATATAAGTTTTTGTAAACTTATATTTTATTTTTTAAAAATAAATTATTTATATAAATGTCTATAATTTTTTTTAAAAAAATATGATTGGTCGGATAAAATTAATTAACATAATTGGCTCAGTCTTTTTTTTTTTTTTAACTTGACTTAATCTGACAGAATATAACTAATGCGGGACCGTTGGACCATGTGGGCAGCCCTACCTGAGATTTCGCTGCTTTGCTCTGTGGGAGAATGAATAACCAAATAACGCTCTCCCTTCCCAAACCCAGTGTGAAGATGTGAGTGGATTTTGTTGACTTATTTGCTCGGTGCTTTCCACGCTTCCACCAATCAATTATTCTTGTCTACGTGCTTTCTTTCAAATTAACAAAATAAATAAAATTATTTGCCAAGCTAGACGAAAAGATAAATTCTTTCATGCCCATTGTTATTGGGAGGCATGGATGGCCTTGAGGGTTTGCCAACTCAACGCCACGTGGCAAATTATGCTGACTGAGTTATTATTTTCCAAAATTGAAGGCATGCCAAACACATTCGAAAATTAGAACATATATCACCCCATAAGCATAACTTTTCATGTGGCATTGAGGTGGCAAACTCTCACTGGTCCATGTGGAAAGGAAAGGCATCATGCCTCCCAAATAGCATAGGCATGAAAGAATTTATTTTAATTGTCTAGTTTGGCAAATAATTTTTATTTATTTTTCTTATTTTCTTGCTTCACATAAATCTCAATCATAACTTTTTTATATTGGTGAAGTGGTGTTCATTTCAGTTTACATCTACTTTTAATTAGATTTGGTAAAAGCCAAATGATCTTGTATATACCAGAATAATTTCCAATTTTTCGCTTAATTTTGACAAATATGATCAGTATTTTTTTTTACTTTCCGTCTCTTTGAAAATTTTCTTGGTGAAAATGAAGGGGAATAAGGTTGACATCTTGTTTTTCACTAGCATTTCTGCTTCCACCAGCCAATTTTTTTGTTATGTACATCAAAAGCCGTCCTCCATTTTAAAGGCAAGGGTAGGGGGAGTTTGCAGCGAGCTCATTTTTCTTTCCATATAATGACAAAACAATTTCAACTTAATATGTTTTTGTAAACAACTCAAGTTCCTCTGACGACGGGTTTTCCATTACCATCATGCTTATAATGGAGCAAATATTAGACATCATTCTTTTTTCATAAAGACAGTTTTCGCCTACGAGAGATTTGGCCCGTGGGGTTGTGTTGGATCCAAGGTCACCTATTCTGGGAATCTTGTTAGGGAAAATCAAAACCAAATTATAATTTCTATAAACTTAGTATTATTATTTTTAACACTTTAGTGAGGGATTCTATTAAATTTTGTCAGCAAACAGAAACACATGCGACAAATTGCCGGCAAGAAACCTATCTGAGATCAAATATTCATTTGACAGTTGAGTGGTGTTGTACTACATATCTCAATTATAATCTGTTAGCATTGTACGCATCAAGATTTTGAGAGTCTGAAGTGGAGAAAATTAATGCAGAATAAGAGTCTAACTTTTTCATCAAATTCAAGACATGAGATTAATTAATACTACGTTACATATTAATTTACTGAGTATTTAACTTTGGACACTGACTTTATTCAACAAACAGTGCAAAATTTTTAAACACCCAAACCCTGCATTGTACAAAGGACCTAAATTCCTGAGCGGAGAGTGAAGAGGACGCTTGATATCCATAATGATATACAACTTTGATTCCTTGATTACTGGTGTAGATAAGCAATTCATGTGTAGCAGGGCAAAGCATGAAATCAAGCAGAAAGATATGAAATATAAATTCTTCACCTTTTGCTTTTTCATTTTTATGGGCAATATTTTAATTAATGAGGAAAGTCAACCAACAATAAGGTTGCGATTTGAGCACGTCAACCTTTTCGAAGGTTACGATTCCCTGTTATGATTTAAGAAAATATATAGGATAAATCTCCTCGCTCTTTTTAGAAGTGTCTAAATTATATAATTTTTTTTTATTTTTAAAATTTAATTTAAATTTTATTTAGCCCTCAAAATATATTTAGTATTTCATATTAATTTTAAAAATGTTTTTTGTTTTTAATAAATTTATAAATTTAAGAAAATATTCTAAATACCATAATTATGTGTGATGTGACATGTCAACTAAATTTTTTTAAAAAATAATCATTTAGTTCTTATAATTTATTTAAAATTTCAATTTGATTCTTATATTTATTTTTTTAAAATGATTTTTATAATTTCCAAACATCTAAAATTTAGTCTCCATTGACATAATTCTATTTTGTGCTGATTTGTAACAAGGGAAGTATGTTTGCAAAGTGAGGTGGGTAAAATCTTACTGTTGGCCTAATAGTCTCTCAATCTTTGTGTTTGATAACTCCAAAAGCCCTATTATTATAAAATTATTATCCAAATAAAACTTTTAGTTGTTGCTTTTTTAACAGTAATTACTGCAAAAAGTAATCTATTTTCTGCTGCTCTGTAAGCTAAAAGTTCATTTGATTCGGTAGAGTAGCAATTCAATACCTTTGATAAATTACCATTTGTCTTTATGTGTTTGAAGAAAATATTTTCCTGTTTTCATACGAGCTTATCATCGTTAAAGCATAAATGTGCATTTCTTTTTCTTGGACATGCTAACCGAAAGGTTTAAAAATAATGAAAGGAGTTCAGAGCTAATTTAGTAAAGCCTCTCTGTTTGAAAAGTTTAAGCCTTTTAAATATTCTCAGCTGACCTGTTGTTACTCAAGGCCTACTGATTTCATAACCAATTTGTTTTAAGAGAGAAACGGCTATTTTTTTTATGCTTATATTGTGTGTAAAATGATCACCATAGCACCAGTCAAACAAAAAGAAAAGGAGAGATTCTGTTTCATTTGTTTTTCATCAAAAATATTTTATAAAATTTATTTATTTTTAATTTTCTTTATCAAAAAAATTCCTCTTATTTTTGTTGATTAGTAAAATTTATAAGAATCTTGAATGGTGTAGCAATAAGAAAGAAAAGAAGTTGTGACGACCATACTCACCCTATTTGTAAAAAATATAAAGAACTTTAAATTTTAGGTAAGCTTGAAAACCATCAGATGTCTAAATTATATAATTTTTTATTTTTAAAATTCAATTTAAATTTTATCGTGTATAAATATATGTAGCATTTCATATTAACCAAAATATATTTTTGTTTTTAATAAATTTTTAACCTTGAAAATATTCTAAATACCATAATTATGTGTGATGTGACATGTTAACTAAATTTTAAAAAAAATAATCATTTAGTCTCTTATAATTTATTTAAAATTTCAAATTTTATATTTATCTTTTAAAAATGATTTATAATTTCCAAGGTCTAAAATTTACAATTTTAATTGAATTTGTTGGTTTTAAATTGTAAAAGCACCTATTCACCCCCCCTCTAGGTGCATTCTTCACTTACTACGTTGGAGCTCTTATGCTTGTAGTCACGCTGGACTAGTCAAGCGTGTTTTATAGAGAGGGGTTTTAGAGAAAGAAGAGTGGGGAGTGGATGGTGGTGAATGTGAATGTGAGTTGCAAGTGGCACAAAAACAAAGTAACCCTCTTAATTACATAGCCCTCCTTATACCAGCAACATAGGCCTGGGACGCCCTGCATGGAGCATGATGGTCAAGGTTTTTGGTGCCGCTACACATCCAAAGTGGAAATTAAGGAACTAGTCAAGTTTAACCACTTGAAAGAAACTACACATTTAGGAATTGTAACTATCGCCAACTATAGGTGATTTTGTCAGTTTTTTAAGTCCTCGGCTTGCCATGATTTGTAAAATTAAAATACAAATATGGCCTTGTTTTAAAACAAAAATTGTACTTTTGTCCAAGTCCAGCTCTCAGAGTTAGGTATGAAGTGTTTAAAGTCTAAGCTAGTAATTGGATGGAGCTGATAGATGATTACCTTGAAGATCATTAAGCAAGCGTTATAAGCAATGTGAACTTTGAGGCCTTGAGCATCAATGGTAGTGAAACTACTAATGAGAAGGGGTCTAGCGTGTTTGAATATATGGTAAGGACCTAAAAAAAAAAACTAAAAAGGAAAGAGCCTTCATGGGAAAAGATGAAGAATAACGGCTTGTTTGGTTGGGCATGGGAAAAGGAAAGGAAAAATAAAAATTTGGTGAAATTTTATTTTTGCTCCTATAATTATTATTTAATATTATTTATTAATTATTATTTAATCATTAAAAGTAAGGATATTATAAGTATTTTTTATCTACAAAATTATCCTTTTCATTTTCATTTTCATCCTTAACTTTTTACATATCAAATGAGCAAGAGAATGAAATTATAACACAAAAATTTGAGTCCCGTAGATGCATGCTGTTCATAAAAACTATTTTGCCACTTAATAAATTAATTACCAAAGTTCTCTAGAATTAAATAAGTTTTTTAAAAAAAATCAAGAGATAGAACAACAGCTATTTTTTCTCTATAATCTAGTAATGACATTAGGAAAGGAGAAAGTAGGCAGGTAGATGTATTTGTTCATCTATATTATTCAACATTAACATAATAATATTGAAATAATAATAATATTGAGGAGAGGATAATGAAACAAATGAAGAAGATAATAGACAATTAATCTAAGAATATGGGAAAAAAAATTTAAAAATAAAAATATTCAAATAAAGGAGAAGCCATTTATCCAAAAAAAAATAGAAATTGAATTTAACTAGTTCATATGTAGCAATAATTAATTAATTAATTAATTAATTATTTTTGAATAGCAATAAAATATTCTGCAAAAAGCTAGCCCTTATGGTTATATCGCATGCAGGGGAAAAATCTACAATTTGCATTGCATTAGATAATTTAGTCTAAGCTTGTGCGGATGAGCCCGCCTCTCTTTTAATCTTTGTACAATTTTAATATAATATCTTAATATATAAATATTCAAAACTTACTATTCTAAGTAATGTGGCATTTCCTTTTGAAATACTCACAAACTCAGAACATCCTCTACATTTTTCAAAAGGATGAGTTAAGAGGATAAAAAGCTTTATTGGGTTATACATATGAGAGTAAATGTTTTGAATCTAGTGTCTTTTAGATTATGAACTAGACCTAAATAGATAAGACTTAACATACAGAGTTATTGGTAAAGTTTATAACTTTTATGAATTACAAACTCCTGGGTATGTTAAAGGTCTTACCAATTACATTATACCCCTATAATTTTTATTGTCGACACTTATTTATGCTAATAGGCCATACGTGTGTCTGGTAGTTTATGAGTGCTTTAAAGATTTTGTCATAATTTCATAGGAGCGACCTTACTCTACACTCATAAAAGTGATTTCATTAAGTGTATCTACAATGAATACACTACTTATAAAGGATATGAAAATCATTAAGAGCATTTCGCTTATCCTCTCATTTAATGCATTCTAGCGCATTCTCATATCATAGGAAGGAACTAGAAATAATGGTGCTAATAGAATTAACAAGTGACTTGTTATTACTTATATGAATCTTTTTCATAGGATCTTAAATCACAATGGTGAGGTTATCATTATTGTTAATTTCAAATTGGTTTAAATCCTATTCTCCTCAATGTTTCAAAGATTAATTTTCTTCCTAGAGTTTTGGTCAGAAGATTTGCCAAATTCACTTCTAATCTTACATAATCGATCGATATAATTTCATCTTTTAATAAGTGATTTACCACATTATGTCTAAAACATATGTATCTATTTTTACCATTGAAATTTTTGTTCTTTGTAATGGCTATTGATGCTTGGTAATCACAGTGCATAGACACAAATGGTGTTAGTTTTGTACCTAACTAATGCAAAAGAGCTAACTAGCATAGCATTCATCATTTCTTTTGAGGTTTTATTTTTCCTTTCTACTACTTTATTAGATTCAGGCAAACAAGGTAAAGTAATTTCATGAATTATTCCTTCTTTCTTACAAAATTCATTAAATAGGGTATACTCGCCTTCTCTATTTGACCTAGCTCTTTTAATTTTTTTATTCATTAATTTTTTACTTCAGCCTTATATAAGAAAAATGTGTAAAATGCTTCATCTTTATTTCTAAGCAAATAAGTCTTAGCATATCTAGAGAAATCATCAATAAACATTACATAATATATTTTACCACCTTTAGTCATTGTTTGCTTTAAATATCCTAAATCAATTTAAATTAAATTAAGTAATTCAGTATTTCTTCATATAATATGACAAGGTTTTTTAGTTAATTTAGATTTTGCCCAAATTTTACATTTAGTCACATATATATTACTAATTCTAGAAATTAAACCACAAGTTTGCATTTTCTTAATATGAGAAATACTAACGTGTCTTAATATAGTATGCTGCGTATCAATAAAATCAACCAAGTAAGTAGAAGTAGATGCATTTCCATTTATTGGTTTAGAAACATTAAGTACAAAGAGTCCCTAATTACAATAACATTTTCCTACAAAAATATTATTTTTTGTCATTACAATTTTGTTAGATTCAAATAATACTATAACCTTAACTTTTCTTAGAACTGTAACTAAAATCAAATTTGCTCTAATTTCAAGCATATAAAGCATTTCACTTAGAACCAAGGTTTTGCTAGATGTGAGCTTTAAAAGAAACTTTCCTTTGCCATAGACCTTAGTGTCACACCTAAAAATGCGATCGTGTGGCGCTTTTAAAAAAAAGAAAACTTTCGAAAGGAAATTTCGATTTGAACTTTCGAAAACGAAAACCAAAATCAATAATTAAAGTAAAAAAGTAGGAGTCGCCACCAAAATTTTAATTTTTTAAAAAGTAAAACTTTGAAAAAACTTTTTTATTTGAAAAATAATCTACAAATTAGATTTGGATTCGAGAGTTAGTTGTGAGTGGGGAATATGTTAGATACCCCACTACACCTGTTATTAAGAACAGTTACTCTAATTTAATTGTGCAAAATTAATATGGATTCTATTCTATTTTTAATTCTCCATAACAAATCACATATAAAATAAGAAAGAAAGAAATTAAGGGAATTACATTAAGGATAAAGAGAAGGAAAAGAAGTTAAAGAAATAAAATAAAAGATAAAATGAAAGAAGAGAAATCAAAGAAGTAAAATTAAAAAAAATGTTTATTTACAATGACGGATTTGATATAGGATAAGAACTTAGGGTATACATATCTTGAAATAGGATCAACATTTACGGAGTTTGAATCTAAAAAAAAAAAGGTGTGTTTGTTTGTTTTTTAGGTTTTTTTTTTGTTTTGGTCTTTTTCTTTGTTTTTGTTTTTTTCTTTGTTGTTTTGTTTTGTTTTATTATTTTTTTGTTTCTTTTTACTTTTGTTTTTTGTTTTTTTTAGTTTTATGTTTTTTTAGTTTGTTTTTTTATTATTTTTGTTGTTTTTTTTATTTTTTTTTTTTAATATTTTTTTTTTTTTTGTTTATCTTTTTTTTTTATTTTGTTTTGTTTGTTTGTTGTTTGACTTTTTTGTTGTTTTTAATTTTTGTTTATCTTTTTTTTTTTAATATTTTGTTTTGTTTGTTTGTTTGTTGTTTTTTTTGTATATTTTTTTGTTGTTTTGTTTGTTGTTTGTTTGTTTTTTGTTATTTTCATTTTTGTTTTATTTTTTTTATATTTTTATCAATTTTTTTATCTTTCTTAACTTTCTTATTTTTTTATTTTTATTTAAGATTAAATTTTAAAATGACATTTCTGTTTGGGTACATGGATTTCCTTTTTTATTTTTTAGAGATATTTTTTTTTGACTTTTTGCTTTTTAAATGTTTTTGCTTTTTTTATGTTTTTTTTTTTATTTTTTTTGTTTTTTTTATCTTTTCTTGATTAAACCCCTTTTCCTTTACTTATTTTATTTTATTTATTATTATTTTTTAAGACCATTTCTAAAAGAAAATTTTATTTTAGATTTTAGAATAATATTTTTTTCAATTTTAGCGAAAGAACTTTTAAGAAAGGATAAATCTTTAAGACTCAAAATGATTTTTACTAAAAATTTAATCCTCTTCTATTTTTTGCTCTCTTTTTTTTTTCTTAAGAATTTTAAAGGCTTTTTGAATTGGGCCATTGAAGCCCAAAATATTAAAATGAAAATTCACGACCCAAAAGGCACCAAGGAAGCTTTATTGCCACACATGACCTTTTGGTTCCTATGTGCCTGAGAGGATTTAAAATCCCACACAACTGTACTAATAAAATAAAGATAAAATAAAATAAACAAAAGTAAAAACAAAAATAAAAATAAAATGAAGAAAAATACACAAATAACTAATAATTTGTGAGGGTGGGTGCTCAGTGTTCAGTCTTAATATTCTATATTACTATTAGGCATATTTACAAATCGATATGGAAAAGAAGAAAGTACATGAGTTACGACTTAACCCTACAACACATCCTTCCTTTTTTTTTACGAGATCAATAGGGTCATTCATGAGGCATTATAATCGGGTTTTTTCACTTTGCTCCACTAACATGCCCGCATCACCAAAACGAGCAACACAATCCACAGAAATGCAATAAAAATAGTAAGGAAGAAAACATTCTCAAGAGCAAAATTTTGTAGAGTTCCATTGTATCAGTAATTCGAATTTAAAGTAATAAACTCTGGAGTACAAATGATCACAATGATATAATCAACGTCAATCTACATGAAGATTCCAAATCCCATAACACTAACGAAGCACATCCTAGTTGCATAAGAAAGCAAGATGAAATCCAGGCAACTGTTGCATCAGCTTTCTAATTATCAAATCAAAATCCCACAAACAAAGGCTCAATCTACTGGGCCTCACTCAGGTATTTTATCAACATTTGCCAAGCATTCCTTAGGAAACATATATAGGTTGGATTTCACGCTTACCATTCCCATTCACTGAACGATCATTACGATGGCTCAGAGCTCAGGATTAGATAGTGTATTTCAAATAACAAGGAAATATTACATGAGTTTCATCTGTGTTAAACTACCCAAATGCTACCTTCCTGTTGACTCTATCCACCCCTAAGAATAAATCCTAGACACGTATCATCAGCAAGCAGAAACGAAGCCAAATGAAATAGTGATAGGGCTATTTGTTAAAAATAGTTAAATTTACAGGGATGAAACTAGCTACCGATGCATTCCTCGACTATCCTAGATGAACCAGCACATGCCTCGGAGAATGAATTGGAATTAAACTAACAAAAACGAAGCAGAGAAGAGACAATTAGTGACTACTCAGTTGAATGAAATCAATAGCATGTTATTTAGCAATCCAAAACTAGAGATGAAACTAATTGACAACACATTATTCAACAATCCAAAATTAATCAGAGTAGGTCTTAGAAGCAAATTGGAATTAAGCCAATCAAAAACGAAACAAAAACCATACTTTCATGTAGAAATGGCTAATAAATTGAACAAAACTAATAACGTATCACCCAGCAGTCTGAGAACAACCAAATTATACCTCGAAAACGAAATGAGATTGAATCAATATCTGACCTGTATCTTTGCCAAAGTCTAGAATGCCTCGCTCACCTTCGAACCACGCCCAGTTCCTTTCTCCTCTGTTTCTCAGCCTCGGGTTTCTCCTTTTGTCTGTCTCTTGCACCGATATTCTTTTCTAAATCGAACAATCCTGAATTTCTCTCTTTTCCTCACTGAATCTCAATCTCAGACTTTTCCCTCAAATCAAATTACCAGAACTTCTCCGACTTCCTCTCTAGAAAAGAAAAGAAACCAAAAGTCCTTTTCCCCTTGTTCTTCGTCACCCTCCTATATATCAGAGCTCGAAAACCTCTTCTTCTTCCTTTGTTGACTCAAATTTCTCTTTTATAAAGGACCCAAGAATGCTCTTCACTTTCTTCCCTTGCGCATCTACCTTCTGCTCCTTCGTACGATTGCTTGTCGTGCATTTTTGCTCCGCTTGCATCTTTGTTCCTTTCTGCCCGATTCACTTTTCAGAATCATGCCTCCAGTGAGTAGTCTCGTGTGCCCGTAGGTGTCCGCGAGTGAGAATGTGGTCCTCCTGCCTCTACTAGCATCGTGTGTGGAGAGGTTAGGAAAGGGAAACTGGGTAGGGTTCGCGTATTGCCCACTGGCCGAGGGCCCAATCTAAGAAATGGGGAGGAGGATTTTGGGTTGGAGAGGCAGAGGGTCTAGGTTGAACAAATTGGGCCTCTATTTTTTTGCTCTATCTATTTTTCATTGCAGTTAATTTTTCTCTTAATTGGTCTTTTATTGGGCTCCTACCAACATGATTTTCAGCTTGTGAGAACCCATGATTTGTTGATGGGTTTTTTCCTTTTATACTATTATTTTATTATTATTATTATTATTATTATTATTTTCCATTTTCCCTTTTCTTTTTCTTACATATATATTTTTTAAATCATTTTTCTTTCTTTCTCTTGTTTTGATTTTGGTTTTGAAAAGGCAATTTTATTCTTTTATGGTTTTTTCTATTTTTGATTTTCTTAATGATTTTGATTTTGATGATTTTTTTAATTTTTGATTCTCTTGATTTTATTTTTATTTTTTTATTTTTGGTTTTATGTATTTTGTTAGTCTAGTTTTATTATTATTTTGAAGTATACTTGGACAAAATACGGTGTTAACACTTAGCAATCCTAGAATCTCTAAGATACACATATTCTTCTTAATCCCCTACTAATGTGTAGAAGGTAAATACATCTCTATTTGCATATAAGTGCTTGGTAGCCTCAGACTCTACCACTCATTTTTTCACATTAGCCACAAGGAAAGTTTGAGAAAAAACTGCAATAATAATATCATCTCCTTAGACCAAATTTACATTTGGTTTAGGAAGATTGTTATTTTCTACTTTCTTTTCTGCATTTAACTACATGATAACCTAGCTTGCCACAAAAAAAAATGATTTTCCTGATTTTTTTTTTTTTTAAGGTGGCATTAGTTGCTTTAGGCTTGTAAATAGATTTCTTGTTATCATAGCTCATTTTACAAAATTTATTTTGCACCAAGTTCGCTTTTGTGGTTATCTTTTTTTTTTAAACTTTTGCTGCTTTAAGCTCTTTTCTATTGGTGTCCTCAATGATTACATGGTTAATTAGGTTCAATAGAAAAAATTGCTTGTGTTTATGTGTAAATTATTGTTTATAGTCCTTTCACGAGTTAGATAGTTTTTCAATAAGAATATTTGCAATAAATTTATCGGGTAAGATGATGTTCTCAGCTTGTAAGTTCTCTAATAATTTGTAGTACTCATTGATATGTACTTTTATGTCCTTGTCATCGGTCATCTCCAATCAGTAATAACTTTCAATGACAATTTTCTATTTTTAAGCATTCTTAGCGTATATTTGGTAACCAATGAACCCTAAATCTTGCTAACTTCTTTGTATATGCAATAGATATAAAAAAGATCATTAGACAAGGTGCTAATAATCGTATGTCTACATACTTTTATTTGCATATGTCTAAGCCTTCACTTGATTTAGATATAATATTAGTGAAGGTCTCCAATTGGAGAGAGCAATAGCAATGCTATGCATGTTAAGAACAAAGAAGATGTGTTCTTTCTATCTTCAAAAAATTTCTCCCCCAACTATCTTGATTTTTGAGATATTTGGAAACAATTTGGCATAGGGGACAATGGGAACAACCTAAACAATAGGTTTGGTTAGACTGCAGATGACAACATTGACAGTGGTTGCAATAGTGGTGGTGTTAGCAAAGTTGTTAGAATTGTTTGCTATGTTAGCAACAACGGTGTTGGAAGGAGGCTACATAAATAGTTCTTAAGATTGTTGGAAAAGATGAAAAATAACATAATGAAATTATAACACAGCAGCTTGAGTAGTGTGGATGCACACTGTTTTTAAGAACTATTTCACAACTTAGTAAATTAATCGCAAAAATTTTTGAAGATTAAACAAGTTCTTTTGAAAAATTAAGAGATAGAGCAATAACTATTTTTTATTTGTAACCCAATAATGACGTTAGGAGACAAAAGAGTAGGCAAGCAGATGTAGTTGATCATATATATTATTTAACATTAAAATAATAACGTTGTGGAGAAGATAATGGAGCATGTGGAGAAAATAATAGACAGTTAAGCTGAAAATGTGAAGAAAAATAGATAATAGAGGAGCCATCTTTAAGAAAAAAAAGAACTAAATTTAACTAGTTCAAATGTAGTAATAATTAATTAAATTAAATTAAATTAAATTAAATTATTTTTGAATAGGCATAAAAATATTCTAAAAAAAGTTTGCCCACACAATTATATCGTGTTCAGGGGAAAAATATTTATTTTTCATTGCACTTGGACATTTTGGCCTAAGCTAGTGTGCACAAGTTCATCTCTTTTCCAAACTCTTTACAAGCCTAATATAATAGCTTAATATATAAGTACTTAAAACTTCCCATTCCAAATAATGTGGGACTTCCTTTTGAAATACCCATAAACTTACAATATGTTCAAATTACAATGACCATCCTTACGATAGTTCATGCCTAATTAATATAGTGCAATACAACAAATGAAAAGAGCATTACTTTTATGAAGCTTCATTTACAAAGTTTTTACAATGATCTTTCAACCTATAGCTTTGTTAGCAATATCATTTTGGTTCCAACGCTAAATATTTGGCAATGTATTCTTGTGTTCATTATGAAATTTGAAGAAAATGAATGAGTTGGGGTTCAACCATTGACAATACTATTTTTTACTGAATCTCTGTAAGGAGATAAAGGGGTTTTGCTTTTAGCCACACTAGGAATGGCTTTTCTTCCATGTTTGGGCGATTCATTATTCGTTAATGTGCCCTGCCAGAAGAAATCAACAATGGTAGGTAAGACTAAACAGTTGAGGAAGGTACTTTCTTTATTTCCTCCTTTGATTCTTTCCTTTTCTTATAAAAATCATGTAGAGGCCTCACTTTAAAGCAAAAGCTTTCACATGGTTTCTTAATTTGCTTTCTTCTATATTAAGGATTGAATGTCACAGCAACATTATCACACTTTGTACTAGTTTCCTATGTCAACTCACCTTGAGCTTTGTATGCAATTGTATTTTAATGATTCCGTATCTAAAATCTCTCTCTATAAAACATGCATGGCTAGTCCAACATGACTACAAGCGTGAGGAGCTTCAATATGGCAAGATTTTATCCATCTCACCTTGCCAACATAGTTCCTTTGTGACAAGTTAACACAAAATAAGGAATTATGACTCTAGGGACTAAGTCCTAAATATTTGGAAACTATGAAGATTGCTTTTAAAGAAACAAATTATAGAGATTGAATTAAAAATTCTAGTAACTTATAAGAATCAAATGATTAGTTTTTCTCTCTTTTTTTTAATCTTAAAATTTAGTTAGTATTTAGTCTCTTCAACTTTAGTCCTCTCTTATCTCTCTTAATCAATAAGTCATGGAAGGATATTCCCTCTTCATTAGACCCAAATATGTATATGTTATAATCTACCATTGTTTCCAAAATTTCAAATAGAAAATCTAGGTTTAAGGCTGAAACACTTCAAAATGAATATCTATTGAGTAGTTGAATTGAATGAATTGTTTAAATTGTCTGATCAAATTGATTAAACTAAATAAACCTAGATTATTCAACTTGTCCAAACCATATCCAAAATCAAAAGGACCTAAAATAAGAAAGGCATTATTGGTTCGAGTAATGCTTCATTAGCACAAAATTTCTAACTTATCATTAATCTATAACTATTAATTATCTTTCCTATTGCATAGTCTTTGAGAAATCCCTTTTAAAAGTAATGTACATCAATTAGTTTAAAAGAAATCAGGAAGGATAATGTTGTCCAATTTTTTAATCACTATTGTATAAAAAACAAAATTCTCTTCGAAGTAGCTAAGAGAATGTTCTAAATCAATATATTCTAGGTTTTGAAAATTTTGGTGTAAGATATTACATGTAAGTTATTCCTACAATATATGGACGTTAAACTCTAATTCTAGATCCTACAAACTTCATAATTAACATCGATATCATATAAATACAATAATGCCTGTAAACCTTGAAAAGTAGAATTAAGTAGCATAACATAATATATGTCCAGCCATAGACATAGCAAATGGTTGTAGAATTGAAAAGATTTATCTACCATTAATTGAATAGACCAATCAATTAACCATTAGTACTTATATTGGCAAAAGAGTAACCATCCACATATACAAATGACTCTCAATAATTGGTATATGGTAATAGAAATATATAATAAACACACTAGTAATCAAATCAATTTAGACCTATTACATTAGATTATCTCCTATTTATAGGCTAATACAAGTCATCTAACTCCTCTAACAAAATCTTAACTCCTTCATACTAATAAACTAACAAAATTGCCATGTAATAATACTCCATCCTTTGAAGATGATCCTTGTCCTTAAGGATCCATCCAAATCCTAATTCAAAAATTCAAGAATTTAAAAATGCAAAAATTTATCAATACAAAAATTTGAGAGATTTCCAATTTGCAAAACATTGGGTCATTTGCCCAATACACAGTAGCCACTCCCTAAAATCTATTACTTTTCTGTGTTTCCTTCACTATGGAAATTCATTTGGACCTTTTGAGTATACATTCATTTGGAGTTTGTAACATTCGGTCTCTCCGTAAATGTGAGAAACGTGATATTTTCTCCGTAAACATCATAAATGGGTCAGATATAAAAGGAAGTCCCTGAAATAGAAGGATTTGAGGTCAAATAAAATTAAGATAAAATCTCAAATAATGAAAAATGAGGATTTGATGGTTTTAGATTCTTAAAAGGAGGAATTTAGTAGCTGACCTCATGAGAAAAAGTGGAGGTTTTGAGCAACCAAATAGAGCAAGAGAATCACCATTTAGCAGGCTTTCAAATGAGGTATGATGTGTACTAGAAAAACTTATTTTTCTTTAAATTCCAATGGCTTCCATATTAGGTCTAGAGAGAGAAACTAGAAAGGGGAAGGAATTCAAGCCAAAACAAGGTAGAGACAAGAATATTCAAGCATGAGAAATAAGAATATGCAAAGAGAACAAAGAAAGAACCATGAATTTATAAGATAGAAAAGCTAAGGGATTGTGGACATAACTAAAAATCTGATTTTATTTAAGAGTTCCCAAACCTATGTGAATATTTGTATGAGTTCCTAAGACCCTAGAGGGCTTCCCACATATACCTCCCATCCAAGAAAGCAAAGAAACCCCATAGACTCCTTAAGAAAGCCTTGCCTCGGCCTAGGGTAGAAGTAATACTTCGAGAGTGTTTTAGTTGCTTCCAAGCTTAGTTTTGTATCATATATGATGGGAGAGTATGAGAGGAAGTCTTGAAAAAATTTTAGAAGCTATAAATAGTGAGATGGAAGTGTAGGCTCTATAATGTAGCATAATGAAGCAACTCCTAGCTAAGCTCCTTAAAATAATTGTGTGATGATTCTAAGGGTCTAAATGGAGTCAAGAATCATAGATTGAAGGAGAGAAGGAAGCCAAGATCATGAAGTTTTGTAGTTTCTTCATTAAGTGGATAGGTATGACCATACATTCCTATGACCATTTCAAGTACATGTTCCTTAGTCTATTGCTGGGGATGAAGGATGAGATTTTGTGTTTTGAGTTTTTACACCTTTAAGACAAGTTTAGAGAGTCTTTTTGGGCCATTCCCACATGCCCAAGTGGCCACAAGAGCCTTAAGAACTATTTTAGACACTTTTGCACTATTAAAAGGCATCAAAGTTACCCAAATGGCACCCCATAACACACTCTAACCAAATGTAGGAATTTCTCTATGAAATTTGGCAGACATGTAGATCTCATTGAGATATTTTTAGGAAGCTAAGGTGCAGAAAAAATGGAGTTATATAGAATTAGTTATGAATTTTCAAAGTTGGGATTTTCAATTGATTCTAGTATGTGCACTGTTCATACTAACAGATTTGTGTTTTGTGTCATCTTATGAGCAAATGGTGTCCAATGCTTGTGAAATTTTACAAACATAAACTAGAGGTCATAAAATTTATATGGCCACCAAGATCACCTCATTTGGGGTCTGAGTAAAGAGTTATGCAATTTTGAAATTTGCTGTCAGTAACAGTAATGCCCCTTGAGTCCAGTTATTGTTCTATAGATTTCCAATGGCTAAAAGTATCTTTTCATTCTAGTATTATTTTTCAAATAAAGTTAACATCTATATCTTTCCATAATGACTAAATGTGTATGATTTTAATTTTTATAGAATTAGTTATGAATTTTGAAAGTTCATATCAATAATCTGAACTAGTAGCCCAAACAGCAGCGACCTCAGTGGTTTTTCAGATGTCAAACATTCTCCCCTTAATGATTCATGAGCTGAATTTATTTTTACCATGGGGTAGATATCTAGAGCTTTTTGGAAAGGTAATGTTTGTTGGATTTCAATTTTTGTGGATTTAGTTATGAATTTCCAAAATCGTGACAGAAAAATTGAAAAATTTGACCATGTCTAATTCATGAAAATTGGTGTGTTTCACCCACTTGTATGAGTTCCAAGCCACTTCCTTGGATTGTTTTGAATTGTATTAGTGTAATTAAATATGAAAATGAATTTAATGAGTTCCCTTAATCCATAGAATACAGGATAAAAAATTTATCCGCTACGTAACGCATGAAAATGCATTATTTTAATCCTCTTTTTCTTACTCCTTCATAGATAGTATGGTCATACCTATGGCTTAAACTGTTGCAAAACTTTATGTATTTTCATGCCTTTTTGCCTTAGTTTTCTTTCTCTCTCTTCTCCCAATTTTCACACCTTTTTTTGTCTAATTCTAAGCTCAAGAGACATTCTTGGAAGGGTAGAGAAGCTGCCTAGTCATTTAAAAAGGTGGAGGATGATTTTTATAATAAAAGAAATGATCTCCACCTTCTTAAGTATGTGAGGTCAAGGGAAAGAACTCAAGGCTTAAGGAAAAAGTGTGTGAATGCATGTAAGGTAGCTTTTTCTCTTTTCTTCCATGTATGAATGAATGTTTACATTACTTTTGAATGTGTGTATGTTTATTTTAAGCTATGAATTGTATTTGAGTATGATGCCTATATTCCATGAAATCATAGTATTGCATTATGTATTCAATATGCCTAGAATGTTTGCATTAGTTTGTTTGACTGTGGAGAGGTTAAGAACTTTCTATCTTCGGTGAGGATGAGCCAAGAGCCCTTAGGAGTGGTTGAGACCAAGAGAAAGTCTCCCAAGAGCAAGGCTTAGTTCAAGGCCTTTGAAAAAAAGGGTGAGGCAAGTCTAAGAACCTTAAAGGAAGTGGATGAGACTAATCCATTCATTTGGCAAACCTAAGTACGTTATGTGTGCTTTGTGTAAATGTTAAGAATACATCTTTAACTATTTCAAATGTTAGTATGCCATACATGCACTTTAAGGCTTGTATTACATTTTTTATGCATGGTTAAATGAGAGATGAGCTATTGAGATTCTTTGAATCTCATTCCCTCCTTTCCAATATCCTAATATGTTAGGTGGAGCCAATTAACAAGGAAATGAGAGCCACCAAGTGGGAAGATGGAGCCTTGACCCTAAAGCTTTTAATTTTGCTTATGTTGTAACCAAAGGAATGGCATATGATGTTTGGTTTCTCCATAAACATAAAAAATAAGTTAAATATAAAAGGAAATCCCTAAAATGGAAGGATTTAAGGCCAAATAAAATTAGAATAAAATTTTAAATAATAAAAAAATGAGGATTTGAGTCTTGAGTTACCCAAAAATTAAAGTCAGAGTTATTTAAAAAATTTACCGAAAGACCAGTGGCATTTTTGTAAATATGAGCACTTTTGGAAAAACACATATGAAGGCTTTTTAAATGAAAATTTTGAGTTTTCTGGGGTTCTCAGAGGCCCTAAATACCATGGGAATCCTTGAAATGGTTGAAACTCCTCTGATGAGCGATTTCGACCGTCGGTTGACCAAAACCTAGAAAGGAACAGTTAGCCAGAACATCCTACCTTATGGCACATTCTAACCAAATGAAGGAATTTCTTCATGAAATTTGGTAGATATGTAGAGCTCATTGAGAGCTTTTTGGAAAGCTAAAGTGCAGCAAAAACGAAGCTATACAGAATTAGTTATGAATTTTTAAAGTTAGGATTTTCAAAATCTTCTGGTATGTGCACTGTTCACACTGACAGATTTATGTTCTGTGTCATCCTATGGGCAAATGGTGTCCAAATCCTCCTTCTATACTATTCAATACCTATAATACTTCTGGGTCAAAGCATGTTTGATCAGCTGTAAAAACACTATAGGCTCTTTGACATTGTATTTGACCAAAATTAGTTTTATGACTTTGTCTTGCTTTGTTCTTGCCAATTTTCCCACAATCTTTTCTCTCAATATAGTCTTCTTGAAATGAAACAATGATTGTGAGACTCTGCAAGATCAATTCTCTCAAAATCGAGAGCTCATATGCCATATACAACTTTAAGGCAAAAGGTTCCTCTTTGCACAACACACTAATTGGTCTTATGTCACTGTCCAATAGTCCTTCTTTGTTCCCTTTAACCTTCTCATAGTTTAGATCTCTACAACTTGAAAGAACATGAGACCAAGAAGAAGGCAATGCTAGGGGTCTTGGTTCAAAGCTCCTCTTAACCACCTCTTTAGTCAAAAGGTTCAAAAGCTTTGAAGTACACAAAATTTTATCCCAATGGCATTTGCCTTTGCTGCTTCAAAGGTCCTAACCTTGAAAGGTTGGGAAAGGTCATATTTAGTATTGCAAGCCATAAGATTGACCATTTCAACCTTAGTGATCTTGATCTCAATAAGACTTAAGTCTACTTGAGACCAGTCATTCGACAATGGTGGCTTTCTTAACTAGCAATGCTCTAACTGCACATTCAATCGCTAATTTAAGCTTCTCTCTAGCCAACACAACACCAAAACCAATTGTTCCCTTATCTTTTCTACCATTTTTTACTTTTCGCTAGTTTTTATCTTAAAAAATGAAGAAGTGGATAGGATAATCATAAATGTCGACTTTCTTAAGATTGTGATCTTGAATTTCTTTTACAAAGCTAATCTCTATATCTTTGATAAACACTTTTGCATTGGTAGTTGTGTTGGTGTTTCTGTAAAACGAAATAGCCAACATCTCCATTGAATTTTCTTCACCTTCATCGATTTTTCCTTGCTTGCCTTCACCATGTCTAATCTCCACCATCTCAATCTTCTCTATAATAAATGCATGCTAACCTAAGTGAGAAATTTCCATTTGGCATCCTCTGTATTTTCTTTTTCATAATCATCTTTATCATCTTTAACTCTTCATAGACATCTTCCTCCATTATTTTGAAAAGTTTAAGCATTTTTTGATCATTTTCATGGCACTCTGTTTCCATGCCTTTCTTTACTTTTCCTCCAATTTTGATCTCCTCTACTTCTAATACTACTTTCTCTTTGACTCCATTAACTCCTTCAATTTTGTAATTAGTATTTTCTTAAGGCTTCTAATCATGTTCTTGATCTTGAACATTCTAGAATCCATTCCCTGTTTTATTATCTATCTTAACTTTGATTAAATTCTCTTTTTTTTTTTAACCTCCATGGGCATATGCTTTACCTTTTCTTGAGCTTTCTTCACCAGATTCATATTGGTAATCTCTATCCTAAAGAAGCTTGCTCTCATCATCTTTAGTTCTTCCTTCACATGCATTAGGAGGTTTTTTATTCTAGCAACATCTATTGCCATCACCTTTGTCTAAACCACAGATCTTCTTCCCTACCATAGGATGAAATGGCTTTGAAACTAATTGATATAGGGTAACAAAAACTCATAGTAAACATACTAGTATTCAAATTAATCCACATATTATATAAGCTCATTTTCTATTTATAGGTTAATAAAAATCATCTAACTCCTCTAATAAAATCCTAACTCCCTCACACTAATAGACTAATAGGATTGCCACATATAAGTAATGATAAAACTATACATAAGAGGATGAGGACCAATCTTATATTTTAAAATTTCAAATATAATATCTAATGTTAAATATATTAAATATTTCAAATATAAAATCTAGGATCAAATATATTAAACATTTCAAATTTTAAAATTTAATCCAACATTTGGCACCTAATATAAATTTCTTTGCAAAAGTCAAACAACACCACAAGTAGATTAAGCCCCAATTTGAGAAATTTAGAAACCAATAACCCTGTAAGAAGGAGTTTTGGTGGGGATCCTAACAATATGAAAATTTCATTTTCTTATTGATTTTCATGTCTTGGAAAAGTTACCCATTGATTTTTGGTCTAAGCTTTAGCTTTTTCGGGATTTTTTTTGCAAGTTTTGATTGATGTCATGTTGGTTCATCTTCTCAGCACATTATATTCTACTTATTCTACAATTTTAGATGGTGATTTTTGCATTTAAGAATCAATATGGTGAAGAAATGGGGAGAGACAAAAATAATAAAATGACTATGATCTATATATTTGCTCAATAGGCATTAAAAGAAAAAAAAAAAGGTCAAACAAGGCAAATATTTGCCATGAGTAGCCACATCATATTTTGCGAAAGTCAATTAAGTTTTGGAATTTATTTGGAATCTTTTTAAATTTATAAATTTATTTAAAAAATATATATTTGAAAAATAAATATTAAATACACTTTTGAGACTAAAATAGGGTTTTGATTAAAAAATTAGATTTCTCATTTAAAATCAAAAGGAGTACTATATTGAACTCTCTAACAATAAAAAATAACTTATAATTTTATCTATTTTAGCTAAAATGTTATTATTTTATTACCTATGTAATATAACAAATATTAAATATTTATATTTAAATGATATAAAATAGTCACTTTTTTATATTTAGAATAAGTTAAATTTAGAATTTTTAATACAAAATAAATATTATTAAAATGAAAATTTAAGAAATATATTTTTAATAATAATAATATAAAATTTTTTAATGAAAACTTGATTTTAGCCATCGAATAGACTACTTAAATATCCCATCTTTGTGAGTTTCTACCAGAATTTGGACTTACCATCCTATGTCAGGAATTACTGTCATAACCTCACATAGGAAAAGATATCCTTATAGTCTATATTTCTCATTCTTATACAGAATGAAACATACTATTAAAGCAAGTTTTGCAAAATAATTTAGACATAAATTTTTACTCTAAGAAGACATGTTTTTATGTACATTTGATCAGCACATCACTACCAACCTAATGGTAATAATATCAATAATGGGAGAATTTATTTCATAATGCTTAGAAAATTATCCTTTTCTCGCCGATCTACACACCAAAACTCTTCTTCCTTAAGTGATAGAGGGTCTTCCTCATCAACCAATATTTTCTGAGAGGAAATTCAATTCAAAGATATCAACCAAGGAATTGACAATTAGACAATTCCAGAAGTCCCAAGAAATGCCCTTTACAAACTAGAGGGGAGCTTCTTTCATAAATCTAATTATATAATCAGAACCGTGGAAGATGTCATACCAATGAACTCCCAAAAAGAGGAATTTTATTGTCTTTCTGAAAAGTCAGTCAAACAACACAAAAAACATTATAAATTTAGACACTTAGGGTGTGTTCAAGTAGCCATAAAACCTTTAGTTAAAGAAGGACTAAATGTTTCATGCCTAATTTGCCTAAGAGATGTTAGGCACAACTAATTCATAGATTTTCTTTTAGGAACAGTTGAAGCAAGGTTACATGTAGGAGCTATCTACTTTAACTATTACCCCAACAAAACATCAGCCTTAGATGATAAAAATATTATGGATGTGCTCAAACTCAATATAAAACTCCATGGTTTCGACATAAAGCTAGGATCAATCCCTATAGCTTTACCGTATAGGATACAATATAAAGTTATGAACTCTTCTAGTTCCAATGTCCTTATACCAAAAGAGATTGGTTAAACCACTTTATTCCTAACCGATACCTCCAAAGCTAATGTGATAACCTCAAAAGTCATTTACTAGGAACAAGTAGACCTACTAGAAGAATGGGTCATGCAAAAGGTAGCCCCTACTCTCCCGACACCAACCTTTGAATTCAATAGAATTAGGCAAACCCAAACTGGAACTGTAGGAATATCCTTTGAAAGGAATAGAAAATCTTTTAACTCCGCTTCAAGTTATAAGTCCACCCAAACAAATGAGGATTTCAAATCTGTAAAGTCTGAACTACCAAGGTACTCATGTTCCTCAACCCCACAAATGGCACCGTTAGTTATCCATCTTCATGGTATAAATACCTCTTGTAATATACCACAACCTACGTATCAGAGAGAAGATAAAGACCAAAGGTCCATTTAGTTTCCAACTTATTCTTCTATGAACGAGCGTTTAAAATTAAACATGGTCCAAATAGAATTCCAAATAAATAAACAGTCTTTGCAAAAAGAATTCTATTCAAAAGAAAATCCCAAACAAAGACAATGGTTTTTTGAAAACTTTAATGGAAACCAAAGAAAACAAATTCCAAATCAGTTTTACAAATCCCTTCAAAAGGTGCAAACGAACATCCCGTTTTTTGAATGGTTTGATGCTTATGCTTTTGCCACAAAAGTATACTACCCTTTCTTAACTTCAGTAAATATAACTAAAAGGGCTTGGCATACACCAAAAGGAGAAGTAATTAGTTCTGAACTTCCTCCTTTTAGATCTATCCAACTTCCAAATCTTAATGATAATAAACAAAATCCTCTTATTG
This sequence comes from Erythrophleum fordii, assembly GCA_032878935.1. NCBI lineage: Eukaryota > Viridiplantae > Streptophyta > Magnoliopsida > Fabales > Fabaceae > Erythrophleum > Erythrophleum fordii. The sequence goes on from JAVQMF010000035.1 coordinate 352,027, forward strand.
CTTCACCTTTTAAGTTCAAAAATACATATTAAAGTATTAATTCTAAAGATATCCAAAGTCTTATGGAATAAAATAATTATACAAAATTGACATCTTACTTCAAAATTGACAAACCAGACACCCTCTTCACCTTCCACATTTACTCCAAAACCTATTATAGAAAAAACCTTTGTTCAAACCCTTCCAAGTTCTGACCAATATTAAAAGGGAATTCGAAAAAAGTCTTAACTAAAATCTTCTTTAAAAAATAGATGATTAACTAAAAGCCTTAGTTGTCCCTGAGACACCAACCATTAATAATATTAATCCCAAGGAATCTCAATCTGATTCAAATTTAACCTCAAAATCTCCTGAAATTGCCCAAATTTCTTTCCAATGAAATAAACCTTCAAAATTACATTATTTAAAAGCAACAGCCCCAGATCTTGTCATAGAAGAGCAAGATGTAAACTTTAAACATTTTAGTGCTAATAATATCTATGAGTGGAATATAGATGGGCAAACTGAGTATCAAATACTCAATACCCTCCAACAAATGACCATGGTCTGTACAGCCTATTAAACCTCTTATAATTATTCTGAAGAAGGTATAGCCAATATCTCTATTGCAGGATTCTCAAGACAACTCAAAGGATGGTGGGACAATTATGTCTTGCTTGAAGAAAAAGATCAAATCTTTAAAACTACTCCCATAACTTACAATGGGGATGTCATTCCTGACATAGTGAACACTTTAATTTTTTTTAAATAATTTAACATTTTATAGGACATCCATTCATCTGGAAAGATCGTTTAGCAGAACTTTTATCCAACCTTTAAGTGCAGAACTCTTATAGATGTTAGGTGGTATAGAGACACTTTCTTAACTAAAGTCTTTACAAGAGATTTCTGCCATCAACCTTTTTGGAAAGAAAAATTCGTAGCAGAACTCCCAAAATCTATAGGAGAAAAGGTTTGAGAAAAGATTAGAAACCAAACCATAGATAGAATTATTCCCTATGATCATCTAAGTTATGGCCAACTCATAGCTTATATCTAAAAAACTACTCTTAAAATTTGCTACGATGATAAGATTCAGAGCCAATTGGCCAAAGAAAGAACTCAGAATAGAAAAGACCTAGGAACATTCTGTAAACAATTTGGTCTTCCTCCTTACAAAAAGTCTAAACCAAAGAAAAATAGGAACTATCCAAAATAGTATCATAAGAAACCAAGACCATATCAAAAAGAAAACCTAAAAAGAAATCTTAGGACAAAACCACTAATAGATCTCCCAAAACTAAAATTAACTTGTTTTAAATGTGGTAAACTTGACCATATATCCAAATATTACCAATTAAGAAAGAAAATCAAAACCCTAAATCTAGAAGAGTGAACCTTGTCAACCTTAGAATAGCTTATGAATGATTCATCCTCAGATAATGAAAGTCATTCCGAAGATGTGAATCAAATTCAAGAAGATGATATTTCAAACAGTAATTCTGAAGGAGATATTAATATTATCATAAAAGGACAAAATATTTTGTTTGATATTATTAGTACTCTTCCTAATCCAGAGGAAAGGAAACATTATCTTAATGAATTCAAAAAATTACTAGAAGACTAACCCTTATCTTCAAGATCTCAACCACCAATCTTTACTAGCAAATACAATTTAACTTATACACTTAAAAGATTTTCCAAGACATCTAATGCAACAACCCTCCAATATCTTCAATATGAGATAAATAATCTCAAACATGAAGTCAAAACCCTTAAACTTCAACAAGAACATCTTAATTCAACCTTAGCTGAAATCCAAGGTCCAAATCCAGTAACCAAAGATGAGGAAGAAAATTAGGGTAAAGATATATTTGAATCTGAACCATTTTTAAACCTTATCTCAAGACTAGAACTCCAAAAGTTTTATACCAAAGTTAACATCAAAATTAACAATGAGTTTATCTTAGAACAAATCGCCTATTTGACACTGGAGCATATTCCAATTGTGTCCAAGAAAGGTTGATTCCTATCAAGTATTTTGAGAAAACTACTGAGCATCTTAGCACTGCTAGTGGTTCAAAATTACAAGTCAAATACAAAATCACGAATGCAATGGTAGTAAACCAAACTCTCCAAGTCCAAACCCCATTCCTTTTAGCCAAGGATCTTAGAAATAAAATTATTTTAGGAATACCTTTTATAAAAAGTTTGTTTCCCTTGTAAATTTCATATGAAGGAATAACCACCCAATACTTAAGAGAACCCATTACTTTCCACTTTGCCAAAAAACCTATTTTTAAAACACTAAATCCTATACAAATCAAATAAAAATAAATTAATTTCTTAAAAGAAGAAATATCTTTTGAGAAAATTAATTCCTAACTTTCTCATACCACAATCCAACAAAAAATTTCAACCTTATTAAGCCAAATTCAAAATTCTATTTATTCTGACCTCCCTAATGCTTTTTGGGAAAGAAAAAACCTTATTGTAGAACTTCGTTATGAAAAAGATTTTCATGAACGAAATATTCTTATGAAAGCCAGACCAATACAAATGAATCAAGAATTATTGGAATTTTACAAATAGGAAATAGCTTATCTTTTGGCCAAAAGGTTGATTAGAAAAAGTAAAAGTCCTTAGTCATGCTCTGCTTTTTATGTTAATAAAAATGTAGAAATCAAATGAGGAATGCTAAGATTAGTAATTAACTATAAGCCTTTAAATAAAGCCCTCCAATGGATTATATATCTTATTCCTAATTAAAAAGATTTGTTAAATAGGTTATATTAAGCAAAAATCTTCTCAAAATTTGACATGAAATCTGGATTTTGACAAATTCAAATTCATGAGAAGGACAAATATAAAATTGCTTTCACAGTTCTTTTCGGGCAATATAAGTGGAATGTAATGCCCTTTGGACTTAAAACACTCCCTCTGAATTTCAAAGAATCATGAATGACATCTTCAACCCTTATACCAAATTTATCATTGTTTATATTGATGATGTTTTAATATTTTCCCAAAAAATTGACCAACATCTTAGACATATTCGCATTTTTATGAATATCATTAAAAGAAGTGGTCTTGCTGTCTCAAAAACAAAGATTAATCTTTTTCAAACAAAAATTAGGTTTCTTGATCATCATATTTATCAAAGAACTATTACCCCAATTGAAAGAGCAATTCAATTTGCTAATAAATTTCTTGATCAAATTACTAACAAAACCTAGCTTTAAAGATTCTTATGATGCCTGAATTATGTAGGAAATTTCCTTCCCCAACTTAATAATCTCATAAAACCTCTTCATAATTGCCTAAAAAAAGATCCTCCTCCTTGGAAAACTAAGCATACTGCAATTGTCCAATCAATTAAGTCCCAGGTAAAGCACCTTTCTTGTCTTTGCCTACCAAACCCCACAGCCTTTAAAATTGTTGAAACCAATGCTTTTGATATTGGCTACAGAGGCATCCTCAAGCAAAAAATTAATGATACAAAAAGTATCATTGCATTTACTTCTAAACATTAGAATCCTGCACAGCATAACTATTCTACCATCAAAAAATAAATTTTATCAGTTGTCTTATGCATTACAAAATTTCAAAGTGATTTATTAAATCAAAAATTTTTAGTTAGAATTGATTGCAAATCTGCAAAGGATGTTTTGAAAAAAGATGTCAAAAACCTTGCATCAAAATAAATTTTTGTCAGATGGCAAGCAATTTTAAGTGTATTCGATTTCAAAATTGAATATATCAAAGGCTCTACAAACTCTCTTCCTTATTATCTTACTCATGATTATTTAAAGGGAGGATAAAAGAAAAAGAATACTAGCAAAGGAAAGAGCAAAATCCAAGAAATTTCATCATTTAATGATGATAACAAATTAGTTTTAAGCCAGTCAAAATTAGGGTCTTCTACCCTCAAAATTGAGTCATCCACCCAACAAACTGGGTCATCTACCCAATCGAAAGAGACTACCTTAAAGCCAACCCAAAAAGAGACAAAGGCATCCTATGTTTTTCCTATTGAAAGCATTCAAGGGATAGCATCCCAAGTCTTAGTCAAACTTCCAAATAAATCTTAGGCAGACATAGTTGAAGAAGACTCCAGTGACTAATCTCTAAATGATGAACAGCAATCTAGCCTTGCTTTAATCTGAATGATTGACTCCATGAAAATACAAACTACAACCAATAAAAGGATTATCACAAAAGGCAAATCCTCCGTCGATCTTCCTCAACCAATTCCTTTTTAAACAGCCAAACCATCTAAAACCACTTATTTTCAAAAAGACACATTTATGAATATCATCCAAATGGAACCAGAATTCTAGGACAAAAACCCCAACATGATCTCTAGAAAAATATGCCCAAAAGACTTTCATTATTTACCAACTTCTTTTAACAAAATCAAAAAATTTTATGAATTCATTTTAGTGGAGTTAGACTCAGTGGCAATCAAGCACTACATAGATAAAAGTGATGCGGACACTTTTACTCACTTAACAATACAAATTTTGAAAGTGCTCTCCCCAAAAGATTGGAATTAGATCTAAACAAAATAAAAAAAAATTTCATAATTTTGACCCTATCGGTTATAATTACTGGGATTACAGAGATGCCTGGTTCAGTACTTTTTGGTATCAAAAGAAGCTTTTCCACCATTCTTGGTTGATTTACTTTAAACAAAATTTAAATTATATTTTCCTTCAGTGGTCTCTAAAATGGTGGGAATTCTTTGGACCTAGTCCAGAAATTCTTTCTCTACAAATTGCTTAAGGATTACAAACTTTTTCTTCAAAATTCAACATCGATCAAGATCCATTTCCCACTGATCTTCACTTCTTCAACAAACTATCTTTAGCCTAAATCTTTTCTTGGCATTATAAGTATAACAAATAAAATAATCCAAATGTCTTGCCAACTTTAAGGAGAGTTCCTTTTGTTAAATGGTGGCCAGAATTTAGTCCAGACAGAGGAAACTCTTAAAAGACCCTAGAATGGCTCAACAAGAACCCAAAATATTTGAAGGCTTTTGATCCTTTAACAACCCAGTTCTTGAACCAAAGAGCTCAAATCATAGCTAGTCTTGCATCTGCTCAAATAAAGACAAACCTTACTAAACAAATTGAAGGTCTTCTTAAATTATTGAAACAAGAAAACAAAGCAGAGTCTTCCAAAACTATAAAATCTTATTCAGACTCGGAGGATCTTGCTTAACCTAATGAAGATGAATGTTATGGTATCAATTTGGATGAAGATTGAATTGCGTTCAGGCATCCCATAACCAAACAAAATCTCTGTAAGAGACAACCCTTTGAGGTAGACAAAAACAAAAGCAACTGATGAAGAGCTCCTGACATTGTCACTGTAGCCATCAAGTCAATGGAATCTTATTGTTGTAACAAGTTGTAATAAGTTCCCTGTAAAACACTGTTGTAATAGTAGGCAAACTTTTATAAAAGATGTAACTGATAGATGTTTAGGCATTAGAAAATAGAAGGAGAGTTTTCGAGAGTTTTTGTAAGTCTTCTTTTATCAATAAAATTTCTTTTCAAATTTTTTGCATATCTCTTCTTCCCCGGCCAATCCAATGTGGACTACTGCCGTTTTGGCTTTCTTTTATTCTATTTAGCATACATATCCCTTTCTCCCTTTCGGCCAGTCCAGTGCAGACTATCGCCACTCTGGCTTTCTTTTTATTTTGATTAACATTATTCGCATTATATATTTATTTTTGATTGTTTAATTATTCTCTACTTCCTAAACACATCTCTCCCACATTCTCTCTTTTTCCCTCTCTTCCTCTTCCGGGGCTTTCTCCTAGGAATTGGTATTATTATTATTATTATTATTATTATTGAGCACATTTTAGTCATTTTTTAATTTCAAGAGAAATTTATATATATTTTTATAATAAAGAAAAAAGCTACATAATTTAGAAATTTTTCAAAAATTAAAAAAATAATTTATCCAAATATATAACACTAGAGACGAACATTTTAAATGATGTTATCTGATAAAAACGTGATAAAACTTTTTTATAAACTACATTTCGATCAATGAAATATTTGATATTGCTCTACGAATTACATTAATATATATATATATATATAAAAAGTAGATTATTATAGGTTTAGATGTGCAGCGAAATAATGTTTTCAATAAATATAATTTAATGTATAAAAAATCCATGAATATAGGGCTCAAGCACCTAACTAAAGCAAATACTTTTTCGATTATATGGTGATGCCTTCGAGTGTCCACAATTTTATGCTGTATTTCCTTGACTTCAAGTTTATTGTTGCAGCGGTGCAATGGTTATTACTTATTACGTCAATCTTAGTGCGTGTTTGGCTCCGCATAAGGGGAGGAGAAAACATGATTTTGTTAGAAGTAATAAATTGTAGCTTTTGGATAAACGAGATTACAAACGTGGTTTTCCCTCTCTTTAACGCACAACCAAACGCACTCTTAGTTACTGATGTTATCTAGTTCGGCTCAGGGTGGCAACATCTATTTTTTTTTTTAATAGAATTTTTCTTCCTATAAATCAGGTAGCATTTTCATAAAGTGGTTCATGGGCGTAACTTCAATTCATGACCATAGAATTCATCTTCCTCATACTCATGACCATGGATTTCATCTTCCTCATACTCATGATTATGGATTTCATCTTCCTCATACTCAGAACCATAGAATTCATTTGAAGCATCGTGGTTGGCATCAGTATCACCTTCAGCCAGCCTCGCGAGCACAAGAAAAGGATAGTAGGAAATGTATCGGATAATTGGGGAGGTTGATGCGGAGGGCAGCCAAAAGAAGGTGTACAATAACACAACCATGAGGACCAAAAGCACACCGATCACCAGAAAGGTAGTGGCGAACCAGCTAAGATTGCTCACAACAAGGTACACACCAGCCACAAAAGCCAAAGATAGAGACCCCAGAGTGATACCCAGAAGTGGCATTGCGAAATTGAGAGCAAGAAGCGCCAGACGGAGATCTCCTAATCGGGCCCAAATGAGAATGATAGTAGCACTAATGGCACCATATGTAGACACTGTGATGCAGAAAATGAAAAAATGAAACAAATGGTGATTTAGCTTGACGGCCATCCCGTTTTCCACATTGCCTGGCACAGTAAGTCCAGCAGCGAATGATGCTGTTATTATAAGAGTTGAAACCACTATAAGAGTGTCGACTCTATCTTTATATTGTTCGGTGGCCGGGGCTTCATTGTTAGGGAATATCATCGCGTTTCGCGGAGTCCCAGCAGAGTGCAATGCAATCCACGTAAGTCGCTGCAAATCATTATACTTTTTAATTTGTGTTACAGACAAACGTTTTATTAAATCTTCATCAAATATGCATTAATACTTGCCTGTGGAAGGGTTGGATTTTTGTGTGCATCTTGGAGAGCAATGCCTAGAGCTGTTTGATGCCGTTGGTTAAGCAGAGCAAGATTCACTTTCTTGTCCCACGTCAAGGCATGGACAGTTAGCGGATGCCAGTCACGGGTGGCCAAATGCAATGGAGTGTCCCCCTTCTTATCCTGCTGATTTATTATCTTCTCTAGTTTAGGATGTTGGAGGATGTAGCTTACCAACTTATATTTTCCACTTCTAGCTGCAATGTGGAGAAAATTTCGGCCATTATTGTCCAGCATCTCTGTGGAGTCTGGACACCTTTTAGCAACTCGTGAACTACTTCAACATGACCTCCATAAGATGCCAAATGAAGTGGGAAGAAGCCACCCTTGTCCCTTTCCATGGTGCAGGAAGGACATTTCTGAAGTAAATAAGAAACCCCTTCAAGGAAACCCACAGATGCTGCATAATGAAGAGGAAACCTTCCTACTTCATCCTTTAAGTGTATCCAAGTTGGGTTCTTGCTTAGAATGGTTTCTAGCATATCTGCCATATACACCAAAGACTCCAATCTCTCGAAACCATAATTCACAAAAATATAGTTGATAAAATTCAATAATGAAGTTCCGAATTAATCAAATGAAGCACATACGCTGGTCATATGATAGGAAAATATTGATACTAGTATAATTCTTAAGCCAATTTTTCTCTCTTTTCCTTCATTTAGCAAGAACATTATGAGATTCATTTGGTTTCTTCCAATCGTATAATTTCCTTGACATAAAGATGATATCGAATATATCAAGAGAATGAGAGGAAAGTGATAGCTAGGTTTGAGTAATATGATACAGAAATTAATCAAGGAGTCAACGACGCTTACCTTTATCCCTGTTGGTGATTGGCAGAAGAATAGGTGATTTTCCTTTAGGCTCCAGGTTAAGTTGGATGCAGATATCCATCAATCGATTAACAACATCCTTGCAGCCAACCTCAATGGCCAGGTACAACAGTGATTTCTCTTCTTCGTTTAATGCAAATAATGCTAAATGAAGAACAAGTGCTTTGAAGTCAGCCTCAAACTTCGAACTGCTTGGGGCCTTAACAAATGGAGCTTCAAAAGCTTGGAAAATTCTGGCGCCATTATGGCTATTGGCCACGAAGGCCTCGTGCAAAAAGGTGTTCCCTTGCTTATTTCGAAACAAAGCCAGCGATAACATGACCAGCAAATTCAAAACGAACTTGTTCATCTGAAATTCTTCATTAGAATAAATGTCCTCCGTTGATTGATTAGTATAGTTTGTTTCACATCTAGCAATAAGAAAATAAGCATTCAACAGCGTTCCGATGGTAGAGGCATGCCCTGCTCTTGCAGCAACATGTAATGCTGTATCGTAGTTGGAGTTTTTGGAGATGAAAAGGTGAGGAGCATGTTGAGCTACCTTCTCCACCATCCCATTATTTTGACGGCTAGCTGCTAGATGTAGGATGGTGTTGCCCAGAGGACTCTTTTGCTTATAAATGGCATTCTCAGGGTCAGGGGGGCCCCTCTCCACCCCACACACGACTTAGAGTTAGCCGCAGTGGTATTTGCTTTGAAAATATGGAGACACTACCTATATGGGGCAGCAATAGAAATTTACAGTGACCACAAAAGCCTCAAATATTTATTTGATCAGAAAGAATTGAACATGAGGCAACGGAGATGGTTAGAATTTCTGAAAGATTATGATTTCACATTGAAGTACCATCCTGGTAAGGCTAATGTGGTAGCTGATGCCCTAAGTAGAAAATCTATACACATGGCCTGTATGATGATCCAAGAGCAGGAATTGATTGAGAGATTTAGAGACATGAGTCTCTCCTGCGAGGTGTATTCAGGAAAACTATTAATGAGTGAGACCCGAATAGCAAATGACCTGAGGGATCAGATAAGAGAGGCCCAGCAGACACATGATCATGTAAATAAGATTAAAGCCCAGATAGCCCAGGGTAGTGTCCAGGAGTTCAATCTGTCTGAGGATGACATAGTAAGATATAGGGATAGGCTGTATGTGCCTAGAAACACAGAAATTAGAGAAAAGATATTAGATGAGGCACATAAGAGTAAGTACACCATTCATCCGGGCAGTAATAAAATGTACCAAGATTTGAAGAAAATGTTCTGGTGGCTCGGAATGAAAACAGACATAGCAGAGTATGTCTCCCGATGTCTAGTATGCCAAAGAGTAAAAATAGAACATCAGAAACCAGCTGGGTTGCTTCAGCCCCTAGATATCCCGGAGTGGAAATGGGATAGCATAGCTATGGATTTTGTCATGGGTTTACCCAGGACATCATCGGGGTATGATGCAATATGGGTAATAGTGGATAGGTTAACAAAGTCAGCGCACTTTTTACCTATGAAAGCCACTTATACCCTAGATAAGTTAGCCCAGCTGTACATCAGGGAGATAGTTAGACTACATGTTGTGCCTAGGAGCATAGTGTCAGATAGAGATCCCAGGTTCACATCGAATTTCTGGAGATCATTACAGGATGCTCTAGGCACCAGACTTAGATTTAGCACAGCCTACCACCCTCAGACTGATGGACAGACAGAGAGAACCATCCAAACCCTAGAGGACATGTTGAGGGCATGTGTATTAGAAATGAAAGGGAACTGGGATACATACTTGCCTCTAGCGGAGTTTGCCTATAATAACAGTTATCATGCAAGTATACAGATGGCACCGTATGAGGCATTGTATGGGAGGAAGTGCAGATCCCCAGTATGTTGGGTTGAGCTAGGAGAGCGGAGCCTCATAGGCCCAGAATTAGTAGACCAGACCTCTAAACAAATAGAGACCATTAGAAAGAAACTTCTGACGGCCCAGAGTAGACAGAAAAGTTACGCAGATAAACGTAGGCGGCCGTTAGAGTTTGAAATTGGAGACCATGCCTTCATTAGAGTGTCTCCAGTCACAGGGATAGGTCGGTCCATCAAAAGTAAAAAGCTCAGCTCAAAGTACATAGGTCCTTTCCAGATTCTTGATAAAGTAGGACCTGTGGCATACAGACTAGCCCTTCCTCCGAACCTAAGCCATGTCCATAATGTCTTCCATGTTTCCCAGTTGAAAAAGTACCGGCCTGACCCCTCACATGTCATAGAATATGAGAATGTGCAGTTACAGGATGATCTATCATACATAGTTTCACCAGATCGGATCATGGACGTTAGACTCAAGCAGTTACGGAATAAGACGATACCGCTGGTGAAAGTGGTTTGGAAAGGGTTATCTCCTGAGGAAGCCACCTGGGAACTAGAGGATGCTATGAGAAAGAAATATCCACAACTCTTCCCATGAGGTATGTTATCTAAATTTCGAGGACGAAATTTTTAAAAGGGGGAGAGAATTGTAATGTCTCGTTTTCATTAAACGATGGAAATGGGCACGCTTTCAAAGTAAGTCCCCTGAGATGAGTGATTCAAGGCCAAATAAAATTTAGATAAAATGTTAAATAATAAAAAATGAGGATTTGAGCCTTGAGTTGCCTAGAAACCAGGGTCGGAGTGATTTGAAAAATTTGCCGAAAGGCCAGTGGCATTTTCGTAAATAAGTGTAATTTTGGAAAAGCACCTAGGAGGGCTTTTTAAATGGAAATTTTGAGTTGCCCAGGGTTCTCAGAGGCCCCAAAAACCATGGGAAGCCCCAGGACCGGTAAAGACCCTCCGGTGTAAGTTTTCCAATGTCAATTGACCCAAACTTTGACCGATTCGTTCGGAAGGGTTTTAGCTCCGATTTGAGTGATTCCAAAGCCATTTTTATTAAATTGGGAACCTATTTGTTATGATGAAAAAGACGGTTCTAAAAAAGGAGCTAAAATAAAGGAGAAACAAAAAGGCAAAGTATGAAGGGCAAAATGGGAATTTTTAAAGAAAGTCACTTTACCCTAGCTATATATAGGTGGCACCTCACACTCTCCTTCATTCACTTCAGAATTTCCAGCCCTAAATCATAAGCAAATCCCTTGGAGAGTCGTGCACAAAGAGAAGGGAAGAAGGAGGAAAGATTCAAGACTTTAGGTATGGAATTTTGCTTGTTTTTCATGCTTTCTCTCCTCCACTTTCTTCTCCTCTTTTTCCCTCTTCTTCTCCATGATTTCTCTGAAGTTTTAAGGGCTGTTTTGAAGGGAGAACAGAGGGGAAAGTTCGAATTCCAAGTAAGGAGGCCAAGGAAAGCAAGAACAAACAAGAAAATCCAAGAAAAACAAGGTATTTTGCAATTCTCCCACTTGGTCTTCTTCCTCCCTTCCATGACCATTTCGACCTACACTTAGACAGATCTTAGGATTTAGATTTTCAACCAAACCAAAGGTGATTCTTAGGTATTTGATGGAGAGGAATAAGAATATGCAAAGAAAACTAAGAAAAATGCATTAGAAAGCAAGATGCAAAACCTAGGGTTTTAAGTGCACCTTCCAATTTCTGGATTTGTATGATGTTTCCTAGGTCTAAGTTAGAGTATAAATGAGTTCTTGAGACACCAAAGATGCTCCCCACAAGCTTCCTCCTTCAAGAAAAGCAAGAAAACTCTAAGAAGCCCAAAGGAAGCCTATGTCTCGGCCTAGGCTTGTTTGTGTAGGTGGGGGGAGTTTTAAATTTTTCTAAGGTCATTCTTGAGTCATATTTGATGAATGAAAATGAAAAGTGGCCTTGGAAAAAATTTAGAACTCATGGAAAGTAATTTAGTGTCTTAGGTTCCATAATATGACCTAAAGAAGCAACATGGTGCTAGGCCTTTTGTTTTGATGATGTGAGGACTCTAAGAGGCTTAAATGGAGTCAAGAATCATATTTGAAAAGAAAGAATGAGGCCTAGAAATCATTTGAGGGATGTTGCTTCATTAGGTGCCAATATGGACCATAATGGAGCCTATAGAGCAATCTAGTGTTTCATTAAATTGTGTAGCCTTAGAGTGTGGTTCATGAACTTAATTGGCTCCCATAATTTGCGTCTAGGCCAAGAGACACTATCTCCACCAACTTGTGGGTGTGTGGCTAAAAGAGGAGGCTTGAAAGCTAAAGAAAAAGTGTGTGTTTGTATACAAGGTAGCTCTCTCCACCTTCTTGCATGCATGGATGTGTGTTTATCTTGTTTTAGAATGCTTGTATGTGTATTTTCAAGCTTTGAAAAGTATGCTAGCATGCCTTTACATGTCAGGATCCTTGATGCCATGTTATGTTTTAAATGAATCCATGATGTTTGTATGAGTTTGCTTGAGTGTGGAGAGGCCAAGAACTCTTCTCTTGGGTGAGGAGGAGCCAAGAACCCTTGAGCTTGGTTGAGACAAAGTAAAGAGTCTCCCAAAAGCAAAGTGGGCTCCCAAGAGTATGATTGAGTCCAAAGTGCTCAAAGAATGGGTGAGGCAAGTTCAAAATCCATGAGGAGAAGTGTGAGGCCAATCCAAACACTTAGTGAGCTCTTGAATGTCTTGTATGATTGATTCACATGCTAAGGTTGCTTTTAAAATGCCTATGATTTCTACTTTCTCCATGCATGCATTTGTGAAACTTGCTTGCACATATTATGTGTGATGGAATGGGAGATGAGCTATTGAGATTCTTGAATCTCATCCCCTCCTCTCCAATGATCTAACATGCTAGGTGAACCAAGTGGATATGCCAATGGGAGCCAACAACACTAAAGGAAGGAGATTGACATTCATATGTCTAGTTTTTGCTTTATGGAACCATAATGATGTTCAATGATGTATATGAATATTGTAAATGGGGTATGACCCTTGAGACATGTGTAAATATGATATTATATGATGTTTAAATGTATGGATATGATGTATGACCTCTAGAACCTATTTTGAGTATGTAATGCCAAAGTATGCAATATGGAAGTTTATTGGAAATATGCATAAGTATGGGTTGAAAGGCCAAAATGAGATGTATGAGGTTTGGGACCATTTGGGCAGCTTCCCCAAGTCTTAAACATGCTTTTAAACTTGCCCAAAAGGTGCCAAGACCAAAGGAAATCCATTTGGCAATTTTGGTACCCAATATGGAGCCAAAATTGACCATAATGGAACCCTATGCTACTTTTTGGCCAAATGAGTTAGTCTTGCCCTGAAATTTGGCATACAAGTAGGTCTCATTAAGAGCTTTCTGGGAAGCTAAAGATCATAATTTTTGGAGACCTAGGGAATATTTTGTGAATTTTCAAAGTTGGAATTTTCCATGATTTCTGGTATGTGCACTGTTCATACTGGCAGTTTTGAATTCTGTGTCATCCGATGACCAAATGGTGTCCAATGCTTATGAAATTTTATATGCATAAACTAGAGGTCATAAGCTTTCTATGGCCACCAAGATCACCTCATTTGGAGGTTTGAGCACAGAGTTATGCATTTTTTAAATTTGCTGTCAGTAACAGTGGCGACTCCAGAGCTCAATCACTGTTCTATCAGTTCCAGATACCTAAACGTATCTGTTTCATTCGAGAATTATTTTTAGTGTCAAGTTAACATTGTAGCTTCCCAGAATGACTGAATGTGTGTGATTTCGATTTTTTTAGAATTAGTTATGAATTTCAGAAGTTTGTGTCAGTAAACTGAATCACAACCCAGGCAGCCAGCGAGTCTGTAGCTTTTTGGATGTCAAACATCCTGTGTAATGAATGTTGTGACTTGGACGTATTTTTAGTGTAAAGTAGACATCCTGAGCTTTCCAGAATGACAAAGAACACATGATTTTGATTTTTCTAGATTTAGTTATGATTTTCCAAAGTTTGTGACAGAAAAGAGGAAATTCTGGACGAAAATGCAAACATGAATTTTAATGTGTTCCTTTGCTTTCCACGAGTTGTAGACCAAATTTGATGATGAAAATGAGCTATATTCATGTATTTAAGTATGAGAATGTGATAGATGCATTCATATGGCCCACGGGACTCCAAAAGAAAAATTTTACCCGTAGAGAAATGTATTTTAATTCATAACTCCCTATGCCACTAGATTGTTTCCATAGAATAAATATAAGATAAGGCATGGGAATTGCATGAATTGAGTCTTAGAAGTATGGTTGAAAAGAAAGAATGAGGCCTAGAAATCATTTGATGGATATTGCTTCATTAGGTGCCAATATGGACCATAATGAAGCCTATAGAGCAATCTAGTGTTTTATTAAATTGTGTAACCTTAGAGTGTGGTTCATGAACTTAATTGGCTCCCATAATTTGTGTCTAGGCCAAGAGACACTATCTCCACCAACTTGTGGGTGTGTGGCTAAAAGAGGAGGCTTGAAAGCTAAGGAAAAAGTGTGTGTTTGTATACAAGGTAGCTCTCTCCACCTTCTCACATGCATGGATGTGTGTTTATCTTGTTTTAGAATGCTTGTATGTGGTACATGGGCATCCTTTGAAAGATATGCAGCTGTTAGCAAATTCAAATCCTTGCTCGGTTCATGTTCTTGCAACTTCACTATCTTGTGCCCTGAATATTGCGACGGACCTTGGGTCAACTATCTTCTCCCCTCTTTCATTTTCAGGTCTACGGTAATACTGTGACCAACAAGTGGAGCAGATGCAGATCTCTTTCCTTTTTTATCTTCTGAAACTCCCCCAGTCTCTTCAGTATCTTGGATATAGCACGATTCAAACTCAGTTGTTACTCCAACTCCTTCCGTGGATTTAAATTTCACCCGGATTTCAGGTACTGGAGCTGACAACGCTGGAAACCATGAAATCCCTGTATGGCGGTGGCAGAATCGAAGGCATTTTTCATTGAATAATGAATCAAAACCAATATGTGTGTGTATAGTAGAAAGCATGATTCATTTTGTATAATTGTAAAGTAATGGCATACCGCTCTTTTCAATCTTCCTGCTCCAATGGATTGGTGTTGGTGAAATTTCCGTCATCAGGAGCACGGGTCTAGATCAATCACTCCACATATCGTCTAGACGCCATTGTCGAATAGGCTCTTCCTGCTGCTGTTGCTGTTGCGATTGCGGATTATTATTTGTCACGCTTCCTGAATCAGTGATGCTTCCTTTAGACAAACCCAACTAATGATAACTGGCTTGTACTTAAAAATGCATCTAATCAATAACTCCAAGCATGAGTCATTTGCCACTAAAAAAATTAACCAAAGCCCATCCAACGGATACATTGATAAATTTTTAGGTAAATTATTTTTTTTAAAGATATGTTTGGATTACACAGTTAATTTTTTTTTTTTAAAGTTAACATTCTTCTCTTCAATAGATACGTTATACTTATCTTTATAAAATTAAGTTACAATTACATATATTTTGATTAAAATATCCTTACATCAATAATTTCAAAAGAAAAACTATCTTTTAAAATATACTTGTCATTCTAAACTTTAAAATAATTTTTATTTTTTATTTATTGTCATACAAATATATTTGAAATTACTCTATTTTAGATTTTTACCCTACTTATTTATTTATTTTTACAATTTAGAATTTTTAAGGTTAAGGTTTTAACATTTATACCATTTATGTTTTATGGTTTACAAGTTTAGGTTCTTAAGGTATGGTTTTTTAAGTTAGAATTTTAGAGTCTAGGTGCTTAGGTTATTATGGTTTAAGGGCTTAAGGTTTTGCCTTTTAGAATTTAGGGTTAATTAAATTATATGGATTAGCATTTGTGATAAGAATTCTTTTCACAAATTTCATCTTTTAAATGTGGAATTTCAATCGTTAACCCTAAGATTTTATGTTACAAGTTTTGATGCTAACAAATATTGATAAATATAGTATTAATATATGTTTATTTACTTAATATGATCTATGCATTATTATAATCATTAACTTGTAATACATATACAAGAATCATGTTATCTCTTAACTATAAAATATAGATGCTCATGATATATTTAATATAAGGGTGTTCATTGGCCCGTTAGACCCAAAAGGCTTGGCCTAATCCAACCTAATTAGACCAAACCAAAATTGTAAATAAACAAAATGTTAACAAAATTATACAGGGTTAGGTCGAGTTACAAGAAAAAACATATTTTGCCCAACTGATCCAATAGTTTTTTTTTCAAGTTATTAATCTCTTGCTATCATATACTTCTCTTTATTTTTATTTTGTTTAACTCCTTTTGTAGGCTGTAACTTTCATTACCTATCCAAATTCTTTTTACTTTTTAACTATTTTCGTCATTGACATACATACTTACTAATATTTGTTTTATTAAATAATGAAAACACACATTTATATAAAGTTAATTATGTTAGTATAACTTGTATATTATTTGATAATATTGTGCTATTTTCTTATTGAAATTATTTTATTGATGAAAATATGAACGTTTCAGAAACACATTATTTTGAAATCTATGCATACTAGTCTGTAAAAAAAATATTTTTACATTGCAAATATCAATTAATTAAAAAAAAAAAAAAAGAAAGCTTGGGCGGTCCTAACCCTCTCTAGCCTAACATGAAACTAGGCTTACTCGAATTGGGTTAAGCCATGGGCATACAAACAAACCTGATATCTTAATCGAGTCAAATATTAGGCCTATTAAATAACTGACCTGACTCTCCTCATAAATAGCCCTAATTTAATACGTTTTGTGAAATGCTATATGTATAATGTAAATTGGATATATGATGATAAGAATCTCAGATACATGATAAGATTGTTTATATTGCACTAAATGCTATTAAGGCATACATGTTGTTAAATATGAATTGGACTAATTATTTGACTTATAAGTTAAATATCTCTTATATAAGATAACTCAAAGAAAAAAGAGTGAGTATTAAAGTGAAAAGAATGAAATATTAATATTATACTTTATTCAAAGAAATAACAAGCAAAAAAGATGCCCAAGAATTGAATAATATAAGGATTTAAAGATTTTGAAGGTTAATTACATCAAGATAGGCAATGGAATTAAATATATATACTTATTACAAGCTAATATCTTTCATGTGAAATTCAATTATTTAGATTTACATTTATTAGTCAAAATATTTTAGTTTTCAAAATATGTGTTTACACCTAAAAAATAATGAAATATAAATTTTACTAAAAGTTTTATTGTGCATTTTTTGTTATTATTTTGATCATATTTCACAAATTATATCAAATTTTGATATGAAACTTGTAGAAATTAAAAATAAACTTAAGGAGCTTTCCAAAATTAGGTCACTCAATTAAAAAAAAATTAAATGAAAAATTCATGACCATTTAAAGTTAGATAGTTACTATAAGTCAATTAGCAGATGTTACAAGTCAAATGGTAGTTTTTTAGAAGTGCCAAAATGTTAACTTGAGAGCATCTAATTGATTGCTACTCATGACTTGTCGATTGCAAGCCTAAAAATTCAAAATAATGTTTATCTTTTAGCTATAAGTCGACTAATAGCCTCCAACTATTAACTAGTAGCATTAGAAATAGATTTTTTAAAATGTATGATGGCTCTTTTATGTGTCTAACAATTAGTTTTTATGAAACTTTATATATATGTATGTGTGTGTGAATTTTCAAACATGTTTTTAAGCATAACCAATTGATATAATATGATTTTCAACTTGTTCTTGAGTCTTGAAAAGAGAAATCATCATTATTGAGTCAAAACTTAAAAAATATCTATCATTTAAGTTATTAAAGCCTTATCTTATATATCTACTTTTCAAAATAACTTATTTGAGTAATATTATTCTTCTACAATCTTTGTAAAACAAGAATAGTATATCCCTTATGAGAGAAAATAAGGATAAGAATGCTCTTATAGTGATTTTCTTCAAAGAAAAGAGATATACCATGTTTTTAAGTGGAAAATGACTCTTTGTTAAATTAGAGGTTCTAAAGGCTCATCAATGCCTATTAAACTGATAGACTATATGGAGAAATCTCAAGTGGAAACTTGAAAACTAGATATAAGGTTGAACTAGAGATGAATCAAGACTATACTCCTTGCATTTTAAGTTGTTATATTGATGCTCTATTTTCATTTTAATATTTTACATAAAGTATTGATCATTTATTACTTAATACACTTTCTTACTCATATTTCAAGTAAACCTATTGTTGGAAAGATTGATAAATTGCTTTAGCTTTTTACATCAAATTTAACTATATATTGTTAAGTGATCTATCTTTTGAATATAAATTGTGCTTTTTTATACTCCAAGCATTAACATAAAGTTTTTATTGATTGATATAAGTGTTTCTTTGCTTTATAATCTTTAAAGTAACCTTTATTACAAAAAATTTGAATATAATTAAAGTTTTTGTAAACACCCAAATTACTCCATTCTTAGGTGTTGGCTACCTTGTAAAACATCAATTCTATTTAAAATATTTTATTTATGTCAATTGGTCTTACATGTTTATAAAAAGTTTCAATATTTTCTTAATAACTAATAGTGTCTAAATAAATGATGAAAAATGCTAAAGTGGCTAATAATGATCTTACATAACATCCATGTTACCAAAGATTTGAGTTTTGCTATTGCCACTTCATCCTCCTCACTTCATTTTCCTCATTTTCTTCATGTCACAAGAAACATAGGCCACCATTTCATTTTCTCCTCCTCCCTTGGGTCCTAAGATAACTATATCTTTTTTTATAATGAAGTATACAACAATCTTTGAATAGTTCTTATAGACATCCTTTTTGGTTTTGGTGCAAAATATAGGAAGAGGGTGGTAGTGGTGCTCATGGCAAGACCCAAATTTTTTGTGACATATATGTCACATAAGATCATTATTAGCTATATCAAATTTTCCATCACTTATTTAGAAGTTATTAGCTATTGAAAAAACTATTGAAACTTTTTAGAAAGATATAACACAAAATTAGCACAAATAAAATATTTTAGACAAAATTAGAACTCGCCTAAACTTGAGAGATGAAAGGAGTATCTTTGCATTTAGAAATTTTATGTTTAGTATCTTAGAATTTAAGGGTGTAGGAATTTACAGTTTAAGGGTTTATGCATTATGGTTTAAGAGGCAATTTTGTCATATTAATAAATAATAGCAACATTGATAATGGTTGGCTTGAATATTTTATTCAATTAATAAATATTGTATTGAATAAATAACTTTCAAGGCATTTATTGCTCCTTAACATGACCTTGGTTAATGAAACCATTTGCCATTTTGTACGATAATCGTTATACAACGTAACACTCCTCAATTAAAGCCATCAAAATAAGCCCAATTCAGTAGAATGGTTTGCTTAATCCACTTAATAGGTGGATTAAGTTGACAAAATGGCAACTCATTTTAATATACTCACATAACTCATAGGTTTTAAAAATCCTCAAATCAGTAAAATCACTATCACCATCTAATTTAAAAAGAAAAAAAAAAAAAGCATCTCTCAACATGAAATTGGATTCCATGGCCATTGAAAGGGTTGAATAATTATTATTTGTAGCTATCTTACTATGTGGCCCTTGCCAAAAGCACCATCTTAATCGACTAATAAAAAACATTGATGAAGAGGCTTGTTTAACCTAATTCTTTGTATTAGATGTAAACTTAGTTTTTTACTTAATATCTTGTAGTTTATTAAGTAGGCCATGGTCTTTGTTTTAGGCCCATTGCCTTAAGTCCATTATCTAGAATTATCTTATTAAAAGTAGTATGTGGTAGTTGGAAAGATGGTAGTTGAGAAATACATTGAATGAGAGGGTAGAATTTTCTTAAGGCACAAATAAGTGTAAGCTTAAACCTTGCAACTAAGTGATGTCATGTGATAGCAACAAGACCAGAAAAAGCTTGCTCTGAAGTCAATAAAGAAAGGTCTACATAACCTCAACAAAGAAAGGTTTATACAACTTCAACAAAGAAGGGTCTATGCAACCTTGACAAAAAAAAGTCTACATAACCTCAGTAGAAAATGATATACACAATCTCAAGAGATATGGTCTCATAACTCTAACAAGCATGGTCTATGCAACCTCAAGAGATATGGTCCACGTGACCTCAATAGACAAAGGCTTACAATGGCCCTTGCAAAAAATGTCCACACAACCTCATTAAGCATAGTCCATGTTACTTCAGCACAAAAGTTTGTACAACTTTAGTAGCAAAAGTCCATATAACCTCTCTAAGCAACATTTCACAAGGATTAAAAACTTGAACTCAAGAAGCTAAAACAAAAAAAGGGATAAACAATTTAAAACTACTACAAACATAAAGAATCTAAATAATGTAGTAAAAAACAACTATTCAATGTTAGCCTAAGACAACAAAGCTATGACAATATTGATGTGCTTATATCACTGGCCCATCTTTATAAAGCGAGATAGGTCCCTTAAAAGTTTTAGCCTTAATTTCGAGCACTCGACCTTAGTTCACCTTAGGATCTTTAGGAGGACCTAAAAGATCTTTCCTAGAGTCCTCAAGCTTAAAACCCAATTGCCCAAACTCCAGACCAGCTTTGAGTAACTACTAGGAGTGTCCACTATATGGTCATTTGATAAAAATGGACTCTTGTCGAAAGCCTTCCCAATCCAGTCAATTGCATCCTTAGCATAAAGCAAAATAAGTAGCCAATGAGAACTACTTATGAAAGCACTTCCTTGTTACCTCAAGAACCTCTAATTTATTAGCATCGCTACTATTTGACTTTTACACTTGGCAACAACTCTAACCTTTTAGCATTAATAACCTCAAGCTCCCTTTTAAGCTTTTCATTAGCACTATGAAGACATAACCTTGTTGACTAAAGCAAGATCCTCACCTTAAGCGGCCATCAAAGAGGCCTTAAATAGAGCTACATACTCCCATATTGCCTTGATACTTTCTTCTATCTATTGCCTCTCTTGAGCAAGGTTATCATTGTTTACCCAAAGCATGACGCAAGCTATGGTTTACGAGCATAAAGTCAACAAAATCAAATGATCAAAAAGCCCTCTTAATAACAAACAGCGCAAACAAAAAATAAAGAAGTAATTGTTCTAACCCTGATGGTAGAATTTGACACTTCATATTTTGAACATGAAAAAGCTACCTCCTCATTATTCAAATTTTTTACATTAAAACCCTTCAAGGGCAACTAGTTGCATCAAAATTTTTAAGTTAATCATCACAAAGGCAACACAAACGATATAGTCGCTAAGCCAATTTAGCTCGAGGCCTCATTAATGAAACTAGGGCTAGGTGTTTTGGGAGCCTTACAAGCCCAATATTTTCATATGCCCAAAATGATGTAGCCCACACTATTAAGGCCCCTACAATCAAGGATACATCACAAAACCCTGAGGGATTAGGCCACGACTGATGCAAATCCCTAGCAATATAAGGAACACAAACCCTAAACTATAAAGACAATTAGCCATTATCCCTGTAAGATAGTCATCCTATTCCAAGCGAATGCAATACACACTAGCAACTACAGATAATTAGCAAATGCAATACACACTAGCAAATGTGATACACACTAACAACTTGTGATTCTTCTCTTAGCCAAGAAAGGAAATCCTTTATATCTCATTCAAAACTAAGCAACACAACTCTTACAAACTAAGCTAAGTTTTCTCATTCTTCATTTGCCATACTTGCAACACTACATAACCAAACTATATGGCTTGAGCAAAATGGCATTCTAAGGTGTGATTTAGAGTTTTCTTATTAGAATGGCAAAGTGGACATTTAATCTCAGTTATCATGTGTAAGATTGATGAGAGTGGAAGAGAGTTTGTCGGCAATTTCCACCCAAATAAAAGTATGCTATGTGGAAGTGGTGTCTTCTAGAAATGTTTCCAAGTAATAAAAGCTGAAGACACAGCGATAAGTGTAACAGCTGTCAAGATTCTACTTCCATAAGCGACCTTATACTTGCTTTGGTTATTGCCAATGGAAATTATTTTTTGGGAAACACTAATTTGGAGATTTCATTGGCCACCGTTGGGGATTACTTAACTACATTTGAGTACTTATTAATTTATTACTTTATGTGTAATCTAATTTTAAAGAATATGTTAACTATACTACCTTAAACTAAATCTTTAATCCTTAATAAGCCGACGACTTACAAAATTAGATAACAAGATAATCATGTAGTTATAGTTTTAGACTTATAACATCCCAATGAACATGTAAAATTTAGTGAATTGAGAATATTACCTTGTGACATTCTTGGCTCACTGCGAGAGGGGCACAAGGCCAGGACGCGTAGTTAATTATAGTATAATGCTTTGAGTGACGATTCTTTCGGCGGCTTATTTCACTATATACGATACTAAAAAGGAATGCGACGCATATTCTCTCTTTGCTTTTCGCCGTATCTATGTTTGTGTCCTACAAAATGAGCATTATAAGAATCATTCACATGTAAGTTTACAAAATAGAAATCCATTTATAATCTATTGCATGTTGAATCCATTCACTCGCTGATTTGGTAATATGGACAAGCAGTTTTATCATTGACAGGGCATACTGAAAAAGCAATACTTGCTACTTTTTCATATGCCAACTACTATGGAGTCGGAATAGTACCTTCGGTGATGCAGCAAAAGAAACGACTTCTTTAGCCAATAAATATATAAATTAATTATTCTCTTTTTTTATTAAAAAATTTAAATTATGGGATGTTTTTCTTGCTATATATATATATATATATATATATATTTCTTCCTTCAAATTAAAAGATACACTAAACTAATTTCTTTTACAATAAAAGATAAGTTATAATTATATTTATTTTAACCAAAATATTTTTATATTATTTGCATAATATAACCAATATTAAATATATATTTAAACAACATAAAATAATTGATTTTTCTAAATTCAGTAAATTATAAAATTATTTGATAAAAATTATTAAAAATAAAAATATATTCACAAAATAATTTTTTAAATTTAACCAATTTATAGATAATGATTTAAATTTAAGAATAATATATGTATTAAATAAATCATGATAAACAAAGAATTGTTGCAAATTTAAAAATTTTTTAAAATAAATTAATTTGATGATTTTTAATACAAAATGAATAACATGAAAATAAAGTTTTTACAAAATATGTTTTAATAGAATATATTTTTAATGAAAAATGAATATTATTTTTGAAAGTATTTTGATTATATTTTAGTTTAAAGGGATAAATATATTTTTTCAAAATAGTGGAAAGTCATATAAGTTGGACATCTTATATTTTAAAAAAATTATCCAAAAAAAATCGAGAAATGACTTGACTCTAATGTAATTAATTATTCAGGCCTAAAAAAATAATCTAATTAATTACTAATTACAAACATAACCATTCACATGTACTTAGTATAGCCTTTGAATACGATTTTTTTTTCACAGAAAATACAAATTATTTACATTTTTTTTCTTAGCCATTCTTACAATAACAACTTACTTGTTAAAATTTTATGATTAATAAATATAAATTTTCTTGGATTAATGATGCAGCAAGAATTTATGGAGAGAGGCTACTGCACAAATAGCTTGAAAGAAAACGTGGAAAAAAACTCGCATCATCAAGCTTAGAAAAGCCCTCAAACAAGGAGAATCAGTCAGAGAACTTGACTGTTTTGCTACTCTGTTTTTTTAAGTTTCAAGTACTAGCCTATTTATAGGCTGAGGCTCCATTCCAAATCAAAATTTTCAGATATATTGATAAAAAACAAATTAAATTTAAAATCTAACCTAAATCTCCTCCCTAAAAAATAACACACTATTCAGATTATCTGAATAATCTGTTCTTCATAATCTGAACTTTCAAAAATCCATCTTCAACAACCACACGTCCGACGGGAACGAAATTTTAACTGCTCTCCAATTTTCTAGTTCCCCTTCGGTCATTTCAGCATCAATGAAGGTTAACGGTTATTGAACGATATATTTGACAAAATTTTTCCCGCTAATTCTTGCTTTCCATTCACTAAATCACTGACCAAATTCAAGATCGAGTCTTGAAATAAGCAGAAAATTTATAAGAAAAGAGAAAACCGGAAATAGGAGAAACTAGAAAACCTTCCAGGAACCGAGCTGATGTGCGCCCTGCCGCTGCTGGTGGAGGTAAGACGCCGAGCGAGAAGGTAGCTGCGAGGGTACGCTGTTGAAGGCTCGAGTCAACATAGAAGGCTTGGTTGCGAATAGGAGTCGGTGCATTCATTATGCTTTCGGGCTACATGCACGGCGCCATGATGAAGGCTGTGCCCAGCATAGGAACGGCGTCGTTTTGGAGCCTAAGAAACCATCCCAGCCGTTCGTTTTCGTGCAATCCTGTCTGTCCGCGCCTCATTAATCAAAAAGCACGTTTCGATTAATGAAGCATCTAATCTCAGCCGTTGCCTTCATCGAACGGACCAGAAGACGCACGCGTTTTTCTAAGACGTGTCTTTTTAACTGGAAAGCCCATGAACGGGCCCCTATTTTATTTGAAAGTAGGTCCTTCTGTTTTCAGATTTTTTTTTTTTTTTAAGTTTATAACCTTTTTTTTTTAAGTCAAATTTATTAAGTTGGGTAAGACTCTTTATTAGAACTAATGCACACATACTGCATTCTGAAATAATCTTTGGCAAGTTAAAAGTTTTAAAGTTGCGTCTTACTTCCTGGTTTCCTCGTATAATGTTCAGATTTTGTCTTTTTTTTTTTTTGTTGCATACCTGCAAAACCAGAATCCCCCATTTCATGTTCAATCGTTTTAAGGTATTCCTATTTACCTTACGACTCTTTCTGTCTACTTTAAACTTGGCCTTTGTAAAAAACCTGGATTTGGCTACAGGTTTCTCAATAATCAGCAACCGTGACCCTAAATAGTGTACCTAGGACATTGTTGTTGCAGTTATTAGTGACAGCCAAAGATTGCGAAGCCTCAACTAATTGAACGACCTTGAGTTATTAGGAATTTATGGTGCATGTAAAGTCAAAGTCAAGTTCCCATTTGTCTCGATCAATTATCAGAGCAAATTCAGGGGTATATAATAATATTAATACACTTTATTTGTCTCCAGTTTTAGCACTGCACTCTGTGTTTCTGTGCGAGATCTATATCCTCGTCCTTCGTTACGGCTCTTTCACGATCCTTTTAAAAAAAAAATTACAAATTGATTAGAACAGAGAGAGAAAACAACCTCATGAGAATGTGATTCAGAGTTTAAATCAGAATGTTATTGCTTTTACTTATTTTTTATTTTGTTAAAAAAAGAGTAGTTTGGACTTTTCATTGATTAGAACACCAATATTTTTATATATTGTTGAATGATAGAAATATATTAAGCTTTTTGTTGTATTCCTACAGTTTTGAACCAACAGAGAAGAGAAGTGATTGTTCAGTTTGGTGGTTAACTTTGTTCAAGAATTCTGCCAACATCTGATAAAATTGTTTCAATAACAAAACTTTGTCCATATGTGATGGAATGAGGAAAGCTACAATATTGATGGCTCCCCTGAGGACGTGAGAAGAAGATGCGTAGAAGGTGTGTGAGAGGAATCGAAGCTTGAAATGTAGTAGCAAAAAATTAGTAGTAGGTAATTTAATCTTCTTAATTACAACAAAAAATTCCCACAATATTGCATTTTAATTTCTAAAATGCAATATGTCCGGCAATAATTTTATATTTCGCGCACTGCATTTTCAAACTTCACATTCGTCAGAAATGTAAGATTTTTCCCCACACTAACTGAATGCTTCCTAAGATATATATAATTTTGAAAAGAAACTAAATGCATTCTAATTGCTTATCATGGAAGTATCAATCCCCCAGCAATTTTTGTTTATTGAATATGTCACCAAGCATTACAATTCAGTTCACCTTGTCAGTTTTAAATTTTAATCGGTTTGATTTAGTTTAATTTTTTTTTTTACATAAAAGTAATTTAATTTTTTTTGTTAAATTTTGTTTCTTGTAATATATAAAATTTAACTTTTAATATAATGTATCTCTTAACATTCTAACCAATAATAATGTTGAAATGATTATTTATTTTTTTTTTTAAAAAATTTCTCATAATTATGTTTAATTATTCTACAATTGTAATTGAACATCATATGTAAAGAAAATAAAATAATAATGTTTTCAAAATAACTTATTTGATAAACTCATGTAAAGTAAAAAAAAAAAAAATCAGTATTTTTTTAATTGATAAAAAGTTTATACATGATTTAAACTTAATTAATAAAAGCAAATATATATATATATATATATATATATCAATATGATTTGGTTCAATTATAGAATTGAAAACTAAACTAAACTGATCAGTTTTATAATGTCTAAAACCGATTTAAACTTTTTTATAATTAGTTTAGTTCAATTTTTATTGGTTTGGTTTGGTTTAATTAATTTGAACATCCCTAATTTTTAGAGACTCTTCTATTTCTCTTTTCACAAAGACAAAAAGATGTAAGGAATGAGAAATGGAGAAATAAGTAAGATAGGATTCCAACCTACTTGTATCAAAATCTCTTATCACTTGTGTTAAAGAAAACGTGCCATTTGAGTCAAGATATTTAGATATTGCTCTAAAAAGTCTACAAAAGATGATGTAGGGATACAAATTAAAAAAAAAAAAAAAAGCACAAAGTTTCTTTTATTTAAGAGAAGTTGCCAAATTGCAAGCCTGATAACCTTCCTGGCTAGCTCCTCTAATTTTTCCATATATAGAAGATGCTTCCACAGAAGTCATGGAGGCATCACTCCTCTTTTTCCATCTCTTTCTTTATTCCAACATAAATTAAAAATCATTGGCCAAACAAAACATAATTGAACATGCAAGTTATCAAATGACCATAAATATGTTACAAATTCAAGCAAGGAAGCTTGTTGTATTTAGACAAAATAGGAAGCATTCTCTCAGGAGCCATGGTGACCTTAAGGAAACACAATTTTATCATGGCTATCTGTCATCATTATTGTTTCTCTGCTTATCGTCCCAAAGAGCCCTTTCCCCACCACTGTTTGGCAAAGCCATTTTCTCTCTCTATGTCAAAAAATCAATGGGTTGGCCCTACCTAAATTGAAAACAAGAATGAAAAAATATAGAACATGGCCCCAGTATCTTAAAAACTGTCTTTATATTGAATGGACATGTTCATATAACTGGAACATATCATAGCGAAATTCTATGAAGACAAAATTTACATATAATTTTTAACTATTTACGATTATTTTTTTTAATACAAAAACGGCAAACATATATATATATATATAGAGGCACACAGACACACATGATTGGGTGTTTATATATATATATATATATATATATATATATATAGAGGCACACAAACACACATGATTGGGTAACACACATGATTGGGTGTTTCTATAACCCCTTGCATTATTTAAATTCAAGTTGATAAGAATGCTTTGTGGGCACACAAAATTTTCTACTTTTTGCAACCTTCCCCGTTATTATGCCTACTTTTGTGACTTCTTAAAGTTCAAAATGAATTCTTCACTCCCATTCCAACTGTTGAATCAATTTGAGCACTCTCTTTAAAGATGTTTTCATTTTATAAAATTTTCATATCGAGCTCTCAACTCATTTTCATGGCTTCATATTATCAATTTCGTTTCTCCATCGGTTTTATTGTCTCATTGTTTGTAGTAAGTTACAAATTTTTTACTTGATTAATATATAATTTTCTTTATCAACGATTAAAATGATAAATTGAAATAGAAAATTAAGGAGGGAGCACATAATGGAGAATGAGAAAAGAATAAGAAATATATTATTAATTATTTGTGAATTATAAATTAAAAAGAAATATAAGATATAATATTTTATTGTTTTATTAGAATTAGAATTATGAACTAACATTTAAATTACTTTGTTTTAGTAATTATTTTGTTATTTTTAATTATCTTTTTATTAGATTTTAATAATAACCTTTTTGTTAGGATATGATATTTTAATTACCTTTGTTAAAATTAGAATATAATATTATCTTTATTTTAAATTATTAAGAATTATCTTTTAGACTCTATATAAAGCTTTTATTAAAGTTAAGCAACTTTTGATTAATTATTAATAAAATTATATGGATTTATCAATTGTATCTCTCCCTCCTTTCTTCTCCTTTCCTTTATTTGTTCTCTACATCTCTCCTTTTATTTTATTTCTCCCTCTTTCTTCTCTTGTCCTACATCAATTTTGGTATCAAAGTAAGGTTGCAATTCCAAACCACTTCCCTTGTTTCTTTTAAACCCTTTTTTTTTAATGTTTCTTCATTTTTCATCCCTTTCAACCTCATATCTCAAAAGTAGTATGGGAATAATACTATTAATTTTGGCTTTCTAAATTATTATATTAAAATTTAAAATTAAATAAAATACTCAAATTATTCAAACTAATCTAGACAACTTTAAAAAAAATAGAGATTATTGTTTTGATAAATTTAAGAGTGTCATCAATCAACTTTATATACAAATTATTAGCAAAAACTTAAAAAAACTAAAAGCAAAAGAAGAATGTTGTTAAAGCCCAAAGTGAGGAAGACAAGATATCTTAATTGAGTCTAATATTATCATTGTAAAACCCTTGATTGGCCATCAAACATTTAGGATTTGAAGAACAGTTGGAAGCAAATTTGAAATGTGAAAAAACTAATTCTGACAAACAATTTAATAAATCTAAAGTTGTTTTTTTGATCTTAAAGAAACGGTGTTTGTCTTGTCTAAAGCTCCAAAATAAATTATTTTAATGTTTCTGCATTTTGAAACTCAAGGTTAAATTTTCTTCAATTAGAAGAGAATAATGGAGAATGGAAAAAGAATAAGAAAGTTATTATTAATTATTTATAAATTATGGACTAAAAAAATATAAGAAATAATATTTTATTAGAATTAAGAACTAATATTTAAATTATTTTCTTTTAGTAGTTAATTTGTTATTTTTAATTATCTTTATTAGAATTAAAATTTAATATTATTTTTACTTTAAATTATTAAAATTTATTTTTTAAGCTCTATATAAAGCCTTTAACAATTAAGGTTAAATAACTTTTGATTAATTATTGATAAAAATATTTGAATTTATCAATTGTATTTCTCTCTTGTTTCTTCTCTCTCTTTTTTTTTTCTCTATACATCTCCTCTTTTATTTTGAAAAAAATTATATTCAACAACTCATATCATACAAAATTTATAATAAATGACTTTAAAAATTGAAATTATTTTCAATGGTTATCGTTATCATCAGATTTTAAAAGATTTAATATCAATTTTAAAAGATTTATTATTGGTTATAAAAGAATTCAACACTTTTTATATCTAATAGTAAATTTTTAAAATTAATAATAAAGTTCTTAAAATTTGATAATAATAATAATAATCTTTAATAATAATTTTAATTTTTAAAATTTTTTATTATAAATTTTATATAATATAAATTTTTGGATGTAATTTTTTTCTTACTTTATTTCACCTTTGTTCTTTTCTCGTCATGTTTTAGTTTTATTATCAGTCCTCGTCGTTGCTAGTAACGTGGCGTAAGATACAATGGTCTCGGTGATGGGTATAACCACGACGTTCCATTGGGCCCTATACATTATAATCAATCAAAATCTACCATGTGGACCCTACGCTCATGCCATAATCAACGTTGTCAAGAAGTAACAACTGTGATTAATTGGTACGCGGTGTCACTCATTGAACCTATGCCATGTGTCCAGTGAGGCGTTGGATCCCACGAGGCCTCATTGTTTTTTATAGGTTACCGTTATCACCCCATGAGCATAACTTGTCATATGGCATTGAGGTGGCGAACTCTCATTACTCCACGTGGAAAGGTCATGCCTCCTAATAAGCATAGCCATAAAAGAATTTATTTAATTGTCTAGTTTGGCAAATAATTTTTATTTATTTTTTTAATTTTCTTGCCTCACATAAATCTCAATCATAACTTTTTTATATTTGTGAAGTGGTGTTCATATTAGTTTACATCTACATATTAATTAGATTTGATAAAAGACAAATGATCTTGTATATCTCAAAATAATTTCGATTTTTTTGCTTAATTTTGACAAATATGATCAGTATTCTTTTTACTTTTTGTCTTTTTGAAAATTTTCTTGAAAAAAATGAACGGGAATTAGGTTGACTTCTTGTTTTTTGCTAGCATTTTTGCTTCCACCAACCAATTTTATTGTTATGTTTATGTACATAAAAAGCCATCCTCTATTTTAAAGGCAAGTATGGGGGAACTTTGTAGTTAGCTCATTTTTCTTTTCATATAATGATATAAAAAGAAAAAATTATATTTAAGAATCCATATCATATAAAATTTGTAATAAAAAATTTTAAAAATTAAAATTATTTCTAAAGATCATTATTATTATCATATTTTAAACAATTTACTACCAAATTTAAGGGATTTTACGATTTAGTGTAACAAAATTTAACACTTTTTTACATTCAATCGTAATTTTTTTAAAATTAGTAATAAATTGTCTAAAATATAATGATAATGATAGCCTTTAATGATAATTTTAATTTTTAAGATTTTTTATTATAAATTTTATATAATATAAATTTTTAGATACAATTTTTTCATATAAAAATTTGAACTTAATTCTTTTTTTTTTGTTTTGGGTAAACAACTCCAGTTTCCTTTGACACGTGTTTTCCATTACCATCATGCTTATGATGTAGCAAATATTAGATATCATTAGCTTTTCATAAAGACAGTTTTCACATGGCAAAGATTCCGCCTATGAGGTTATGATGGATCCAAGGTCACCTATTTCGGGAATCTTGTTAGGGAAAATCAAAACCAAATTATAATTTCTATAAACCTTTTTTTCTAACACTTCAGCGAGGGATTCCATTAAATTTTTGTCAACAAACAGAAACACATACGACAAATTGACGGCAACAAACTGGTTTTTCCACGGACAAGCAACATCTGAAAAACAAATTGACCGAAAAACAATATTCCGAAAAGTATTTACCCGAAAGGCAATATTTACATCAAACTCGGATTCTATCATGTTGAGTTTCTGCGGGGATGCAATACATGTCTGACATGTGGATGCACCCGGTGAATTCGGCGTCAATGACGCCGAGTTCAATAGACACTCGCCACGTGTCATGACGAGGCGAATTCGGAACTATTGGTTCCGAATTATGTGCAAACTCAGAACTAATGGTTCCGAGTTTGCCTAGCCTGGCAGCAGCTGACCGGTCAAATTTGACCGGTCAGTTTAAATTTTTTTTAATAATGACACGTGGCGAAATTTCATTGAACGTTCAAAATTCTGGTGAATTCTGATTGGTTGAAATAAATTAAGGAAGATAATGTTGCGTGTAAAATGGCCAAAATACCCCTGAGGACGTTTATAAAAACTGAGCCACGCCTCTTCATTTTCATTCTGAGCCACGCCTCTTCATTTTCATTTTCATTCTGCTACTTCTTCTTCTTCGCGTAGGGGGTTGGGACAGAATATTTTGATATCTTATTGATCTGAAAGCAACAGAACAAAGGTATGTTTTAATTTTAATTATCTTCAACTTTATTTCTTATTTTATATTTTGAGATGTGATTTAAATTTTATTTAAAATAATAAATATTAAAAATATATATAATGAATTAAAAATAGTGAATAAAGTTAGAAACATGAAAAAAGTAAAAAAAATATTAAAAAATTTAAAAAGAAAATGTTAAAAATTTAAAAGAATTTAATTTTTAATATGTTTGTACTTTAGTTGTGGTAGTTAAATATTTTAGAATAATTATATAATTTTTTTTCGATTATTCACATTATTTGTATATTATTTGATTTTGTTGGTAGCAAATTTTATTTGTATGTTGAGCTGATTATGGTAGAGGTTTAGAAAAGAATAATAAATACTACGAAAAGAGTGAAAAATGAAAGAGTAAAAAATGAAAAGAAGAAAAAAAATAAGTGACTATAATTGAAAAATTAAAAATAAGCAGTAGAGAAAGAAAAATAATTTGAAGAAAAATGAAAAGATTGGGTAAATAATTTTTAAGAGAGAATTAAAAATTTATGAATTAAAAAAAAGAAAGAATTAAAAGTTTCAGTGAATATGAAAAGTTTATTTAATGTTTGTTGCTTTATTTGTTTTAGTAAATAAGTTTTTAGAATTGTTATATAAATTGGTTTAGATCATGCACATTACTAGTTTATTATTTTATTTTGTTGATATAAGAAATTATTTATTTATATGGTCACTTGATTTTGATAGAAGTTTAAAAAATAAATAAATACTAAGTAAGAGTTAAAAAATGAAAGAAGGAAAACCTGAAAGTGAAAAAATAATTATGTAAGGATGATAAAAAAATAGAAAATGAATATAAGAGCAAGAAATATAGGTTAAACAAAAATAGGAAAATTGGGCAAATAATTTTTAAGAGGAAATTTAGAAATAATGAAAAGAACTAAGACACTGTAAAAAAAAAATAAGAAATAAGAAAAGAACAATGTTTAATTAACAAAAATGGATTTAAAAATTTTAAAATACTAGTTTTATACGAAAAAGATTTTTTATTTTTTATTTTTACTTTATTTGTTTTAGTGAATTATTTTTTAGAATAATTAAATAAAGAGTTAAAAAGGAGTATAAAAACAAGAAGCGTGATTTAAAGGAAGGTCGAAAAAATGGAGAAAATGAAAGAGGAAAAAATGAAAAGAAGGAAGAAAATATGTGAGTATAATTGAAAAATTAAAAACAAATAATAGAGAAAGAAAGATAATTTGAAGAAAAATAGAAAGATTGGGTAAATACTTTTTAGGAGAGAAATAAAAATTTATGAATTAAAAAAAAGAAAGAATTAAAAGTTTTAGTGAAGAGGAAAAGTTTATTTAATGTTTATTGCTTTATTTGTTTTAGTGAATAATTTTTTAGAATTGTTATATAAATTGGTTTAGATCATGCACATTACTAGTTTATTATTTCATTTTGTTGGTATAAGAAATTATTTATTTATATGGTCAATTGATTTCGGTAGAAGTTTAAAAAATAAATAAATACTAAGTAAGAGTTGAAAAATAAAAGAAGGAAAACCTGAAAGTGGAAAAATAATTATGTAAGGATGATAAAAAAATAGAAAATGAATATAAGAGCAAGAAATATAGGTTAAATAAAAATAAAAAAATTGGGCAAATAATTTTTAAAAGGAAATTTAGAAATTATGAAAAGAACTAAGACACTGTAAAAAAAATAAGAAATAAGAAAAGAACAATGTTTAATCAACAAAAATAGATTTAAAAAATTTTAAATACTAGTTTTATACGAAAAGATTTTTTATTTTTTATTTTTACTTTATTTGTTTTAGTGAATTATTTTTTAGAATAATTAAATAAAGAGTTAAAAATGAGTATAAGAACAAGAAGCGTCATTTAAAGGAAGGTAGAAAAAATGGAGAAAATGAAAGAGGAAAAAATGAAAAAAAGGAAGAAAATAGGTGAGTATAATTGAAAAATTAAAAACAAACAATAGAGAAAGAAAGATAATTTGAAGAAAAATAGAAAGATTGGGTAAATACTTTTTATGAGAGAAATAAAAATTTAAAAGAACAAGAAGCGTGATTTAAAGAAAGGTAGAAAAAATGGAGAAAATGAAAGAGGAATATTTAAAGAAATATTTAAAGAAATGCTAGTTTCATATAAATGATTTTCTTGTTATTATTTAATATGCTTTTACTTTATTTGTTTTAGTGAATTATTTTGGTTATGCATATTATTTGTTTATTATTTGGGTTTTGTTGATATGAGAAATTACATTTATATGTGCACTTGAGTTTGGTAGAGGTTAAAAAATAGGAATAAATACTAAGTAAAGGGGAGAAAATGGAATAGCAAAAAACTAAATGAAGCTGGGTTTGCAGGAAAGTGAATGGCTAGAAGAAATGAACTCTTGTGCATTTATGCAAATGGAAAGATTTTTGATAGTCCTCAAGGCGTAACATTTCAGTGTGCCATGTCCAAATATATAACAGTTAGTACCGACATAAGTTTAGAGGGTTTGAAAGACGCGGTTAGGCAAAAGTTACGGCTCCCCGCTGGAGAAGTTGTCTCTGATTTGATATATAGACTCCCAGCGTCATTGAATCCTACATGGTATCAATCGATTGTTCTAGAAGATGATTTTGGTGTTGAAAGAATGTGGCAAGCTCACTCCCGTTTCCCTGGGCAGTTGAATGCAGTTGAAGTATATGCAAAAACTTCATTAACTGACTCACAAGTAAGCGGGGAAATTTAGCCAATATTTTCGCAACAATATAATCCTCTATCAATGGAGACCATTTCCTACCCGAGTTCCTCGCATCTATTGCCTCACTGAGCCTCATTCTCCGAACAGTTCTGAGGATAATGTGTTAGAAGACTTTGAAAATAAAGATGAATATAATGCTGAACTCGACCCTGATTATAGTGATGATGATAATGACAATGACGACGATGATAACAGTGATGATGAAGAATTTGATGATGATATGAGTGGAGAGGATCTAGTGTCCCAATATGTAGATCCGGCAGCTACGTTCTTGTCCCAAGTAAACGTGGCCTTAGCTAGTGGGGATGGATTTGAGGAGGTTAAAGAAAGTACTAATTTGAGCATGGAAGACTTGTGTGTTGGATTGCAATATCCCAGCCAAAAGGCACTGCGCCGTGCTGTTAAACTATATTCTGTGAGAGTCTACCACAATTTCAAGAAATATTTGACAACTGAAAAGTATGAGGAGTTTTGATGCATTCATTATGGGAATAGTTGTAGATGGCAAGTACGGGCATGCAGAAAAAGACAAGGTAAGGGATCACATTGGCAAATAACAAAATATGGTGGTGCTCATACATGCTTATCTGCGACTATATCTCAAGATCATCCGAAATTAGATTCTGATGTTATATCATCTTGCATTGTGGGTATGGTGACTGAGACACCGGATGTTTCAATGAGACAGATCATTGAGTAAATGAAGAATTTGTTTGGTTATACAGTATCATACAAGAAAGTGTGGAAAGCAAAGCATAAAGCTACTGCAATTGCATTTGGTAGCTGGGAGAGCTCGTACGCTATATTACCCAGATGGATGGCAGCGATTCAACATTTCATGCCTGGATCATACATTGAGTTTGTAATTGAACAATGTCAAATAAGTGAGCCTGTTGCCGTATTCAAACGTGTGTTCTGCGCATTCAAGCCGTGTATAAATGCTTGTGATCACTTAAAACTGATGATTCAAATTGATGGGACATTTCTATATAGTAAATATAAAGGGACTCTCTTGATGGCAACAACACAAGATGGTGATCGACAGATTGTGCCTATTTCATTTGCAATAGTTGAGGGAGAAACTCAAGCTGCATGGACATGGTTCCTTTTCAACTTACGTCAACGAGTGGTATTGGGAAGACGCGGACTTTGTTTGATCTCGGATAGGCATCCATCAATTCTAGCCGCTGTTGCTAATCCTGAGATCGGGTGGCAACCACCATATGGATATCATGTGTTTTGCCTCCGACATGTAGCTAGCAACTTGCACACTCACTTTAGATCATCAAATCTAAAGCAAATGTTAAAAAATATTGGTATATTTCTTCACTCTAAGCGATTAAATATTTCAATATGTTCACGCTCATTATAACAATTCTAATGATATTTAACAAGTTATGCATACAAACAGCGATATGTTGATGAGAAGTTAGCTGAGCTAGCGACCATACATGAAGAAGCAGCTAGATGGCTTACTGATATCCCTAAAGAGCAATGGACTAGGGCATATGATGTCAACGGTCATCGCTTTGGGCATATGACGACAAATTTAGCCGAGTGCATGAATGGAGTTTTTAAAGGCATTAGGTTGTTGCCCATAACTGGTATAGCCAAAGCAACATACTACAGGATCAATCAATACTTTATGCAACGCGCGAGCAAGTTAATGCTCAGATGACTGCGAGCTCAGTTTATTCCCAGAGCGTTATGAAAAAGATAGCGAGGAATGTGCAACGCGCCTCTGCATGCACTGTGCGTGCGTTCGATAAAAATACGCAATCATTTGAAGTGGAGAAACCATATGATCAAATGAATCGCCAGTATGGTCGGTGTTGCAAGGTTAGCTTGACCGAGCGATTTTGTGATTGTGGTGAATTTCAGGTGGAGAGATATCCCTGCCAGCATGTTCTTGCAGCTTGTGCTGCAATTTCTCTAGAGCCATTCCAATTTGTCGATCCTGTGTTTCGTCTTGACACCATACGTTGTGCGTATAACAATGCTTTTCAACCGATTGGAGGACAAGAATATTGGCCAAACCCTGGTGGACTAACATTGATCCCTAATTCATCAATGCTCCGAGAGAGAGGTCGACCAAGGGCATCCCGCTACCGAAATGAAATGGATTTTAGGGCATCAGGACAACCTATTAGATGTGGTTTATGTCGACAACCAGGACATAATCGTGCGACTTGTCCAAATCATCGACGTGATAATTAAGGACCTTGTAATAAATGTTTATAACTTAATTTATATTAATTAAAATGTGCGGCAACATATACTATTGTGCCATATTTTTAATTTCTGTTCAATTTTAATATGTATTGTTTCATAAATTATACTTCATTTACTCCTGTTGTTAAATTGTTTTTTATATGCTTATAAATTAATTTGCACTAAATATTTATTAATCAATGCTTTATCTATTGTGTTCTATTTGTAATTTCTGTTATGATTCATTCACTCCTAACAGGTGCATTGATATCATGGCCGCTCCACGACGCGTTGTGCATCCAAGTCCTGAGGATCATTCATTGTTATATCTGCAAAGACTTCATATATCTGAAGCTATTTGGAATGGCCAGGTAAGTTAAGTTACTTACCCTTACTAATTACTTCATTATGTACATTAACAATTGTAGGTAAGTAGTTGACAATTTCTAATTATGTATACTTGTAGGACGATCGAATTCTCCGCCCATGACATGTTCAGCATGAGGATCGTCTGGGGGATCCACCGCCGGCTATAATAGATTACTTAAGGCAAGTTGGATTTTATGGTGTGGCTCTACTTGGCCCCTTTGAGTATGATCCATCATTAATTAGTACACTCGTAGAGCAATGGCGTCCAGAGACACACACATTCCACACCACTCGTGGTGAGTGTACTATCACTCTTGAAGACGTAGCTGTGCAACTTGGCCTACCATGTGATGGAGACCCTATTACTGGAAGGACAAATTGGCCTTGGGCAAATACATGTGAATGGCTTCTTGGTATTCGACCGCCAGATGATAAGATTGATGGCCAACGACTCACTATTGCATGGTTAGCTGAGAACTTTGCTCACTTACCAGATGACACTGATGAGGAGGTTGTACGTCGATTTGCACGAGCTTACATACTTAGATTGATTGGAGGTTTTTTATTGCAAGATAGATCTAGTCATAAAGTATATTTGATGTATCTCCCACTACTTGAGGACTTTGAATAAGCTGGTCGGTTTAGTTGGGGTTCAGCAGTTCTAGCTTACTTATATCGAGAGCTATGCAATGCAACATATAGGGATGAGAAGGGAATAGGTGGTTGCTTAACATTATTACACTTATGGGCATGGGATCGATTTCCAATGCTCGCACCAGAGAGACCGCTGACCCCTGATCCTCGTATAGAAGAATATCCTATACTTCCTCCTCTTGGTTTTAGGTATGAATTGTATTTATGTTTATTTTTTTATACTTATATTTATGTTTATTTTTTTAATGTTATCCAACACTCGTGATAGGTGGAAGAATGTTGGACGACCACCTCGTCCTGGTATGCGAGCTCTAAATCAATACCGGACTTTATTGGATGCTATGGGAGACAATGAGGTCAGTTGTTATATATTTGTTTACTTTTTTTATGTGTACACTATAATTCTGACATTTTATGATATTATCTTATTTTATCCATATTTTTCATAGATTATTTGGCACCTATATCAATCCCAAGATGTCCATGATTTGATTCCAGAATACTGCTTAGCTTCTCCAGATATTTGGATAGCTTCAGTGCCTCTTATATGCTTTCATATCATAGAGTGGCACCATCCAGACCGTGTTCTTTGCCAATTTGGTTGACGCCAACTAATCCCTCAAGAACCTATTAGATTGGATGCTCTGCATGCTTTACAACTCCGAGGAAAAACTCAAACCAATTGGGCGACAGAGCATAATATTTTTATCCAACAATGGTATAACTAGCAAAATACTATGGTGCAGTCTCCGATTATTGATGAGCTTTTTGATCGCACCTCTGCATACATGCGATGGTACTGGCGATGTACTCGGAGATGGATACACCCCCTCAGCGCTGCGACTGGTTATGCGGTAAATTTTTAAGTTGTTGTCATTGTTCTTTTCTTCATGTTGGTATCTATATCACTTTAATTTTATAGTTTTAAATGTTTTTTTTCTTTTTTCTAGGCTGATTTAGCATAGGAACTTTATCATATGCATTTACAAGACCCTCTCCCTTCAAATTTTTGCGAGATTGTAGGTCGAGATTCCAGAAATATATTATTAGCTCTTGGTGAACAACGCTTCTCATTATTTCCTTAACCTACTGAATAGGTGCCTGATTTACCCAGACCACAAATTCCGATGGGTCAACCAGGTAAACGAAGGGTTACTTATCATCCCAACAACCCTCTGCTACAGAACAAAGACAGCAACATGAAGAGTTAGTGCAGCAAGACTTCAGCAATACCATGGCTGGTCCATCTTCATATATTCCGACCCCTATACCTCAAGATATTGGTTTAGCTAGACCATCTTCTTCTATTCCAACTAGTCATGTTGGTGGCTTTATGGGATCTGGTCCTTCACATTACATGCCATCACCACCTATGACTCATTTTGGAACACCGAAGCAACAACCTGGAGGATCATTTGTTGACCTGTTGTTTGATACGTCTGCATTCACTGCTCCATATGCTGGTACCTCGTTTTATGTTGGAGGATCATCCGAACCTGGACTTATAACACCACATGAACTGATTCCTCCAGCTGATTCTCCATCCTCTTCACCCCCAGAGCAGGAGCAACAACCATTACAACAACAGAGACAACAACGCCCACAACGTGAATGAAGGAGGCCTCATTGCGGCACCGGAAGTCATTTATTATAGTATTTGTTCTTTTTAATGGTTATATAATTATTGTATAAAAAATATATATGCGCAAATTAATGTGATATATTTTTCCTGTTGATTTTCTGTCCTATATGAAACTTTTTTATACGAGGGTCTATACATACTACTTGAACTATATACAAAAAAAATTTTAATTTATTTACATAATTCTGTATAGCATTAGGGAGAATTATCTTTCAAAAAAAATAAAATTAAATTTTAAATTAAATAGTAATTAGTTTTATTATTGAATATTTTTTTCTATCTTATCAATCTTTTTCTTTTTCAATTTTTGGGCATTTCAGAGAAAAAATTAATTTTAAATTATTGATATAAAAAATCTTGCATTAACAATAAATAATTATTTATAGATAAATTAGTGGAGGTATTAATGGTATCAAAAACTTTACATAAATGATATATAATTTTATATGCAAAATCTCAATTTCTTATATTAAGATGACGCCAATAATTAAAATTAATAAAATTGTCATAACAATTGACTCTGACGTAATGAAAAAAATTTATTAATTTTACATTTTATTACTTTTTTAGATTATTTATCAAAAAAATAATTATTTAATCTATATTTCTTTAATTACAGAATCAAAGAAAATATATAATTATTTAATTTATATTTTATTAAATTTTTATTCTTTATAATACTTACTTAATTTTATTAAAGTTGATAAATTTATTAAATATATTCTTATTAATTTGGAGTCACTTATTTCAAATTTATTAAGTTACCATTTGAAACTCGGCTTCACAGGTTCCGAGTTTGATGATTTATAGCGTCTGAGACAAATACTTTTCATTTCATTGCTTTTGAATCATTTTATACTTTGACCATTGCTTTTACGTAAACCAGCCAGAGAGCATTTTTCCACAGACAAACAATATCTTACATCAACAATAAATAATTATCTATAGATAAATTAATGGAAGTATTAATAGTATCAAAAATTTTGCATAAATGATATATAATTTTATATACAAAATCTCAATTTATTATATTAATGTGACGCCAATAATTAAAATTAATAAAATTATCATAGCAATTAACTTCGACGTAATGAAAAAAATTTATTAATTTTATATTTTATTACCCTTTTTAAGATTATTTATCAAAAAATAATTATTTAATCTATATTTCTTTAATTATAGAATCAAAGAAAATATATATATATTTAATTTATATTTTATTAAATTTTTACTTTTTTATACTATTTATTTAATTTAATTAAAATTTATATAATATTACTTGTTCGTAAAAAAAATAAAATTATTAAGTAGATTTATGAACTCGGAATCACTTGTTTCGAATTCAATTGAAACTTGGACTCATAGCTTCCGAGTTTGAGCTTTTATTGCTTCCCCCGCAAATACTTTTTATGCCATTGTTTTTGAGTCATTATATTGTTTGACCATTGCTTTTACGTAGCGAAGCCGCAAGAAACTTGTCTGAGATCAACTATTCATTTGACACTTGAATGGTGTTGTACTACTACATATCTCATAATCTAATAGCATTGTACGCAACAAGATTTTGAGCGAATGAAGTGTAGAAAATTAATGCAAAATGAGAGTTTAACTTTTTCATCAAATTCAAGACCTGAGATTAATTAATACTACATTAGCTATTAATTTACTGAGTATTTAACCCTAGACATTGACATTGTCCAACAAACAGTGCAAAATTGTTAAACACCTAAATCCTGCATTGTACAAAGGACCTAATTTTCCTGGGTGGAGAGTGAAGTACGCTTGATATACATAATGATATACAACTTTGATTCCTTGATTATTGGAGTTCGAGGGATATGCAATTCATGTGTAGCAGTGCAAAGCACGAAATCAAACAGAAAGATATGAAATATGAATTTTTCACCTTTTGCTTTTTCATTTTTTTGGACAATATTTTAATTAACAAGGGAAATCAACCAACAATAAGGTTTCGTTTTGAGCATGTTAACGTTTTCGAAGGTTACGGTTCCTGTTTTGATTTAAGAAAATATATAAGATAAATCTCTTCGCTCTTTTCAAAAGCGTTTAAATTACATATTTTTTTTAATTTTAAAATTCAATTTAAAATTTTATTTTAGTCTTGAAAATATCTTTAGTATTTCATATTAATTTTAAATATATTTTTTGTTTTTAATAAATTTATAAATTCAAAAAAATATTCTAAATAAACTTCTAAGTCCAGTGTTGTTACCCAACCATAACTATGTCTGATGTGACATGTTAACTAAATTTTAAAAAATAATCATTTACTTCTTATAATTTATCTAAATTTTGAATTTGATTCTTATATTTATTTTTTTAAAATAATTTTTGTGATTTCCAAACATTTAAAATTTAGTCTTCATTTACATAATTTTATTTTACACTGATTTGTTACAAAAAAAGTACGTTTCCAAAGTGAGGTGGATAAAATCTTACTATGTTGGAGCTCTTCATACTTGTAGTCATGTTGGACTAGTCATGTGCGTTCTATAGAGAGAGATTTTAGAGAGAGGACTAGGGAGTGGGTGGTGGTGAATGTGAATGTGAATTGCGAGTGGCACAATAACTGAACAACCCTCTTCCCTCATAGCTCTCCTTATACCAGCAACATAAGCCTGGTACGCCCTGCATGGAGCACAATGGTCAAGGTTTTTGGTGCTGCTACACATCCAAAGTGGAAATTAAGGAACTAGTCAAGTTTAACCACTTGAAAGAAACTACACATTCAGGAATTGTAACTATCACCAACTATAGGTGATTTTGTCAGTTTTTTGGTTATGTTTGGCTTAGCATGATTTGTAAAACTAAAATACAAATATGGCCTTGATTTGAAATAGAAATTGTACTTTTGTCCAAGTCCAACTCTTAGAGTTAGGTATAAAGTCTATGCTAGTAATTAGATGAAGCTGATAGACAATTACCCTAAAGATCATCAAGCATATGTTATGAGCAATATAAACTTCGATGCCTCATGCATCAATGGTGGTGAAGCTAC
This sequence comes from Erythrophleum fordii, assembly GCA_032878935.1. Lineage (NCBI taxonomy): Eukaryota > Viridiplantae > Streptophyta > Magnoliopsida > Fabales > Fabaceae > Erythrophleum > Erythrophleum fordii. The sequence goes on from JAVQMF010000035.1 coordinate 394,459, forward strand.
TGATGAGAAAGGGTTTAGCATGTTGAATAAATAGAGAGGACCAAAAAAAAAACTAAACAAAATAAAAAACTAAAAGGGCAAGAACCTTTGTTCAAATTACAATGACCATACTTACGATAATTTATGCCTAATTAATATAGTGGAATACAACAAATGAAAAGAGTGTTATTTTCATGAAACTTCATTTACAAGGCTTTTACATTGATCTTTCATTCTGCTACTCTCTCAGCAATATATTTTTTGTTCCAACGTTGAATATATGGTGATGTATTCTTATTCATTATGGAATTTGAAGTGAGTGAATGAGTCAGGGTTCAACCATTAATGGCATTGTTTTTCAATGAATATCTATAAGCAGATAAAGGGAGTTTTGCTTTCAACCACAATAGGAATGACTTTTCTTCCATGTTTGAGTGATTCAATATGCGTCAGTGTGCCTTACCAAAAGAAATCAACAATGGTAGGTAGGACTAAACAATTGAGAAAGGTACTTTCTTTATTTCCTCCTTTGGTTCTTTCCTTATAAATATCAGACAGAGGCCTCACTTTGAAGCAAAAGCTTTCACATGGTTTCCTAATTTGCTTTCCCTTACATTAAGGATTAAATGTTTCAACAACATTATCACACTTTGTACTAGTTTCCCATGTCAACTCACCTTGAGCTTTGTATGCAACTGCACTTTGATGATTCTTGTATCTAAAATCTATCTTTGTAAAACATGCATGGCTAGTCCAGCATGACTACAAGTATGAAAAGCTTCAATTATCCATCTTAACTTGCCAACGTAGTTCCCTTGTGATAAGTCAACACAAAATAAGGAATTATGACCGTGGGGACTAAATCCTAAATGCTTGCAAACTATAAAGATTGCATTAAAAAAAATTAATTATAGAAATTGAATTAAAAATTCAAGTAAATTATAGGAATCAAATGATTAATTTTTCTCTTTTCTTTTTTAACCTTGAGTCAGCATTTACTTTCTTCAATTTTAGTCCTCTCTTATTAAGAAGTCATGGGAGGATGCTCCCTCTTCACCAGACCTACATATGAATTTACTATAAGCTGCCATTATTTCCAAAAATTCAAATACAAAATCTAGGTTTAGGGTTAAAACCCTTCAAAATGAATATCTACTGAGCAATTAAACTAAATGAATCATCCAAATCATTTGATTAAATTGATTGAATTGAATGAATTCATATTATTGAAATTGTCAAATACGTATCTAGAATTAATAGAATCATACCTAGAATACTATAATTCATCTAGGTAAGTGTGAATCATTAACCTAAATTAGAGCGATTTATGTATAAGTGTAAGTCATATATTAGGTATTAAATAAGATTAATGTAACAAGTTAACTAGTGTGCCTATAAATATCCATGTACTTAATGGTTTGATATAAGCCAAGCAAAGTGAAAATATAAGTGAGTTTTAGCTAAGTCTCTTCTTTTATAGAAAGGCTTCTTCCTCTTTCCTTCTAATAAAGTGGTATCAAAGCCCAAATCCTTAGAATTAAAAGAAAAGTGCTAAGAAAAAATTGAGAGATGGAAAACAATGGAGTAGCTGCCTTCCAATTCCCTTGTCTCACAAAGAAAAATTATAAGCAATGGTGTCTAAGAATGAGAGCCTTGCTTGGTTTTCAAGATGTGTGGGAAGTTGTAAAGAAAAGCTACGGGAAGCCTCAAAATGAAGATAATTTACCTTAAGTTAAGAGGGATGCTTTGTCAAAGACAAGGAAGAAGGATTAACAAGTCTTTACCCTTATCTATCAATGTTTGAGAAGGTAGCCAACGCTATTACTTTAAAGGAAGTTTGAGAGATTTTGGCAAAGCCTCTCCAAAGTGTTAATGAAGTAAAGAATGTGAAACTTCAATTACCAAGGGGTGATTTTGAAGCATTAAAGATAAATGAATCTAATTCAATTTTGGATTATTGTTCAAGGATAAAGGCAATTGTGAATCAATTGAAGAGATATGAAGACAAGATGGAAAATGTACATGTGGTTGAAAAGATTCTTCGTTCTTTGATTCATAGATTTGACTATATTGTGTGTTTCATTAAGGAGACAAAAGATAAAAGATCAAGATTCAATGACCACTGAAGAATTGGAGGTACTTTACAAGCCAATGAGAGAAAGATCAAAAGAAGACAAGAAGAGCCATCAGAGCAAGTTCTCAAAGTTAAGGCTACTTTAAAGAATAATGAAGAAGAAAAGTAAAAAGGCATGGACATGACCAAAATAAATGAGGAAGAGGTTGTTGGTGTATGTGCTAGGAGCCAATCATAAAATAATTATACTTACATATATTTTATTATGTTCTGATAAATAAAGATATTTCAATTATATGTTATATTTGTATAACATAAATAAATGCATTAATTGTCTTTAAAATAATTTATTATTCTTAAATTGTCCCTAATAAAGCATTATTATAAATTAGGATAGCAATAATACAACGAAACTAGTATGTCTATTGGCTGATGACTACAATTATGAATATGAGATATTAAGTCATCACACGGGTACATGTTAAAAAACAAGTGATTATGAAGTATGTTGTCCTTTAACCTGAAACCACTATGGTTTTTTACATGAGGTGTTATATACTTTGAAGTCGTCAACTATCAATTTTAATAGGGATGACTAAAAGGCAGTAATTAGGTATCTTACAAATCATGTAGATAGACGTGAGTGATACAAATAGGATTTTGTCCTCCCAATATAAGAGGAGTGATATCTATGAGCCCCCTAATTGAATGAAACTAAGAAATACATGGTCATGCTTAAATTGATTAATATGTGATATTAATTCATTTGTTTTAAATTAATTTACTCAGAGATAAAGAAGCACATCGATTGAATTATCAAAAAGATGATACATTTTATGCCTCAAGTTCAATTTAGGGGATTAAGTTACATAGGGTATTGGTCATGAATTAGGTATGATGAATCATAGAAATTCTTATTACTTGGGTGTAAATAATATGTTGCTAGATATCACTTACTGTCTATAATACCAAAACAAGTTTTTTTTTTATCACTACCAATGTAATAAAAACCTACAAGGTCACACACAAATAATAGATCAAAATTGGAGTCAATCTAATATAATTTAGATTTTAGTTAGATTATAGATCTTAAAATATATAGCATAAAATATATATTATAATATATTATTATTTTATATTAAAGTAATATTAAAGCAATATTATGCTCTTTTGGGCTTTATTATATTATATTCTTTTTAGGTAATTGGTATTAAACTAGATCAATAATTAAAGCCTTGTTATCTCTCCACTCCCTATCTATTTGGTTAGGGTCCATTAGTTGGATATCATAAAAAGCCTAAGTGTTTATCTATAAATACACAACCAAAGGTTTACTAGATGTACGAATAAAGTGAAGTGAGAGCAACCAAATAGAGTGAGACAGAGTCTTCTAGCAAAGATTAAGAGACGAAAGTGACCCCGTCCATTCACTCTAAGAATGGAGATTTGATTTACTTGTGTGTGGATATTGTAGAGACACAGGTTTATTGATTTGCGTTTGTGATTCCTTATAAGCATTCAAAAGAGTACGTGCACTTGCAATATCAAGAGATCATGAGTTGAATAGATGCAAACTCAACCTTAGGAAGCAATCTACGTTTAAAGTTAATATTCTTATCATCAATTTATGCCTTGTTCGCAAGGATCCTTAGTAGGTTTCAAAAAATTTTAAAATTATTCCATTGTGCTTGCACTTCAAAACCCAGTAAAGGCAATAAAGACAACTCAAATGATGAGGAGAGAAGCTAACCATCACCAATAGGCCTTGGAAAAGCAAGAGAAAAAGGACAAGGTTATTATCTAAACAAATGAAAGGAGTTATCACAAATTTAAAATTGAATATTATAATTGCCATAAACTTAGCCATTATGCTTAGGAATTCCATAGCGCTAACAATAATATTAAAGAAAAAGTTAATCCTATCAATGACAATTAAAAAAAGTTGAAAAGTCAACTTTGTTGTTAACAATCAAAGAAGAAAAGAAGAATGTTAATAGTTTTTGGTACTTGGATAATGGTGCAAGCAACCATATATATAGTTACAAAGACATATTTGTAGAGCTCAATAAGAAGATGAAGGTCATGTTTCTTTTAAAAACTCCTTGAAAATGCTTATTGAAGGGAAAAGCACAATTCTCATATCTTTGAAAGATGGTAGCCAAAAATTAATCCTCTACGTTTACTATGTGCCTAAATTAAAAAGTAACATTTTAAGTCTAGGCCAGCTTCTTGAAAAAAGATATGAAATTCTTATGAAAAATAAATGTATTTGGTCAAGAGATCAATGCTAATATGATTGCTAAGGTGGCTATGTCAAAAAAGAAAATCTTAAAATTAAATATGAAAACAATTAAAGCAAAGTGTTTAAAGGCCAATGTGCAAGAAGAAGCATGATGTTGGCATATGAGATTTGCCCATTTGTACTTTGGAACACTAACGGCCATGGGGGAAAGAAGATGGTGAAAGGGATGCCTTCAATCAACCATCCCAATTATTTATGTGAATCATATGTTGTCAACAAATATATTAGGAGGAGTTTTTTTTTTAAAAAAAAAACAATATCAAAAGCAACGAAGCTGCTTGAATTTGTGCATACAGATGTGTGTAGACTAATCAATCTACCTTTATTTGGTAAAAGTAAATATTTTCTACTCTTTATTAATAATTTTAGCAGATAGACTTATGTTTATTTTCTTAAGCAAAAATAAGAAGCTTTTGCTACTTTCCAAAATTTTAAGACACTTTTGATAAAAAAAAAAAAAAAAGAGTGGCTATAAAAAAAAGCTCTGAGATTTGATTGAGGAGGCGAACTCACTTCCAAGGAATTTAGCAACTTATGGAATTCATCATCCTTTGATAGTTCTTAGATTGCCATAGCAGAATAAAGTAGTCGAAAAGAAGAATAAAACCATTCTTAACATAGTTAGATGCATGCTAAGAACCAAAAATATGCCAAAAGAGCTTTAGGCCAAAGCTAATTCCTGTGTAATTTATTTATCTAGATGCTCTTTAACATTTAACGTGAAAGATGAAACTCTTTAAGAAGCATGTAATGAAAGAAAGCCTAATGTCAATCATTTGTGAGTTTTTGGAGGTATTGCATATGTTTAAGCACCGTATCAAAAGAGATCAAAGCTTGATGATCAAAGTGTTAAACATGTCATTATTGGATATGATTCACATTCCAAAGGTTGCAAATTGTATAACCCATATAATGGCAGAGTAATGGTAAGTTGAAATGTCAATTTTGATAAAGAAACATGGAATGAGGAAGCCTAAAAAAATACATATGATTTTCTTCCATACTTCAAAGAAGAAGAACAAGAGATTGTAATATCTATACAGGACTTAACTCCACCTCCTTTATCACTGCTATCACCCACTCTTTATGAAGAAAGTTCAAGTGAATGGGTACAAAATAGGAGAAATCTAGGAGACATTAATGCAAGATCTAATGAAGTCGCTCTTAATTATGATGAATTATATTTTCTTCTTGCAAATGGTAAGCCTTTAACCTTTAGTGATACCATGCAAGACAAAAGTAAAAACAAACCATGAATAAAAAGATCAAGTCAATAATGAAGAATGATACTTGGGACTTAGCAACTCTTCCCAATAGTCATAAACCTATAGGAGTCAAATGAGTATACAAAGTAAAGAAGAATGCTAAAGGAGTGGTGGAAAGATACAAAGCAAGATTTGTAATCAAAGGCTACAAACAAAAGCATAAAGTTAACTATGACAAAGTCTTTACACCTGTTGCTTGAATGAAGATTATGTGTTTACTTTTTCATTGGTAGCTCAGATGAAATGAAGAATCTACTAATTAGATGTAAAGTTAGCCTTGCTAAACGGTTATCTTGAAGAAGAAGTTTATATTAAGCAACCTTTGGGCTATGTGGTTAATGGATATGAAGATAAAGTCTTGAGATTGAAGCAAGCACCAATAGTATGGAAGAGTCACATCAACAAATACTTTCAAGATAATAGGTTTGTTTGTTGCCTTAATAAATATTCTCTTTATGTTAAAATTAAAGTTAATGAAGATATTTCCCTTATTTGTTTTTATGTGGATGATTTTATTTTCATTGTAACAATATAAGTTTACTTGAAGAATTTAAAAAGGCTATGTCACTTGAGTTTAAAATGACTAACTTATAGCTCATGTCATATTACTTGGACTTAAAGGCAAAGCAAACGGAGAAAGGCATATTTCTTTTTCTAGAAGGCTATGCCAAAGAAGTTTTGAAGAAGTTCAAAATATTTGATTGTAAACCCGTAAACACACCTATGGAAACTTAAGTAAAGTTATCAAAATTTAAAGATGAATGAAGGGAAAATCCCACTCTTTTCAAAAGCCTTACAAGAAGCTTGGGATATTTAACATGTACAAGACTTAATATCTATTATGCAGTTGGAATAGTGAGTCATCTCAAGGAAACTCCTACTTTCACCCATATGAAAACTACTAAGGGAATTCTTTGATACTTAAAAAGTATATTTGACTTTGGGCTATTTTATTCTTCATCTAATAATTTTAAACTTACAGGATTTTGTGATAGTAATTTTTTAAGAGATATTAATGATAGAAGGAGTACTACTAGTTTTCTATTTTTCATGGTAGATTGTGCTATCTCTTATAGTTTTAAAAAATAACGTATTGTCACGCTATTAACCTGTGAGTCTGAATATGTAGCAGCAACCTCTTGTACTTATCATGTTCTTTGGCTAAAAAAGTTATTAAAGGAACTTCATTTGTCACAATAAGAAGTTATAGAAATTTGCATTAACAACAATTCTACACAAGTACTTGCAAAGAATTTAGTGTTCCATGATCAAATTAAGCATATAGACACAAGATATTATTTTATTAGAGATTGCATTACTAATAAGGAAGTGGAGTTTAAGTATGCAAAGACTCAAAAAGAAGTTGTAGATATCTTCATAAAGCCATTGAAATTGGGTGATTTTCAAAGATTCAGAGCAAGACCTGGCATGAAAAAGAAAAATCAAATTAAAAGGGGATGTTGTTGATAATAATTTGAAATTTCTAGAATATGGCTCTTAGACTAGATATATGAATATCGTTTAATGAATGTATCTATAATTAATATAGTTGCACCTAAAATACTATAATTCATTTAGGTAAGTGTGAATCATATACATAGATTAAAGTGATTCATGTCTAAGTGTGATTTATGTATTAGGCATTAAATAAGGTTGATGTAACTAGTTAATTAATGTGCCTATAAATACCTATGTACCTAGTAGTTTGATGCAAGCTAAACAAATTGGAAATACAAATAAGTTCTAGTCAAATCTCTTCTTCCATAGAAAGACTTATTCCTCATTCTTTCTAACATGCTTGATTAGCACAAAATTTTTAGCTTATCATCGATCTACAACCATTGATTATCACTTTTAAAATTAATGTACATTAATTAGTTTAAAAGAAGTCTAGAAGGATAATCTTGTCTATTTTTTTAGTCACTATTGCATTAAAAAATTCTCTTCAAAGTAGCTAAGAGAATGTTTTGAATCAATATGTTCTGGGTTTTGAAAATTTTGGTGTAAGGTAGAACAATTCGTACATTACATCTAAGTTATTCATACAACATATGAATAGTAAACTTTAATTCTAGATCATGCAAACTTTTGGGTCAAAACATGTTTGACCTACTACAAAAACTTAATTGGCTATTTGACATTGTTTCTGAACAAAATCAGCTTTATAACCTTGTCTTACTTCATTCTTACCAACTGCTCCAGAATCTTTCCTATCTATATAGTCTTCTTGAAATGAAATAGCAATGGTGATACTTTACAAGATCATCTCTCCTGAAATTGAGAGTTCAGATGCCATATACAACTTTTAAGGCAAAAAGTTCATCCTTGTGCAACACACTAAATGTTCTTATATCAACGTTTGATGGCTCTTTTTTGTTCCCTTCAACCTTCTTGTGGTTCTTATCTCTGCAAATTAAGAAAACCTACAACCAAAAAGAAGGCAGTGGTAATGGACCTGGTTCAAAGCTCCTCTTAGCCACCTCCTTAGTCAAAAGGTTAAAAAGTTTCAAAGTACACCAAGTTTTATCATTCCCATTAATATTTGCTTTTGTGACTTTAAGGACGCTAGCCTTAAAAAGTTAAAAAAAGTCAAATTTAGTATGACAAGCCATAAGATAGGCCATTGCAACATTGGTGAGCTCAATCTTAGTAAGACTTAAGTCTACTTGGGACCAGTCCTTGACCTTGTAAGTGATGGTGGTTTTTTCAACTAGCAACATCTTGGTTACACCTTCAATCTCCAATTTGAGCTTTTTTCTAGCCAGAACAACACCAAAACCCATTGTTCCCATATCTTCTTTGCCATTTTTGACTTTTTGCTAGTTTTTATGTTCTAAAATGAAGAAGTGGATAGGAGAATCATAAGTGTCAACTTTCTTGAAATTGCAAGCTTAAATTTCTTTTATGAAGCTAATTTCCATTTGTCACACCTGAAATGCAACTATGTGGCACCAAAAGGATTAAAAATTTTGATTTCTAAAAATAAAAATTGAAATTAAAGTATAGTTGCCATTAAAATTTTAATTTTTTTAAAAATAAAATTTTGAAAAAACCTTTTTGTAAGAAACATGATTTACAAATTAGAAAATAAATTGGAGAGTCGATTATGTGTATAGAAGGTGCTAGACATTTTATAACACCCGTTCCTAGAAATGGTTATCCTAAATTAATCATGCAAAATTGCTATAGCCTTTATTCTATTTTAATTCTTCTAACAGTCACATGGAAATATAAAGAAAAGAAAGAATTCATTTACAAAAGTGAATTGACCTAAGTTGAGAGTTTAAGACTTACATACCCTATAGAAAAGATCAAAATTCACGTAATTCAACATAGATAGAAAGCAGCGTAAGTTGGTTTTTTTTTTTTTTGCGAAAAGAAAGAGAAAATAAAAATCATTTGGATTTTCACAAGCAAAATAGCTCTAAAGTTAGCTTATATGTTTTAATTTGCAAAAAGTTAAATTAATTCCACTTTTTTACTCTTTTCCTTTTTTCCTCTTTTGATTTTTTTATTTCTTAATTTTTAAATTTTTTTGTATTTTTGATATTTTTTATTTTTGATATTTGATTTTTTTTTATTAGAAAAAGATTTTTCCTCTCTTTCTTGTTTATTTTTCTTAAACCTCACTTTTTTTTTAAACAAAAGGAATTTTTTTTATTTTTATGAAATATATTTGTAATTTCCAATTTTATAAAAGAAATTTTGAGAAAATTACATAAGTTTAAAAAGAGAAGTTAATTTCTTAAATTTTCTTCTTCTTTTTTGTTTTTCCTTCTCTTTTTGTGTTCTTTTTTTTACTTTTTATTGTCTTTGTTTTATTTTTGTTTCTTGGAAGAATTATACTCTTAAAACTTACAACACAAACATTTGAATTTGAAATTTTTATTTTTATTTTAAAAAACTAGCATTGAACATCATTTTCAATTTTCTTTTTACTTTTGCCCCTTTTTTGATCTTTTTTTTTCTCTTAAAAATAAAACTTTAAAGATTAAGCAAACAATTTTATTTCTACTTTTCTCTTCCTTTTTCTTGAAACACTAATTTTCAAACTTGGAAAATTCCTGATACAAAAATTTAGATTTAATTTTCAGATAAATTGATTCTCCTATACTTCACCACTATTAGGAAAATATAAGTCTTTAAGCTCCAACCTAATTTTTTATAATCTTTAAGCTCCAACTTAATTTTTGGTAACCCTTTTTTTGAAAGGAATTCTTTATCTGTCATTTCTTCTCTTTTTTTTTTAAATTTTCTTTAACCTTTGAAATATACTTTTTGCTCATTTTTTTATTATTTGTCTTCATTTTTTGTTATTTTTGTTTTGTTCTTTGAGGGAGGAAGCTTATTTGATTTTTTGAAATCTATGTATCCTTAATTGATTTTTAAACTCTTTTTTTAGAAGAAATGCACTTTACTTTCCAAAAAACTATTTATTTTTGTTTTGAAACCTTTTCTTTTGAAAATTCTCCCCTTTTTCCTATTCTTTGAATGTATTTTCTAGATGATCTCTCTCTCTCTCTCTCTCTCTCTCTCTCTCTCTCTCTCTCTCCTCTCTCTCTCTCTCTCTCTCTATATATATATATATATATATGAGGAGATTAAAAAATATCACGCGATAATTTTAAAAATAAAATAAAATAAAATATACAAATAAAAAATATCCGAACTAAAGGCACTTACAAACATAACGTATCTTGCGGAGGTGTGTGCCTTGTGCGTCCAATCAAGTGACATATTCATCCTAATATTTATAAATATAAATAAAATATAAAACCAGTAGCCATTGCTGTCATGCTGTCATCCTTCTTCTTCGAGCAAATTCCCAGATGCAATCCTAGCAAAGTCTCAAGGTACTCCCCACCATGTTAATAAGCCAAGGAAAAAAGACACATCAGTTTTTAATCAAGCAAATTAATTTCATGACACCAACTCTGACTACACAATATATCTATCTTACCACCATATAAGCACCAAGCAAGCGAATTGAAGGATCAGCAGACAGATTTTCGAAAAAAACAAAAAAATGCCATTTCCAATCCAATGTTACAATAGTGCTCAATCACAGAACTCCCATATCGATGGTACATATCAAAACAATCAGATTCAATGAGATTGCTTCAACAAAGTTCCTGCTTAGTCACTCTAGATAAGCAGACCCAGCATCAAACACTTCAAAGCTAATCATCTCTCAATATCCTTCAATGGAATCCATTCTACTCAGAATTACAAGAAGGAAAAATTAAACATTATTGCAACTCAAAACTCAAAATATATTGAAAACTTTAACATTCCCCTTGCACCACAACCATAAAAACATGATCTCATCCCAAAATTCCAACACCATAATTTCATAGGAATGAAATCACAGCCAGAATGTGTCCGCTAAAATTTCCGAAAGCTTTATATAGAAGTAAAACGTACGTCAAGGAGCATGATCCAAATTAGCACCCCAAAAATATTCATGAAATCATTCACATTAGTAGCAATAGAAATCACTCTTCAACGATTCACTCACTTACTCAGAGCAGAAAGCAAAACAGTAATCTAAGAACTTAAAAAGCACTATTATTCCACATATACAACGTTAGGCTCCGTTTGATTCAACGAGGGGGAAGGGATGGGAGGTTAATAGAGGGGAGGAGAGGGGAGGTTAATAAATTTTGTTTGATTGGAAGAGAAGGGAGGGAAGGAGAGATTATTGTTTGTTTTAGAAGAAGAGGGGAGAGGAGGTAATTATATTCGGATAAATTTACCTTTTATATTATTTTAATTTTATTTTTTATAAAAAAATTTATTTATATCAATAATTTTTTAAAAAATTATAAATTCTAATCTTTTTTTATTTTTAATTTCTAATAAAAAATTATTTTAATTTTTATTAAATATTAAAATATTTAAAAAAACAAAAAAATAAATTAAAATTTAAAAAATATCCTCCCTCCCCCCTCCCCTCCCAATTTGGAGGTAGGCAAATTTGGCCCCTCCCCTTCCCTTCCCTTCCCTTCCCTTCTCTCCCCTCTTATTTTATTCAACCAAACATCTTATTCCTCCTCTCCTTCTCTCCCCTCCCCTCTCCTCCAAAACCCTCCAACCAAACACACCCTCAGACCCCACCACATATTAGTCAAAATCTGAGCAAAATCATCATTCCATACTCATGCTTCCACTCATATGACACAGTTAGAGAAACGCAGTGGCAAAGAATTCAAACAAACTTTTGAACTCAAATACTATCATTCGGAACTACAATATATTCAACCCCTGGACCAGCAACTAAAGAGAGGCACCCGAGATCCCTATTAACCAGAGACATCAAACCCAAAATTTCAACACTAAAATCATACCCAATCCATAGCTTCATATTTTCTTAGATGGAGTGGGAGATGAGAAAAATACCTTTGGATTTGCAAGGTAGGGATGCAATTTGATGCACAAAAAACGGGTGGTGGCTGGTCCGAGGAAACTGCATGGTGTAGGAGGAGACACAACGTGAGGGAATGGGCTGGGAGAGACACGGTGTGAAGGAGGATCTAGGAAGAGGCATGATGTGATCCAGGATTTCTGATTTGATTTCTTTTTTCGAAGACACGGCGTGAAGAGAGCTTTGACCTCGGCTTCCCTTCTTCAATTTTCTGGATCTTTTCTTTCTTCACACTGTCTCTTCCTCTTGATCTCTCTCTCTCTCGTGGAATCACCATAACGGCTGGCTCCTCCTCTGCTACTCCGTCTATCTTTTCAATTCTGCTCTTCCTTTCGGCTGCTCATCCTCTCAGATCTCTCCCTTGTTACCAATTTTTTCCTTAGCTCTCCTGCTTTCGGGTATTCTCTCCCTCGAATTGCCACTTCCTTCTTCTCCGTTCTCTTCTGTTTGTTTCTCTTCAGTAGCCTCCCTACGCCTCTCTCGCACTCTCGATCCCCCTCTCACTCTCTCCTTCGGTCTTTTACTTTTTCACGCTCCCTCTCTCGTTCTCTCACACTCGGTCTCCCTCTCTCTCGGCTTCCCCCCAAAACACAGCTTCCTTCCTCTTAAAAAAAAATCTATTAATAATATATATCCTTCTATATATGTATCAAATTTATGGTTTCCGTTGGTGCAAATCCAATCACCTCAATTTGCAATTTCAGATGAGAAAGACTTCCCCATTGGTAGCAAATGCTTATCCATTAAGCAGGGGAAATCCTATTTCAAAATTAAAAAAGTGGAAAGATTATGCCCTTATTCTTGCAAGAACGGACTAACAGGGTCAGCTACCCAGCTAATCTTTATATTTAAATATTATTACTGTATAGTTATCTTTTACTACATATTTAGTTCAGTTTTTATTTTTTTAAAATTATAATTTTGATCAAAATAATAAAATATAACTTTTATATTTTATAGATTATAAATCGTGATTTAAGAATCTTTAAAAATATTTTTAAACATAGCATTATTCTCTTCACCAGAACCAACTTCGAAAAGCTTCTCTACTTCTGTCTCTTTATATGTGTCCTGCTCCTGTCATATCTCCAGAGCCTGCGTGCCTGCTGCTTTCCCTCTTCGTCGTCTGCTCTGTGCTTCCCCCATTGATCTCTGCTGATGGCAGAGGCCAATTTTGGAATGAAATGGGAGCTGGGTCAATCCATTTCACTTTCTTTTTTTATTTTTTATTATTATTGTTGGGTATTGGGTTGATAGCTTGGATTAACAACAAAACAATTAGATTTTAATTTTAAATTTTATTTTTTTAATTGTACTAAAAGTTTTATTTTTTTATTTTTTTATTTTTTATTTTTATTTTTACTTTTTATTTTTTTATTTTTTATGATTTGATTTTTATATTTTTAATTTTATTTTCAATTTTTCATCTTTTTTTTTAAGATTGAGTTATCTGGGCTTTAATTATCTGAGAAAAAAGAAATGGATATATTTTTTTTTATTTTTTCACTTTTACTTTTAATTTTACCCTTTAATTTTTTATTTTTTAACATTTTATACCAATTGGATTTTATTACTACTTTTAAAGTATATTCAAACAAAATATGTGTTCACACCATCTCTCTAATAAACATCTTAGTATTAGTAGCTGTGTTGGTGTTTCTGTAAAATGAAATAGCCAATATTTTCATCAAATTTTCTTCACCTTCATCGATTTTTCCCTGCTTGCCTTCGCCATGTCCAATCTCCACCATCTTAGTCTTCTTTGTGATGAACATATTGCTAACTCAAATAAGAAATTTCCATTCAACATCCTCTACGTTTTCTTTTCCATAATCATCTTCAACTCTTTTATAGACATCTTCTTTTTCTATTGTTTCGGAAAACTTACGGTAGTATTTGGTTTGAGGGTTTTGGGTGGAGGGAAGGGGAGGGGAACTTCCCCTTGTTTGGTATAAAAAAGTTGGAGGGGAGGGGAGGCAAAATATCTCCTCCCCTCCCCTCCAAAAGTGAGGGTTTTTGGAAAAGAGAAAAATATTTGTATTGCATTTGACTAAATTATCCCTGATATACTTATTTTTATTTTTACTAAAAATATAATATAGATCTTATTTTTTTTAGTAAGATTCAAGATAATTTTTTATGAAAATAAACAATATTTTTTGAATAGAAATTAAGAAAATTTATTTTTTATAATAGAAAACAAGGAAAAGCCTTTTTTTATAAAAATATCTTAAAAACAAAAAAAAAATTCTAATATCATAAGGATATAATTGTCTATTTAACCTCTCCTCTCTTTCTTAACCAGATAAGATTTCATTAAAATCTCTTCCCTCCCCTCCCTTTCAAATGAACTAAATAAGGTATCATTAAAACCCATCATCTCCCATCCCCTCTCCTTGGTAGAACCAAACAATGGCTAAGTGCTTTTGAATCATTTTTGTGACACTTTGTTTTCATGTCTTTCTTTGCTGTTCCTTTAATTTGATCTTCTCTACTTCTGTTGTTACTCTCTCTTTGACTCTATTAACTTCTTTAATTTTGTAATTCGTATTTTCTTGAGACTTTTAATTGTTTTCTTGATCATAAATTTTTGGAATCCATCCTTTGTTTTTATTATATATCTCAACTTTGATTGATTGAATTCTTTTTTAAACCCCTATGTGCAGAAACTCTAACCTTTCTTGAACTTTTTTTTCCAAATTCGAATTCGCCATCTTTATTTGGGAGAAGCTTGCTCTCATTGTCTTTAGTTCCTTCTTCACTTATTAAGAGGCTTTGTATTCTAGCAACATCTATTGCCATCACCTTCATCTACAATAGACTTTGCTCAACCACAAATCTTCTTCCCCACTGTAGGATTAAAATGGCTTTGATACCAATTGGTACATGGTAACAAAAACACACAATAAACACACTAATATTCAAATCAATTGACACTTACCACATCATATCATCTCTTATTTATAGGCTAATACAACATCTAACTCCTCTAACCGAATTTTAACTCTCATACTAATAGACCAATAAAATTGCCACAAAATAATAATGATAAAATTATACTTAAGAGAATGAAGACCATTCTTGTATTTTAAAATTTTAAATATAATGTCTAATGTTAAATATATTAAATATAATATCTAAGATCAAATATATTGAACATGTCAAATTTTAAAAATTTGATCCAACATTTGGCACCTAACATAGATTTCCCTATAGAAGTGAAACAACATCACAAGCCAATCGAGCCCCAATCTGAGAAATTTAGAAATCGATATCCCTAGAAGAAGAGTTTTAGTGGGAATCTCGACAATATGCAATTTTCATTTTCTCACTTCATTTTCGTATTGATTTTAATGTTTTGGAAATTTTACCCATTGATCTTTAATCTAAGCTTTTGGGTTTTGAGGGATTTTCCGCAAGTTTTGGTTTACACAATGCTAGTTCATCTCCTCAGCATATTTTATTCTACTTATTCTACAATTTTAGGTAGCAATTTTTGCACTTTCTGGATTCAAGAATGAATATGGTGAAGAAATGGAGAGGAATAAAAAGAATAAGATGACTATGATTTACTTATTTGCTCAATAGGCATTAAAAGAAAAAAAAATTGTCAAAAAAGGCAACTATTTGCCATGAGTAGCCACCTCACATTTTACGGAAGTCAATTAACTTTTGGAATTTATTTGGAACCTTTTTTAAATTTATAAAATATTTTAGAACAAAAAATATATGTTAAAATTAAATATTAAATATATTTTTAAGACTGAAATAGAGTTTTGATAGAAAAATTAGATTTCTCTTTTGAAATAAAAAAATGTACTGCATTGAACTTTTTTACAATAAAAGATAAGTTATAGTTATATATTTTTTAATTAAAATATTATTATATTTATTAACTATATAATATAACAAATATTAAATATTTATATTTGAATGATATAAATTAGTAACTTCTTTATATTTAGAATAAATTAAATTTATAATTTTTAATATAAAATAAATGACATTAAAAAATATATTTTCTAATAAATTATGTTCTTTATAAAAACAATTATTATTATCTTTGAGCATATTTTAGTCATCTTTTAATTTCAAGAGAAATTTGCATAAATTTTTATAATGAAAAACGTTATATAATTTAGATATTTTTCAAAAATTAAAAAAATAATTTATCCAAGTATATAACCCTAGAGATGAACATTTTAAATAATGTCATCTGATAAAAGCATGATAAAACTTTTTTTAAAACAACATTTGATCAATGAAATATTTGATATTGCTCTACGAATTACATAAAAAAATATATTAAGTAAATTATTATAGGTTTAGATGTGCAGCGAAATAATGATTTCGATAAAATATAATTTAATGTATGGAATATCCATGAATATAGGGCTCAAGCACCTAATCAAAGCAAATAGGCTTTCTGAATTCTGATTATCTGATGATGGCTTCGAGTCCCTTTAATTTTATGGCGCCGGGTATCTGTGACGTCACTGTATTTCTTTACTTGAAGTTGATTGTTGCAGTGGTGCGGTGGTTATTACGTCAATCCTACTCACCGACGTCCTCCAGTTCGGTTCCCAGTAGCAACATCTCTCTAATTCTTTTGATGGATTTTTTCTCCCCGTAAATCAGGTAGCATTTTCGTAAAGTAGTTCGTGGGCATAACTTCAATTCGAAAATTTCTTTTTTGTGGACTACTAGACAATCAGACTAAAACAAAAGATGAAAATTGAATACAGATCTGTTCTTAAAGATTCAGAGAGCCATGTTCTCAGTCAGCAATTAGATCATTTAGCCATGAGAATTGACATGTTTGCAAAAATCTATATAAAAGAACCTACGATTCTTGCTCTGCCTCTGGCACTTCTTCCTCATCCTCCGCCTCTTCTTCCTCATCCTCCACCTCTTCTTCCTCATCCTCCGCCTCATCCTTTGCCTCTTCTTCCTCATCCTTTGCCTTTTCTTCCTCGTCCTCCGCCTCATACTCTGCCTCTTCTTCCTCATCCTCAGAACCATAGAATTGATTTGAAGTATCGTGGTTGGCATCAGTATGACGTTCAGCCAGCCTCGCAAGCATAAGAAAAGGATAGTAGGAAATGTATCGGATAATTGGGAAGGTTGATGCGGAAGGCAGCCAAAGGAGGATGTACAATAACAGAACTATGAGGACCAAAAGCACACCAATCGCCAGAAAGGTAATGGCGAACCAGCTAGGATTGCTCACAACAAGGTACACACCAAACACAAATGCCAAAGACAGAGACGTTAAAGTGATACCCAGAAGTGGCTTTGCGAAGTTGAGAGCAAGAAGCGCCAGACGGAAATCACCTAGTCGAGCCCAAATGAGAATGATAGTAGTACTAATGGCACCAAACATAGACACCGTGATTAAGAAAATGAACCAATGAAACAACTGGTGATTTAGTTTGTCGGCCTTCCAGTTTTGCATATTGCCTGGCACAGTAAGCCCAGCATTGAATGATGCTGTTATTATAAGAGTTGCAACCACTATAAGAGTTTCGACTCTACTTTTATATTGTTCGGAGCTGGGTTCATCAGTGCTGGGGACTGTCATCCTATTTCGCGGTGTACCAGCAGAGTGCAGTGCAGTCCACGTAAGTCGCTGCAAATTATTTTACATTTTAACTTGTGTTACAGACAAATGTTTTATTAAATCTTCATCAATTTATGCATTAATACTTGCCTGTGAAAGGGTTGGATAATCGGATGCCACATCGAGAGCAATGTCCAGAGCTGTTTCATGCTTATGGTTAAGAAGAGCAAGATTCACTCTCTTGTCCCACGTCAAGGCATGGACAATTATTGGATGCCAGTTACGGGTGGCCAAATGCAAGGGAGTATCCCCATTTTTATCCTGCTGATTTATTATCTTCTCTAGTTCAGGACGTTGGAGAATGTAGCTTACCACCTTATATTTTCCACTTTTAGCTGCAGCGTGGAGAATATTTTGGCCCTCATTGTTCAACATCTCTGTGGGATCTGGATACCATTTTAGCAACTCTTGAACTACTTTAACATGACCTCCAACAGATGCCAAATGAAGTGGGAAGCAACCATCATTGTCCCTTTTGAGAGTGCAGGAAGGACAATTTTCAACTAAGTAAGAAACACCTTCAAGGTAACCCACAGATGCTGCATAATGAAGAGGAAACCTTCCGACTTCATCTTTCAAGTGTATCCAAGTTGGCCTCTTGCTCACTATGGTTTCTAGCATACCTGCCATAGAAACCATAATTCACAAAAATACAGTTGATAAAATTCAATAATGAAGTTGTGAATTAATCAAATGAAGCACATACATTGATCATATGATATGATACTCAATTAGGAAAATATTGATTCTGGTATAATTCTCAATTGGGTAAATTAAACAAATCTCTCTAAATTTTATCTACATTTTATAAACTCCTTATTCATTTTCAAATTATATACAAACCTCCAATAAATTTTTCTAAAATTATATAGACCTACCCTTTTATTTTCAAAATGTACATAAGTCTCTTCCAAAGCAAAAAATAAATTACACAAATTTCTCTAGAGTTTTGCTAAAATTATACAAATATTTTTTTATTTTTAAAATATACACAAGCTCTCCTAAAAATAAAGAAAAAGTATATGTAATTTTAGCAAAATTTATGAAAGCTTTATGTAATTTACTCTTTGTTTCAAGTGAAATTTGTGTATATTTTGAAGAAAAGATTGTATAATTTACTCTTCGTTAGTAGAAAATTTTTTGTATATTTTAAAAATAAAAAGG
Source organism: Erythrophleum fordii (assembly GCA_032878935.1). NCBI lineage: Eukaryota > Viridiplantae > Streptophyta > Magnoliopsida > Fabales > Fabaceae > Erythrophleum > Erythrophleum fordii. The sequence goes on from JAVQMF010000035.1 coordinate 413,287, forward strand.
AAATATACATAATTTCAGTAAAGTCAAGAAAAGTTTGTTTACTTTTAGAATATTATGAGATTCATTTGATTTCTTCCAATCTGTATAATTTCCTTGACATAAAAATGATACTGAATAGTTTATCAAAAAAATAGTGATACTGAATATCAAGAGAATGAGAGGAAAGCGATAGCTAGTTTTGAGTAATATGATAAAGAAATTAATCAGGGAGTCAACGATGCATACCTTTATCCATGTTGATGATTGGTGGAAAAAGGGGTGATTTTCCCTTAGGCACTAGATTAAGTTGGATGCAGATGTCCAGCAATCTGTTAACAACATCCTTGCAGCCAACTTTAATGGCCAGGTACAATAGTGATTCTCCTTTTCCGTTTAATGCAAATAATGCTAGCTCAAGAACACGATTCTTAAAGTCAGCCTCGAAAGCTTCAAAAATTTGGAAAATTTTGGCCCCATTCTGGCTATTGACCATAAAGGCCTCGTGCAAGAAGGTGTTCCCTTGTTCATTTCGAAACAAAGCCAGCGATAACATCACCATCAAATCCAAAACGAACTTCTTGTCCATCCGTAACTTTTTAGAATAATTGTCCTCTGTTGATTGAATAATATAGTTTGTATCACGTCTAGCAATAAGAAAATAAGCATTCAACAGCTTTTCGATGGTAGAGGCATGCCCTGCTCTTGCCGCCAGATGGAGTGCTGTATCATAGTTGGGGTTTTTGGAGATGAAAAGGTAAGGAGCATGTTGAGTTACCTTGTCCACCATCCCATTATTTTCACGGCTAGCTGCTAAGTGTAGGACGGTGTTGCCCAGAGGACTCTTTTGCTTATAAATGGCATCCTCAGGGTCAGAGTCAGGGACATCCCTTTCCCCGCAGTCTACTACATGGGCATCCATTGAAAGATATGCTTTTTTTAGCAAATTCAAATCATTGCTCGGTTCATGTTCTTGCAACGTTACTATCTTTGGCCTTGAATATGGTGATCTTTTCGACCACTTTTGCATGTTCAGATCTGCCACTGGAAGACGATATACAGCAGCTGAAGCAAACTCTGCAGGTCTCTTTTTTTCGTTTGGGACTACCTTAGTCTTTTCAGTATCTGGGCTATAGTACGATTCAAACTTTGCTATTACTTCATCTCCTTCCGTGGATTCAAATTTCACCTGGATTGTAGGTACTAGAGCTGGCAACGCTGGAATCCATGAAATCCCTGGAAGGCATAATGGAAGGCATTTTTCCTTGAATGAATCATACCCAACGTGTGTGCGTGTGTGTAGTAGAAATTATGATTCATTTTGTATAATTGCTAAGTAATGCCATACCGCTCTCTCTAATCTCGCTGCTCAATTGGATTGGGGTTGGTAACCTTTCCGTCATCAAGAGCACGGGTCTAGATCTATCACTCCACATTTCGTCTAGATGCCACTGTACATCACGGATAGGCTCTTCCTCCTGCTGTAGCTGTTGCGATTGCGATTTATTATTTGTCCCGCTTCCTGAATCAATGATGCTTCCTTTAGTCAAACCCAACTAAAGATAACTGGCTTGTACTTACAAATGCATGTAATCAATAACTACCGTTATTTGCCATTAAAGAATGTTAACCAAAGCCCATAGAAAGGATCAATTATTAAAAAATGGCACTGATCAATATGGAATTATTGACTCATAATTTATTAATCTAGTCATGATTAAATTGTAATTGAATTAAGGATAATTAAATTTATATTTTTTAAAATTTTATATATTAAAATTTTAATATAATAAATAAATTTTAATAAATTTTAAATATTCACTTAGTAACTTTATGTTTCATATTTCAGAAATTATTTTTGAATTGAAAAATAATATTATTCATGATTATAATTCAAGAATATTTAATTTTAATTTGTGAAAATGTTAGATTATATTAAAATTCTACTTGTCATTAAAAAGCAAAAAAGTAAAGGGATTATAAATCATAAATTAAAAAAATAATTTATCAAATGAAAAAAATTAACCAAATTAAAAATATAATTTTAAATAGTGTGTGTATATTAGTTTACGTGTTTGTATTATATATATATATATATATATATATATATATAAAATTATTTATTATTTTATTTTCTTAAAATGTTTATATATATTAAACAATGTATAATATTATTAAAGAAAGCTTATGATTGAGATAGCAAAAATACTTGTTACCTGATAGAGGGTCTTGCATGCTCAAATCCTTAAACTTCATAAGGATATATTAATAAATTTTTAAATAAATTATTCTCTTTTTTTTTTCACAATCATCTTTTCTATTTTAAATAATTACACTCTTTTTTCCTAAAACAAATAGATATGTTATACTTATCTTTTCAAAAGCTAAGTTACAATTATATATATTAATCAAAATACCTTATAATTTCAAAAGATAAATTATCTTTTAAGAAATACTTATCATTCTAACATTTAAAATATTTTTTATTTATTGTCATAAAAATATTTTTGAAATTATTCTATTTTGCATTTTTACTTTTTCTTTCTTTTTCTACAATTTAGATTTAACGTTTTAAGATTTATACAATTAATGTTTTACGGTTTATAAGTTTTGTTTTACGGTTTATGAGTTTAAGTTCTTATAGGGCATGGTTTTTTAAGTTAGAATTTTAAAATTTAGCTAGTTGGGCTATTATAGCTTAAGGGTTTAAGGTTTAACCCTTTAAAAATTTAAGGTTAATTAAGTTTTATGATTTAGAGAAGGGATAGGTACCCTCTTCACAATGTTATCTTTTAAATGTGGACTTTCAATTATTAGCCCTAAAGTTTTATATTTTATAGGTTTTGATAATAACAAATGTTGGCAAATATGATATTGATATGTGTTTACTTATCTAATATCATCTATGCATTATTATAATCATTAACTTCTACATTATACTACAATTGTGTTTTATCCCTTAATTGAGATTAAGTTGCTGGTAATATATTTAATATATTTTGTGAAATGCTATATATATAACAAAGATTGGATATATAATTATAAGAATCTCATATGCATGCTAATATTATTTATATTATACTAAATGCTATAAATCATACATATTGTTAAATATGAATTAGACTAATTATTTAATTTATAAGTTAAATATCTTTTACATAAAATGGTTCAAAGAAAGAAGAGTGAATATTGAAGTGAAAAAAAAAAAAGAAATATCAATGTCATACTTTATTTAAAGAAACAACAAGCAAGAAAGATGATCCAATAATTGAATAATATAAAATTTTGAAGATTTTGAAGCTTGTTTGCATCAAGATAAGCAATGGAATCAAATAAATATATTTATTATAAGCTAATATCTTTTATGTAGAATTTAATTATTTAGATTTATATTTATTAGCTCAAGATATTTTAGTTTTTAAAATATGTATTTGGACCCAAAAAAAAATAAAATATGAATTTTACCTAAAGTCTTATTTTGATATTTGATCATTATTTTGATCATATCTCACAAACTATATGCATTTTTTATATGAAACTTGTTGCAATTAAAAATAGATTTAAAAAGCATTCCAATGATAAGTCATTCATTTAAAATAGAGTTTAAATGAAATAATTATAATCATTCAAAATTGAGTAGTTACTACAACAAGTTACTAAAAGTTGATTGGCAAATGTTGCAATTCAAATGATAGACTTTTAGAAGTTCCAAAATGTTAACCTAAAATCATTCGATTGATTGCTACTTATGACTCATCAACTGCTAGCCTAAAAATTCAAAATAACAATCATATTTTAGTTACAAGTGGACTAGTCTCAATAGTTGATTAGCAACATTAGAATTATTTTTTTTTTTTACTATATAATGGCTCTTTTATGCGTCAAATGATTAGTCTTTATGAAGCTTTATATATATGACCTTTCAAACATATTTTTAAGTAGAATGAAATGTTATTATGTGATCTTTAACTTGTTCCTAAGACTTGGAAAGAGAAATCATTATTCTTGAGCTAAAATTTGGAAAATCTCTATCATGTTAGTTATTAGAGTTTCATCTTGTATATTTATTCTTTGAAAGAGTTTTTTTGAGTAATATTATTCTTTTACAATCTTTCTAAGTTAAGGGTGGTGTGTCTTTTGTGAGATAAAAAAAAAGTAAATAAACTCTTGGAATGATTTTCTTTTAGGAAAAAAGGTGCAGTCTATTTTAGAATGAAAAATAACTTTTGATTGAGTTAGAGATTGTAAAGATTTATAATAGCTTGTTAAACTTCTAAATGTAAAAGAGAATTTTCAAGTGAAAGTTTAGAGACTAGATATAGCTTTGAATTAGAGATGAATTAAGATAAATTTTAGAGTTTTTCTTCTATTTCTCAATACTTTTTATATTTTAACTTGCTTTATTGATACTTTATTTTCATTTTGATATTTTGCATGAAGCATTGATCATTTATTACTTGCTATACTTTCTTGCATATGTTTCAAGTAAACTAAGTACTAAAGAGATTAGTATATTGTTATAGCTTTGCATCAAGTCTAACTATATATTATTAGTTTTTTTTTTTGAATAAAAATTGAGCTCTTTAAACTCTTAGTGTCAACATAAAATTTTTTGTGATTGATATAATTATTGTTTTGCTCTATACTCTTTAAAATAATCTTTATAACGAATATTTTGAAAATGAATTTTAAATATGCTTAAAGTTTTGTAAACACTTAATTTATCCCCTTCTTGGGTGTTAATTGTCTTGTAAAACATTAGTTCTCAAATATTTTACTTGTATAAGTTTTTTGTGATATTTGTATAAAAAGTTTAAATATTTTTTTAATAACTAATAACATCTAAATAAATGATGAAAAATGCTAAAGTGACCAATAATGATCTTACATAGTATCCATTTCACAAAAGAATTGGGTCTTACCATTACTTCTTCATTCTCCTTCCTTCCTTATCCTCCCTTTCTTCATGTCATAAGAAATATGGGTTACCACTTCATTCCCCCCCCCCCCCCCCCCCCCCCCCCCTTGGGTCCTAACATAGTCACAACTTTTTTTGCGATGAAGCGTACAACAATCTTTGAATATTTCTTATAGACATCATTTTTTATTTTGGTGCAAAATATAAGAGGAGGGAGGGGGTGGTAATGGTGAGACCTAAGTTTTTTGTGACACATATGTCACATAAGATTATTATTAGCTACGTCAAATTTTCCATCACATCTTTAAAAGTCATTAGTTATTGGGGAAACTATTAAAACTTTTGAGAAAGATGTAGGACAAAATTAACACAAATCAAATATTTTAATGAAAGGCTAAGAAGGAAACCAAAGTCCCTAAAACAAATGGTCATTATACACACACCACACTGCCTTAAATTTGATATCTTAAAAAACAAGGAAACCCTCTTTTAAAGGTAACGGAAAACAAGAAGGGATGGCAAATTCCATCTATAAAAACCTAAGATCCTCTTAAGTCATCTAAAATACATAAAATAAGTTAAAGACAAAGCACAATGAGATGCTAAAGGACTCATTGAAGACAAACTATTTTCTTTTTAAGGATAAAAGATATCGTGATCACTTTTATATAAACCTCAATCATTACAAAGGCAACACAAACAATACAACCACCGAAAATTTTGAAAAAGGAAATTTAAAAACACACTTGACTAAGCCTACTTAGCTTGAAACCAACTAGTAGATTTGAAAGCAAATGTTATAGAAACCTTACAAGCCCAATACTCCCATAAGCCTAGAACGATCTAGTTCACATTATTGAGGCTTATACAATTAGGGAGGTATTATAAAACCCTAAGAAATCAAACGACAATTGGCACAGATTCCTAACTATATAAAAAACGTAAACCTTAAACTATAGAAACAATTGGGTACCAATCTTAATAACCCATCAGTTCATCCTGAACAAACACAACACACATTAACAACTACAAACAATCCTTAATTTTCTTTTTTAGTCATAAGAGGAAATATTTTATATCACATTCAAAAAAAGAGGAAATCCTTTATATCTTATTCAAAACTAAACAACATAACCCTCCCAAGTTAGACTAGACTTTCTTATTTTATTTTATTTTATTTTATTTTATTAACATGCTATCAACACCATCAGAACCAAACCTGATGGCCTTAGCAGGATGGCATTCTAAGGCGAGATTTAGAGTTTCCTCATTAGAATGGCAGAATGGACATTTAATCTCAATTTTCATATGTAAGATTGATGAGATTGGAAGAGGTCAGGTTGTCAACAATTTCCACCAAAATAAAAATTTGCCATATGGAAGCGGTGTCTTCCAGCAATGTTTCGAAGCATTAAAAGTTGAAGACACGGGAGTAAGTACAGTAGCTGTCATGATTGTATATCCATCAGTACTTGCTTTGATTATTTGCCTGTGCAAATTACTTTATCCAGTTGACCTGTTGTGGGAAACGCTAATTTGGAGATTTGACCACCCACCATCGGGGGAATACTTGACTACATTTGAGTACTTAATTAGTTTATGTGTAATTTAATTTTAAAGAATGCGTTAACTAAACTACCTTAAACTAAATCTTGAACCCTTAATAAGCCAACATCCCAATAAACATGTAAAATTTAGTGAATTGAGAATATTACCTTCTGGCATTCTTGGCTAACTGCAAGAGAGGGGCACGCAGGCTAGTAGGCGTTGTAGATGTAATGTTATAATGCTTTAAGTGACAATTCTTGCCGTGGCTTATTTCACTACATACACAGCTAGAAACGGAATGCGACGCATAGTCTTCTCTCTTTGCTTTTCGCCGTATCTATGCTTCGTGTCCTACAAAATGAGCATTATAAGAATCGTTGACATTAAGTTTACAAAATAGAAATTCATTCCCAATCTATTGTATATTGAATCCATTCATACGTTGATATGGTAATAAGGACAAGCAGTTTTATTACTGACAGGGCATGCTGAAAAAGCAACACATGCTACTTTTTCAAATGCCTACTACAGAGGATTCCTGCAAGGGGGGATTTATTGTACAATATTCTATAATATTTTGTAGGTGTTTAAATTTTTTTTAAGATCTAAAGATAAATAAAAATTATAATTATAAAAAAAATCTTTTAAATATTATAGGATGCATTAAAATCTCCTACCACAAAGAATCTTGACCTACTACCATGAAGTGGGAGTGGTACTTTCGGTGATGCTGCTGCGGAAATAACCAATAAATAAATAAATTATTCTCTCAGATGCTTAAATTATGAGGCTCTTTTTTTAATTTTAAAAATGTATATAATTTTTTCTTAAAGTTAAAAAATACACTAAACTAACGTTCTTTACAACAAAAACTAAATTAGAATTTTATTCATTTTAACCATAATATTTTATTTTTATTTTTATAATATAACTAATATTTAATATATATTTACCTAATATAAAATAAGTGGTTTTCTAAATTTAGTAAATTGTAAAATTATTTGACAAAAATATTAAAAAATATTGACAAAGTAATTTTTTTAAATTTAATTAATTTATGGGTAATTATTTAAATTTAAGAATAGAATTTGTATTAAATACATCATGATAAACATGAAAATTGTTGTAAATTTAATAAGTTTTTAGAATAAATCAAATTCATGATTTTCAACACAAAATAAGTAATATTAAAATAAATGTTTTACAAAATATGTTAATAAGTGATATTTTTAATAAAAATAATAATATTATTATCGAATGTATTTTGATTATATTTTAATTTAAAGAGGGAAGCATATATTTTTTAAATAATAGAGAGTCATGTAAGTTGGAGATATCTCATTAAAAAATAATAATTTATTGAAAGAAATCGAGAAATGACTTCACTCTAATCTAATTAATTATTCAGGCCGAAAAAATAATCAATTAGTTACTAATTACAAACATAACCACTCACATGTTCTCATGTATAGCCTTTCAATACGATTTTTTTTTTTTCACAGAAAATACAAACTGTTTACATTTTTTTTTTTCTTTGCCATTATTACAATAACAGCTTAATTTTTAGAATTTTATGATTAATAAATATAAATGTTCTTCGATTAATGGTGCAGCAAGAATTTATGGAGAGAAAGAAAGCTACTACACGTATAGCTTGAAAGAGAAAACACGAAAGGAAACTCGCTCAAACTTAGGAAAGCCCTCTAACAAAGAGAATATGTCACAAAATTTGATGGGAAGGGTACAACTGAGAATTTTGAGTTAAAAATGTTTATATTAAAAAATTTTAAAATGTAAAATTATTTGAATGATTCAAAAATTAAAATTTTAAATTGTATAGAAAGAATATAATTCAGAATTTTAAGTTAAAATTTTTTAAAGTATAAAAACTTTTAAATTAGGGTCACTTTTACAGACTTTGATTGCTTTGACACTGCTTTCTAAGTAACACTACCTATTTATAGGCTGAGGCTCCATTCCAAATCAAATGTTTTAGATATATAGATAAAAAACGAATTAAATTTAAAATCTAAACTAAATATCCCTATTTGTTTGGTTAGAAAATACAAAACAACAAACTATTCAGATTAACTGAATAATCTGCGCTTCATTATCTGAAGCTTTCAAAAGTCTAACTTCAACAACCACACATCCGAAGGGGAGGAAATTTTAGCTGCCTCATCTCAGCACCAATTTTGTAGTATTTGGCAATTTTTTTTCCTTAATTCTTGCTTTTCATTCATTAAATCACTGACCAAATTCAAAATCTAGTCTTGAAACAAGCAGAAAATTTGAAAGGAAAAAGGAAAAAAAAAAACCGGAAATAGGAGAAACAACCTTTAAAGAGCCGAGCTGATTTGACACCCTGCCGCTGTTGGTAGAGGTAAGACGCCGGGCGAGAAAGTAGCTGCAAGGAGACGCTGTCAAAGACTGAAGTCAACACAGAATGTTTTGTTGCAAACAGAAGTCATTATATCATTATATATCAGATCTTATTGATAAAAATCATGAAACAGAATCCTCTCTTCTCCTGAATAGAGAGGATCTTGGCGTCCCAATCCTCTGAGGTGAGGAACCTCAAAGTACCTCTGAAATGAGGTGAAACGTTGTGTTTTGCACGAATGAAATGAGATGTATCATAAGCCACTGTGGTTGATCAAAGCAACAACTAGAATAAAACTAGAAATAGAAGCAACGAGACTCAACGTTCCAATCCTTCCTGGACACCAGAATCCCTGTCATCCAGATCATCTAAACTAAGGAATCATGAAACACTGCGTTTTGCGTAAATGAAGTGGGATGTGCCATAAGTCACTGCTGTTAAAGCAACAGCTGGGATGAAACTAGAAATAAAGGCAACAAAACTCAGCGTTCCAAGCAGATGAGCTTCTCCTTCCCTGAAGCAATTTCCATATGAAGCCAAAAATGGAAGTCCAACAAAACGCACTGAAAGGTCATTGAAAAACCACAGAAGAAAAAGAAAAAACGCTAATTTACAAGCATATGATAACTGCAAAGAACGCGTGATGCATGAAAGGCAATACGTGAATTGCTAAATTCTGAAATTAAGTTCTCTAATTTTGTGACATATGGTTCTTTTTTAAGTAAGAGCAGAACCCAAGCATGTAAGTTACAAAGCAGGAAGTAGAAAAAGCTTATACAGCCATTCACGTAGCTGAGAAAGAAAATGAAGACCCGTGAAGTTTTAAGAAGTACCAGAAACTCCAACAAAACGGCAATTTGCAAGAACCCAAATCTGATCCCCTAAATATGCGCAAGCTATATCTGTAAAACACTTAAGTCGCCCACTTTAAATATGATTGCATGTGTCGTGCAAAGAATGGAAACACTGAAAAAAAAAACAAACGAATGAGGACAGTGGGGGGAAGAAGATATGGGGAGAGGATCGTGGCTCTGTAGCTTATGAGAAGATGACAACAAAAACAGGGGCCACGACTCATGGGTTCATTACCAAGTTTCTTGTCTTTTTGAATATTATATCATGGTGTTGTTTCTATGAAATTCAACTACCACCTCCGTTTGCCCCGGTGGCAAGCACAACGACGAAGTTGGTCGAGGTGCCCGAGATTGAAAAAGACGTTGTTTTAATGGCATGAGATTTCGCTGACTGAATGAGTGTTTTCTCACTCCTTGGTATGAAGGTGTGAATGGATTATGTTGACTTATATGTTCAACCAATTATTTTTGGCAAATAATTTTACTTATTTTTTTAATTTTCTCCCTTTTCATAAATATCAAGGATAACTTCTTATATTAGTGAAGTGGTGTTCATATCAGTCTACATCTACTTTTAAAAGACAAATGATCTTGTATATATCAGAATAAATTCGATTTTTTTTGCTTAATTTTGACAAATATTATCAGTTTTCTTTTTATTTTCCGTCTCCTAAAACTGTCCCTGTAAGAGCCGTCCTCTGTTGTGAAGACTAGAGGGAGTTTGCAGTTAGCTCACTTTTCTTTCCATATAATGATAGACTAAGTTAGGAGTAGTGGTCAAATAATTAATGATACTTCATTTGGTTTCTTAAATCAAAATATGTAGCATAGGTGAAGGGTTTATACTATTTAATTAGTAACCAGTTTGTCCAGTTCATGCATGGGCACATTTTACCCCCTTCTTTCTTGTTTCCACAATTTATACTTTGATTCATGTCTATATACTTATACGAACAATGCACCACTGCAATATACTGTTACCACGTTTATAAGAAAATAACATATATTACAGACCACAATTGAACTATTTATATGTAATATACAAAATTAAGCAATATTAATTATCAACGTATATACGTATATAATTGAATCATCATATATAAAAAAATTAATAAAATATTAGCCATAACAGTTAATGGGTAAGAAGAGGATTTAAAATATTTAATTAGAAATGACTTTGAATATCTGGGTCAACATGTGAAGACAATTTTTTTTTTTTTTAAATAGCATCATCGAACATTTTCATCATGTGATGATTGTATCTATTTCGTGATATAGAATACTTTAACAGAAGACTATTAATTTGTCTTATCTCCTTTGGTATAACAGTTAATGGTTAAGAAGAGGATTTAAAATATTTAATTAGAAATGACTTTGAATATCTGGGTCAACATGTGAAGACAATTTTTTTTTTTAAATAGCATCATCGAACATTTTCATCATGTGATGATTGTATCTATTTCATGATATAAAATACTTTAACAGAAGACTATTAATTTGTCTTATCTCTTTTGTTATAACAGTTTATGGTTAAGAAGAGGATTTAAAATATTTAATTAGAAATGACTTTGAATTTCTGGGTCAACATGTGAAGACAATTTTTTTTTTAATAGCATCATCGAACATTTTCATGATGATTGTATCTATTTCATGATAAAAAAATACTTTAACAGAAGACTATTAATTTGTCTTATCTCTTTTGTTATAACGTCACCACAATGAAGAGTTGATTAGTGTTTGGATCGTCTGCAATAATCTATATTACTGTATGTCGTGTAGAAGTTTTTTTTATGAATTTTTTTTACGGACTGAAATATGATGTAAAATACTAAAAAATTGTAATTAAGAAGATAAAAATTTTAATTATAAGAAATAATTATATTTTAAAATTTTAACTATATAGTATAGTTAAAAATTTTTAAAATATAATTTTTCTTACACTTAAAATTTTGTTTTCTCAATTATAATTTTTTAAACATCTTATATCATATTTTAATCTTTAAAAGAATAATAAATAAATAAAGCCTCAAAAGAGGCTACTATACTGTTTACAATACTGGGATTAACGTAGGCGATCTGAATTCAATTGATTAAAGCCTATGGAATCATATAATATATATATATATATATATATATATGATGCAATTATTTTAAAAAAAATTACACAGTTTTTTAACTTCTATCTCCTTCATTGATTAAATTTAAGAATGATGCTTTTATATTTTTTGTGATAATATATTATTTAATTATGATACAATAATTATTTAATATTATTAAATATAAATATTATTTTATTTATTTTAATGAATGTATTACTATAATCATACTTATTAATTACACAAAAATTAATTTAATTCCTTTAAAAATTAGTAATTTATAAATAAGTTAATATTTTAAATAATTATTTAATAAAATATTATATTATATTTAATAATTAATTACATCATAAATATGAAACATAATTTTTTGGAGAATATAAGATGATCACTCCAAATTTAAAAGGAGAAAATATTGTGGCAGCCAGCCATGGCTAATAGTTGTCGATGTTCGATGCGAGGTTTGATTTGAAACTTTCTCATTGTTAGACATATAAAATACCCTAATAGAAGACTATTATGTGTCTTTTCTATTGTTGGTTTAATAATACGCCCGTGAGGATGATATTCTTCTCCTTTATCCCCTCTTTTATTAATTTCATTTATAAATTTGAAGTATGTAGACAAGAAATTAGTTAAGTTGGTCTACCGTAATTTGTTTATCTGAACTCAGTGTACTTTGTTGTGTTATATTTGTGATTGAATGAATTTTCATTGAGCAAAAAAAAAAAAAATCTTTCCTCTTTTTTTTTTTTCCTATAATCAATGCCACCAAAATGGAGAGTTAATTAAAGCTTCTAGTTTTTTTTTTTTTTAAATATGATGCAATATGAAAGGATGTACACAGTGTTTCAACTTGCTAAAAAATATGATGCACTCTGTAAGTAAAGGATTTATTAATTTTTTTTAGTTATGATGATTTAATCAATCCATCATCAATACTAAAATATATATAAGTTAAATTCAAAAAATATTGTCAATAAATTATAATTGAAGTAAGGTATTTTTTGGTTTGTATTTTTTCTTTTTTCTTTATTTTCTTCAAAATTTCCCTCCCTTTTTTCAAAATTTGCCCAGACACTTGCGAAAAAATATGATGCATTCCACAGGTAGAGGATTTATTAATTTCTTATTTGTGATGGATTCAATATCGTTGTACATAAGAAATTGATAAAATATTAGCCATCACACTCAATGGTTTGGTAGAGGATTTATAATATTTAATTAGGAGCGAATATGAATTTCTGGGTCAGCATGTGAAGCCAATTTTTTTTATAGCATCATCGAACATTTTCACGCGATTATTGTATCTATTTGATGATATAAAATACTTTAACTGAAGACTATTAATTCGTCTTTTTCTCTTTTGTTATCATGCCGCCATAATGGCGGGTTGATTAAAGCTTATGGATTTCTTTTTTTGATAAAAAAAATGAATGATCCATTTATTAAAAAAAACTTGCACAGTTTTTTAACTTCTTCCTATTTCATTGGTTAAATTTGACAGAGATGTTTATATGTTTTCATTAATATTATGTTCTTTAATCCGATATAATAATTATTAAATATTTTTAATATAAAATAATATTTTATTTATATTAATAAATTTATTATTATAATCATATTTATTAATTTTACAAAATGAAATTAGTTATTTTATAAATTATAAATTATTAAATAAATAAAGAATTTAAATAATTATTTAATAAAATATGATTCTATATATTTAATAATTAATTACATCATAAATAAAAAATATAATGTTTTTTAGAACATTAATTCATCACTCCAAATTTGCAAGTGAAAAGCATTGTGACAACCAACTGTGGCCAATCGTTGGTTTGACAATTTTGCCAAGTTTGATTTGAAACTTTCACATTATTAGATATATAAAATAACTTAATAGAAGATTATTAATTTGTTTCTTCTCATTAATTGTTGGTTTAATGATGTTCTCATCAGAATGGGACCCTTGTCTCCCATTCCAACTTTTATCAATTTCATCTATAGATTTTGAAGTATATAAACAAGGGATTAACTAAGTTGTCTAATGTTGTGTTTGAATGAATTTGCGTTGGCCAAAAAACCAAAATTTGTCTTCCTTTTTTTTTTTTAGTGCATGTTTAATTCAGCTTTTTCTTCTTTCAAACTATAATTTTGGATAAAACAATAAATTATAATTTTTATATTTTGTGGGTTACAAACATGATTTTCTCACCTTCCATCGCTAAACCAAATATGCACTCAATCAATGCCATCAAAATAGAGAGATGATTAAAGCTTACGTTTTTTTTTTGTAACAAAAAGAAATATGATGCATTTTGTAAGTCGTAAATGTAGAAGGCCCAATGTAGGGTAAAATAAATCTTCTCTCATGCATGTGGGAGAGAATTTGAATTGTTTAGATATGTTTTTTAATTTTTTAAAAACAAAAGAATTTAAAAGAAAAAGAAAATTTAAAATAAAAATTTTTAAAAATAATATTTAAAAAATCTGAATATAAATTCTCATGTGCGTCAATTCATTATGGGGGAAGCCAAAACTTGCACCCCAAAAATGATGTCAAAAAAATTATAAAATAATAAAATAATATTACAAAAATAATTTTTCAGTTTATCATATCTTAGATGAGATTCTTTGTGTACATTTCCATGAAAGATGGGCATTTCAGAGCAATTGAATATAAGAGCAATTCTTACATATATTTAGTATGTTTCATTATTTATACACTTAATGGTTAAAATTTACTTTACACATAGATCTCACTTATTCTGTGCATAGATTCTACCTGTATAAATTTAATTTTGGCTCTTGATCTTTTTGAATGCACCATGTTTCAGGTGCACTTACAAATTTTTTTTGCATATAATGGAAGGTAGGAAGATGGACATCCCAATTTTTTAACTAATTTTTTTTTTTATAATTATTATTTGATATTATTATTTAATTATTAAAAAATAAATATATTATGAGTATATTTTATCTATAAAATTATTCTTTTATATTTAATTTTTTGCATATTAAATAGATACTATTTCCATTGTTGCTTAGATGGATTTTTCACTCCTTCAGATAGCACAATGGAGTTTCCTCCCTAAATGGACTCAGCTGTTACAGAATCAACCAGATATGCGCGATATAGTAATTTTATATCCATTCCTTTCTACACAGTATTTTTTCCAATTAACCAAACGAGGCATAATTGTTTTGCTGTGGGCTTCATATTCGAGGATTCTTAAGGTCTCCATTCTTAGTTGCAAAATTACTTAGGTATATTGAGTGTGTTTGGTTATTTAAATTAATAACAGAAAACTACATGCACGTATTATGACTTCGATTTTAAAAAATACTTGACATAATAATAATTATTTATTAATTTAATTTATAAAATTAATATATAGAGTATTTATCTTTTAAAAATGGGTCAGTGTCAATGTTCTGTGACGCACTAATTAGGCGTTGTAATTTATGAGGATTGTACGCCTTAATTTGTTTTCGTCAACAAATTAGGAAAATTATAGCGTCATTTAGAGCATTGATCACACATTTTTGGGTACATGTATAATTACATGAATTCACATGTTCCCGATATATGCTTCAATTTTATTAGTCGTATAGTTAATGATATTGGGAGTTAAATGGGTAATTAAATGTGCAAACTATCTAAATGAACCCAGTTAAATAGAAAGTTAAATTGCTTCTGCTTTACGCATTTTCTTATAAAACATCCATTAAATAGTGGTAAAAATAAGGTAACAAATAATTAAAAAGAATAAAACAGCAATTGCTTAACATGAGCATTGTATCTTCAGATTTTTTGTATTGAGTAAATTATATTATCTTGAACAAAATTACATTTAATTTTTTGTATTTTAAAATATTACTTAATTTTTATATTTAATATATATTATAAAAATTATTTTCTTTTATTTATTTTTAATCAATAAAATTATTTTTTTGGCATAAAATGATAATATAATTTTCTTTAAACAATATAATATGTTAAAGCTAACAAGGACGCACCTAAAGGGGGTGCCCCCCATCGCCATGCTCCTGCACGGTGGATTAGAGGTCACTAAGAGAGTGGGAGAGATACCATAGACTGAACGCCCCTCTCATTTGACCATATTATTAAATGGTCTCGGTTCGCACATGGTTTCTTATATTATGATTAGACTTGGCCCAAAGTTTGTCTAGCAGTTTGATTTGAAAAATAAATAAATAAATAAAAATTTAAAAAATTTTGATAAAAAGATTTATTTTTAAAAAGTCTAAACATAAAATAAATTAAACTTAAACTTTTTTAATTTTAGTCTGTGTTTTCGACTTATATTATAATTATTTTTATATATTATTAAGTTAAAATATTATTTATAACTACAAATATAAACAAAAAAATATACAATGCATATGATTATTATTATTTTTTAATTCTTACTTATTACATAATACCTTATTAGGAATAAATTATAATTAAAATAAAATTTTATTATTTTATATGTATTCTAAGTTGTTTAAATGTTTTGTAATTTTTTTTGGCTATTTATTATTTAAAACAAAAGAAAAATGAGTCTAACAAATAATAAATTAGAAATATTCGATATTTAAAAATTACAAAAAGATAAAACAAAATAAAAAAATTAATTTTTTTTAAATAGGTTGAGTTGGGCTCAATCAATTTTTAACCAAGTTTAGGCCTAAATTTTTTTACAAATATTTTATGAATTTGACTCGTTTTTAAACAAATTCAACCAATAATCATATCTAATTATGATTTAAAACCATGGTTATGCATCAAAAGTTTGATCAATACTAGGGTATAATAACCAATAAAATAAATAGAGTAGAATAATTAATAAGTAACAGAGAAATAGCAATAATAATAATAGATTGTATTGAAAATATAATTTCTATAAATGTTAGGTGTTTAACTTTATTGTTAGAATGTTTCACCTAGAAAGAAATGTGTGTTTTGAATAAAATTTTATTAGTGATTTCAAAATTCAGTTTCACATAAAAATTTATATGTGTGTGTGTGTTATATTACATATAACTTGTTATAGATGGGCATTTTTTATTCATCTTGTAAAATTATTAAAAGAAATTATATTTTAGTGATATACGTTTAAAAAAACTATTGAAAAGTTTACTTTAAAGTGATAAATATTAATAAAAATATATGTTAAAAAAGGTAGGTTAAATATCTACTTTTTAGTTTAAAATTTTTTATATCCATAAACCTGTCGCTTTTTTTCTCTAAATTTTTGTCTCCCCCCAATACTTCAATCATAAATTCATCCTTATTGGCTAGACTAAGGTTCGTTGTTTATCTTTTATCATAATTTCAACACCAACAATATCAAATATCAAGAAATTGAATAATGTTTTTTAAAACAACATATATTAAACATAACTTATCTAAACTTTGAGAGAGATGTGTGTAATTTATTATTTTATTTTAACATTGATTTTAAATAACAAATGTACTTATATTTTAATTTTTGTAATGGCATATTTATGCAATATTATTTTAATAACATAATAAAATTTAATTGTAATAAGATAACATTTCAATCCCTTTTAGGAAAAAAAATAATTTGTTGGTAATGTTATAAACAAAAAAGAAAAATTTAAAATTCTTATAACGTAATGCAAATTTCACTAAAATCAAGTAAATTGTATTAAGCTTTCTTTCATATCCCTTTAGAATTCATGCTTTCAACCATAAATCATTATTGTGTATTAAGCTTTCTTTCAATACAAATTTAAACTTTCTCGTGTCCTTTCTTCACCTGAGCACTCAACGTACATACATTTTTATTAGGAACAAAAGTAGCTATATATGCATACATATTGTATAATATAACAAATTATATTACAAAGACAATATATTTGAGTAAATATTTCATCTATGATTTAAAAATTTGGGTTAGATACATGTACATTTCTATCAAACAAAACCTACAATTTATAAAAATTATTAATTAACCATAAATACATGTGCAATTAAATAATCTATTTATATATACTTGATGCTAAACATCATTGAATAGATTTACAAATGATGGAGTAGTTTGACAATACTTATAAGATGAATTCAAAAACTGATGAAATTGACTTCTTGGTAGAGTATAGGGAGCATTTTCATTACTTGAAAGGTCCTATAAATCAATGAAACATAATTTTTCATTAATAAAAAGCCTAAGGTTCAAAAATAAAAATTTACTTTACTAACATTGATTTATAACCCTCTATATCTTTTTCAATGCTTGGTTCCAAAACATTAACACTTTTACATGTCCCTACATTAAATCATAATTAAAACCAAATGTGTGTTAATGGTGATGAAATTATATATATATATGATAAATATATGTAATTTAAAATTAGTACCTTACTACTTGTACTTCTCATGTCTATTTATTTATTAGAATTACTATCTTTAATATTTGGTATAAATTTAGAATCTAAAATAATACAAAAAGGTATCCAAGCATATAATAAGATCAAATTATGAGAAAAAAATTAAATAGTGAAACAAAATTAATAATACAAATTGAATTTAATTTTTTTAAAAGAATTCATTACCTTTTCTTTTATTAGTAATTTGCTTTTTGGGAGTTTTTTTCCAAAAATTATTTCATTCCACCTAGCGGTCCTTTGCCTTTTATGATTGGTAGATCTTGAATTGATATATGACTTAATAAATATAATTAGTCTTCATAAATCAATACTTGTGTTGGCACTTATTTTCCTCCATTATCAAAAGTTGTGGCAGATTATTTTATTTCAATTTGAATCTCTTCTTTTGCTTTTGCAACCAATGTAATGCAACTTTATAAACTTCAAAGGATAAAAAGCCTTTTGTTTAAATTTCTATCACCTCATGACAAAGTTTACTATTTCTTCAAGTTAAATGAAATTGACAATCTTCTTATACATACTTATCCTTTCCATCAATAACTCTTTCAAGTTTGGCAAGTCTCTTTGTCCATCATTTTAGCACATATTGACTTGGTAAGTTTTGACAATTTGTTATAATAAACACTTTCAAAATATGCCTGCACAAAATTCTCATAAACTCAAATTTCCCACAACTTTATTTTAAGCTACATAATTTTTTTAAACTTTGAATTATGTGCAAATGACTCCTTTAACCTTCAAAACTTGACAATAAACTATCTTAAACTATTAAATTTATGCAGATAAATCATTATTGTTAGTTTGTTTGTTATTCCACTAACGAAATGTGATCCGTTAAATGTGTTATTTGCTTATAATATAAAATTTAAAAGAGTTATCTAAATATAACCTAAAATTTAAGGAGGTTATTTACAAAAAAATAAATTTTAAAGAGATTCATAGTCACTAATGTGTCATGCTTTGATAGTGAAATAACAAACTAACTAATGACAAAAAAGTTATCTGCATAAATTTGAAAGTTTAAAGGTTCATAGTCAAATTTAAAGGTTGAAGAGGTTATCTTATATATGACCCAAAGTTTAAGGGGGTTCTGTGCAATTTATCTTACATTTTATAATAGAATCAATTGAAAACATTTTCACTATATAAGAATTATCTTCTTCTCTATTAACCAAACATTTATGGGAAATTATGATTCCTTCATCTTCATACTTCTCAAACATATAACATAAACAATTAATTAAATCATCTTAAAACTTTTGCAATATTGTTGATGTATACAATTTAACTACCTTTTCTTTAATTTTCATATTTACCAGTAATGAAGGCAAAACTTGATTCATATTGATGGAGACAAAACTTGATTCATCTTCATACTTGTTTATACCATCGCTTCTTTGAGTTGTAAACATATCTGCACAAAAGAAAAATCATGCAAATGCACTAGAACCCATTTCTATCTTTTACTATACATTTGTTGCATCCAATAATTTTTTTTTCTACATTGTATTTATTTAATGGTGTCATCCAACCAATTTCAAACTCATCAATTGTCTTAAATCCCTTTTCATAATTGGAAAGTAATTGCCAAAGTTACAATGCCTATGATATAAATGGTCCAAATGCTTTTTAGCATTTTGAAACACATGCATAAGAAAATGCAATGGATTGTAGTAGGCAAAACATATATAATTACCTCTATAATAGCTAAGTCTTTATTGATAAAAATTACTTTAAGATGAACTGCTTACATTGTTTTCTTCTACATTTGAACTGCCTGTACAAATTAAGCTGTGATTTCATCTAATATTAGTGCACAACTAAACAACATTGTTTGGTGATAATGGTTTACAAAAGGTTTTTATTGGCTTTTTTGTTTTAGCAATGGTTTAAATTGCTGTTAAAACCTTTAATCATTGTTTCCAAAAACCACAATTAAACCATCTGTCAAGAAGGATTTAACCACGATTTTTATTAATTATAAGGACTATTGCAATTAAACCATGATTTAACTATGATTAAAGAACTATGGTTAAGCCATAGTTTAAATGCATTTTAGGAATTACAGTTTAATTGCAATAAAAACAACTACAGTTAAATATTGCATAAGTCTTAGCAACAATTTCTTATTCTTCAAAGAAAAAAAAAAACTATAGCAAAAAATTAAAAACAAAGTAGACAACTCGAAGGCTTAGTGATCAAAACTCAATTCTTCTTATGATTACAATTTCCATGAAGTTAGTAAGTTTAAGCATAACATTCCTCGTAAGCACAAATGGTAAATTTTCTACATTCAATTAACATGTTGCCAAAAGCATGCATACCTACTATAGAACTACAAACATGAGGAAGAGGAATATAGGACTTTACTTTTTAAATGCAAAACCTACAATCAACTTAAAAAAGTTGCATAAAAGGTGCATTATAGAGCATTTAAATAAATTTAAAGTCTTAACCCTAAAATTCATAAAAATGGCCCTAACAATCTTATAATTCTTAGAGCACTTGAATAATTCTTATCCATTCAAACTTGAGGAAGCAATATATGGAGAGAAAATTTAATAGTAATCAATCATTAATTAACAAAACCAAGAGGAAGAAACTAGTTGTTATTGCCTATGTAAAAGTGATTGGATTTTAGGTCATCAATAAACTTAATAAGATTGACTAGTTTAGGATATTCTAACATTTTCATAATGAGTACCTAGAAAGAAGGAATTTATGTGTCTTAACCTATTGTAGGGGAAAGAGGGGGGAAAACAACAGCTAAACAATTGAGTTATAAAAGGCATGCATATCAAAATAGTTAGGCTCAATAAATGACTAATTGCATCCTTAGCTAAAGTACACGCATTTGCTAGGGTCTTTGATGGAAAGTAGTACCATGATCATTTATCTTTATTTTCTTTCTTTTTCTTCCTTTAGAGTTTTTAACAAAGAACTATCATGGCACAATAGTTCTTTTCAACCTCCCAATAGTAAACAAAGAAAAAAAGTCTATAAATTTTTCTTTCAGCCACGCAATATTTCAGTTAACTATCTAGGTTACACTTCGTAACTATTAGAATTAGAAATACTATCTTTTCAATACAACACCTCTGTTACACAAACCATGCCCAAATTTGATACAATCTATATTGCACAAATATGCCTAAAATAGGGTTGTACTTGTATCAAAGGTGTATCTAATATGAATATGTGTACCATACAAGTATTTTTTTTTTCTCTTAGATAGGTGCATATCAAAACATTTCAAAATGCACTAAAATGATGTCAAAATAGTTAGGACCTAAATGATGCCATTTCATCCTCTCTTTTTTTGCCTTTTCCCTTTTGCTATAAATCCTTAGCACAACCTACTACATTTCTTCTTTAATCTTCATTATGTCTCTTTAATCTTTGAATTTTTCATCATATGTGGTTTGGCTTCTCCATTCAAGCCTTTTGTTGTCATTTTGTCATTCATCATATGTTATGCAATGTGCTTTAGTTCGTGGTGGTTCATTTTGTAGCATGTTTTTATTGTCATTTCATCGTTTGCGTTCCATCATGAAGCTTGGTTCATGGTGGTCCATTGTGTAGCATGTTTGCTTCATTGTAGGTGGCTCATTTTCCATTGTTTACTTCATTCTTGGTGGTGTAATTCTTCATTCTTGTTAGGTATGCTAATCTACTTCATTCTTATTGGTTCTTGTTGGGTCATTCATTATCATGTTGATTGATTATTTCTCCATTAACTATTTTTTATTATAATTTTTATTTTGAATCATGTTGGGTTTATGGTTGCTATCTATGAATGTTTAATTGGTTGTAATAGCTTGCTTGAATAGCTAATATCTATAGTGAAAAATTCTAATTATAGTAGCACTCGAGCTTTAGCTCAATATTGTTTTACTAATGAATTTTAGAAAAAAGGAACTCTTTTATAGGCATATGTGATTTTAGTAAGTAGAAATAAAAAAAGGATAAGTTGTTTATCTTGGTCGAAATAAGTATTAGAAATGTAATTTTTGTAATAAAAAATATTATAGGCCTTATTATAGAATTAAATGGCATTTGTTAAGAGTATTTGGCAAGAGGATTACAATGTGGTCAAAAGTTGATTATAGTTGTTTAATTGAAATGACAAAAATGCAAGAGAAGACTGATTGTAGATCAAAGCAAAAACAAATGTCATTACCATCACTAGCTGTATACAAGTCTCTTTTAAATCCAAATGACACTATATGTTTTGAAAGTCAATACAATTTAGGGGAAAAAAAGCTTTTAGTACTTTGGAAAAAGGTTTTAATCAAGGAACTAAGGAGAATTTGTGTGGTGAAATTGCTTGAACGTTTTTATTTCAATGGATTGTCTTTTAATTTATCATATAATTCCTATTTTATTAGCTCATTTAAAGATGAAAATGGTGAAGAAATGGAGAGAAAGGAAAAGAATAAGATGGTTCAAATGTTGGGAATTTCTAAATTAGGTTTAAAAAAGTCAATTATAGCAAATATTTGATCCATTTATTGTTTTTTTTAATAAGAAATAGAGTATTATTCAATTACTTCACAAAAGTATGAGGCTTGGCCATAGTAGTTTTTTTTTTTTTCCAATAAGAAAAATAACTGTTAAGGAGGATGATTTGAGGTTCTACTATTTAAAGGCAATGTCTCCTTAATATATGTATATATATATATAATATTTATTTTACTTAAGTTGGTAAAAGTTAAAAGTTCCATTGAAGGAGTTATAAAATCAAAATTCCTTTAAAGGATTATAGGAAAAATTATCATTAAAGTTTTCAAAAATTATCACTCATACTTTTTAAAATTACAACATGATCTTTTCGATGTTACAAGAGGTTTTCACTAGTGATAACTTTAGAAAACACAATTATTAATTTTCAAAAACACTAGCTGTAACTTTGATTCTTTAAAAGAATTTTGATTTATAAGATCCTTTAGTGTTATTTTTACCAACTTATGATACTTATATATAATTTTTCCCTTACAATTTGTCCTTTTAAGATTTTAAAGTCTTAAATAGATATTTTTAAATACATAGTTGTTTCTTATATTAATCATAAAAGTAAATTTTATAAAACAAATAAAATATAATCAGACATATTAAAACTTTCCCAAGGAGCTTCTTATCTTTATTATCTAAGAATGACTAAATTCTTACTATTTCACAAAATCTCCCTTTTTTGTTTTTTGTTTTTTTAACTATACTTGTTACTCATTGTGAAAATAGAACTTCATAATAAAATAAAATATAATTTTTTTTGCAAATAATTTGGTTGTTTATATTAGAAAGGAAATTGTAAAAAATTTCACTATAAAATAGATTATAGATGAACTCTATTTAATTAATGATAAAGAAGAATAATCCTAATGACTAATATATATTATATCACTTGTAATATAAACTTTGTATTTAAATAGTTATATTTATTTTGATGTTATTATATTTCTTTTACTTTTTATTATGTTTTTGTTTTTTAATTTTAGTAAATTTTAATATGATATTAATTTAATAGATATTTAAAACTATATTTTTAGTAATTTTTAGTAATTGTATTAAGTATAAATTTTTGCTCGTTATAATTTTTTTTTAGTTTCATTCTTAGTTGTTGAAGATATATTTTGACACTTTTTTTAAGAATAAATTTCACATACCTCCCTTGAATTTTGCTAATATTATATACATTTTTTTATTTTTAAAATATACACAAACTTCTTATAAAACTAAAATTTATCCTACACTTTAATCTAATTTTAAAATTTTCTACTAAAATACCATTTATTAATTTAAATACAATTTTTAATTTAAAAATTAATAAATAATATTATAGTAAAAATTTTTAAAATTAAAATAACATGTAAAATAATATTTTGTCTTAAAAAAAGTTTATGTATATTTTAAAAATAAAAACATTATATAATTTTAACGAAATTTAAGAAATATTAGTATAATTTATTTTTTTTAATATTCTTGTTTTCCATTCCCAATGAGCAAATCCCTTGCTGAAGATATATGGTGACACTTTTTTTAAAAAATAAATTCTTGCTTTCCGTTCACTAAATCATTAAGCAAAATCAAGATCTAATCTTGAAATAAGTAGAAAATTTGGGGGGAAAAGAAAAACCAAAAATAAGAGAACTTAAGAAACGCTACAAGGAGCCGAGCTGATGTGACGCCCTGCCGTTGCTGGTGAAGGGAAGACGCTGAGCGAGACCGTGGCTGTCGATACACTAGACAAAGTCTAAATGCTTGGTTAAGTAAAAATATAAGGCCTAAAACCTAAAGCTTGTTTAACTTTATTTTATTTTATTAAATAACTTTTATTGATATTTTTAATATAAGTATACCATTATATATCAGAAAAATGTAGCTCTCAAACTATGAGTATCATGCATAATTGCATACAAGTCTCAAGACAGTTGTTGACCCAATACCGAAAGGAGGACGAAATACAGCTTCAAAATGAACAAAAGTTCATAAAATGTTGTTGCGAGAAAGCACTTTTTAAAAAAGTTGTCCGTCGAAAGCCAAGGTGACGAACGGCGAAAAGTGCTTTAAAATGTCAAGTTAAAGCCCGTCGCGGTTATGATTTGTCTGTCACTAGTAGCGTCCCCTGTGCATACCTTCATGAATTGCCCAAACAATCATTGACACGAAATTCTAACATCCCAATCAACTGGAAATCTAGGGCATTGACAAATATTCACAATAAGTACTTTTTTTTCCTCCTTGCTATTGTATTACTCAGCAATTAGATAAATTTACTTAAAAATAAATAAACAAACAAACCCCCTCCCCCCAAATCATGCCTCCCTCTCTACTTTCTTTATAATTGAGGGGTTTTTGTGAAAATAAAATTGAGAAGATTAGTTAAGATTTTTAAAAATTAAAGACAATGAGTTAACAAACATAATATATAAATATTTGAGGTTAAAATGTGAATATAATAAAATAATTTTTTTTGTTACCTAGAGTTATTTTTATAATTTTTATTTTATCATTTAATCATTATGTATTTTCACGTCAATATCATCTCTCCCAATAAGTAAAAAAGAAGGGCACACAAAGCGCCAGCAATTTTTCTAATGCAATATAGTACAATGAAGAGTGTGGCAGAGAAATATCTTAATGGGATCAACTTTTCTCTTTTCATTCCATTTGACCCAATGGCTTTTGTTGAATGGATAATGGATTGCCATCCTAAGGATTCCAATCCATTGTGAGACAATGTGAGGAGGTCTAGAATTTTTTCAAAATAAAAAAAAAAAAAAAATAGCTTGTGAGATACTATAGGTTGTAATGTTTGGATCTTCACTGCAAAAGATCCAATTGGATGAATAAGCGGAGAATCACAATGGATTATAAAAAGTTAACCCTAAATATTAAAGTTATGTGGATCCAAAGTTGCAAATTCGTTCTTGTTTATCTTTGGGCTCGTAACACTGTTCTTGGAAATAGAAAATTATGGACCCAATATTTTTTGGGCCAACAATCACGGAACCAATATTTAAAACATTTCTCTTTCATTAAAGCAAATGGGCCCGAAGAGTCGACTTCTGTTCACCCTTTTGGACATGGTAAAAATTCTGGCCATTAACGTATATATACGCTTTTTTAGAAAAACTGATCAGTTGATAAAGTGCAAGTCCA
Organism: Erythrophleum fordii; assembly: GCA_032878935.1. Classification (NCBI taxonomy): domain Eukaryota; kingdom Viridiplantae; phylum Streptophyta; class Magnoliopsida; order Fabales; family Fabaceae; genus Erythrophleum; species Erythrophleum fordii. The sequence goes on from JAVQMF010000035.1 coordinate 439,144, forward strand.
AAATCATTTTACCCAAATATTAATACTTTACAAATTAATTCAGAGAAATAATTTTTGGCCCAATATTCAAGAAAATTCATGGCAAATAGTAAACTAATTTTTCAGCCGGAGTAAGATATTTCAAAATTCTTGTAATTTAAATGATCGGCATAATTAGCAATTCATTATTAAAACCTTTTATCCAACACAGAATACTGCTTGTTGGGCCCGTTCCTTCTCTCTTTATGTGGTTGCAGCTGATCAAACAAAATTTCACTCGCATCACACGAACTATAGTTCACATTTTCATATTCTGAGACAAATTCAGGACTAGCACAATAGGAAGGACAAATACAGTGCATTTACGTAAACCAGTGAACGGAGAGTTAGTTCACAAAGTGACAAACCACTTTCCAACAAAATCCTAAAAAATCATTTGATATGCATAATTATTACGATGAAAATAAAAATTTTAAAAAAAGTGATATTGAAGTATCTTCAATCTAAAATAATAATAAAAATAATAAATACAATTAAATAATGATTAAAAAGATATAATAGATATTATAAGATAAAAAATATTTTTCCATGAACTATGCCAAATAATTTGTAATGCAACCTATTCTTCATGTATAAAAGGCCCTTCCCATACCTTGTCATTCTTCTGTGTGTCAAGAATTCTGCCAAAATCTGATAAAATTGTTTCACTAACAAGGCATTGTCCGTGTGTGATAGAATGAGGAAAGCTACAATATTGGCACAACAAAAAACTCCCACCATATTGCATTTTAATTTCTAAAATGTAATATGTCCGACAATAATTTTATATTTTGTGCATTGCATTTCAAACTTCACATTTGTCAGAAATGTAAGATTTGTCCCCACACTAATTAAATGTTTCCTAAATGATATATTATTTTGAAAAGAAAATAAATGCACTACAATTGCTCATCATCGAAGTATCAATTCCCCCAGCAATTTTTGTTTATTGAATATGCCACCAAGCCTCACAATTCAGTTCATACTTGTTCAAAATATGTACTTTTAAATCTTTACTTTTTACTAACTCTTTTATTTTTTCTTTCACAAAGACACAAGATGTGGGGAGTGAAAAATAAAGAAATAAGAAAGATAGAATTCCAATTCACTTGTATCAAAGTCTCTTTAACACGTGTTTAATAGATGGTGTTTAATAGATGTCATTTGAGTCAAAAATTTTAGATATTGTTCCAAAAAATTTTAAAAAGATGATTTATTATTAAAAGAAAAAAAAAAAACAAAGCTTCTTTTATTTAAAAGAAGAAGTTACCAAATTGCAAGCCTGATAACCTTGCAGGCTAGCTCCTCTATTTTTCCATATGTAAAAGATGCTTCCATAAAAGTCATGGAGGCGTCTCTCCTCTTTTTCCATCTTTTTCTTCATCCCAACATAAAATTGAACATCATTGGCCAAAGAAAGCATAATTGAAGAGCAAGTTATCGAATGACCATAAATATGTTACAGATTCAAACCAGGAAGCTTGTTGCATTTGGACAAAATAGGAAGCATTCTCTGAGGAGCCACAGTGACTTTAAGGAAACACAATTATATCATGGCTATCTGTCATGGTCATTCATTGTTTCCCTGTTTATTGTCTAACTTCGCTTCTAAACCACTGTCTGGGAAAGCCATTTTCTCTCTCCGTGTCAAAAAAAATCAATGGGTGGGCCCCACCTAAATTGAAAACCGGAATGAAAAAATATGGAACATGGCCCCAATATCTTTAAAAAATGTCTTTATATTGAACGGACATGTTCATATAGCTGGAACGTATCCTAGCGAAACTCTATAAAGACAAAATTTACACTTAATTTTTAACTATTTATCATTAATTTTTTAATAAAAATATGGCAAACATGTATATAGACGCACACAAACACACTTGATTGGTAGTTTCTATAACCCCTTTCATAATTTAAATTCAAGTTGATAAGAATGCTTCGTGGGCGCACACAATTTTTTATTTTTTGCAACTTTCCACATAATTATGCCTGCTTTTGTGACTTAACGATCTAAATGGATTCTTCACTCCCATTCCACCTGTTGAGTCAATTTGAGCACTCTCTTTAAAGATGTTTTTATTTTATAAAATTTTTACATCAAGCTCATTTTCATGGCTTCATATTATCAATTTCGTTTCTTCATCGGTTTTATTGTCCTATTTGTAGTTAGTTACTTAATTTTTATTTAATTAATATATAATTTTCTTTATCAACAATTAAAATAATAAGTTGAAATGAGAAATTAAGGAGCAAGCACATGTTTTAGTTTTGCTGATCACTCCTCATCACCGCCAGTAACGTGGCTTAGGGTATAGTGGTCTCAGCGATGCCCTACAACTATGAAGGTCCATTGGGCCCTATACATTATAACCAATCAAAATCTACCATGTGGACTCTATGCTTATGCCGCAATCAGCGTTGTCAAGAAGCGACAACTGTGATTACTTGGGAGGCGGTGGCACTCATTGGATCTATGCCACGTGTCCAGTGATGCGTTGGATCCCACGAGGCCACCTTGTTTTTTAAACGTTGCCGTAAACACACTATCTTTATTCTCTCGTTTCTAGGACCTTCTGAACTTCCATATACAAGCTTTCCTCAAAGCAAAGTTTCATTCGCTTTTCATTCTCTCCAGAGAAATTCTATCTGCAAAAGTTTATTTCTGAAGCTGGGTATGGCTGGATTTGAGCAGCAGGTGAAGGAGCGGGCCAAGGAGTTCAAGATTTTGTTAAAGAAGGGGGTGAAGCTCGTCGGAGATTCATGCAAGAAAGGGTGGAACAAAGTCAAGCATATGAAACGTTGATTGTAAGCCTTTAGGGCCTACCTCACTCTTCGATTTTTATATTATTAGCTTTTGGTTTCAATGTAAAAATTGTGAATCTGTCTCATTCCCCCCTATATTTGTGATATAATTTTGAACTTCCTGGAGTGCTTGCGTTTTTGTGCTTTTTTTTTTTTTTGTAATTTAATCATAGATTTCCTGTGTTGGTGTTTAATTTTGTTTACAGCGAGTTGAAGTTTAACATCTTACTGATTCTGTTGAATTCATTTATATAATTTTTCTATCCCCTTTCTTTTTGTGTGCGGACGGTCTCAGAAATTTGTAACATTTTTGGCTGAAAAGAAAAATAGTATGTGTTTTCCCTTGTCCCTTGTTGCTTTCTGAATTAGGTTAAAACTCGGGAAACTTAGACTGAGCTTAAGACTTCAGAGAATCATCCTGAATGCATACTGGATATTCTACATCACGTCTTGAAGAAAAAATGTTCACCAACGCTGGAGATTTGAAGCCATACCTTCTAAAAGATTTGGGGAGAAGATTTGAACTTGATAATTTCAAATACGCCCCTTCTTTTTTTTTTTTTCCCCCTTTTAATTGAATTTTTGACATTATTTATTCATTCCACCTGAACTACCTTAGGTGGCTTAATACACACAAGTAAATAGCGTTCCTTTGGAGGTTGAACTTGATGCTAGCTATCTCTACTTGAAGCAAAAGAAAATAAGAAAACCTTGCTATGCTCTCTTTAAAAGCAATCGTATAATATATTGCTACTAGCAGAGAACTAATTCCAACTACTTTAGACGTCAGTGGGGCTTGTTAGATGCTCAATATTGAGGGACTGTTCTGTATTTTGCCTGTTTTCAAGTAGCATGCCATCATTACCACCCATGGATTTGCTGTATGCCAAACTCCGATGGTCCATTAAGCGTTGGACCTTGGTGCATCCGGATGGGTTCAGGAACCCCCATTCTGTCAAAATTATGATAATAGTCTAAATTCTTAACACGAAAGCCACAAGATACCAGCATCTTTGTGAGCACAAGACAGTATTAACATAGTAAATGGTTGCAGTAGGACTGTTGTACTTGGCACGAAAATATTTTGATTCCCATAAAAATCTTCATTTAATCACTTTTTTGGTCCCAACATTTAATCATCTTTTTCTCCACGCAATAATAAAAGAAAAAACAGGAAAAAGTTATTCTTAATTCTGGACGAGTTTTACTTGTTATTTGCAATTTTATCCTTTTTTTTTTAATTTATATGTAATTATTTATATTTTTATTATAAATTTTTTTAATAAAAATATGATAAATATAAAAATTCTTAATAATAATATAATAAGTGCATAATTTTTGTAAATTAATGTATTATTTTTTAATTAAATTATAAATTTATCATATTTTGATAAAAAGTTAAAAATTTATTATGTTTTATTTCAAAAATTGATAATAAAGACATAAATAATTATATCTGAATTTAATCTATTAATAAATAATTTTGAATTTTTGTCCAATATTTCTAATAGTTTAAATTTAAATTAAAAAGAGCCCAATGGTCAATATTATACATGGTTCTTTTTTTTTTTTTGGGTTTATTTTTTGGTGTTGGGGGGAACTGTCAATACTAGGCTTATATGAATAGAAATTAGCAACAATTTAACAGAACCATTTATTTCAACATAATCAAAGGCCAACTGTCAATACTATACTAGCAAGAAAGTTTCAAGTTGTGAGATCCCAAGGGCATCCCTATGGGGAGCTCCGTCAAGACGGAAGAAGGTTCATATATTTCTATACTTTTTGCCTTGCTCCGTGCTTCAACGATATTGTATTGTTTGATCACTTGAAAGGCAAACTTCATGCTCAAAGACCACCCAGTGCTAAATTTACTCTGCTACGACCAAATCGTTGGCCTTCTAATGATGGTTTCACTTACTTTCATACTTTAACCCAACATGATGATGAAATTCAATCAGATGGGATAAGAATCACTGTACATTGGTGATTCCTCAAACGCTGATTGCGAATGAGATGTTCAATGTGAAAGTTAGGAAAGTGGGAGTGGGAAAGATTGGTGCAAGATTTTTTGAGAAGGATAAAGTTTTGAATGGGATTAGAAGAATATGGAGAATGGTTAGGAAAACCGAACAGTGGTCAACAAGATGGAGTTGAGGTTCCAGAGCAAGATTTTGGCGCAACTAATTTCTCTCACAATGATGACCGGGGACGTTGGTCCCTATTAACGCTTGAGGATGTGATGAAGTCATTAGAATGAGATAACAAAAGAATGAAATCAATGTCTGAGCCTGAGGATATTAGCGATTGTTTAAGCAATCAGTATGGTACAAGTGCGGAAGATTTCTCAGCGTCAAACAGTAACAGCCTGAGGAATGGAGTTTACATCAATTCGTCTTCCTGAGGTTTGTTCATTGCGAGTTATACTGTCTTGGAAAGATTTATTTGGTATGAATTGCTTATTCTTCGTGCAGATGTTCAAATTTAAATTAAAGGTGGTGGATGCGCATAATGAATGGATGAAAAGCCCTTAAGTTCTGCACAATTGCTCAATAGGGTTGCCCTTCCCTGCAGAATCCGAAGAAGTAGTTGAGGTACTTAAGATCTCAGATTATAGTTTCATCCAGAAGAGGAAAATGAATATTCCATTTGTAATTATATATTGTGACTGCTTTGGTTTTAGGAAAAAGTGAAGCCCATAAAATTGCTGCATTTCTATCGAACTTATGAGCAGAGACTTTAGATGTACTACAGTTGCATAATTGCTCCCTTTACTTGATTCTACTCTCTGATTTCTACCAAACATCTGGTTAACCTTATTGGACACTAAATTGCTTCGGATGAAGATGTTGGATCAAAGGCTTGGGTCTTTTAAGTTTTAATTTTTGTTTAAACGTATTCAATTATGTAATTTGAAAAATAGGCTTTAAATATTGAACAATTGGATCAACCTAGTTTAATAGACCTAATTGTAATTTTCAAGGATTTTATGTTATTAAATATTTTATGATACCTATGCTGAATATATTACATGGAGAGTTTTATTCAAATTTTACATAATGGTTGAAATGCTCATATAAGAAAAATATTTGAATATACTTTAATAAAAGGACTGTGAAAGATCATATATGGTAAGTTTTTTAATGATACACATCAATACAAATATTTATAAGGAAAGATTTCAAATATTAGTTCAAGCTATTAATGATAATATATTCTATGTTGAACTTATTATTATCTGAATGATTTAGATATTAATGAGATAATTATGTTTAGGAAGGAAAATAAAAAGTTTACAACTTCAAGAAGCATGAAACAACCTTTTTTAAGGAAGCAAAAATGAAATTACATTTGTGAAAATCAACTTAAGTTTACTATAACAATTTGAAATTTGAATCAAGGCTACTAATTAAGAAAAAAAAAAGATGTTGCACTAATCTGATTGATTGGAAGTATTACAAACAAATTCCTAATTATTAGAACATATCTATGCATTGATTGAAAAACATGCCACCAATGGTTACTATGCGTAAGATAAAAGATGGAGTATATAATAAAGACCTTTTGAAGATCACACTAAGAAGAGAGAATCAAATACTAATCTTTTGTTCTAAAGTTATATTATTTGTGCTTTAATATATAGTAACTCTATGTGAATTAGCTTTTATATTTTGAGAGATCTGATAAAGTTTTGCAAATATAAACTTATCTCTTATTTAAAAATTTAAAGAATAAGTTTAGAGTTATCTTGTAGGAAAACTTTAGAAAGAATTTTCTATAATTCTTTTAAAAACTTAGTGTATGTGGAAAATCAAGTTAAATGAAGAAAAGTGTAAAAGTTGTGAATTGAGCATTTTTAGATTACCTTATAGAGGTTATAAAAGCAGTAATATTGAGTTTGTGTGTTTGTAGAATTACTTGTATCTTTAATAGTTACTTGTGATAACAAAAAATTTTTATTTTATATTTGAGAATTGAATATAGGACATTTTGGTTCAAATTAAGATAAATTGATTGTGTAATTCCTTCTCTCCTACTTTTTTTATTTTCAATTTATCACATATCAGAATAAGAAGTAAAATCAAGTTGCTTGGAAATTTGATATTATTTAAAGGAATCATAATTTAAGAAAGAAGGCTAAATAATTTCTAAAATCCAATTAAACCCTTCCTTTTTTTAATTATTTCTAAACTAACAAAAAATTTCCATTACTAAATCATATGTAGTTTGATTTTTTTTTTTTTAATTAGACAGGGTAGGGGTTGTTGAAAAGAAAACAGAAATAAACAAGTAAAAGAAAAATTCAAAAGATTGGGAAAGTGAAAATGAAAGAAATTAAAGGGGTAAGCCGGCAGATAGAAACTTGAACAACTGCATTGACTTAATAAATTAAAGAGCTCATTTGCCGGCAAATTGAAGAGAAGGACAAAATCCCAAAATCTCACTTGAGAAAGCCGGCGCTCATGTGTCAAACTCATATGGTCAACTTCGCTGGTTCTATCTGCATGCGTCCACTAGCTATTTACAATATATATATGAGCAATGCGCTTGGCTTCGTGTATCAAAAGCAGCCAGACGACAGCAATAAAATGGCAAAGGCATATTACTCACAGGAAAGCACAAAGGTGATATGGTTGTTGATATTTGTGATCATTCTCGCTTGTGTGATAATGGAATCTTCAGTGACACAGGGAAGGCAACTTTACCACAAGGAACTCGTAGGACCCAGAACCACTCTTGCAGCGATGCTTCCCAAAGGCTCTGTGCAACCATCTGGACCAAGTCCTGACATTAATTGATTCGTCTATGCTTAGATCAGGACCAGTCTCATTGGATTTCTTGAATAGATTGTATGCTATCACAAGCCTTTTCATACATGTCCTTGATTATTGTCGAGTGATTCTTTCCAAAGACTTTTCACATTTTGGAGTTTTTTTTTTTCCTTATTCGTTTCTAAGTACATTTGTATCCAAAGCAGCTTATTTATTTAATTATCTTTTTATTTATAAAAAGAAAAAAAAAAAAGTCATGCCTGTATTAACAGAAGAGATATACTTACTTGGCCAATTAACCGCACGTACGTAGTAACTTTTATTTCCCAAGTCAGATATTTGTTCATGCAACTATATATGTATGTACAAGACATTAATTTCCTGATTCATCCTAAAAACTCCGACATGTAAAATACAATTTTGCTATTCAAAGTGTTGTGAATTTTTATTTATTTTAAATAGAATTTTATAAGAAACATTGTCAGAAAAAAAAAGTAGTTTGTTTTTTGATAAAATTATTTAATAAGCATTTTTATTAATATTATAATATTTACCAAATCTTTCCAAAAAAGTATTTTTTACTCTTAAATCACTAAAAATAGCATGTATTTAAGATAGTAGATGAAAACAAGTTAGAAGTTATTGTGATAATGAAATACAATTGTCTGTGAAATTATTATTATTATTATTATTTGGCTTCTACTTCTACTTTAAAGAAAACATTATAATTTTCTACTTCCTTTTATAACCAAAAAAAAAATGTTTCAACTATCAGTCAAGTAAGTTATTTTTTTAAGCTGAACCAGACATCTCATATATATAAATTAGGTTTTTACCGAAAAGGCAAATAAATCCAACTTCTCCTTCGCAAACTTGGCCAAAGAAGCGTACTAACTCAACAAGTCAGCATATTGGCCGACAATAAAAATACTCAACAAGTCATCTTTGGTTTGATATAACAGTATCTTTTAATTTGGAACATCTTCCTTTTCTTTTTTTTCTTTTACCAATTATTTTAATTTAGTGTGATTCATGAGCACGTGATTTTTCTATTAATGGTAATTAAATATAAAATTATTAAATAAAAAATAAAAAATATCTATTATTTAAGACAAATAAGGAAAAAAGTGAACTCATATCACCGATAATATAGTTCAATATTTTTTTCTTCTTTTTTGCAAAAGGGGCACATAATATTAGATTGGAAATGAAAAAGCAAGTGGGAAAAAAATCGAATCTATGTACTTTAAGAAGAGTGCCACTTGAGCCAAGACTTGGCATATGAATCGGAATCCTCTCCCATGCCACTAGAGAGAGGAAGCATGGGAGAGGATCTCATTTGCTTGGCATATGCTTCAATATTTTTAAAATTTAACACAAGTTACTTTTCTCTATATTTAAAAAATATCAAGTGTTAAAAGATATTCAAATTTAAAAATGACCATCCTTTTTTAGTCTAATTTAAATTTATAAAATAATCAAAATTTATATAGTATCAATAATTTTGTTTCAAATCATTACAATTACAAATGTTCCAAGTTTTGAATATTGAACACTCTTCTTTCAAAAGAATATAATTTTACTAAAAAATTACAAATTAAAAATTTATACCACTTTAAATTATAAAAAAAATCCATTCTATACCACTTTAAAATATAATAAAACACATGTTTTTCAAAGGAATGGCTAAGCTGGCAGATTGAAATTATCTGCTGAATAATTCTTTGCCGGCAAGTTGAAGCACAAAAACGGATCCCCTCAATTGCCATCGTGGTCAATTGTTAAAGTGCACAAGTTTGAATCTTCTAAATTGCTTTAAATGGTTCAAATTTCAGAATTTTTTATTTATTTTGACATTTATATATTTTTTAAAAGAAACAAAATATAAAATAAAATAATTTTTAATTCAAAAATTTTAAAAAAAATGATGATCAAGATTTAAAAAATTAAAAACTAAACAATTTGCACAATTTAGCAATTAACGGAGCTGACAATGGAGAATACCTGCGGGCGCGATCGGCTAAATCTAAGTTCTAACTAGGTACCCGCTGGCCCACAGTTTATGCTGGTTCAAGTCCTCGGTATATATAAGCATCTAGATTTGAAACTCCTATTCACAAGCAGAATATTGATATTTAGGCTTCCAGGGATCTTTCTCACATGTAAGCTTCAGTTATACTCGAATGGCACTTTCCATGTGGAAGTTTCAACACTTGCAGTTAACCTTATTCCAACACTAAATTTACTAACTTTTGAGTTTTTTTTTTTTTTTTTAATTGTGCTGGAGGCTCCTTTGTTTTTAATTTAAATGATCTTGTAACAGTGACCAATTCATCCAGCTTTATAATGACTAATCAGAATTCAAAATTTGGGTTTAGCAGGAAACACAGCTTCGTTAGTATTAAACAATTTGGATCACAATTCAGTTGACAGTAACAATTCAAAACCCTTGAAGACCCAAATAAAGATAAGTAGGCAGTGGAGTGGCGTTTCAGAATTGTGTCGTCGCCTCTTTTGGCTCCTTCCCAATTCTCTTTCTGAAATGGATGTATAAGAAGATATAATGGCAAATGAACCCATCAAAAATTGACGTCTTCTCTCGGAAGATACCATGTGGCTTTCACAGCTGGCAGGTCCCCCATTGTCGTCATCTGTGATAAGTAATGCAACAACTTGTGGTACACACAGCTCGAATATAAGAGTTAGAAAAGGACTCGATACCCTCTTCATTTCTATAACTTTCAATATATTTATAGCGTTTATGTGAAAACCTCTTTCCTGCAGTTCGTTTCCATTTTGAAGAATTAGAGCAATAAGTTTACAGCCCAAGCAATTTGCCTGTTACGGCATCCATGCTTCTGTGATCTCCATACACACGCTCCCACAACACCATTTAACAAAAGAGTCACTTTTCTTTGTGATTAAGATTAAATGCTAATGGTAGACAACCCTAGAGTTTAATAATAATTATCATCTTTAATGATGTGACAGTTCGTGATAATATTATCGCATCTACCGCCAATTGAGGTATCTTTGATTATAACAAAAATCTTCTTCCTGGCTTTAACTCTGCAGACATGAATCATCACTCTCCATCTAAAGCACACGCACAAGCACTAATCATTCTTTGGACATCCTTACAATGGGTAAGGCATAGCTTCCAAGAGCAACATTTCAGATGCGTCCCTTCTTGTTTCTTTCTGCTTCTAATACAAGTGAGACTAGAAATATATATATATATAATGCAAATTTCATTTAAAAAAACTAACTACTTCATACAGTTCAAGGTGACTTGGTAATTAAATATATCGGCATTAATATATGCATCTTCTCTAACATATGGTACAAAATCTGACTAAATCCGCATACTACTTTTTTTTTTTTTTTAACAGGGAAGTATGAACACACAGAAAAATGAAGTAACAGTCAGAACTCAGAATAAGAGAAGACACAAAACTGTGCAACAAAGGAGGAAAAAACAGATTCTGTTAAGTGACTTATCCGCTTGCATCAAATGTCTTCTCATCCTCGGATTGCTGTTCACCGGGAGATTATACGAATTAGAGTAAGCGTACATGTTTGTCAACTGATTACCAAAGACCCTTGCATATATCATCTCACCAAGAACTCCAAGTGTTGTATCAAATGCGTTGTACTGTTGAGGATGATAAGGATAATGTGGTTGATGAAATTGAGAAGGTGGTTGGGAAGCAGCTGTGGTATTATATGATCTTGGTGAGTCATGAACCCACACAGGACCGAGAGGTCTACGGGGTATAACAGTCTCTACATGGGGAGACTTGGCTTTGGAAGGTGTTGTGGTTTGGCCACGGCCATATAGTGGAACTAGGGAGGATTCAGAGACTTCTGATTTGCATACTGGGCAACGTGGCCTCTCCTGCTCTTCGTTTTCAGGAGAGACAGTATGAAAATGGAGCCATTTGTAAATGCAGGGCCAGCAGTAGAGATGACCACAAAGAGTTACCACTGGATCTTGCACATAATCGAGGCAGATATTGCAGTCAAAGTCACCAGAAGCATCCCTATCAGAATCTGCAATGGCTTCAGTGGTAGAATTCCACTTTTCCGAATAAGATTTATCTTCAGAGGGATCAATTCGGCGTACAGACTCCTCAAAGTACTGATTTAAGGCCATTCTTTTTGTTTCACTGTGCGTTCTCTCGAGTGCCAGAATCTGAAAAGTACAAACATTCAATGTGAGAAACATGATTAACTATACGAGTGTTTGATAACAGAGGTCTCAACCAATCAAAGGAAAAAGTTCAATAAAGCATATGTAACTATCTGCCAACAATTACAGATTAGAACAATAGGACATCTACAATTAGCCGCACTTTGAAAAAAGATTTCAAGAAAATAGTTAGCGCTTATGATAAGAAATCCAAATCATACTGGATCAAATCCAAGATGTACAAAAAAAAATACAAAAGATCTTTCTAAAAAGCTGAGGTAAGAACTCAGTTAACAATCAGATGATCATAGTGCGAAATTTGTCCTGACATCTCCATCCCTGAATCCTATTAACCCTTCTAAGGAAAGCTAGAACCCCTCCAGCATTTTTCTGACACAAAAGCAATATATTTTCTTCAAGGAATTAAAAGAGCATAACCATTTCTTTTGGTAGGTGAAGTTTAGGTAAATATGAGTTCACCAAAATAATTTTGCAGTAGTTTTAACACAAAGATGAGGGGCTTCGGGCTCATAAAACTACCACCCAACACAGTTCTCAATGACTGGTCCACTGACAAAAACTATTTAATTTTCTTCAAAATAGCTAGAAATAATTGAATAGTCTATCCTTCTCATTTTTTCAAAACAAACCTTCTTCTGGTATAGCGTGTATAATATTTTTAGTTTTTTATTGGAAGAAAAATACTAAATACGTCAGTTAGCTAGTCACATTTATCTTTATTTGGTTGCTTTAAAAATACTTGGCTAACACTCAATCATATGCAACTCAGAAAGTGAGGGAAACCAATCTAAGAGATAGCATGTATTATTGTGACAAGAGAAGCAAGCAACTTCCCACATCGAAAGCCATTCATTAAATCAATTATAGAAAAGAATCATTAATTGATCTGATTCTTTAATCAATTAAGGTGACTTGTATTGAAGACAGAGACCAGAGTGAAACCCAGCTATTTAAAAAGTGCAGAAAGTGGATCCCAACATACTCAAATCAAAGTTCACAAGACACTGATAGGATACTGCTAATTCCTCTTCCATCTAAATCCCAAATGAAAGAACTGATACACTTAACCTCAAATAAGCCTTTACCTTATGACAAAAATAAAATCAACACATCTTTTATCTTTGTATCAACCAAGGTGCTACATGAAACGATTTATGTTGGCCAGGCCAATCCTCATCGGTCATCAAAAGACCAGTTATATCATATGCATAGATTTCTTTTGGATGGAAATTTGCAATAGCTATGAGTTTAGAAGAATTAGGATTATTAGACAGAAAAGAGTGCCAAAATCTCTTACACTCGGCATACAAAAATGTTATTCAAACTATCATATACTGGACGAACATGTTAGAGAAGAAGGGGCAAAAGAAAGTCTAGAAATCCATGATTTTGAACATAAACCCGTAACCAACAAAAGGTCCTAATTTATTTTTTTTCCAAATAGAAGCAAACTTCAGAGAAAGTAATTCCAATTAAATGAACATGGAAGCCATTGATTACAATACAGCAAGGAATGTAAAAGAGAAAAAGCAAACTGACTTATAAGTTCTCAAAACGTAATAATTTTTTTTTAAGCCTGTTCATACAATTTTCCCCGAAAAAAAAAATGGTTAAGCTCTTTCCGATAATAACAATAGGAAAACAAGTCCTTGATAGAAATTTCATACACCCAGATGAACCAAGATACTAAGTTCACAAAGTAAGTTTAAAGAAAGGTAACTGAAGGAAAGTCGCAATCAATTTACATGCCCCGTATATTCTCACTCGGTGTCTCCATAAATGAGGGCGCCAGGAAAAGAAAGAGAAACAGAGGGATAGTTTGATACTTACAGAGAGAGAGGTAATGAAGGACTTGTATGGAAGGCTGCAATCTCCAAGAATGGAAGAGGAGGAAGGAAGAAATATAGAGAAAGAGGGAAAACATAGAGGAAGAGAGTGGAGCTTTATAACAAAAAGACAAGGGCGTGAGAACTGAGAAACTCCATCCCTTCCTTCTCCCACCCAGAAAACACTTCTGACGTGGCGCCCAGACTGCAAGTTGGCACTGATATTTATTGTGTTCTTTCTTTATCTCCGAATACACAGTAAAACGAAAATCTATAACTAAAATATTAATCAATTTTTTTGTTTGATATTCTCTGTATTGGAGTTTGAGTTCACTTTAAACACTTTGGCGACCAACCAACTTGTGTTGAGTAATATTAAATTATCTTTAAAAATTATAAAGTTAAATTACAGTCAAAGTGAAATTAACTAAGAAATAATAATTAAGTTGAAATTGGTAAATTAATAAAAATCAGTTTATTGTAATTGATTTTATAGTTTTATTTATTTAAATTAGTTTTAATTTGTCTAAGATATCTAGTTTTCAAAGTAATTCAATGTATAATTTTTTAATAAATTTTACAGATTTATATTTAAAATTTAAATAAAAATTACTTCTTTACTTGAATATGAAGATAAAGTATATAATATTTTTTAAAAAAGGAAGTTCTACCCAAAAAAACGGAAGTCCAATTTGCGCATGCCTATCCTAATCAAAAGGTTGGCGAAGATTTCTCTGTTTTATTTTGTTTAATATATCTTTAAATAGAGTGGGTCGTTTGCAACTAAATAAATCGGTGGGTTAAGTTTGCTTTTGTTGTTGTACTTTCTTAATTGAGGGTTGATTAAATAGACGATGTGATTTTATTTCAAACTTAAAAATTAATTTTTTGGTCTTTGTTTTTATGGAAACAAAAAAGATGAGACACAAACTCTTAGAAAAAGTATTTTTTGAAATCCTAAACAAAATTAAGTTTTAGATTGAATTAGCGTGGAAACGTGAGTACAAAGTTAAGAAGAGAGTGTAAAATGAAAAAAAATGTTAAATATGCAGTAAAATAAAATGTACAACCTTTGGAATTAAAAAAAATAAAATAAAATAAATCAAATACAATTTCAACAAAAATTAAATTGAAAATGATAAATAAAGCTAATAAATAACTATAATTTAAAGAAAATTCTAAAAAAAAAAATTAAAAGATTTCTGTATATGTTGTATAATAGTTTTTATTCCAAATTTATATCACTGCTTGTGTCAACATGTTATCTACTAACTTATTCGCTCAACCATGTTAGACAAACTTGTTGACTAGTTTAAAAGTAGGAGCAGTACTCTGGAGGCTACTATCATGTCATATCCATGAGAATGGAATATTTTTCTCATATCCATACTTCTCTTTTATTACTCATTCTGCTTGGCATGATATAGATTTTTTATTGATGGAGTGAATTCGGCTGTTAAAGATTTAGACAGCATTTTGGATTTTTTAAAATTAAGAAAACAATAAATTATACCCCAAACAAGTTATCATTTTAGGTGGGATAAATTTTGGACCATAATAAATGTTTTCATGGAAGGTACAAAGAAAAGATGGTGGGTAACTGGGTATTTAAGAATTCGTAATATTGTGGAAAACTAATTGCTATAGATATAGATGTTGCCACACTTCTGCAGCAGTAGACTATGGTTTTAACTTTCCCCTAAATTTGAATATGGCCAATAGATTTTCTCTACAACTCTACCAAATTATATATAAGCTATTTACTATATTTTCAAATAAAATCAGGTTTTATTCCATAAATATTATCCAGAAATCCATGTACAACTAGAATAACAAGCTGTGGACTAGAAAGATGATGTCAATCTGTACAAAAACGAGCAAAATAAATCTTTCTGCTCATCCTTTACACGGTGCTCATTTTTTTAAAGATGAGTATTGAACCATAAAGATATGATTTAAATTTAAAAATTTTTAAATTTTAATTATTTTTAATTTAATAGAAGCAAAAAATAGGTTGAAAATATTCTTTCATTGATAATCAACAAAAGATGATTGAGGTTAAAATAGTTAAAAATTATAAAATTTAAATTATCCAAATCAAATTTGAATGATTAAAAAAAAATGAAAGAATCCAAAATGAACTGAGGAAGTTTTGTGCTTGCTTGTCGCTTTTTCTTTTTTAATAACAATTCCCCTCCTTTTGCTTTTATCTAACTTAGAATTAAGTGAACATACAATATTGATCTACTTATAACCGTTACACCTGTACATTCTTGAATGGATTTTACCTCTTCAAAAGAATGAGCATACTTTTCTATATATATATATATATATATATATATATATATATATTGGAATGGAAAAGAGGCGAAAGCCCGAAGCATAAGTAATCCTAAATATTCAAGCATCCACTTACAATTTTTTTTAAAATAAATAAATGATTCCATTTCTTTATAATTCCGCAACATGGACATATGCTCAAATTAAAATATCATAAGTATAGGAACAAATTTTCAATCTTGAAAGGCGGGGCGCCGTATAAGCATTGATTGAGAGGGCTTCAAAGTACAATTATTGAGACTACCCCAAACTCAACGTTCTTACGATAATTTAGATTATATTAATACAAATATAAAGGCGAATCTAATCCCTTACCCAACTAAAAAGGAGAATCTAATCCTAATTGATCCAAGGAAATGCCAGTGTTCAATTTTGAACAATAACTAAATAAAAGGATACACGTATTAGTGGATCATTAGTGAACATTGTTCACAAGCGTAATGAGTGCCTTCGGCAACATTCTATGAAAGTGAAACATGCATAGTTGATTTATCTACAAACGCAAAATACTTCTTTCTTCTTTCTTCTTCATTAATATATAAAAAGACATCAATAATTTTTGGGTAGAAAAAAAAAAAAGAGATGGATAATTGTTGACTCACCCACATTAAAATGCATTATTAGTGGTTGATCATTTTGCTAGATTTGCAACTTGGAAAAGAAGGGTTGTTTGTTCTTCTCCTTGGCTCCCTTAGTTATATGAAGCACTCGTTGAAGTCAATGCATAATCATCACTCGTTTTGATCCATTTAAGATTGTGGGAATTTTAACTTTGAATAGACACAAATTACTAGATGCATCCATGTGATCTCAATTTATTTTATGTATGTATGGAGTAATAGTTATATATGTATGAAATAGATCATGACCATTATACACACACACACACACCTAAGATATGTAAAAAATTTCTCTTTAAATCAGTGCAATCACAAGGAAGTAGATTCATTAATTATTTTATAAAAATTTAAAAATTGCTTCTGATTTTATGATAGCTTATATTAGTTTTTGGAGCAAACGCATCCACTTCGATCATCTTGAAAGAAATTAATAATTAAGAGGTCTTTTGAAATTTTATGAATTTGGACTCCTATATTTAGAATTTAAATAGAAATGATGCATTTAGTGAAAGAAAGATAAGAAGAGAGATATAATCAGTCTTTGCGATGCCCATATACTATACTCTTTATCCGTTTCCCTCACTAAATGTACTCTTAGCATTTAATTTGGGATCCATTTGTCAATTTTATATATTTGTGATTACATTATTATTGTATTTTGTGCTAATATCCATTGCTATTGAGGTTACGCTGAGAATATATTTAACCTTTGAGTAAGTTTAAAGACCCATTTGATTCACAGAATTACTTTTAGTAGAAATGGGAATGAAATGCATAACTAAATGCAAATTACATCAAGTTGAAGCAAAGTTCCTTCCAGCATCAAACCAAATGCCAAATTGCATCAAAAAACATTTCCGTCTCCCTCAACATCTTCGAATCAAACAGGCCTTAAGGGACATGAGAATGCTAAATGTACTCTTGGAGATTTTTTTTTTTAAGTAATCTTCAAATTATATATTATTTTTTTATTATAAAACTATATACAAACTTGTTATAAAGTCAAAAGATGACCTAATACCAATAAAAATAATATTGATTCCTTTCATTAAAAATATAATATATTAAAAAATCTATTTTTAAAATGTTTATTTTAACATTATTTATTTTGTATTCAAAATTATAAATTTAATTTGTTTTAATTTAAAAAGTAACTTTTTATATTGGTTAATTATATATTTAATATTTTTTATATTATATCAATAATAAATATAAAAATATTTTAATTAAAATATGTGTGATGATATTTTTTTTGGGTAAAAAATACAGTATAATATATATATATATATATATATAAACAAGTCTAGAGTCGACCGAATATTATACTATTTATATCTAAAACCCCACCTTTATAATGCTCATAGATAAATTTTAAAATATATATATATATATATATAATTTAAATATTTTACCCATCCTTATTCCCAAACGCATTGATAAATTCTTTCAGATCGAAGTTTTGGTTACAAAATCTCAAAATTAAATATAATCTCAAAAAAGGTATTTATCTAATAATTTTATTATCAATAATTAAATATGCGAATAAAGAGTTTGTAGGAGGTATTAATAGCAGAATTTTTTTTAGATGCTCTTGGTGTATCATGCACAAAGAATAATTAATGGCTAAAATGCATACGATGAAATCTGGACCGTCAGATGGTTGAGCCAATATTAGGAACGAGCCTAGACAATTATTGACCGTTGATTCTGTCAGAGCAATAGACTCCCCTCCACCGCTTATCAATCATCGTCTGCTCTCAAATAATCGCCTCATCATCCACATGACATGGCAATATGAGTTTGTCCACAGGAGTGCTGTTGATGCTAACCCGATGTAAGAATTGCTCTTAATAGCAAAAGTACTGTGAGTTGAGTGAAGCATATTCTACCCGACCTATCCCAATAATTAATTTTTTTTAATTATTAATATTTTGTCATCTTTTATTTATATATATATATATATATATTATTTTTATTTTATCTGATTTTCTCTACATATTGTAATTTTTATTACCTACGCAAACCTTCCATACTTTTAATTATTTTTATCATTAATGTATATACTTGTTGATATTTTTTTGTTAAATAATAAAAATACACATATTTACTTAAGGTTAATTATGCTAGTATAACTTATATTTTATTTGATAATACTAGACTATTTTTTTATTATTGGTTATAAAGATTTATTATTTTGAAAATATATCTATGAGCTATAAAAAGATATTTTTATATTACAAATATCCACATGACGTGGCAACTGAGTTTGTCAGCCTCCGTACTAGACAATGTTACTGCCACACATGTTTGTTATGCAGAAAATAATTTTTACCTGTATGTATCAAATTATTTATATGATAATAGAAAAAGGAATATAAAACTAATTATATAGCTTACCTCAATTTTATTGAATAACATATAAATGATATAAAATATTATATATATACTTAAGAATCTTTCATTATATACTCTCTAATTTTTTCTTCTGTGTCCCATTGCTCAAAATATCTAAATTTACAGTTGTTTATGTAATTTTACAAAATTTTATAAATAATGTTACAAAATTAAGAATCTTGTTCATTTATGTTCTCGTAAGGTAAGTTATACTATGCAATATATTTGTTGGAAAATTAAATGTATTTTTTAAGAACTGATGCCCATGTTAAATTAAAAGTTACATTTGAATGGTTAATATATTTTGAAAATTTAACACTTAATGGTATATAAATTGCGCATAAAAAAACTTAAATATAGATAAATTGCTTCAACTTCAAAATAAACAGTGTTGGGTACGCTGGATAGAAAGAAATGGGATGTAAAATGAAATAGAAAGGGTGATTTGAAAATAAATAAATAAATATTATGTCTATATTTTAAAAAAATAAATATGGTTAAGTAATAATTATAAAAATATAATAGATATTATATAAAATTAATAAAAAAATACATTTTTTGACATGTAACCACACTAGACATGTTTCAATTAAAAAAAAAAAACAAACAAGAATCAAATTAAAAATTCTTTGAATTTCATCTTTCTAATTGAATAATGGTTACGAGCAAAATAACAATTTTTCTAGTGGCGATGAGGGAACAATCTCAAAATAGATAATAAATTAATAATACATTGAAGAGAGAGTTAGTGCTATAAAATATTTGGAAATATGTAAAAATTCGCATTTTAATAAATTATAAATATTTTTTTTGGGAAATTGTAGAATAAATTGCAGATAATGTTGATGATGTGGAATTGCGCGGACGGATTTAGATAAATTTTGTGGTTATTAATTAATGGGAGAAATTTGAAAGTTGACAGTGACTTGAAATGGGCCAGGTACCAATAAGAGTCCAAAACACAAGACCTGACATGTACGGTTGATATGGATAAGTTTTATGTACTTCGTCAAACAAAAAGTTTTGCCAGTGCAAGACTCGCTTGAAATATCTTATGACTTATCTTTAAAGATATTTTTTTGGGTACATTACTGGAAGATTGAATTCAATTTTTTTTATTAATTATTTGTATTTTTGTTGCATTTTTTTAATTTTTACTTTTAAATGAAATTTGAATTTAAATATTTCAATCTTATATAGAACAACTCTAACGTTATCGGGTCAAAATGATACAAGATATTATGTACTTTTTGAAAGATATTTTGGTATTGGATTATATCTTAATTTTGATATTAATGGTTTTTGTTGTCATAAGAATTTTTTGTTATGAGTAAGGATGGACCCAAGATTAAATTAATGGGAACAAGAATTTCTAAAAAAATTAACATTTACTAATTTCAATAATGTTAATCTCTAAATTAAGAATTAATACATTTACCAATTTCTATAAAGAATCTTCATATCTTGCCTATATATAAGTTTTCATTAGTTAGAGAGTGGGGGTTGGGAGGGGTTGGTTTTTAACAACGGGAGGTTGCCCCCTTGGATCTGTCCATGGTTATGAGATAAATTTTAAGATTAAATTTTTTATATAAAATATGTGAAGTTTTTAACTAATGATATAATTTTTTTTTTTGGTTACAAATAAGGTATAAATTCTTAGAAAGAGAAAGACGCAAGATAGGAATTGAACTCAAACACATTAGATCTTTTAAAATTTAAGTCTATGGGCGAGATAGTGATATGAGTTATTAACTCATTGATAATTGCTGCTAGAAATTGATGCTAAAAAAAAAGCTAAATAGGCAACTTAATAAAAATATTTGATGAGTTAGTTCAAAATAATATATTTCATGTTGTAGTTTGCTCGGAGATTTACATTTAGGAATGGAAAGCCCTTTGGTAGAAATCACTGTGCACTTAAGAATGTGGATTGCGTCAAATTTTTGATGAAATGTTGGTTGCTTTATGGGACTGACAGGGTGAATAACTGAAATGCACTTTTATGTATCTTTAAAATTTTAAAAATTTTATTTTTTATTATAAAAATTCTACAACTTTAAAAAAATCAAATATTTCGATATTACTTTTTTATTTAATGACAACTTAAAGTTTGATATATTTATGTTATAAAGATTAATGAAAAGATTTGATATCCAAGGAAAAAATATTTTTTGAAGTAAAAAAATAAATATTTCTATAATTTGTCTTTTTTTAAAAAAATTTATTCTCAATTTAAAAATATTGTTTTACAATAAACAACAAAATAATATTATATCATTTATTTTATTTTTTAATATTATTTTCATTCAATCAAATATAAAAAATATAAAAATATTTTTATTTATAAAATATTTATTTTCATGTCATAGTAAATATAATTATAACAATTAAAATCTATTTTTATTTTCCTTCTCATAAAAATAAACTACCTTAACACATAACTCATCAATTCACCTTCCGTTTTTAATAATTAAAAAAATAAAGCTACGTGCGCCGAACGCTTTAGTCTATAGAAAGCCAAATAAACCAGTAAATCGGGTCAAAATCGAATATTAGAACCGGCCCCCCGATTCCGATTTTCACAAATGACTATTATCAGTGGGCCACCCCTTCTCCTACAGTTGTTGTACCAGCCGAAGGTGACTGGCAAAGACCGTTTGGCTTTATAGTGAAAAACTCTCCTCCTGTTGCTTTATCGAATTCTCAGGAGAATCCATGCCCTTCACGTTTGGCTTCACTGTGCTGTCCATTGTGGACCCCACCAATCAAATCCCTCCTTTCTATGCAGACGCTCAAACAACAATTTCTCAATGCTTGGTTGAAGAATATAATAAAAAAAAAAATAAAATAAAAAATAATTATTTTATTTTTATTTTGTAAAAAATAATTTAATAAATAAAATAACAAATACAAAAATATAATAGACATTACATAAATTATATACAAAAAATACTTTTGCTTTACACTCAACTAAATGGGGTCTAAGGGTTTATTTAATGCAAATGTATTTTTTTTTGTTTAATATTTATTATATTATTATTATTAAATTATTTTTTAAAATTAAAAATATAAAAATTATTTTTTATCTAATTTATTCATATCTATTTAATTTTTTATATTCTTATCATCTTTATATCATCTAACTAAATAAGCCATGATACTTTCCAAAACACAGCACTCCACAATGCTGAGCAAATACTGTCTCCACTGTATTAGGTCGCCATATATAAGTTGTTATATATATATAGAAGAAAAAAGGAAAAAGTAAATTAAATTTTGTTATTCTCTATTATATAAAATTTAAAATATATTTAATTATGATCAATTTAGCCACAATCCATTATAATTAGATTAATAAATTATAAATTAATACTTTTATCGATTTAGTGTGGGCCTCATTTTAAACACATTGCATTGCATGTAAGTGCAAAGTTTCCACTTGACCGAAACTATAAACCTTAGACAAATAGAGTACTTTTTTGAAAAGTGTTAGATAACTTTTTGACAATTATTTTAATAATTAAAAGGGGCACTCGCAACAACTCTAAAATGCACAAATATGACAGGCAAGATTCTTCAAGGATAGGGATGACAGGCAAGATTCTTCAAGGATAGGGATGACACGCAAGCAAGTTATACAATATCTGCCATATTTTCATTTCTATATGTTCTGGTATGCGGTGACGGAATAGGAAAAAATTGGTATTGGCGGCGAAAATTTCTTTTCAATATAAACATTTAATTACTAAAAATAAATTTTCAAATACTTATTAAATTACCATACTAATAAAATTATTAAAACTAAAAATAGAGACACATAATATTAAAATAATAATATCAAAATAAATATAATCATCTTAATAATATATATATATATATATATAGACACATCCACACATATATAACATACATTAGGAGTAATACAATATGTTTTAATTATTACAATCATATTATTTGATTTTTAATTGAACATAATTTTTCAATATTTTTTTCTGTTGCGAAACTATTTACAATTTCCTTCTCCATATAAATAGTTAAATTATTTGTTAGCAAATTATTTTTTATTTTATTTTGAAGCTTTATTTTTTTCCAATGAATAAATAGTGTAATTAAAGAAATAAAAAAGAAAAAAAATTGTAAAAGAGTAAAAATTAAATAGTGAAAAGTATATTATTAGACATTAGTCATTTTTAGAAAATAGAAATACAAAGTTTGTTGAAAAAGTTTCAATATATTTTATTTGTTTTATAAAATTTACTTTTATGATCAAGAAATAGCTAATATTAAAGAAGATAGATAAAAAATTTTAGGGGAGAAAAATTTTTGAAAAAATAATATTATATGCATATATAATATATATAAATTTTTTTTTTAAGGAAGTAGCTGACATTAAACTACATAACTTCAGTCCATCATTTTTAATCTTTCAAGTTTATTTATATGATAACTAAAGCTACATAATGAACATCTCCTCTCGATTTTAAAAGCATGTTGACGTGAAACATCTTGCAACAAAATTTATGGAATTTGCTAATTATTAAAAGTCTAAAAAAAAATTCAAATGTGTTATGAATCTATCAATTACAGTGAATGTCATTTTATTTTTTTAATCTTCAAATTCATTAAAAGATATTTTATAATTTTATTATTTATATAATTATTTATATGAATAATTATCTCTTTCAAGAATTATAATTTTTTTTTCATATTTTTTAAGAATGTATAACTCTTTGATTATTCATTTCCCACATTTATACCTTACTTTATAGTATATTATTTCACATTTAAGATATGACCTTTTAAAATTACAAATTTGTACTTATAAATATATATCCCATTTGCATTGAAAATAATAAATAAAAATTTGATAAGTATTTTTTTTTATTTTATATATATTTTTAAATTCTTTTTTCTATGTCTCTTGAGTTATTTTATAACAAAATGCATACTTTAACAATTTTTAACCCGTGAAGAGTTTTGATTTTTATTGCATATTCACAAAAAAAAACTCTTTTAGATTCTATATGCAAGCCAAAGGGGTGAAATCTGGTTGGGATTATTTTTAAGCTCAACTTTCATCATTTTCATGTACTTTAAAGTCATTTAACGTTTTTCTTTATTTTATGAATTTTTTATTTTATTTTAGAAAAATTAATTCTGACTTTGTATAAATACTTTTTTATTGGGCAAATTTGCCATAGATTTTTCATCATTAAAGTTTTCAAATTATTCCATTAAGCTTTCAATTTAATCATCTTCAATTTTCTTGTGTTTTCGCTGTGTGACATGCGATATTATCTGTCCTGCTCTTTTTTTTTTTCCTCCTCCCGTCCACGTCAAGAAGAACAAATCAATGATCCAAGTTGTTTTGCACTCGTATGGAGGAGCTGATCTGAAGATTGGATACAAGCGTCATCTACTCATATGCCTTTTGTTTTGCACTGCACATTCTATCATACAGAAAAAATAAAAGGAAAAAAAAATGTGCCAAGTTGCTACCGCAATTATTGCAGATTGGTATTGAAATCTGTCACGTACCTGGAGATTAAAGGGCAAGCAAATTCACACATCAAGCAAAAAAACAAAAAAAAAACAAAATCTTCCACCTTGAAGTGCACAAGTTTATGGAATTTTTCATTTATAGTGGGCCAATTACTTCATGGATTACACGGCCCACATTAAGAAACCCAAAACTGAACACCCACTGGGCCTCTAACCTTAGATGAGTCTCTACCGCTAAACAAACCCTTGTGATACTCATCATGTTTTTATACTTCTTCCTCTAGTTTGATCAAGACATGGTACATTGTACAATACCAAAAATAAAAAATAAAAGACAATACATTGAATTTCCTCTGGAAAAAATAGACAAGAATGAAGACAGTTGAAAGAAGATTTAATTATATGATTGACTAAAGCTAAGAAAATTAATTAATTAATGATAGAAAGACATAAATAATACTATAAGGCTACTAAAACGGATCATCATCTATTGTACACAACAATGTGTTGTGTAGTAGGTGAGGTGTAAAAAAAATATTTGAAGTTTTTTTTTTAAAGGAATGGCCAAGGGGCACAAGAAGGTATCTGGGCTCCAAGATTACATGCCCCTTTTTATATAATTTAAAGCTGGTATGGGACTTAGGTTGAACCAACCAACTCTAAATTATTAAATATGTCAACACAAACAAAATTTATTTTACTAATCAAATATCTGAAACAAGAATGTTTCGTTTTTTTAATTATTCAATTGGCAAACCAACTTGCGAACGGTTCCTAAGACGTGCACCACGCTATATCCTTAATAATTAAAATTTTAGTGGAGCTTTTTGGACAATAAATTATTGAACCACCCAATACTCCCACACTATCATGTCTCGTCAACATCCGTGTCTGATATGGTTGAATGGTCATTGAGTGAACTCTATCTACCACATTTCTCGTTTATCATAGTCCAAAAATTTACCAGCTTGTTTGTATGTGTGACAAGTTTGATTCTTCATGTCGAGCTTTTTGGAAGTCAAGGACAGGCCTCATTGTCCTTTGAGAATTGAGCGTAAGCCCCTCAAGGATCAATAATAGTAATAAATTAAAGGTTGCGGATAGCAAAGAGTACGATAATAATAGTAATAAATTAAGGGTTGGGGATAGCAAGGAGAATGATAAGAACATTCCGTCACCGAAAAGAAAAGAATCACAAATCATCGCAATCAGAGGGAAAGTTGAACACAGAAAGTGATAAAAGGTAGGAAACATCAATTTTGGGTGACTCGACGCATTATGTTGTCGAGGGAAAATGAACCTACAGAGTATGCGATAAGGTCAAGCTGTTTACTTGGTCTAGTGCAGAGTGGGATATGGTTGATTGCTCCAAATTCTAATATGCTTTTGCCCCCTTTGGAAGGCAAGTGGGATGGTGCTTGACCACATAAAGGAGGTCTTTGCATATTTATTTTTCCACTAAAAAGGATTGCCACTCAATGGGCATTGTTCAATCTTGTGCGCCCTCCGCATTTATAGAATCTTGGTGACGACTCCATATTATGTTCCGCTAAATCATCTCATTAACTTGAAACTCATAGTGCATCTCAAAGTTAATACAATAACTTCGGAGCTGGGTTGCTTCTTCTTCTTCTTCTTCTTCTTTTATTTTTATTTTTATCTTTTTTGGGAGTCACAAGATATTTTGATCCTCTAAAGATGCACTTTTTCTTAATTTGATCTTCCAAAATTTTTACATCTCGTTTCAACTTTTTTAAAAAGTACCGTTTTAAAAAAAGTGTTCGCACATCGAGTCCCATTCACAAATAATTAACAAAGGTGGATGATGCAAGCATAACATGAAAACTAACGTGGCCAGTAAGTGTTCTTGTACTTTGTAATCATCAGACCATTTAATGTCATATTTTAAGGCCAAGTAAGTACTTGATAACAACACTAGCTTTACGCTAAGTAACGTCATTTAAAAGAAAGAAGAGAAAAATAAACTCTTTAGAAGAGTAAAATGAGATGTTAAGATTTTAGAGGACCGAATTGAGCTATAGTAGTATCCTTGGAAGAGCTAAAATACCAATTCATCCTTTTTTTTTTTTGTTTTTTGGCACAATCCTATCAAATACAGGGAATTGAATCCAACAACATAGCCACCCACATGGCCACTTGTCTGTTGGTCAGTCACAATCTTATAAACTAAAGATTTTTGGGCGGTTACCAATGACACACGAATGGTGGATCACAAGCTGTATAAGATGATTCCATAGCCCACAAAGAATATACGTTGCAGCGACCACGAGAGTGGGTCTATGAAATTCCAAGCAAAACAATATATTGCATAAAGCAATAGCGTTCATTATAGGCAATCTAATCGAACCAATAATTTAATTGAACATCTCACATGCGTTGCTTTCCAAAATTTAAACATAATATCTACTTCAATCGTCTCTCCTCTCCACCATACAATTCACCTTTACAAGAAACTCTCTCTTTCACATTAAGAAAGAACCAAAACTAAAGCATTCTATTTAAGTGCTAAATGTAATTACAATAATCCATAACTAATAACTCATTAGTTCAAATCAAGAAGGAGTGATTACAGTGAGATCAAAAATGAAATTAAAAAACAATGACACATACAAATAAGAAAATGACCAGAAACTTCATTTTTAAATTTTCTTTTTTATATTCCGTAATATTACAATTTCCCTCTTTTCTCATTCTAATAGTTCTATGGGTATAATACTGCGAAAAACGAAAAAAGTTGAAATCTTTCCCATAAATAAATTCTCTAAAAAGTTCCAGACCAGAGCGACGAAGAGAGGATAATACAAAGCGGAAACAGATGAGCCAGAAGCTCTGAATTCATCTGTGGGCAGTGACCAATGTTTCAATGAATCGCAAACCGTCAAATTTCGGCGCGAATTTGTTCGCAGAAGATGAACTCACCGAGGATGATTCCTTGTGGCCGCTCCTTTCCAAATCATCCTGCAAAACCGAAAATTTGCACATTAATTTCACAAAAGGAAATCAACAAACAGAGAGGTCACAGAAATCTCAGATCCCAACTTTCTTATACTTAATCTCAATCAAGCAGGATAAAACTCCCAAGAAATTGAAAATCCCCACCAAAAATTTTGAATCTGAGCTAGGACAAAGCTGTAACGCTACCTGATAAGAAATCTTCACAGAAGATGAAACAGTGGCGACGGTGGCGGACGCGGCGGCGACGGAGGCTGCGAGGAGGCCGGATAGCTTCATTTTGCCTAGATACTTAATCTGATTTTCTCGCAGGAAAAAGCGGGGAGAGAGGAAAAGAAAAGAGAGAGGGAGAAAATTTGGGAAGCTATGATCATTTGGCGGCACATATATATAGGTAGGGCTCCGGAGAGCTCGCGCTTTGCGAAAATAACCGAAGACGCGGCAACTATCCCTTGTGGATGGCCCAATAAACCTATTCCTTCGTCTTTCTCCATTTGAATTACGAGTTTGCCCCTCCTTACAATTATTCCTTCCTTCCAATTTGTATATTACACATAAAAAACATGTTACGCGGGCTTTTTATTTATACTTCTGGACTTTGTTTGATTGGGTGTGAAGTGAAAATATTTTTTTAATATAATTTATATAATATTTATTATATTATTTATCAAATTATTTTTTAAAAAATATAAATAAAATAACTATTTTTTATATTACATATCTCTATTTATTTATATTTTATATGTTTTTTACTGTTACATCTTATCTAATGGAATATGAAAAATACGATGGAATTGCAT
This sequence comes from Erythrophleum fordii, assembly GCA_032878935.1. NCBI lineage: Eukaryota > Viridiplantae > Streptophyta > Magnoliopsida > Fabales > Fabaceae > Erythrophleum > Erythrophleum fordii. Next base: position 467,410 of record JAVQMF010000035.1, read on the forward strand.
TATCACATATAAGAAGAAAACCTTTAAATTGCTGCTAAATAAATTTTTGATTGGATACACTGCAGCATTTCCATCCAATAAATGCTGTCTCTCCCTGTTTGAATTGGTTAAGGAATTCTATGTTATAAGAATTAATTAAATTTAAATATTTTTAGATGATTATTTATCATATAAGAGATTTAAAATTATTTATCATATTAACTATTTAGTAGAAAAAGATCCTATGCACTTATAACAATAAAAAATTTCCCACTCCAAGTTTCCATGCACCAAACAAATTATCAACATTTTAAGTGTTTGAGAACAAGTAAAAATATTTTATATGAACATTTAAGAAAATATTTTTGTGAAATGATATTGGAGTGATGAATAAGGTAATATGGAAAGAAGAGAAAGGTTAATATTGTAAAAAGAAGGGGGCGTTGAGGGTCATTTGGTAATAGGAGTGGAGAGTGATTGAGTTTTTATGGAAGTGGAGTTGGGAGTCAGGGCTGAATCTGAGAGGGCCAAGATGTTGGGAAGCAATGAATGAGAGAGTGAAACGTGGGTGGTGGAGATCAAACCAAACATTCCACGCATCATCTTTGTCACAGCTTAATCTCTGTTTCAGGTCCGAGATATTCGGCAGGAGCTTGCTGGTGCGGCGGCATCTGCATGTACATGGACAGGTTGGAATTGGATACTCTTCTCACATTTACCATATTACCCTCAATTATATTCATTAATGCGCCCAAAGAAAAATTGCCATCAAATAACATAGATTTAGATTTTAGAGATTGTTTTTTATTGCGATTAAAGTATTATTGATCTTAAAAAAAAATTATTTTGTAATAAATAATTAAAATTTATGATCTTGGCTCAATCATCTTATATACTATATAGTATTTTAAAAGTTAGAATTAGATGACAATATTTAGTAAACTGTTATGTGATAACAGAGAGACATTTAAGATAATAACATGCAGGCTTGGTGTTATCCACACAACGATAAAAAATTTTGTAACATTACAAAGTTAAATAGAATAATTTTTTTTTTAGAGCTACCACTTTTACCTTTATTTTTCTATGGCAATTAACTCCACACAAACATTTATTTATTAAAACTATAAACATATAAAATATAATACATAAATTATTTAGGAAAATAAGATTATATTTTACATTTTTGTATGAAAAAAAGGCAATGTATTACACATAGGCTTTCAAACTTTTTGAATTATTATATTTCTATTCACAAACACTAAAGGTGGTATAAATTCTTAAGATGTAATTGGTTTAAACTTAAAATGGTATATTATAAAATGCAAGAAGTAAGGAATATTAACATGCGTATTAGGCTTGCGTTTGCTTATGCTATCCCTTCCAGAAATATGCTTTCTTCTACAGGTATGAATGTTCCCCTTCTCTATCCTGCCCTCTGGGTGTATTATGATGTTGAGACTACTGAACATATTCTGAGGAACTGTTGTTTTATAAAATGGACCCGGTACTTTGTCCTAGGCCATAGGAATATCCCTTCTTTCACTTCTGGCATTATTTTTTCTGATTGGTTTGAGCTTAATTGTAAAAGAACTGATATTATTTTACCCACCAGCTTAATTGAGATGGCTCTATAAAAAGGCGTATCTCGGTGTTAGAAACTGATTCTCGGTTGACTTTTCATTTGGATACTAATTAAGGTTACCCTTATCACTCACGCTCTGTTCACTTTGGTTGAAAGGTGCAGGTACAATCTTGAGAAGTTTGAGCAGTGGCAGATGGTTATTGGTTAATATCCGCAAAAGCAAATTTTTGTGCAGATGGGCTTGGTGAAGATGCTGCTTATTTTGGGAATGTGCCTCTGTTTTCGTATGATTTTTAATGGAGTGATCAATGGGATGTTTGTTATCCCCGGAGTGATAGGAAAGTTGTAACTCAAAACTATGCCTCTGGCTAGCGTGTGTGTCTAATTAAATCTTCTGTTTACCAAGACGAATAATAATAATAAAAATAAATAGCTACATATAGCGAGACTTAATCTCTTTCTGCTGCTAGTACTATAGTTAGGCAATACAAGTAAGCAGCATCATTTTTGAATTGACATTCTAATCCAAATTGGATTTGATGACACCTTTAGTTTTATCTCACAACTTTTAACGTACCCAGCAACTACAAACTTTATTGACTTCGCAGCTAGCAGTGCATAATGCAAATCATGTGCCTTAACCAACCCTGCAAAAAATGGAAGCTGCACCTATTAGTCAATCATACATTATTGAGAATTTTTCACTTTTCGATTATCACGAAATCATTAACAAAAGTCACTATTGCATTTAAAAGGCCATTTTCTGGTTTCTTTTTTCTTACTTGGAACAATCCATGCTATCAGAAATAGGGAAACTGAGATGGGTATTGCACAAGATGGGGAGATCATCAATTCTGGATGGAACCAAAGGTGGTACCATCCCCTTAACCATGAGCTGAATACACCAGCAAATGAGCCTGGGACCTGTCCTGTGATTTGCTAATGTGTTAAGCTTCTCTATGTGGTTGCAGCATCTTCTCGAAGGTCTTTCATAATTTGGAGACTCCACCAGGAATCCCAAGCAATATGTGAAGTATTCAAATGTACGCTCACAAGCTGATGCATAACCAGGCATTCCTATTCCTGTTGCCTCACCCATGTCTAACCCACTAACCACAACCAATATTAGTATTGAAATACCCACAATGCGAGCCATTGTTCAGAATGTAGAAAGCGGCTAATGCTTAGATAGGTTTTTATGATTAGAGTTAGAGCAGTTAATAAACCGCTAGAATAGTTAACGTAATTGCATGCCATTTTCATGTTCCTTAAATCCCTCAAATCTGTTCGAATACACACTCTCCCTCTAAGGAACTTGGTCTGCATACCATAACCGGACGAAAAGACTATTACTTGCATCAGCTGCTTGATTTAATTTCTAGAGTTTGAACACCACACTCCAGCAAGCTAGCATAACATATTCTTGTTCATCATTGTTTTTAAACCTCCCCCTAAACAAAAAAAGAAAAAAGAAAAAAAAGATGAGGTCTCTCATAAACAATGGATTGTCTTTATCAGTACAATATCTCAAAGAATTTAAATCCAAACCTAAACACCATAACTCAACATTCATTCTCTGACTTTAGTTTGACATCCATCGCTAATAATGGAACGTGAAAATAGGGTGATTGATTGATAGCTCTCTTTGAAAAAAATTGTACAATTGCTGGATTGTTGGCCCCAAAAAAGAGGAATGATTGATTGCGAGTTAGCTGATAGTATTAAATTGAAAAATATTTCATTTTATAACATTAATGTGCACATGGAGAATAATTCTTTTCTCTCGTTGATGTTTACCCTGCACAAGTTGGAAGAAAGCATGGAATGACCAAATTAGGCACGTATGGTATCAAATTGACTAAAAAAAAAAAAAAGAACTTAAAAAATTTTAAGTAATATTTATTATATTTTCATAATTATTATTTAAAAATATTTATTTTTATTATTTTTAAAATAAACATATAAAAATTATTTTTTATTCGTAAAACCATTTCATTTTTATTTTAAACTTCTTATATACCAAACTGTCTCAAACCTCTTGCGTTGAGCAATTTTCCGATTGCCCCATTCTAACTTCATAATGGTTTACTATTTGACCCCATGAATGTTTTGGTAATGAGTTTTGTACTATTAATTAGAAGTTTTAAGATGCTTACAATAATTTGAACTTCTCAACCAAAAGGAAGAGAATTATTCGACGTACTTCACCTGATTCACGATATTAAAGGAAAAACAAGAGAACTCTGATGATTCAGATAAACATCAAGTTGGAAATTCAGAGGAGACATCTTGGGCCTGGTCCAATTATGCTGTCACCAATAGGTTGACCTTGCTACCTAATAGGCCCCATAGGGTTGGGGACTAGTGACAAGGGATATTTTGTACTTAAAATCCAATATATCCCGGACACATCCTCCGCCGGTTTTGGTTTGTTATAGTATAAACGTATTTTTTTTCACATAATTTATATAGTATTTATTATATTTTTATAATTATTACCTTATTTATTAAATTATTATTTTAATTATTAAATTATTTTTTAAAAAATAAAAAATATTTTTTTATCTTATTTATTTATTTTTTACATTTTTATCTCTTTCAACCAATGAGCTATAAATCCTATACTTACCCGAGGCAGGAGAAACAATAGGAAAGAGGCAAAGAGAAGAGAGATTCAGCAATTTTTTCTGCCTCTCCGACTCTTTCTATCTCTCTCATGAATTAACATGATGCATTTAGCCCTAACAGCGTAGCATCTGAACTGTTCTACGAATAGAGTTTCAAAAGCTTTAGGTATACAACTTCTCTTTTACTGTCACACTAAAATCCTTATATAGTTACTAACTCGAGCACCAGACCTAAAAGACTTACAAGGCTACACGTGGACCTCAATCAAAATGTAATTTATCAGTAATATATGCGATGCAACATATATACGATACAATGAAATGGACTTATGCTTTTAAAAATATTTTCTTATATAAAATGTTTTAAAATTATTATCTACCAAGTCCTATCCCCTGCATCTTCAAAAAATGTCCTGTGGATTCTACAGGAAAAAAATTTAAGAAAAAATGCATAAATGATATGTATACAGACATAAACAGTATATTAATATGTATCCTATAAAAGTTGCATTATTTACAAGCCATGACTTTTATGAATTTTTATATAATATATAAATTACCACGAGTGTTTGATTATCGTGACTTCTACGAATTTTTATATAATATATAGATTACCATGAGTATTTGATTGGTAGTGTATGGAACTTCCAGAAGATATCATGAATCATGACAAAGAGAGGAGGACAATATGAGCAATTCGTGAAGCTGGACCCAGTATACAATCAATTATTCATTCCCAGTATACAATCAATTATTCATTGGTGATGTGTGTGAAAGCAAGTGCTATTTAAACATGAGGAAATCAGATGCCGTAAACTGCAAAACATAGACGGTTAAAGAACAAAGAAGGGAAGAAAGAAAGAAAGAGAAACCAAATTGGTACCGCCGTACCAAGCAATCACTTTACCTTGACAATATAAAGTTACCAAGCATATTGTTATTAACTTGATTTAACCAGGCTTTAAACAAGAGGGGCTCCCATTGTGTTGAGCTAAAGCATATAGTGAAAGATCAATGTCACTGCAAGTCTGCAAATGATTAGGAAGTTGATGCGTAAAGCCTAAAGCAGGATTTTACAGTTTTCCAGGGAGAAGGAAGTATGCAAGTGTCCAAGTTTGTGGATCTACTTCCACAGTTTGCTTGCGCAAAGCAAATAAATATTAATCCTTTATCCGAAATAATCCACTTAAAATAGGGTCCATAGTATAGTCTTTTACAATGCAATAAAGTTACATAGTGTCTATTTTTCGTTGATATAAGAGGCATTCTCATAGGTTTGCCTTGGTATATTGTGTCATGAGGTATTTGACCAAACAGGATCGTCCAGTTCTTATAGAACCTATTACTAAAATACCCTTAGGGGAGAATAGAGCTAGGCAGAGCGAAAAGGGTTTGTCATGAGATGGGAAATGAAAACTATTAGTCCCACATGAAATTTGTGAATAAGTGATTGTCTCATAATGAGGAAGGAATATCTGTCTTTTCGCTGAACAGGATGTATTGAACCTACTACAAGGCTAAATAAAAGGTGGAATCTCATCGCCATAGGGTAAGTTCAGTTTACTCCCTGACTGCGGGTGCTTCTAGCAGCTTTTACAATACCGAATTATCTCACTGATCACAGATACCACCAAATCTTAAACAGAACAAGTACGGAAGTGCATGACCAAACATATGCAGCGCTGAAAAATTTTAGACACCGGGGGTAAAAGATTAAAAGCAGATTCGGTATTCAAAATCCCATCAGTTCTAGCTACTTATTGTTCGCTGTACTTGAGATCCACCGATTCAAGTTGCTAGTAGCTCAAGCATAAGATAAGCACGCCTTCTGAAAGCTTGTGATGAAAGTCACTAGATGTATATTCACTCTCAGCCTTGTATAGCCGTCCTCCTCATTCTAGAGTCAATTGTCTATAAAATTTATTACGCACATAGCAGATGTGCATAGAAATACATCAAAGATCAAGAGACTCAAATGCTTAAGCACAGACTCAATTCAATACCATAATTACCACAAATTTTACACAGCACATTTTTCCAGTCTGACGCTTGTCTAAACGCTCCTACCAACTTTAGGGGCACGCACAGCCAAGAAAATTATGCAAGGACAGAAAATGACAACTAATGATGAAGCTGCCCATCCTGGCCCCTGGATAATTTGCATTTTATCTTAGAATCCCCGAATTGACAGTGTAATACAAAAAATCCACCACTGGGTCCAAAGTATTTGCTTTCCAAAGAGGAAATTAACCTAATCCACTACAGTAGCGGAGCACAATTGACAATCAAATCAGACTCATCAAACTCAAATAAATATCAATTATCAAAGATTCCAATAGATCTTCAAAAGACCAATTTGTATCTTTGAATCTGATTGAAGTTCCCCTCATGGCATCTATAGCAGTGTGTAATGGAAAGAAATCAGCTGGTTAAGATTTTAGACAAAGTAAGGCACAAAGACAAAACCAGAATCAATACTAATTAATTCAAGCAGCTAATATTAGGCTGTACTACAGATTTTATCAATTACAGTAGCTCAGAGCTCAAACATAAGTTCATATTTTCAAAGCTCGTGTGCAAGGTCCCTTGATTCACAATTTACTACTGAGGCTTGTATAGCCATATTACTCATTTTAGGGTCCATGATTCCACAAATTTATTAGACGCATAAACAGAAATGAATATAGAAACAATTCATCAGCTCAAGGGACTCGCGCCTTTATGCATTGCCTCAATTCCATAATTACCGCAAAAATCACACATCTTACCACAGTTTGACGCCCATCTAATTCAAATTAGCCCCCTTAAGGCTAGTTACAGTCAAGAAGATTATTTTGCGAAATAAAATTAAGAATATCCACCACAAGATACAGTAACATACTGATATCATAGAGGACGACCATATATCCGAAGCTATAATTGAGTAGCTTACAGTGTATCAGGAAACTTTGATGGAGTCGACAAAACGGTTGCTAAGAAGTCTCTCCACATACTTGCCAAGAATATCCACCTCCAAATTCACCTTCTGCCCAACTTTCTTCATAGGAATCACCACCTTCTGCTGGGTGTAAGCCACCAGCATGAAATTGAAACACTCTTCTTCATCGAACACATCCACCACAGTCAAACTAGTCCCATCCACAGCAATAAAACCTTTAGGCACCACATATTTCAGCAATTCCTTCGCCGCCTTCACTTTGACCCACAACGAATCCCCCTCTGGATCCATCGAAACAATCTGCCCGGTCCCATCCACATGTCCCTGAACAAAATGTCCACCCATTCTGCTAGCGGGTGTCACTGCCCTTTCCAAATTGACGAGCGAGCCGGCTTCCAATTCGATCAAAGAAGTCTTCCTTAGAGTCTCAGGAGACAACCCAACCGTGAAATCAGACACCTCGGTATCGAAATAGGTCACTGTAAGACATGTGCCGTTGACGGCGATGCTGTCGCCGAGATTTACCCCTTCGAGAACGGTTTTTGCTCCTATCTTCATGTCGAATCCACCGTGCTCGGCGACACCTAGTTGCTTAATTGTGCCCATTTCTTCAACGATGCCTGTGAATAGGCACCGGATTGTGCTGTGGCGATGGGTTACGGGTGTGCTTGAAGGAATGAACGCACGAAGAATGGACGGCTTGACAATGAGGTTGAATCTACAATCGATGTTGGATGGGTTGCTTTGGGGATTGAGGAATCTATGTACTGGAAGGATTCTTGGGGTTTTGGATGAGAAGCTAAGAAAGCACAAAGCCGCCATTTTCCTTCTGTTTGACCTTTAATTTCAGAGCTCTAGACCGTGGCGGCAGCCATCAAATGAAAGAGGAGAGCAATAGCCTCTCATAACAGGGACTAAACTTTCTGATCCCTAAACGACGGGTCAAACATAATATAAACAAATAACAATAACAATTTTCTTTTATCAACGATGAGATACCTACACCTTCAGAAGGAATCAAAGATTTCCGACTTAAAATTCCATGTCCTTGTTGCCATTAATTTCAGATGAAATTAAGCTATTAATTTGTAAAAAGAAAATTGTCTGTTAATTTATATGGAAAATATCATGAGCGGACAAAGATTCCCGAGAACAGTGAAGCATACAAGTTTTTTGACTTCCAAGTTCTGACTGCCGGGTAATTAACTCTTGATGAATGGGAGTTCTTGGTCTTATCGCTCACCTCCTGCTTTAAGGCCAGCCAACAATTTGAATCACTCTTTTAACTTTCAATTCTATTCATTGTCAGCATTCAAGTATCTCGTAGGAAAAAACATTGAGTCCACATATTTCTAAGATGGCTTCTGTCATTCATTGACGCCTTGGCGGTCTGAAGTAAAAAGATATGTTTAGGAGTTTTTTGAAGGAAGAAACGAAGGTGGATGGCAAGGGTTAACAAATCCGAATCAAATCAATTAAATCAAATTAAATTAAATTAAATTGTCAAAAATTAAATAAAATTAATTAAAAATTAATTTGATTTAATTTTTGTGATTATAGAATCGATTAAATCGATTCAATTATTGGTTCTCTTTATATTTAGTTCGATTAATCGCATTATCAAATTTATAATTAATTAAAATATAATATTTTAATTTTTTTTATATTAATGAGATTTTTTATTAATTAAACTTGTATCAAAGTTATATTCTTTAAATAGTTCAAGAAATATACAAATTATTTATATTATATTGTTATAAGATATTGCTATTATTATTTTTTCACTTTTTAAAGCTTTTTTTTGTGAATGTATAAAATTTTTTTAAGGCAAAAAAAGATAAAAATAATAAATTATTCTAAAATTATTATTGGTCACAATTTTAAGAGATACAAGATATTAGAAGTTAAATTCTACATATTATAAAGAACAAAATTTTGTTAAAAAAATTACTTTTGAACCAAAAAAATATGAACCAAATCAGACCAAACCGAATAAAAACTGAACTAAATCGATTAGAACTTAAAATTGACAAGGTCTAACAAAATGTTAAACAAATTAAATTGGTTCAGTTTAGTTTTGTCTTAAAATCGAACCAAATCGAACCTTTAAACACTTTTAGTGGATGGAATGGATTTAAAACGTAAATCATTATTTAAAATTTTTATTTAGAGGTGAGTGGAATGGTAGGAGATGACCTTTTAAACTATCCATATCCATTCAAAGCTCACTTTTTATTGTCTCCCAATTCAATGGGTCAATGATGGAATGACCGACCTTAAATATTTAAATTATAAGATTATTCTTTAACTTTATTTAACTAATGTAAAATTATAAAAATTCTAATATAAATATATTAAAAATATTAATTCTAAAAAAGTGAATAAAATATTTTTTTATTTTTTTGTTAGTTTTTAATTATTTTAATATTAGGTATACGACTTTCAATAATATTAAGGTTTTATATATTTATCTTTTATTGTTAGAAGTTATCTTTTATTAGGATTAGAATTAAGCTTTTATAAATATAAGTATTTACATTTGTATTAATTCAAAATTTAGTATTAAATAATAAAAAATATTTTTAAAATATTTACATCTCTTTCTTTTTTCTTTTTTTTCTCCTTTTATTTTTTCTACATCTCCCTCATTTCTTCTATCTTCTCCCTCTCTTCTTCCTTGTTCTAATATCTCTCTCTACTTTCTTCCATGCACATGTTATATCATTAACCTTATTCAGAATTCATAGCTAATAACAAAAATTTTAAATAATAAATAATTATCTTGATAATTTTTAATTTACAAACTAATTGGTCTTATACAAATATAAAAATAATATGAATAAAATTTATACACTGTGAATTTTATCACATCATCATTATTATTGAAATATGTTTTTATCTAGTTATTGTATAGTATGAAAAGAATTTTTATAAGGATAATATTAAAAAAAAATAATTTTTATCCATTCCATTTTATTCATTTTATAATAACTTCCAAACAATGGTCAAATGAAATCATTTTATCTTCTTGTAAAATTTTCAAACAATGGTATATTCCGTTAAACTTCACTCCACCCCATTTCATTCTATTCTATCATATTCTATTAATGTCCGTTCCATTACATTCCTTCTTAAATTCCCAAACATAGTCTAACACCGCTAATAATGCCCCTCAAGAATTGGAAAAAATAAGTTGTTGAAACTTTGTTTTGCATATTGTAAGAACTCTGGCTCACATAGAAATATTTAATAATGACTCGAACCATCAATGGCTTGCAGGAGAGATGAGAGAACTATCCTTTGCGGTTGCTTTTGTTTTTTTTTTTCCCTTCTTTGTTTTTTGCCCCCCGGGGGGGGGGGGGGGGGGGGGGAAGTATCCTTTTCGATTGCTGAACCAAGCACAAAATGAACAAGAAAAGAAGATACAGGAAGAAACATGTATATTGGTTGAAAATATGCACATAATGTTTATTCCAGTATATCAGGATATAAAGAAAATAATAACTATGTGCCAAAAAGAAAAAGAAAATGCAAACTAAAGGAAGATGAGAGAAGTTGAAACCGAAAGTGACATGCAAACTAATATTACTTTTTCTCACATAAACATGATTGTAGATTACCTATATCAAGAAATATTAATTAGAACAAAAAGAAGTAGCCTACAACTACTCCACAGAAGGTCGACACTGCAGCAAAACATGAAAAAACTTCACTGGACGGTGACATAGATAAATATTTCACCTAACATCACACAAGGAAGTGAAGAAATCTGAATCCAAGTCTACCACCCGTTATTTCCCTTCAGCCTAGTCACTCCGTTCCTATTAGCCTTCTCTACTTCACTCGCACATTCTTCGAAATTCCATCTATTAAATTGAGCCTTCCCCTGAACCCACGATTCATTGTAAAATCCATGGCCAAGACTATGAGGGTCTGCCACCTTCTGTTAAGGGTCTTGGCCTTTGGGGCAACCCTTTCATCCATCATTGTCATGGCTACTAGCCATGAGACAGTAAGCTTCTTCACAGTAGCCTTCGAAGCAAAGTACACCGACTCCTCTGCCTTCAAGTAAGTGTCTTCTAGTGTTAATTAATTTTCTGCCTGTTCTGTAGAATCGTCTCCTTCATTCATAAGCTGAATATACATATCTACCAAAATGCTTGCTAGGTACTTTGTAATTGCAAACTCTATAGTGACCGTCTATGGATTCTTGGTCCTCTTTCTTCCCTCAGAAAGTTTCCTCTGGCGACTCATCATTCTCACTGATTTGGTAATTACCTCAAGCATACACTGCTCGATCACACTTAGTAGCCTGAAAAATTCTTAAGAACAAATATGGCATATGACCAACCGGTATAGAAAACTAATAAAAATTCAGTGAGTATAACAGTAAACCCCATCACTTGTAACACTATTTTTTGTGAATTTTTATTAGCTTATTACATAATCAGCGGATAAATTACATGACTTGAGAATTTTTCAAGTGGCTTAAACTGGTAATTATATTAGAGCTACACTAATGGGTTGATTTTTTGAGCAGGTGTTCACAGTGTTACTCACCTCAAGCATATCTGCAGCATTGGCTATAGCTTATGTAGGCAAGAAAGGAAATAGTTATGCTGGTTGGCTGCCTATATGTGGTCAAGTACCCAAATATTGCAATCAAGTGACAGGAGCTTTAGCCGCTGGCTTCATTGCACTCATTATATACATTATTCTTCTTTTTCATTCCATTTACAGCGTCCTACATCCTCTTCTCATAAGTAGAACTTGAACATAGAGTTTGTAGAAATTCACAGACAGAGTCCTAAGCTGTAGGATCATAAGTGTCATTCTGTTTCTTATCAATTTTGCATTATGTCCTTATTTACCTGCCCTTCTTGTAGTATTTTGTATTTTTAGTACCACGTTGTTTGATTCCTTTCCATTGGTATTTAGCCTCGGGTGTAGAATTATATAATGCTTGTGTCAGATGATGATTTTTACAGAATACTGAAGCTGAGATTTCCTGTTTCTCATGCAGTAATATGGTCAAACATGGTGCCTAAATCCTAGCCAACTCATCTCAGTGAGCCTAATTTGAATTTGCATTATCTGAGAAATTTATCGTTTTAGAAATAATTAATGAACCACTAACAAGATTCGAAGTCAATAAAAATTAGGTAGACGCAATTTAATATTGCCAGTTAAGCTAACCTTATATGCTGTTATCTCTGTCTTGAAGATACTGAATCGGTCATTATATCTTATATTGTTGTCTCATTTGCTTGGTTCCTAGCTATAAAAATGAAAGATGTGAAATGAGCCATTTGGCATTCGTCTGGGAAGAGGTCGGTGTCTCCATCCTCGCCTTTGTTAATCCAAATGAATATAATAACAAGCAATAAGAAAAACAACATAAAAGTTATGTATGTACCAAAAAGCATCACAGTTATTTAACATAAAGCAGTATGGAAATATCCTAGTTTTATTTATTTATTAAGTTACCTACTTTTCATATTGTTCGCGTGTGAACCCGCTTTCATTTACTTTATTAAACCAGTTTCTTTTTCTCAGAATGACTTCCAAGTTTAACTTCCTATTGTGCACAAGCCAGGTCCAATGTGAAATCTGATTAGGAATTATAAGTTTAAATTTTAAAAATAAAAAATTAAAATAAAACAGCTCTATGAAGAAAAAAAAAAGTCAATGACCAGCTTGTTGCGCTTTCCCACGGTAAGGAAATTCAACCGCTGATAACCATGCGCAGTTTACACACCACACATCTCCTGAAAGTCTTGCCAACGTTTAATGCAGAAAGCCAGAAAGGTCAATCAAAATGACTCACTATTACTTCTGCGGTGACTATTATATAACACGTTGGGCATGACACCCAATATTTAGCTCCTAAATGGATAAATCAAATTTTGTTTTAAATTTTTATTTTTTATTTACAAAAATTTTAATTTGCTACACATTAAAGACAAATTTTTTAACTCTTTAGATTCCAAATTTGATATACACAACATAATATTTTCCGCAATTTGTCTCTAAAACAAAATCTCTAATTGTTTCCTCAATTTTGTCTTAAGTTAATAGTATTTTTACAATATTTTTAATTTTCTAAGTAGTGAAAATCAAAGTTCTTACATCAGCTAAACAAAATCCAAATTAAAAACATAACATAATATCTTTTCCAAAGTTTTCCTCTAAACAAAATTTCTAAATTTTTTCCTGATTTTGTGAAAATGCCCAACTTAAGATTAGATTTTTTAAATATTGAATTCGACTAAATTAGAGTTTTTCAAGAAGAAAATTAGGATAAATTAATAGAATTTTAGATCACATGCTGTGAAAAGCGCTATTTTCGTTAAAGCATTCAAGCAATGATATTATAGGATACTACTGTACCAATAATTTAAACTTCAATTTACTTGATTCTCATTTTTTAAGCCATAAATTATCAAAGTGAAATTAGACTAAATCATAGAGTATCAAATTATATTTTATCCTTATATCTCTAATGAATATACAAAATGATAAAAGCCTTTTGTTATTCTTAAAAGCTTGCTGTTATGTTCTGCATTTCTTTTAAGATTTATATGAAGTAATTTTTATTACCAGACATACATAGATCTTAAGACAATCTAATGATAAAAAGTTTCATTTTTAAAAAAATAGTAAAATCTAATCCAAATTCTTTATATTTAGCAAATAAATATATAATCAACAGTTTGAAAAAATATATATAAAAGAGATAATAACCTTATAGACTCCCTCTCTGGATATCGCGCAATAGTATATAACAGGCAAAATCACTGATTGAAGGAAGCCTGTCTGGTCTTGTTATGGAAAACTACTGTTAAAAAGAAAAAATCACATTTAGAATCAATATAAAAAAAATTATATATATATATATAGATATATATATATATATATTGATGATAATGTAAACAATAAAAAAAATATTTAAATATATTTTTTATATCTTTACTATTATATTTTTATAATATTAGATCATGTATAATAAAAAATATAATGACACAAAAGAAAAAAAAAAGAATATACTAGGTTATTACCATTTTTTGTCACTTCTCTCTTTTTTATTTTTAAATTGATAGTCTCAATTTACCTAAATTGAAAAGATTTGAATTATTAAATCTTTAAATTTTTTTTACACATATCATATTTTTGTTAAAAAATTTAATAATAAAAATATAAAATAATTGATGTTATTATCGGTTTTTCTCTTTTAATTGAAAAAGATATGATTGATGTTATTAAACTGTAACGTGTTTAATATACAGAAGATAAAAGGATATGATTATAATGGAACAAAGAAAAATAATTTTAAAAATAAAAATAGTCCTAGTAATTTTATTTTAAAAAATATAACAAAAATTTTACAAAAATTATATATAAAGATTACAGAGAGCCAATTAAACCAACTATAAATCATTGTATATAAAAAAAATTAATTAACTAAAAATTATTCGATAGGCAATTATAGCATATTCAGAGGCTACGTCAGCTAAAAGCATGGTCGGTGGACCTCATCCTTATCTTGGCCTCCGAACCCAATACACTCCTCATTTTAAAGACGTTTCCATGTTTTCATTTTCATTTTTCATTTTTACAAATACGAAACTTCGTATTGCACATTGGCCAGCCCCATCTCTCTCCACAAGTACCCAGAAATTCTCTCCCCAGAAATTCCGTCTTCTTATTGGACTCTTCTAATCTTCAAGCTTCAGCCATGGCGTCTGGATCCTCTGGTCGCGGTAACCCTGGCTCCAAGGGGTTTGATTTTGGTTCCGATGACATCCTCTGCTCCTACGAGGACTATGGAAACCAGGATCCTTCTAATGGCAATCACAGCGATCCCGCCATCAGCATCAATTCTAGTAAGGTAATTTACTAATGGGCTCTCTGGGTCTTTCTGGATGTTGGACCTTGGTACCTCCCAATTTGGGTCTTATATGTGGGAAGAAGTGGTTGCTGATTAGGGTTTAACAAAGTTTTCATTATTGGCATTTTAAAAGTGTTGTACATGGACGATAAGTGTTTTCAATTCCCCCACCACTTGTCGTTGTATGGTTAAAATTACCATTAGATTTTAAATTGCCTTCTTTCGATTTCGCTAAACGTTTGGACTGCTGGCCAAAATGTTGAAATAGAAGAATAGTTGGAGTGATTTTGGATTGTTATATTGTTTTGTAGAGGAAAGTCTAGTAGATGAGACGAATTACAGTCTGGTTCGACTTCTAGCGTTTCTGAATAAGATAAACGACATTATTCTAGTGAATTTTACCCCACTGAATGAACGTTTTACGATGGAAAACTGAGGGTGTTGATTGATCTAAATCTCATTGTTTTTGTCTTTCTCGAAATCGATGATCTCCCTTTGATGAGTCAAGTTACTTTGACATATTGCTGCCATATAAAACTGACGTTGTTATGATTTACAGTATCATCAATCACTGAAGGTTATTGTGTCAAGGCTTACTGATTGAGTGTGGTGATGGCATTTATTGGCTGGTTATCAAGTCGAGAGTGCAAGATTAAATATTCATAAAACTTGCTCCTAGCTCCGGGATTTTAAAAAAAGAGAAATATAACTGTCTGTGAGTTAATGCAATATACAAACAGTTGAGGAGGAAATGAGAATATGCTCTTCATAATGTATTTGTAGCACAACTTTGGGAAGTGTTGGGTTTTTAATATTTCAAACCTCTCCGACCTGAGTATTTCTCAAAATTCAAGAGTTAAGCTTCAAGACTAATGAGGCAATAACTGTAGGAAGAATCAAAGAGGAACTCTCTCTCTCTCTCTCTCTCTCTCGCTCTATCTATATATATATATATATATATATATCTATCTATCGGTGCTCATTATAATTATCTGCGGGATTAAATATTGTGTTACATATAATTTTAGCTTTCAGGTAGCGTAAACCAGGACTGATGAAGATGACGGGCTGTATGTTTGGTGCATATGGAGACTCTTTAATTTATTGCTTTCTTTTCTGTTCAATATTGATCCACCAACCCTCAATTGAAAAACTAGAAAGTGTAGTTTCATGGTTTACTTTGGTTTGTAAGAAAGTATAGGTCTATGAAACATGTCTAGTAAAGGTATTGGGGTAGGAGGAATATGGTAGAATGAAAATCAGGGCTTAAAAAATAATAATACAAGAAAATTGGGTGTAGGGAGACTGACTATAACATACTTAGTATAGGTGTTTAAAGCAGCTGCTCTTTTCCAATAAGGATTGACAGTTAGAACTTCTTTGGGTTGAGGAAAGAAATAAAGTGACATGAATCCATTCTATTGTTATTGGTAGTTATGTTTCTTATTTACTTTAACTGCAATGCTTGCTTTAATCTGAATTTCTTGGCCATTCTCATGCCTTTTTAAATGCACTTACATATCCTTGCGAACGATTTTACATAAAATTTACCTACTTTGTATGCCTACCCAGTTATCTTGAATCTCAAATGCACATGAATTTTCCCTTCAGCAGGATTTTCACAAATCGAGGATGGTAAGGGCATCAATGATTCCTGCTACTGCCTATAATCCACCAGAAGATTCTTTTAGCCAAGATGTGATTGCTACTGTGGAGAAGAGCATGAAAAAATATGGTGACAACCTCATGCGGTTTCTTGAGGGAATTAGTTCAAGGCTATCACAGTTGGAGTTATATTGCTACAATCTTGACAAATCAATTGGAGAAATGCGATCTGATTTAAATCGTGACCATGGGGAGGCAGATTTTAAGCTTAAATCTCTTGAGAAACACATTCAAGAAGTAAGTTACATCCTTCATTGATTGTGCCTGTAGCTGCTTTGATGTTATGCCCTTGGATCTCGTTGTCCTCTGCTTGATAAACTGGTTTAGCTTAAAAGAAGTGGTCTCTCCAACAAACATTGAAAGTAATGTTGCGTTCTCATTTCTATGGTGAAACAGTGCAGTGGAGAAATACTTGTGCTTGGATTTAAATTTTAGGATCAATTACCTATTTATTTCTTTTGAAACATATATGTGCCTGCTGGGAAAAGAAAAAATTACAGTGCTTTTCACTCGGTTAAAAATTTTCCTTTCTATCAACCCAACCATAGTCTAAGCTTTCTTCCATATTGAGACTAGTGATGGGTGACTCTTTCCAAGAATGATATACTTTGTACTAAAACCAGATATTTATCTAGTGTTACCATACTAAGACTCCCCCCCCCCCCTCTCTCTCTCTCTCTCTCTCTCTCTCCCCCCGTCTTTCTCTTCTTTTTCTTTTCGTGAATGACCTGTTTCTCATTGCAACAATTCTGTTTTCACCTACACAAAAAGCTGTGGTTTTCAGGAAGGGCAATCTGCACATTTATAACAATTGAACTCACATATTTTCATAATATGCTGATGGTGTTCTCTTCTTGGCTAACCACATGTTCATTGACCAGTGGACATCTCTTGTGATTTATTCATCTTTTTCTATTGTTAATGTAGGTCCACAGGTCTGTACAAATTTTAAGGGACAAGCAAGAGCTGGCTGACACTCAGAAAGAATTAGCCAAGCTTCAACTTGTTCAGAAAGAATCCTCTTCCTCTAGCCATTCTCAGTCCAATGAGGAGAGATCTTCGCCTTCTGCCACAGATCCAAAAAGAACTGATAATGCATCTGACACGCATAACCAACAGTTAGCTCTTGCCCTACCTCATCAAATTGCCCCTCAGCGGCAGCCAGTGGCACCCCCCTCTCAAGCTGCAGTGCCACATGTGACCCAAGGCACCCAGCAACCTCCTTATTACATGCCCCCACCTCCTTTACCCAATCCACCGGCTGTGGCTCAGATTCCTCAGAATCAGTATTTGCCATCTGATTCACAGTATCGAACATCCTCCCCACAAGACATCTCCCGGGTGGCTCCACTGCCAACACCATCTCAAGTAACTCAGACCCCACCTGTTCAACAATATTCTCAGTATCAGCAGCCACAGCAGCAGCAATGGCCTCAGCAGTTACCCCAGCAGGTGCGGCCGCCACAACAGTCCCCCATGCAACCTCAAATAAGACCGCCGACAACTGTTTATCCGTCCTATGCGCCAAGTCAAGCAACTAATCCATCTCCTGTGGAAACACTGCCTAATAGCATGCCAATGCAAATGCCATATTCAGGGATTCCACCACCTGTATCCAGCCGTGCTGAAGCCATGCCATATGGCTATAGTGGAACTGGTAGAACAGTGCCACAGCAACATCCAACCCCGCAAATGAAGGGCACTTTCCCCTCACAACCCGGTGGTGATGTTTATGGAGCAACTGGGACTTACTCCAAACTTCCTTCTGCTAGTGCATACTTGTTGTATGATGGCGATGGAGGGAGATCAAATCATCCGCCCCAACCTCCTCATTTCGCTCAAGCTGGATATCCCCCAACAAGTGCTTCCCTTCAGACTCCCACTGGTCATCATAATCTCATGGTCCGGAATCCTAGCCAAACACAATTCATTCGCAATCATCCCTACAATGAATTGATTGAGAAATTGGTGAGCATGGGATTCAGAGGGGATCATGTGGCAGGCGTGATCCAGAGGATGGAGGAGAGTGGACAGCCTATTGATTTTAACTCAGTGATCGACCGTTTGAATGTGCATGGCTCAGTGGGCCCCCAGAGAGGATGGTGAATGTGAAGAACTAGTCCGGATTGCCCTCCTGTTTGAATCATGCTTGTCCAGGGCCCGGATGCTGTGTTCAAACCGTCTAATCATTGCGTGTTTTATTATGCATGGAATAAAATTTGATGTAATGTGCACGGTATTTTCGTATATAAATGTTTTGAGGTATGAAAGTTATAATATGCAATGGGACCACGTTTTCATCCTTTGTTTTTGGGTCTGCTCTAATCTGTTATGGTCAGTTAGTGCTTGTCACAAAACAGCAAACGAGTACGGTTTGCATTGCATTCCATCGCTTCCTATTTCACCCAAGAATGCAAATGCGAGACGCAGAAAAAGGAGAAACTCAATAGTCAACAATTCATTACTTTAGGAGCAGTTCCGGCTTGGACCGTTATTTCAAATTAATGAGTTTCGAGTCATGACTTCCAATAAATTTCGAATCAGTCTCTCAATAATTTACTAGCGTCAATCATTAGTACGAAAATATTATTTTGAATGTTTAAATTAATAATAAATTTGGAATAGGTATTTCCATGTAAGAATTACAGCCTAAGCATTTGAAATGTTTGGACGGAATGGTGGAAGAAAGAGAATATAATAAGAGAGAAAGTGAAGGAAAAGAAGATTATGAGAATGTACATACATACGTGCACACATATATTGTTGTCTAGTCTGAGGCCCCGCTTTTAACAGCACAGTAATAACTATTAAAAATAGGGTCAATCATTTATAAAATTTTGACATATAGTTTACTACTTACACTATAGACTTATTTTCTTAGTATATTCATAAACTTTATTGACATTGGATTTATAATAATTATATCTTTACAATAAATATCCTCTTCCATAATTATGGGCGTCCAAATAAAAATACAAAAAAAAATAACTGAATAAATAAAACGCCTGGTAAAAATAGGATATAAAGATATGTCTATATAAAATTAATTTTTTTAAAAATCAAAATTAAATACTTCTTTAAATACTATAAATATTTTTTTAAAAAATAGAATATTATCATATGAGAGATGTTTGAGTATGTAATCAACATATTCAAAACGAGTAGACTAAAGGAATAACAAATAAATATGTATGCAAATCCAAAATTTTTCAATGGAAATGGCATTTAATATGCGGACATTTTAGATTTGCCCTTTTTCGGGCCATCGACATTCTAGATTTCAACGTGAGTTTGTGTTGTCATTTGTCAAAAAGACCAATAACTTCAACGGTCAAGACTTGGTCGGGGGTCCGAAATATAAGTGAAGCCACGTAGGCATAGATGGACCCCAGTGAGCCGACGGTCCACCGTAGCATAATTGACGTGATCTGTCCATGCAAATTGCAAAGCGTACCCCCCACTTTGGTTTCAAATTCTCAAGAACAAGCGCGCGAGGATTGCGTGTATTGCGATCTTCTCGCATTCTCATTTCTCAACCCCCTTTCCATTCTTCCCTGCTTTCCCTTTCTTTTTTCTTTTTTCTTTTAAATTATTATTTTTTCTTTTTTTTTGGTCCATGCTACATAAATCTGTCGCGCACCTTCTTAATAACAACAATAACAACAATAATAATAATATAAGAGATGATCATATAATTACTTCCTATAACTTGTACAAATTTTTAATTTAATTCTTATATTATGTACTTTTTAAAATCAAATTTGATATTTTGTGGTGATTTTCAGTTTGAGCCTTGACATAAAAATTTGTTATAACTAATTTCTTGTCGATGCATGGACACTAATATATACTCAAAAATTATATTTTATAATTTCTTTAAATTTTTAATTTAGTTCTCTATATAAAGTTATTTTTATAGCCATTAGACTTGTGACTAATTAAAAATTAAGTATTTTTTTAATAGGCCTATTCTTTTATTTGGTGTCAAATTTTGCTCTCCTCACACGATTATTGCCTGTTGCTTGTCAAACATGACTTGAAATTATAGGTGGGTATAAATATTTGTGAACAAGAGAAATTGGGGCTTATAATGTGGGACGTTGCAGACACATACATACAGGACGTGAGTTATGGCAGCAATTTACAATTGCATGACAGAACCCACGTTGCAAATCTGAACGTGGCTTGCAACTTCTCTATTATGGTCCGAAAATTATGGGTTTCGTGAGATGATTTCCCACGTCTCAAAACGTGTCAGTTTCTTCGGCAAAATGATGGAATTGCCGTTGAAAGAGTTTGCTTATAAATATAAGGTAATCTATATGAAATTATGATGAAAATTGTAGTTTGGTTTGATGTTGCATATGGGTAAACGACATGTTGTTTTGGGTTTTTTCAATAAAATAGTCTCCGTGAGATTCGAACCCTGACCCTCAATATGAAGCCACGAGTCTTAGCCACTGAAACCATATTTCTTTGTTGCTATTTATAAGCAACATTTAATATATATATATATATATATATATATATTATATATATATATATATATATACGTTTTCTATTTTGTGGTATTTTCATTAGTTTCCCTTCTATGATTTATATATATACATATATATATGTTTATATATATTATCTTCTAATATTAAATATATATATATATAAATATTTTATTGGCCAATATTTAATTAAAAATTAAAAGTAATTTATTTTGTTGGCCATTTATTTTGTTTAAAATTATGAAGTACATTTTAATTTTGTCCAAGTTTTGGCAAAAATATTATGGACAAAATTAAATTAATTTTTGACAATATTTAGTTATTTATTTGTCAAAATCATTGTAAAATTAATTTTATACCTTTAAAATTTGCCTAAATCTTGAAAATTTAATTAATTTTAAGCAATTTTGACATATTTAATTATAATAATTAATTTATGGTGTCATTTAATTTATGCCTAAATTTTTTTAAAATAATTAATTTTTATTTTTAGGCAATATTTATGGCACATTTAGATTAATTTAAAGAGAGAATATTAATTAAATTAATTAGTCATATTTTGTTGATTAATTGATTAATTATTAAAATTTTCATTGTGTATGCTTGTTTGTGCATTATGTTAAATTATATTCAAGCATGTAATTTCATTTAGATGTCATGTGAATTGTGTATTTTTAATTTAATTAAAGTTTAGCCACAGCACCTTTAATTATTTTAAAATTATACATTAAGTGTTATAATCACATAAAGTAAAATGACATCAAATTATAATTAATTATATTTAATATGATAATTATTATCTTACAGGAATATTATCATATGTCATGTGATTAATTAGGATGGAATAGTAAGTTATTTTTTTTTCTAGATTTACCCACAGGAATTAAGAAAAGAATATAATTTACTAGTTTTATCATTAGTATATGAGTCTAATTAAATAAAATTTAGCCCACAGGTAATTTTATTTGTTACTAGACTCATAATTTGAATTGATATGCATTGCATTGGCATGACATGTTATTTAAGAATATTTATTTGTATCAAATTATTAATATAGCATGTAAATTATGCAGTTTTTCAACCTTTGAATATTTCTAATTTTCAAGTTCCTGAATTAACTGGAGATAACTATAATGTTTGGAAGGAGAAAATACTTCTCCAATTAGGGTGGATGGACGTTGATGATGCAATCAGAAAAGATGAACCTCCTAAACCCACGAATATTAGTAGTACATCAGAAGTAAATGTTTATAAACGTTGGGAGCGATCCAATCGCTTTAGTATGATGTACATTAAGACTAAAATATCAGCTAGTATTCATGGGTCTATTGGAGAGCATCAAAACGTTCGAAGTTTGCTTAAAACTATTGATGAACAATTCAAATCTTCAGATAAGGCCTTAGCAAGTACCTTAATGACAAAGTTATCATCCATGAAACTTACTAATATAAGAGGTGTACGAGAACACATCATGAAAATGAAGGATATAGCAGCTCAATTGAAAACACTTGAGGTTGAGATGTCAGATTCTTTTCTTGTGCACTACATCCTGAATTCTCTGCCACAACAACATGGGCCTTTTAAAATCTCCTACAATACTCATAAAGAAAAGTGGTCAATCAATGAACTTCTAACCATGTGTGTACAAGAAGAAGGAAGACTCATAGCAGAGATGGGTAAAAGTGTACAAGCAGTGACACAAAACAAGGAAGGAAGAAAATAAAGGCCAAGACAAAAGGGAAGGGCAAGGTTCCCATCCCTGAGGACATTAAGAAAGAGTCCAAGTGTTTTTTTTGTAAAAAGAAAGAACACATAAAAATGGACTGTGTCAAATTCAAGGCTTGACTTCAAAAGAAAGGTAACTCAATCTCATACTTTTGTTATGAATCTAATATGATAGACGTTATTAGTAACACATGGTGGATTGATTCTGGCTCAACAATTCACATATCTAATACCTTGCAGGGCTTTCTAAACCAAAGGAAGCCAGTGGGCAGTGAGCAAAACATCTATTCAGGAAATAAGATGAGCTCAACTATTGAAGCTATAGGAACATGCAGATTAGTTCTTAATTCTTGTTTTATTTTGAATTTGGAGAAGACATTTTATGTACCAAATTTCTCTAAGAACTTGATTTCAGTTTCTAAACTTATACCATTGGGATATTGTTTTGAATTTTCAAGTAATGAATTTAAATTATTTTATACATCTAATTTTATTGGCAATGGTACATTTTGTGATGGTCTATTTCAAATTCAATTATGAAATAGTAACCTTTATGACTCAATGTATATTTCTAACAGTATAGGTATTAAGAGAAATGTTACTAATGAGGATTCCTCTATGTCATGGCACTGTAAGCTTGGTCATATCTTAATAGAAAAGAGTGAAAAGATTAGTAAAAGATGGAGTACTCAATACTCTTGACTTTATTAATTTCAACACTTGTATAGACTGCATTAAGGGAAAGCAGACTAACAAGACTAAGAGAAGTGCGAAGAGGAGTTCTAGCATATTAGAAATCATACATACGAATATTTGTAGTCCAAATTTGGACTCTAGTAATCAGAAATATTTTATCACCTTTATTGATAATTACTTATTATATATGTATCTCTATCTGCTCATAATAAGAATGAAGCACTGGATGCCTTTAAAATATTTAACGCAGAAGTAGAGAAACAATGTGGTAAACAAATTAAAATAGTGAGATTTGATAGAGGTGGTGAGTATTATGGTAGATACACTAAAGATAGACAAGCACCAGGTCCATTTGCTAGGTTTCTGCAAGAGCATGGGATTGTTGCCCAATACACCATGCATGGGTCACCTGACCAGAATGGAGGTAACCCAGGCATGGTGTAGCTGAAAGGAGAAACCGAACATTGTTGGACATGGTGAAGAGCATGTTGATTAGTTTTAAACTTCCTAAATTCTTGTGGACTGAAACCCTTAAAACAACAGTGTATATTCTTAATCGAGTTCCTACCAAGGCTATTGAAAAGACGTCATTTGAGTTATTCAAGGGTTGGAAACCAAGTTTAAGACATATGCTCGTTTGGGGATGCCCATCTGAGGTTAGGGTTTACAATCCACAAGAGAAGAAGTTAGACCCTAGGACTATAAGTGGCTACTTTATTGGGTATACTGAAAAGTATAAGGGTTATAGATTTTATTGTTCATCTCACAGTACTAGGATTGTGGAATCAAGGAATGCAAAATTTCTTGAGAATGACTTGATCAGTGGGAGTGATCAAACTCAGAACTTAAGTTTTGAAAATGATCAATCTGATATTCAAACTCTTACATCAAGTGATAGATTGATTGTAATTCATACCCCTTAAGTCCAAACGGGTATTGAACAATCAATCATTCAGGATTCACAACCTGTTGACATTAACCAAGTTGATCCAATTAATGAACAACCTTTAAGGACTGTTGAACAAACAATTGAACAACATACTCTCCAAGAGAATGTTGAGTCAATATTAAAAAGATCAACTAGGATGAGAAAGTCAGCAATTCCTAGTGATTACGCTGTGTATCTACAAGAATCTGATTACAATATAGGAGCTGAGAATGACCCTGAAATGTTTTCACAAGCCATCAGTTGCAAAAAATCAAAATTGTGGCATAATGCCATGAAAGAAGAGATGGATTCTATGGCATCTAATGGGGTCTGGGATCTCGTTGAGTTGCCTAATGGCTCTAAATCTATTGGATGTAAATGGGTCTATAAAACAAAAAGAAACTCATTAGGCAACATCGAGAGATATAAAGCACGACTCGTGGCCAAGGGATTCATTCAAAGGGAAGGAATTGATTACACGGAGACCTTTTCTCCTGTATCTAAGAAAGATTCTCTTCTTATAATAATAGCATTAGTTGCTCATTTTGACTTGGAGTTGCATCAAATGGATGTGAAGACAGCATTCCTCAATGGGGAACTAGATGAGGAAGTATATATGAAACAACCTGAAGGATTCCCCTCTAATGCGGGTGAACATTTGGTGTGCAAGTTAAAGAAATCCATATATGGATTGAAACAGGCCTCCCGTCAATAGTACTTAAAATTTTATGATGTTATTTCCTCATATGGATTTATGAAAAACGTTATGGACCAATGTATATACCAGAAAGTCAGTGGGAGTAAAATCTATTTCCTTGTATTGTATGTGGATGACATATTGATTGCAACTAATGATAAAGGGTTGTTATATGAGGTGAAACAATTTATCTCTAAGAATTTTGATATGAAGGATATGGGTGAGGCATCTTATGTCATTAGCATTAAGATCCATCGAGATAGAACTCAATATATTTTGGGTCTGTCACAAGAAACTTATATCAATAAGGTCTTGGAGAGATTTCAGATGAAAGATTGTTCACAAAGTGTAGCACCTATTGTGAAGGGTGACAAGTTCAATTTGAACCAGTACCCGAACAATGATTTAGAAAAGGAACAGATGCATAACATTCCATATACTTCTGCTGTTGGAAGCCTTATGCTCAAGTTTGTATAAGACCTAACATTGCATTTGTAGTTGGAATGTTAGGCAGATATCAGAGTAATCCAGGTATAGATCATTGGAGAGCTGTAAAGAAAGTAATGAGGTATTTTAAGGGTACCAAGAACTATATGCTGATATATAGATGGACTAAAAACCTTGAGGTAGTTGGCTACTCAGATTCGCATTTCGCTGGATGCGTTGATTCACAGAAATCAACATCAGGCTACATTTTCATGTTAGCCAGTGGAGCCGTATCTTAGAGAAGCGCGAAGCAGACTTTGACTGCTACTTCTACTATGGAGGCAAAGTTCGTTTCTTATTTTGAGGCAACTTTACATGGTGTTTGGCTTAAGGGCTTTATATTTGGGCTTAGAATTGTCGACACTATCCCTAGGCCATTGAAGATATATTGTGACAACTCAGCTGCTATTTTTCTGGCTAAGAACAACAAAAGTAGAAGTCGAAGTAAACATATCAACATTTAGTACTTAGCCATTTGTGAACGTGCTAAGGAAAATAAAGTTATTATTGAACATATTAGTACTGAGTTGATGATTACTGATCCTTTAACAAAAGGCATGCCACCAGTAATGTTTAGGGATCATGTATCTAGAATGGGATTTAGTTCCACTTTATGTTATTGATGTATATACTATATATATCATTTGTAATAAAACCTTTATTCATTTTAAGTTATTTTTTTATTTATGCGTATACATTAAGTTTGAGAATAACAACATTAAGAGGACCCAGAATAAGTATATAGCTTATTCATAAAGTTGATATATAGTGGGTAAGGAAACAAAATACATTGTGATACATGAAAGGTATTACTCACTTATAGAAGAACTACCACTATGATTCATACATTTTGTTAAATATTTGAATCTTAAGGAGCCATTATGTATAATGATTTTCGAACCAAGTGGGAAAATGTAGGACGTTGCAAACGCATACATATAGGACATGAGTTATGGCAGCAATCTACAATTGCATGACAGAACCCACGTTGCACATCTGAACGTGGCTTGCAACTTCTCCATTATGGTCCGAAAATTATGGGCTTCGTGAGGTGATTTTCTACGTTTCAGAACGTGTCAGTTTTTTCGGCAAAATGATGGAATTGTCGTTCAAAGAGTTTGCCTATAAATACAGGGTCCCTGAGTTCGGTTTTACATTGCTACACACCATCATTCAGTAGAACAAGAGCTTAGAAGTATCCCTGCGACTTTCATGTGATAAAACTTTCATCAGAAACAGAGAATTCAAGTAATGGCAGAAGGTAACATTTCGATCAATTTCTCTTGCATTGGATATTATAAATGTGTTTTTATATATCCATGAAGTCTAACACATAATTCATGTTTGCCTACGGTGGAAAAATCTGCCTAACATCGACTTGCAACTGAAAATTTTTTAGATATACTTGATGTGTGGTACACCAAGTATAATCAATTATTAAAATTTAATTTGTGTAAATAAGGTTTATGAACAATATGAGTAAAATTTATATACAAAATAAATTTTAATTATTAATTATATAAATGATATGACGCAGAAAAATTATTGCTTGCAATTAAATTTTTTGGACAAATTGAAAATCAAGGCAAGGGTGTGTAAAAGTGCATGTAAATTTCTCTACTTGTCTTTTTCTTTTAATTCATGAAAACAACTCCATACTTAATGCATCGCTCTATGTGAGATACTGATAAGATGCTTTTAAATTTCTACAAAGTTAAAAAAAAAAAAAACTTCTAGAATTTAAAGTGGATTTGGAATTCACTTTTTTTTTATATCTATTTTTTTTTAAAGCATATAAAACAATTGTGCATTGAGGTGATAACGCCAAGGAAGTTTAGCTAACATTGCTAGTTCTATGAATGTAGCATCTTTTTGACAATGCACCGTAATTTTTACGTGCATTAAACCTATGGTTTTGTTTGAAGGGAGAAGTGCACGGGTTTAGTTACAATTTGTATTTATTAAATCCTTTTTAAATAATTTTTACACAATTTTACTTTCATTGTTCTATTATGGCGAGAAAAAATTACAATGTGTATTACGCTTTCAAATATCTATTGCAGAAGGTCTCAATTGAATATTTTAACAAACAATAAAAATTAAATTAACAATTCGGACAAACTCTAAGAATCAAATTTATAATTTTCTAAGTCAACGACAATGTATCTGTTAACATATTGATAGTTCATTAGCCAAATTAAATATATAATTATTCCATAATACAAAAGAAAAAACTAGAAAGAACTCTTCTATAGTAAAGTTCATTTTTGGTATTTATGTATAACTAAGCAATATAATTGTCATTTTTATTTCATTATGTAATTTAATTTGTTTCTTATAAAAATTATGTAATGTAGTTTTAAATCATGATAGAAACAGGTTTAAAATCTTAATTTGTAGGCAAAAATTTATTTAGTTGTCAATATATAAATAAAAATAATATTGAATATCTTAATATTATGGATGTATAATAAAAATTAAAAAACGATTGCCCAAAAACCAGGGGAAAGCAATTCAACTTTGGGAAGGAGGGATGAAAATTTCTGCCTCAATTATAAAGAAATTTGGAAAAATTATTAGTTGTGGCCCTATTTTATTTGATTTATACTATTTTAATTAAATAAAATATGAATGACGTGGTAATTTGGGAGCATCTAAGAATTTCTCTTCAATTTTTTTTTTATTGTTATTGTTAACAATTGATTCCCAATCTTCTGCCATACTTTAATATAACAAAATTGTGCTTAATACTTAATAAAACAAAATCGTGCTATATATGACAAACAAGTATCAATGTCATCAAAAAAAGATTTTTAGAGTATATTAGAGAGATGGGGAGTAAGTGTCTCACACGCAAAAAAACCCAGAAAAAAAATTAATGGATGACTCTATTTGATAGTCTCTCTAATATTATATTTAGATTAAATAGGAGAAATTCTTATGATTGGTTTGGTACGCACATGAAGGAAATAAAAATAATTTTAAAGAAAAAAATGATACTGTACCTTTATTTTAAATAAATAATAAAACAATAATATAATAAATATTACATAGAAGTTATGTAAAAAGATTACTTTTGCACAAAGAACACCAAACAAAGCCGTAGTATTATTAAAGTACCATGTTATTTATATTTTCTCTAACAAAAAAAGTCTAAATAAAATAAAATAAGACTCATCTATTAATAAAATAATATTAAGTTATATAATTAAACCTTATATTTAATTAGTCACTACTCTATTATCACATAAGTAAAGTACTCTATGGGGCTCACATTTTATTACATATTATGAGAAATTTTAATTGATTAGTAGATGAGTTCTATTTTATTTGATTTAAACTTTCTTTTTATCAAAAAGAATATAAATGATATAACACTCTAAAATTATCTAAGAATTTTTCATTTAAAGGGTGTTGGTGACAATTTTTGTTTAAATATTCTTAGAGTACCATATCATTTATACTCATTTCAATGAAAAGAGTCTAAATTAAATAAAATGGAATTCATCTACTAATAAATTAAAATGTCTCATAATAGATGATAGAATATAAACCCTATCTAATACTCTATTCATTTAATAGTGGATAATTGAATGTGAAATTTAATTATATAATTTGATATTATTTTATTAGTAAGTAAATTTTATTTTATTTGATTTAGGCTTTTTTTCATTGGAGATAATATAAATGACATGGAACTCTAAAAATACCTAAAAATTTCTTGTTGATCACAAACCCAAATCATGGATAATCATGGATAAAATGTACATTCATTGCCAAATAAAATGCTGTTAATTACTTGTAAAAATAACCATTAAAATTATATATCTTTATGTCTAAGCATATTAAAAGGTTGGATAATCTTGTTTTATTTTCTCTTTTTAATTTTTTCTAGCAACGTTGACAACACAAAATAAATACTTTTTATTAAAAAAATTAAAAACCTTTTATTTAAGTAAAAACTACAATTGACAATGTGAACAATTTCATTGCCTTACCAGATGGCAAATGTATTTTTTTATATAAGTTATGTAGTATTTATTATATATTTATAATTATTATTTCATTTATCAAATTACTATTTTAACTATTAAATTATTTTTTAAAAAAGTAAGGATAAAAAAATTATTTTTTATTCTATTTACTCATTCTTTATTTTTTTTCTTTTTTACATTATTTTCTATGGTTTTTACTCATTATACCCTATTTTGGCTCTAAATAAAAATGCTCATGTGCGCAAAAAAATTATCACTAGAAAACAGAAAGTAAGCAAATTGTAGTCAAGTACTTTAAGTTAAAAATATTTATATTTAAAGATTTGAAATTTTAAAATTATTTTAAAAGACTCTGATAAAAAAAATTTAATTTAGAGTTTTAAAATTTTAAATTTTTGGTCATAGGATTTTTCAAAATAATTTTAAAATTTAAAGTCATTTAATATAAATATCTTTAATTTGAGATTTTCAATTATAATTTTTTATTGAAAAAAATGCAAAGGAGTTATTTTTCTATTTCAGTTAATTAAAATAAAAAAGTAAATTACACTAATTTTTCTTAAAGATTGGTCAAATTATATATAATATTTTTTTTTATTTCAAAAACATTGTTTAACTTTTGTATCATATTAAAAGTAAAATCACAATTTTTGTTAAATTTTGACATTACATTTATGTACCATTTGATTAGATAAAATAATTAATATTCATTGCACCAACATATTTACATTAAAGAGAATAAAAAGTAATAATTTGAAAGAAATGTATTTTATACAAAAAGTTAGCATTATTGATAAGAAATAAATACTGTGTGAGGTATTTATAATATATAAAATGATGGAGGAATTAGATAATAATTCTAAAACAATCTCAGAACAATCTCTTGGTATGATGTTACAAATGAGAAGGCAACTTAAAAAGTGGATAAGTGGAAATAGGTAAGATAAAAATTATTTTTATATTTTTATTTTTAAAAAATAATTTAATAATTGAAAATAATAATTATAAAAATATTATAGACATTGTGCAACTATATAAAAAGAAAAATACATATCCTTCCGCATTCGTGTGATACCAAATAGAATGTCACAATCCAACATAATTTAGTTGGGTAATTTACCCATAAAATATAACGAGCACTCATCCTGCTAACGCGCCCTTTCTTGTTCGTTCCCCACAAGTTATGCATCTTCGCCTTCACCTCATTCGCCACTTAGCCCTCTCCGTCTCTCTGTAATTAGTCCCTTCACCCCAAACCCGAAAACCATGGAAAGTCTTCTCTGCTGCGACTCTCTGATTCTCATCCCGATGATGAAATTTTGTATCTGATGAAAAACAATGAAGCCCTTCGAGTTGCTTGTGTTGATGAGGTTTCCACTGGGAGGGACGAGATGGAGTATCACTTTGTTCTTGTTAAGTATGACCAAGAATTGGAGAGGGAGGTGGAAATATACCATATAAAGTTGCCTGGTCTTCTGAAACTTGGAGAAGGAAAACCAGAAAATCAAAACCATGCCTCCATCTTCACTCATGGTGATGCAGTTCAGACTATTGATATGAACCAGGACAACTACTTTGAGGAGGCACTATCTCTTGGAAAAATACAGGCAACATTACGGTATTCGGAAACCTACTATTTTGGGAGTTAGGGAAGGCATTTTTACTGGTTCTGTTTTTTCTCTCGCTTGGTTTATGTCAGCTCAGGAAACGAGTTTTGTCACCTTAGGACAGCGTGTTTTGGAAAGTCCTCTGAAAGTTAGAATGCAATTATGGCCAGCCAGATGTGTTTGAGAGGTTTTGATTTTTAACTCGAGGTGTTATCAGTAAAGCTTCCAGAGTGATCAACATAAGTGAGGACATTTTTGCTGGCTTTAACTGTACTCTTCGTGGAGGCAATGTCACACACTATGAATACATTCAGGTTGGAAAAGGGAAGGGATGTTGGTTTGAATCAAATATCGATGTTTGAAGCCAAGGTTGCCTGTGGAAATGGGGAGCAAGTCCTAAGCAGAGATGTGCACATGTTGGGTCATAGATTGGATTTCTTCCAGATGCTGTCATTCTTCTACACTACTGTAGGATTCTTTTTCAACACAATGACGGTGATTCTGACTGTATATGCATTTTTGTGGGCCCGACTATACCTTGCTTTTACTGGTGTTGAGGCAGCTATAGCACGTGACAGCACTAACAATCAAGCTCTTCAGACGGTCCTGAATCAGCAGTTTATCATCCAACTTGGTCTTTTCACTGCTCTTCCAAGGATTGTGGAGAATACTCCTGTGCGTAGGTTCCTTCAAGCTATCTGGGATTTCTTGACTATGCAGCTTTAGCTTTCATCAGTTTTCTACACATTCTCTAAGGGTACTCGCAGTCATTTCTTTGGCCAGACAATCCTTCATGGTGGGGCAAAATATCGAGCAACAGGTCGTGGTTTTGTTGTAGAGCATAAGAGTTTTGCTGAAAACTATTGACTCTATGCTCTTAGTTATTTTGTTAAACACTTGAATTGGGGCTGATATTTACAATTTATGCCTCACACAGTCCTGTAACGACTGACATATTTGTGTATATAGCCATGACCATCTCTAGTTGGTTCCTTGTTGCCTCATGGATTCTGGCTCCCTTTGTATTTAATCCTTCTGGCTCTGATTGGTTGAAGACTCTGTATGATTTTGAGGATTTTATGAACTGGATTTGGTTCCCGAGAAGTGTGTTCGCTAAAGCTGAACAGAGCTGGGAAAGGTGGTGGTACGAACAGGAGGATCATCTAAAGGTAACTGGCTTTTGGGGAAAGCTATTGGAGATAATTTTAGACCTCCGGTTCTTCATTTTCCAGTATGGAATTATCTATCAGCTAGGTATTTCTGCGAGGAGAACCATTATTGTTGTTTACTTCTTGTCTTCGATTTATGTGTCTATTGTTTTTGGGATTTTTGGAACGGCAGCATACGCCCCAGACAAATATGTAGCAAAACAACATATCTATTATCGGTTGGTCCATTTCCTCGTCATTATTATTGCCATACTTTTGATTATTGCCTTGTTAAAATTCACTGACTTCAAATCCTTGGATATTTTCACTAGCCTGTGGGCGTTCATTCCCACAGGCTGGGGCCTCACATTGATTGCTCAAGTAATCCGGCCATTGCTGCAGCGCACCATCATTTGGAAAGATGTTGTCTCTATAGCTCGTCTATATGATATATTATTTGGAGTCATTGTTAAGGCTCCTGTGGCACTATTTTCATGGTTACCAGGGTTACAGTCTATGCAAACCAGAATTCTTTTCAATGAAGCATTTAGCAGGGGCCTTCATATTTTCCAGATTGTTACAGGAAAAAATTCCTTGGGTGATTTTGTGACTTAAGGTAACTTTTGTTCATATGCTTTAATGGATTTTCTGGTGTTCTAATTTTATATTTATTTTTGGCGGGGCTGTGCTTGTTTGTTAATTGATAATAGACAAGTTTAGCAATAACCTTTTTGCTATTAGGCAAAAGTTGCATCTATATTTTCCCCTTATGCGACTATTATTATAAATTCCGAGTCCTGCAATTATCTAAATCTTCAGTTCTCTTCAATGCATAAACGTTTACTCAGGCAATGAATTCTATCCTCTCATGTTTTATGGCACCAGCATTCAACTCATTTTTTTCTCCATGTTAAAAGGGCAGCAGGCGATGAGTTCTATGATTCACATCGTAACAACATGAACTGTTTGCATCTTCAACACTTGTTATTGTGAATTTCTATCGTGTTTCTAGCATGCAGTCGGTTATTGGTTAAAGATAATAATGTATTTTTTAATAACTAGTTCGTCCTAGTTTTCAAGTGCTTCCTAGCAATTTTTAAATGGCATCACACTGAATTGCATCTGTTCGTTGCTTTTATTTCCCTTGAATTATGAATTTAATTGCATTGTTACACCGGGACTTTTGGGGGGGGGTTATTCCCTTATTCCATGTTAAAAGAGGAGTAGATGACAGAGGCTAAATTTTGTGCGATCACATTGTTTTGACCTTTTTTTTTCTTTTAATCACTTGAATATGTGAAATACTATCTCAATATTTTGATAATTGTCAATTGTTGATTTGAAACTTTGATGAGCTAATGAATTCTTTGTTTGTCTGCAACTTTTTGGCCTTAAAATTAGTCATCAGTGTGCTACTTCTATTAGTTTTGGTAAGTTGTTACGCTGTAGTTTGATCTTTACAGTAATACTATTAGCCCACCTGAAATTTGTTAGATTTTACTGAAACCCTTGAGCTTTTTCTACCGGATGTTGTCATTAATCTTCTTTGTAAGTTTTAATATCTGTATTGTAGTATGCTCTAGTGCAAAATTTTTTGTTCCTTCTCGATTGGTAAAGGCTCTTGCTCTAAGGAACAGTAAGACTTTCAAGATTTAGTTTGCCAGGGGAGAGTTCACTGTCTGAGGCTTTCCTAGCAATTTCTTGCCATATGCTCTACTTACCTTTTAAATGCAGAGAGTAATCTGGTGTATGATTCTAATGGTCAATGGCAATTAGTGTGTCAATTTGTTTTGAAAATTGGAACGTGGCTTGATTGAAATTTTTGATGTTTGATTCTCACGTCTGACTTCTGTTTTCTTTTGATGCCTTTCATATATTTGTATGTGCCTGCTGCAACATTGGCATTCTGTCCCCATTTTAGTGTTCCCTCATTTGAACCTTTCATATGACTGAGTTACTAGATTAAAGTATATTTGTCTACATTGATTTTCAGATAAAAATTTTGA
The DNA here is from genome assembly GCA_032878935.1 of Erythrophleum fordii. Classification (NCBI taxonomy): domain Eukaryota; kingdom Viridiplantae; phylum Streptophyta; class Magnoliopsida; order Fabales; family Fabaceae; genus Erythrophleum; species Erythrophleum fordii. The sequence goes on from JAVQMF010000035.1 coordinate 501,876, forward strand.
TTATGTTTACAGGTTTAAGATGTAGAGAAACGAAAGAAGACAAGAGGCTAGAACTACTGTTAACTTTTGCATTTTCTTCTGGGTATGTGAGGGTTCTTGTGCTTGTTGGAGTTGCTTCGCTGCAATTATATGTTGTATCTTTTCAGTGGAAGGGTGAGAAAATTAGCTTTTCCTTTTCCTTCACTGGACAGATTTCTTATTGTAATTAGTCAAATTTCATGTATATTATAACATCTCCAACATCTCAAAATATAATCCTACATTTGTAACGATGGAAAGATTTTTATAGAAATGGGAATGAGGATAGGAAAGAGAACGGGCCTTAATGGTATGAGGATAGATAGTATGCCTCGAATTTGTTCGCATAGTTCTTCTGTCCTGAATGAAGTATTATTTTGTTGGCCTACAACAGAAAAATATCGACATTTTTACTAATATATGTAAAAACAAAAAACAAAAAGAAACATATGTATGATCCTAAAAACTAATTTCGCATATATATAACTGATTTATTTTTAAAAATTAAATTTTTTTTTAAAAAATTTGGAACGCAGAATCAGTGATATTGCATTCCAAAAATTAAAAAATATTTTTTTTTAAATTTTAAATCCCTAAAAAAATTAAAAAAAAATATTTTTTTTTAATTAGAGGTCTACTAACCCCAGCGCCAGTCCTCATGAATCACTGACCCAAGAGTCAGTGATTACCGTGGGTTATTTTTTTTAAAAAATATATTTTAAAAATTAATATTTTAATTAATTTATTTAAAATTTATAAAAATAATTAAAAGTGTAAAATTTTAAAAAATATAAATTTATTATAATAAATATTTTTTAATTTATGTATTATTTAAATTTATATTAATTTTTTTATATTAAAAAAGGTAATATCTTTAAATCTCTTTATAATTTTATTAATTCTATAAGTGATAGAAACTTATATTTTGAGAAATTTTAATTAATTTTATTGAAATTTGTAAAAGATGAAATTTAAATAATAAAAAAAAGTAAACAAAAATTTAAATAAATTAGTAAAAGTATTTCTAAAATTACATTTATATGGAATTTTTTTAATTAGAAAAAATATTAATTTATATATTGAAAAATACAATGACTTAACTTGTATATATAATTTGTTTAATTTTATAATAATAAAAAATTTATATGTTGAAGAATAGTAATTAATTTTATTTAGATTTTGAACAAGTAAAATATAAATAATAATTTTTTAACAATTCAGATAAGAATTCTTAAACATATAGTAAAGGAAAAGTATTTGAAAAATCATAATACAATTCATTACAGTTGAAATGTTCATAAAATTTTTTTGCTTACAAAAAAAATTCTCTTATTTATAATTTGAAAAACATAACGTCTTAATTTGTTTATATTGTTTTGAGAAATATTAATTAATTTTGTTTAAATTGTAAGGAAAAAATTTAAAAAAAAAAGAAAAAATTAGTAAAATAAATTGTAAAACAAAATAGTTATTTATGTATTTATTGTTTAAATTTGTACAAAATTAGTTCAACGGTGAAGAAAAATTTTGTAGTTTGCACCATGATAAATATAATATATGAGTTTCTTAAATATTGTAATTGTAAAATATTAATGTTTTGAGGAATATTAATTTTGTTTAACAAGAATTTAGATAAGTTAGTAAAAGTATTTCTAAAATTACATTTGAATGGATTTTTTTTAATTGGGAAAAAAATATTAATTTATTAGTGAAAAATATAATGACCTAATTTATATATATAATTTATTTAATTTTATAAGTATAAGCAATTTATGTTTTGAAAAATAGGAATTAATTTTGTTAAATTTTGAGAAATTAAAATATAAATAATAATTTTAAAAAAATTCAGATTATATGTTAAGAAAATTTAATTAATTTCATTGAAATTTGTAAAAGGTGAAATTTGAATAATTGTTAAAAAAAAATAAACAAGAATTTAAGTAAATTAGTAAAAGTATTTCTAAAATTTCATTTGAATGGATTTTTTTAATTGGGGAAAAATATTAATTTATATATTGAAAAATATAATGACCTAATTTGTATATATAATTTGTTTAATTTGATAAATATAAGACATTTACGTTTTGAAGAATAGGAATTAATTTTGTTTAAATTTTGAAATTGTAATTTTAAAATATTTATGTTTTGAGAAATATTAATTAAATTATTTTCGTACATTTGGACATATATTTTTTATTATTAATATATGAGAATAAATTTTTGTAAATGAAATATAACAATTTTAAAAATATGACGCTTGAAAATTAAAAAATAATGTTGTAATGTATATATAATGATTATATAGATGTGTATATAATTGCATTAATTAATTTTTTGATAAGTTACTGTTGTTGAAGAAGAGAATAAAGTTTTCTTAAAATATATTTAAATCTATCATTAAATAATACAAATGAACGTTAAATTTGAAAAATAGCGACAATAGTTATTAGCCGTAATGACTGCCTGTCCCACATTGAGGCCTTCTCCTCATTTGCTGTGGGCGGCATTGTTGTGGTTGTTCTTCCTTTTTGTCCTCCTCAGTGTCATTGATAAGTTCTTCTTCATTTTCTTCTTCAGACGATTCATTCTCCACTTGATGGCGAATTTGTTGGGAACTGAAATTCCATTGAGGAGATTGAACAGGCGGAATTGGTTGATTTGGAGTGAGAAAGCCTTGTTGAGGTTAGTAGGATGCCCACTGTGAGAACGAAGTATTGCAATATTCTGCACTAAATGCAGCTGGATCCGTAAATAATGATGTAAATGGAACGCCAACAAATTACATTGACTGCGGTAGCGGTGTGGAGAAAGATGACTCAATATAAGTGGAGGCAGGTAATGAAAAGGTATAGTAAGGTGCATAGGAAGATGGGCCTGGAATGCCAACGTCTACAGATGGTGGAAAGGAAGAAGAACCAACATCTCCACCGACATTTTGTGGTAAAACAGAAGAAGGACCAACGTCCCCACTAGACATAGGCGCTGTCATGTAAGATGGTGATGGCATGTTCGTGTGCAATCCTCTAAAGTCTCCAGCAGACATTGGTTCCCTAGATGAGAGGAACCCATGACCTCTTTTTTCTGATCTCGCCTCTGGCTCTGGAGGTCTGGATAGATCAAGTGCTGGCGGAGCTGGTTGAGAAATGAACATATCTCGATGTTCTCCTAAAGCATGCAACATGTTTCGAATATCACTGCTTACTTTTTGCCTAAAATCCCCATAATTAAGCATCGGGGGGTCAGTGATAGTAAGTCTGTATAAGTCCTCTAACACATCAGTCTGTTAAAGAGAAAATCAATTGTTAAAAATTATACATATATATTTATTTAAGGATACTTAATATGAAGATAAGAATTATATAAAAGTCATACCACAAAACCTTGAGAACCACTAGTAGGATGGATCCATCTTCGCATATATCACCAATACCAACGCATATAGTCTGATGCGCGATCTAGTGGTATATCAGTAAGGTCATTCTATGCCACTACCAAGGGCCACGAATTCCATGCTGTAATAAAAACTACATGTTCTTCGCGCCAATCTTTATAAATCTTTCCTCTTAATTGGAGAGTATGTAGTGATCCTATATTAAATGATTTTTCTAGAATATGTTGCACCCTACTGAATTGACGGAGAACGCGATCAGCATGATGTCACTCAATTATCCAAAAGTAAAGTATAGGCACAGATGCACGTCATACATCAGACATCGCTAAGTAATACTCCGAAATCAATTAGACAACCTCGGGTGAGTCATATGGAAGCCAAATGACCTACACAACAAAAGATAGTTACTTTGTGATATAATTGTAAAACAAAAAATAAGTAAGTGCCCTAATACAAATCTCATCGTCTTTCATTTAGTCTAACAATATTCTACATTGATGTAAGGCATCTGTCGTCGGCCAAGGATATTGTGGAACATCCCGCCACCTGTGAGGAAAGGGAGAACGTACGTTCGCTTATCAATTATCGAAAAATAGTATATCTAAAAATTATATATGCCTATACCTGAAACCCAGTGGGGGTCGAGTAGAATAAATAGTCATCCGAGGATTGGGTTGGGGGGTCTGTGTGGAGCAAGACGGGGAAATTGGTCCCATGCCCAAAAATGAAGTAGAGTCAGACAACTACCTATGTTAACCTCGTCATAATGGGTGGTATTACACATTTCTCTATATAGATGGGTCAACACTGCTGATCCCCAACTGTATTGACCAGCTTCTACAAAATCAACAAGTAGCGAAAGATACATTAATATAACTTTATGTCCAGTCCTATCTGGCATCAAATACCCCCCAATCAAACGCAGAATGTATGCTCGTATAAATTGGCAAATAGTATCATTATCTGCGTCATCCAGCAAGTTGTTAAATGTCTGAGTCAACCAGGGAACGCTTAACCTCTGTCCATCCAATGTCTTAGGAGGCGGTATGACACCAAGCAACCCATTACAAACAATTGACCAATTAAAGTCTGTTCATCCACATACTGCAATTCTCGTGCAGGGTAAACCTAATTGGATAGCGATGTCTTGTAGTGTGATTGTGCACTCGCCTCTAGTAAGGTGAAAGGTATGTGTCTCCGGGCGCCACCGCTCAATCAAGGCTGACACGAGGGCGACATTGAAGTCAAAATGACCGAGTCGTGAAACACTATAAAAACCAGCCTGTACGAGATATGGGACAATAGCCGGAGGGGGATCGAATATATTATCTTGTTGCACTATTTACCTTATACGTAGAATTCTATCATCCTGTGTAATTATATTAGAGAAACTATCATAAATTTAGTTAACTCAACAATAAATAATAAAGTACATTTTCTACTCACTCGTCCTTGTCACACAGCTTGAGACACATGACGGGACTGTAAATATAGTAAAGACTCATCCTCTGGTCCAGGATGAACAGCACTCTAGTGAGGGTTCATAATGGAAACTAATAACTCAAATATCTGTTAATAGTAACACTAATATGTCAAACTGATGAACAACATATCATAAGCCAATAAAATAATCTTAGTACGACAAATTAATGAACAACAATGAATATATAAGAAAGATAAAAGCAAATAGGCACTTTCAAACTAATCATTGACAATTCATATAGCACTCATATACAAATGATCATCGACAATGAATATTTAATTTGCTCCAAATATTATATCTATCCTCGTAGTTGACGAGAGGGGCATGTAGCATGATTGTGTCCGATCTGTCTACATAAACCACATCTTTGATTGTCTCTGGATCTTTCTTGCCAATCCATCTCATTGCGTATTCGCGAGGCTTTCGGCCGACCTTTATCTCGAATTATAGAAGGATCAGGGACCAATCGAGACCCACTTGTGTAAGGCCAATAAACGTCTCCTCCCATTGGATGAAATTCTGTCTTGTAAGCATTTAAGATTGTTTCCAACTGAAAAATAGCGTGCATAAATTGTAGAGGATTAAGATAGATCTTGGCACATGCAGCAAAGACATGTTGACAGAGATACTTTTGGAGTTAAAACTCGCCATAGTCACATGTTCTATTCGTCAAGCTAACCTTGCAAGTTCGCCCATACTGTTTATTGGATGGATCGTAGGGTTCTTCGATTTCAAATTCTGAAACCCTTCTATCAAACGCACGAACTGATAAAGCAGATGCTCTTGCAATTTTAACTGAAATCATTTTATGGATATCCTTAGAGAATAAGCTGCCTGCTTCCATCTGAGCAAATGTGATTTGTGACCGCTCAACTCAATATTTATTCAACCGATACATTGTTGCCTTGACCAAGCCAATAATAGGCAAGAATTTAATACCTTTGAAGACACTATTAATACACTTGCCTAAATTTTTTGTCATGTGCCCCTAATGACGACCATCCACATCATATGCACGTGACCACTTACTTTTCGGTATATCCTCTATCCAATTCATCGCTTCTGAATGCAACTGTCGAATCTGAGCCAATTGTTCATCAACTAAATTACACTCATTTAGATAGCCAATATTTACAAACTTCTTCTTTAACCATTTAATCCTGAACATCGTATTCAAATTACTCGCAATATGACGTAAACAAAACATGTGATGTGCATGGGGTAGTTGCCACCCATTTTCTGGGTTTGCGATTGTTGCTAATATTCTAGGATGACGATCAGATATCAAACAAATATCTTGCTTGTTCGGTACCACTCGTCGCCTAAGGTTACTAAGAAATCACTCTCATGCCTCAAACATTTTACATTCAACGATGACAAATGCAAGGGGGACAATTTTTCTACCACCATCTTGTGAGCTGACAATTAGCAACGTCCCTTTATATTTCCCATACAAAAATGTATCATCTATTTGGATAATTGGTTTTAAGTGATCAAAAGTATCAATGTAAGGTTTAAATGTCCAAAATATCCTATGAAACATAAGTGTTGTCTCTGTATCTGATGCTGTCTGCGGCATTCCTTAGTCACAAATTCAAAGTATGAGCCTATATTGAAGTGTTGGACAGCAGATAACCATCTCGGGAGAACTGCATACGATCACTCCCAATTCCCAAAAGCGATTGCAATAGCCCGTTGCTTACCCCACCATACCTTTTTGTAAGACACCGTATGTCCAAAGGTGCTATGAATCTTCTCAATGACATCACGGACCGAAACAAAGGGATTTTCTGTGACCATCGATACAATATTTGATGCTATTATATCAGAGTCTAGTTTCGGATGATCTTGTGATAGCATAGAAGAGACACAAGTGTATGGGCCCGCATACTTTGTTATCCACAAATCATTTTCTCCCTCAGATTGACATGCCCTTATCCGCCAATTACATCTAACACCATACTTTGGACAACGATACTCCACGTACTTTATTGATGATTGAAGCACCTTGAATGTGTGGTGTTTGCGGACTGAATAAAGCTTTGCAGCACGATTCAGTGATTGCTTATCAGAAAATCGCATGCCAACATACATCTCTTGGTCATCATTCAATCAATGACCCCCTCCATGTCAGGTATCTCAAATTCACTCACATTATCATTGCTGATCTAAGACAAAAAAGCAAATGTCTGCTTAGAATGCAAATTTAATGGAGTTATAGGATCCTCTTTAGTATCAGTTACAGCAACATCATCCTCTCCATATTCATTGACATCTGGCGAAGCATCATATTCATCCTTTGCCTCAAATTCATCTATTATATCTTCAGTTGCATCTGAAGGACTGGAAGGATTGTCATGACACATCTCATCTCTCGATGAACTTGGTTGAGATATATCATTCATAAGTAGCATTGGTTGAGTATTAGAAAGTTGGGTCTCAAATGGATGAACATTTCTGAGATAAGAGCTAAATAAAGAGACCGATTCATCCGCTCTATTAATCTGACTTGCACATGGATTTGTCAACGGTTCAATTATATTAGTCTTTTCATCACTTGGGCCCACATCATTAGTTGAGATGTGTGCATATAATTCAGGTGCCCCCAGTTGAGATTGAAAGTGTCGATTCGCTTCCCATATGGTTTGGATATTTGAATCGTCCTCTAATGTGCACGACAAGTATCAAGATGGATTAAGTGATTGTAGGTATCGGTACACCAACTCAGATATATATTGTCTTGACTAAAGTTATAATTTTTCTCTAACTACAGCCTTCAACTACTCGAGATTAATGTCAGGGTCAACTCTTAATAATTTCGGCTTATCACAAACAAATGTTGTTCCTTCGTTGGTGTCAAAAATTCTTTTATTTGCATGAATGCATATGATTTCCTTCCTTCTACTCATTGTCGATCTTTACTCAATGTCTTTGTGTAAATAATAATTAAACACAATATATTAAAATGATCAAAGATAAATAATATCGAAGATATTACAAAGAGTTTCAAACAAACAAAAGTTTCCTTGTAGAATAGAAACTCTTGAGAATCTGTACAAATAGAAAAAAAAAACTTATCAGCATTTTTTACAAAAAAATCAAAATATATGAGAAGAAAATAAGAAATGTAAAAAAATTTTAAAATAAATAACAAACCTCAACAAGAATACGAAGGCTGATAAAAAAGTTTAAATTTTCTATGTATCTGGAATGAGAGATAATATAAAAATAACCTCAAATTAAAAAAGAGGGCAACGCTTGAGAACCTGTTAAAAAATTCAAAAAAAAAAAAAATTCCTTAAAAGAAAAAAATATGAATATTTGTTAATTTGCAAGCGTCATATTTTTAAAATTGTTATATTTCATTTGCAAAAATTTATTCTCATATATTAACAATAAAAAATATATGTCCAAATGTACGAAAATAATTTGATTAATATTTCTCAGAACATAAATATTTTAAAATTACAATTTCAAAATTTAAACAAAATTAATTCTTATTCTTCAAAACATAAATGTCTTATATTTATCAAATTAAACAAATTATATATACAAATTAGGTCATTATATTTTTCAATATATAAATTAATATTTTTTCCCAATTAAAAAAAATCCATTCAAATGAAATTTTAGAAATGCTTTTACTAATTTAATTAAATTCTTGTTTACTTTTTTTAACCATTATTTAAATTTCACCTTTTACAGATTTCAATGAAATTAATTAAATTTTCTTAAAATATAATCTGAATTTTTAAAAACTTATTATTAATATTTTAATATCTCAAAATTTAAACAATACATAAATTAATATTTTAATTTCTCATTATATTTTTCAATAAATAAATTAATATTTTTTCCCAATTAAAAAAAATCCATCAAATGTAATTTTAGAAATACTTTTACTAACTTATTTAAATTCTTGTTAAACAATATTAATATTCCTCAAAGCATTAATATTTTACAATTACAATATTTAAGAAACTCAGATATTATATTTATCATAGTGCAAACTAAAAATTTTTTCTTCACTGTTGAACTAATTTTATACAAATTTAAACAATAAATACATAAATAACTATTTTGTTTTACAATTTATTTTACTAATTTTTTTATTTTTTATTAATTTTTTTCCTTACAATTTAAATAAAATTAATTAATATTTCTCAAAACAATATAAACAAATGAAGAGGTTATATTTTCCAAATTATAGATAAGAGAATTTTTTTGGTAAGAAAAAAAATTTTATGAACATTTCAACTTTTCATTTTCCAAATTCCTCAGAAGAAAAAAATATGAATATTTGTTAAGCATATGAAAAATAAACATTTTTAAAAAATAAAATATACACCTTAAAATATAGATGAAGAAGAGGAGCAAACTTACTGAAAAGATAAAAATATTTAGAACGATTCATAGGTGAGGAGGAATGAGCTCCAATCACATTAAGTAGAAGAAAATTTGAAGGCGAGGAGGAATGAGTAGAAGAATGCAAATAAAGGCAAACAAATGGACCGGTTATATAAAGAAATTTTTTTTCTAACCCTTATTTTGGGGGTCAAATTCTTTACTGACCCACGGGTCAGTGTACATTGATCCGTGGGTCAATTTGACTGACCCTCAACGGGTCAGTCTTAGTATTCAACTGACCTGTCAGTTTTGACCCACGTAGGGTTAGAATTTTTTTAAAAAATTTTAAAAAAATTTGGGACGCGAACCTCAAAATAAAAAAAATTAAAAATTTTTATTTGGGAGCATCCCATATTATTATTTTTTTAAAAAAATTTGTTATATATTCTCGGAATAAGTTAAAAGGCTCCGTGTCCCATGTTATTTTTTTTTAAATTTGTTATATATTCTCGGAATAAGTTTTTAACTTTATATATATCTTTTTTTTTTATATATTTATGTTAAAAAGCCAAAAAATATCTATTTGATGGGTATGCCAAGCTTTGTACTTGTCATCCTCACTGTTCCCTTATTTGTTGTTGAAACCAATGTTTTTAAAATTGGACCGGTCATTGAATCGGCGGAGGTACTGGTTTACGGTTCATAAGTCGAACTGGTGATAATTAAATATATTATTTAAAAAAATTTTATGTATTAAAATTTTAATATAACAAATAAATATTAGTAAATTTTAAATATTTGATTACTAATTTAACATTTCTTAAGATATTATAAAAATTAATGTTTAGTTTAAAATAAAAATTATCTATGATTAAAAATTAAGAAGATTGAATATTAAAATTTTAAAATTTCTAAATTATATTAAGATTCTACTTATTATTAAAAAATAAAATAATAAATAATAATTTTAGCTAAGTATCTTGATATTTGAGAGAAATATTATTAAGAAATTGAACATGATAAAAAGTAAGTATAAAAAATAATTAATTATACACATTTTATTTCTTTTATATTCTCTTTTTTTTTTAAAAAATCATATTTCAACTCCCTCGTCTTTTTTATTACCTTCTATTTTTAATTTGTCAAAATTATTTAAAATGAATTATTCTGTTATATAAAAAAAAAATTGCTTCAGGCCAATTTGATTGATTTTTTAGTCCGATTTTTATCGATTTTTTATCGATTTTCACTAGTTCTTGATCGGTTTGATCATTTTTTGACTGATTTTTTATTTGGTCGGATTTCCAACTCAATCGAACCGAACCAGGGATCGATTTTCGATTGAACCGGCTGGTCTGGTCCGATTCTGAGAACATGGGTTGAAACGGTTAGTAAAAAGAAAAAAAAAAATCGCTGCACATTGCACTTTAATGTCATGGAGTTTGGTTAAATTGTTGTATGTAATTCTTTAGATGCGCTATAGATGCCCTATTTCCATGGAGAAGTTCTGGTGGGACACCTTTATAAATGATTACTCTTTGGATACAGTGAAAGTTGAAAACGTGTTATTTAAGTTTGTCAAACTTTAGGGTATGTATGTGAGTCAAGCAGCCATTATGTTTCCATGTGATTTTTTTCTTTTTTCTTTTACTATTTTTAACGAAGTTTAAATTATACCGTGTTTTGTTTTATTTTAAAAATTTACCTTATTTTTTCTTTGAAATAAAAAAATTTTTATATTAATTTTTCTTACAATAAAAAAATAAATTACAAATGTACTTATTTTGATTAAAATACTTTTATATATTTATTATTTATATGATAATAAGTATTCAATATGAATTTGATCAATATAAAAAATAATTAATTTTTAAATTTAAAATAAATAAGAATTATAATTTTAAAAATATAAAATTGAAATAAAATTTTAAAAAATTATATTTTTAATAAGTTATATTTAAAAAAAAAACTAATATTATTCTAAAAAATATTAAATATATTTTATTTTTTAAAAAATTATGTATATTTTTATCATAAAAAAATATTAATATAATATAAATATATTTTGAAGAAAAGAAAGGATTTTTTTTTAAAATCTACTTTTAATAATACACAGACCAAAAAGTTTCACATCCTCTGCACTTCACAAAAACATTGAGTATTACAATTGGTTAATTAGATTATTTAAAAAAATAAATATTTATGTAAAAAAAAATGAACAGATGAGGTGTTAATTTCGACAAAACCCATTTTAATAACAGTCATTCACACTATGATCAGCTAGGGAGAGCTCGGAATCAGATCCTCTGAATTGAGGCAGGCGTGAAGCGCCTCTGAAGTAAGCCAAAACGGGGCGTTTTGGTTATTGAAGGGAGACGAGGCATGGCTAGAAGTATTAATTGAAGCAACGGCTAGGATGTTCGGCCATGTTCGCGTCTTCTGCAGCGATTGATGACTTTCAACCACAGATGCAGCAGGGCAGAAACTCCCTGCTTTTTGCTGTATAAGGAGAAGGAAAAATTGAAGGAAAGGAGAGACCGAGAATAGTGATGATTTGGAGACTCACACATATATTATGAAGCCAAACAGAGATTCGATTTTGCTGCATTTGTAGGAAGGATATGTAAAAATTTCAAAATTTCACCTAGTATTCTCAAACTAAAATCATATAATTATAAAAATTTGTAGTAAAAAAGACTTAATTATGGGATTTAAAAGAAAGTATAATAAAAATAATAAAAATAAACAAATCAAATATATTAAATCTTCAAACAAAAAAAACAAAATAGGTATTACCTTTCAATTTTATTTATCTCAACCTAAAGTTAATCTCCCAGCAAGATTCCAAACTAAACCCAAAGAAATTCAAAGTGAAAAAGGCAGAGGTGAGAGGTATGAAAGCAATATTTAGTTCAACGTTTGTCTTCGTTGAGTCTGCGAATAAATGAGACGAGAGCAGATGAAAGAGGAAGAGAAGCAAACGGACGTGAAAAATCTGCTTCAAAGGAACCAAAATCATAGATGCATATGACAAAGACGCTTCTGCGGGGGATTTCGATTCTAGGCGCATTTTAAGCTTCCACACGACGTGGCTTGATCGCGATCCTCCAATTGTCCAACGGCCACGATCAAGCTATTTCAGAGACACTTCAGAAGCTCACTGGGCGTGCACTGTGCGTCCAGCTTCATGTCGGCCCGTTACCCCCTCGCCGTCATAATCATAAAAATATATCCAGACCCCATCATTATGGCCGAGGAAAATCCAAGATTTCTTTGGAGACTGACACGTCATTACCGTCCGACAGGGTCATTTTCTTGGATCTCATTACGTGTTTCCTAATCTTTTCCTTTATTTTTTTTTCCTTTTTGGGTAAACGCATTTTCCTAATCACGGGATGGATTTTAATTAGAACCAAATTTTAGATGCAGGTTTTATAATTAAAATATAATAAGTATAATTTAATTTAAAAATTATATATTTATTATATTTTAATTAAAATATATTTCAGTAAAGATATAACAAATTTAATAATTAATTTAATAATTATTTTTCTTGAGGTTTTAGAGATGATAAATATGATTTTTTTTATTGATACCTTTTTAAATGAATATTCTAATTGGCCAAGAAAATGAATATTCTAATTTGAACAATAACTATAATATGTAAAGTACATATGAAGAATTTGTATAGACCAGCTGGGCAAAAGAAACAAAAAAAAAAAATCATCATTTTCGTGTCGTTAAGCCTTCGCAGGGGCAAAGTTCATTCCAGCACCACAGCAGACAGCTTATGCTCCAAAAAAAGTTCATCATTTTCGTGTCGTTAAGCCTTCGCAGGGGCAAAGTTCATTCCAGAAGAGACGCTTATGAAAAGTCTCTGTTTAATCTCATAGATCGTAGCTTCTACCTCAGCACAGTGCTCAAAAACAATCATGGAGCCTCTGCTGAAAGGCGAAAGCAGTGGCCAGAAGAAGCGGCCGCAGGCTACATTCCATCGCTCACATGCAATCACATATGGCTCGCCCTTCGAGAAAGCTGCTGCACTTGTGGATCTGGTTGGTTCAATTCTCTCTAAGTTCATTCTGTTAAGTACTTGATGTATTTGTAACTTTGTCCTGTTTGCGATAACTTCAATGACAAGCTAATGTGTTCTTTGTCAAGTTGAATCTTAATTGGGCTTTAATTTAGCTATTCAATTGCTATTGAATTGGCAGAAATCTTTGTATTTAGGTGGCAATTGCCAAATATGCATATTTCCTTTCTGATCAGTTGATTTCTTGTGGTTTTGGTTGGCATTGAATTCTGCAGGCTGAAGACGGCGTTGGCATCCCAGAGGAAATCCTTGATTCATCGAGATTTCAAAGTTCTGCTAGATTTTATTTTATATTTACTAAATTTAACCTTGTATGGTCACTTGGTTATTTTGCCCTGCTAGTCCTGAATTTCCTTGAGGTCAGTATTAAGTTTTCCTTTACCTTTGCTTCCCCTGATTACTTGAGTATTAGGCTTTTGGTCAAAAGAAAAATGGAAACGAAAGGGAAGAGACTTCTCATATTGCTTTATACTGTACAGAAGCCCTTGTGGTGTGAAAAGTATACCCCATATTCTTGCAACGATAGAGAGAATTTCTTTCTGGGACAGTTGCCATATCTAACTGGTGCAGAATATTTTATTTATGAGGTAAGAGAATATGGTATGTGGCACTTTAGACAACATTTCTTTGTAATTGCATGATTTGTTAATGAACTTTTTAGAGGCTGTCTCCCTAAAAGCAGTGAATACCTTTGGTAACATTTATGTCATTCTCACATTCAACATAAGTCTGTCATCCATTTACACTTTTAAATTCACACAAAACAGCCAATAGTATCTTTCTGTGTCATTGCCTTGTTTAGTTAATGCATATTGTGGACTTTGCGGGTGTGGCTAATTGTTAAGTAACTATTTAGGAGTGATAAAGAAAGTGTGGACTTCACATTAGCCTTCCACTGTTTCCATTCAGTATTGCTCTGCTTCTTTCTTGTTCTTTATTTTGACAATTATGCATAACTTAAATGGAGTTGGTCAAATTCTTTTACAATTATGTCATACTTTGAATTTACCTATGAATTTTTAAGTTGTGGAACAGCAATTGGGATTGGCTTATACCAAACAGGTGTCTTGCTCGATCTGAGGGGTTGTTGAAGTGTTCTTATATTCTTTTCTCAGTTATCTGTGGTATAATGTGTTACATGACCCTTTACTTCCCAATGCAGGGAATAACTCTTGTTGTGCTTATCATACATACTTTTTTCCCAATATCATTTGAAGGCTCCCGTATATATTGGAAAAAAACTGTTAATCAATTGAAGGTATGCTGCTCTGAGATCCTCCTACTGAATATATTTTATACTTTTATTTATTTCTGGAGAAGGTGCTACATTTACTTAAATTGTTCTCTCCTTGAATGTTGTTTCCATCCGTCAAGATCAATTACTTGAATAATTTGGGTTTGAAAATACTCGCTGCCCTGAGCATAAGTTTTTTGAGTGAAATTGATAGATTGAGTATCTACCATTATCAATTCATAAGAAATTTTTGTTTTTGACAAATCTGCTGGGATGAAATTATAAATTTGTCCATTCGGAAGCTTTGGCGTAATAGTTTTGGCTATTTCAAAAGGATTAGCATTTCCAATGTCTCCATGTGTACTATTTTACACCTTTTTGTGATTATGTGGTGTTAAAAATATATGATATCATGGACATATATATTATAAGAGAAGTTGAAGTAGTATACAGGTGCCATAATATCAGATTAAAGAAGAAATGGAGAAAAACAAAAAGATAGAACAGAGACAGATAGAAGAGACAGGGGCATATGAGATATGGGAAGTTGGTGCAAATCCTCATTGAATTCAAGTATTCATCAATACACAGTCCAAAAGTATGTAATATCTTCATATGGTTAAACCTCCAATGTCTCAGTTATTGAGGAAGAAAAGCTGCTGAATGATGGCAAATTTAGGACAAGCATTAGCTGCTTATTTCAGAAATTAGTGGACATACTAGTTAAACTAGATTACTAGAGCCTTAGTTGTACTAAATCCTTACCCTGATACTAAAATCACATTATATTGTGTAACCAAAAATGATAATATCTTCAATGTCAATTTTTTTTTTTTAATGTTTTATCCTCTATGATATAATTGCAGTATTCAACATCTGTATGTTTGCCCTAGCATGGCTGTAATCAGTTTTATATCTAAATCTCTCTGTGACAAATCCTCTTTTGTGCTTGCTTGATTCTATATAATTCTCTTCCAGTTTAGATAGGAGGATTTGAACTCAACTCATCTGGAGTGTATTCTGGTAAAATTTTATTGGCACTATCTAATCCATTCTTCAAATCAAGTTATGTTACTTCTTGATAAAACAGTTTGAAAATCCAATGTCCCTCCAAAGGTCAGTGGAGCTCAATAAATTTAACTGTAATGACATATTACAGATTTGCAAACCTAAATAAAGCTTTGCTCTATGATATGTGGGTGATGTGTGACACTAACTTAGAGCTACACATCTGTTCTTACATTAGTTTAAAAGAAGAAAATATTAGAAAGAGAAAATGATAGGAGAGAGGAGGATAAGATATCCTTGGAGAGTGATATGGGAAGCAAATTAAAACCCTCATAATATACTTTATGACAATAGTTTAATAGGTTATGACATTAGTAGTAAGGGCAATTATGAAACAGACTAACGACTAACAACCAACAAGAATGAGCTGCTGATCTGCTCAATGCAATGCTTGTTTCATTACTGTGTTTGTGTTATTTTGCAAATTACTCTTAATTTAAATCTGGTCTTTATGTGTGAGCATGTATGTAGGCTTGAAAAGAAGGGGATTGTCTAAAATGAAGGGAGGCAAAATCACATTATTTTACGTTTATCTTTTTTTTTTTTTAAACTCCATTATTAAATATATTTTCTGGTCCACTAATAAAATGATTTGTTGGTATATCCAGGTATTTTGTCTGTTAGTTCTGGTTGCTGATATGGTGGTTTATGCTCTGTATTTGTCTCCAGTGACTTTTTACTCTCTACCTGTCAGATTTGCACCTTATATCAGGGTTGTTCTTTTCATTTTGAATATTAGGTATTTTTGTATAACCTCTATTTTTTACCATTGGTGCAAAGGCAATTTTCGGAATACTCCTTTCAGACCTGTGTATGAAAATGTTACAATTATTGCTGTGCTTCAAATTAAAAAATTCATGCAAGTAATTATTATTTGTATAAGACGTAACTGGAAAATAATCAAGAAAGGACAGAGATTGTAGTATTAGGTAGGATACAAGACATCTTTCATATATCTCCATCTTTTGTGTTGTAATTAACATCCACCTCCAGCTACTGGGTGTTGGTTGTTGAATGTGGGCTCTTGTTGATGATATTTAGTTTCCCTTGGCTTACCAAACATATCAGATATAGAAATCAAACAAAGACCAGGTAGAAAAAAGAGTTAGACACCCATGTAGATAATTATTTTTTTTCAATAAATAATTTCTTCTATATCTTCTTTGAGATTTTGGTCTTCTAGGCAAATCTATTTACTCCCACTGCTGTTGATATTTGAAAATATAGGGGAAAAATTCAAAAGATTTGGAATTTTTCCAATATCAGATTTTCAGATGTCTCTGTTGCTGAAACTTTATTTGAAATGGAGGAAAACAACTGAAAATATTTCACAACATAAAGAAGTATTAAAACATGAATATATCTCTCTCTTTTATGGAGTCCCTATGGCTCTGTTTACTACCTTTTACTTAACTAAAAGATCAAAAGGGAAAGGGAAGGTTAGAATAACTGACATTATGGGATCAGAGGTTGTGATACCTTGTAGGTATTATTTAATACTTTATCACTTCACTTATCATGTTTCACATGTCTTCATTGTGAATTCTTGCATATTTGGACCAAAAGAAAATGTCCTTGTATCTCCTTTACTTGAAATAATCTAACACTTGAATTAAATTTTAGGGAACTACAAGCAAGCATTATCATCTTGGCTGGAATGCTTGACACATACTTGAGCGTCTTGGTTAGTTTACTATCTTACCTCTGTTCCTAGCCCTTTGCTATTCGCATTTGTAATAGTTGATAGTTTTGAAAAATGTTTTAGTCATGTTGCATACAAAATCTATGATATTGCACTTATTTACAACGTTTGGATTATTTCAATTTATAATATTTAACACTTCCCTACTGGATGCTGTGTTCTGTCTAATTCTCATGAATTGCAGGCTTTGGCACTTCTGTTTCTTCTTTTCTCAAGTTGGGTGGCATATGTGATGTTTGAAGATACACAACAGGGGAAAATGGTATTCACTTCCTATGGTACCACGTTATATCAGATGCTTCTTTTATTTGCTACATCCAATAATCCAGATGTCTGGATTCCTGCATACAAGTAAGATGTTGAGAAGTTATTAAATTTCCATTTTTGTCATAATTTGCTGTAAAATGCTGTGTCTATGGGATTCAGTATTTTCAAGAACTGCTTTAAATATATAATTTTGATGTTCACTATTTTTCATGTTTTCTGTTGGACTTGATAATGGAAGTTTTTGATTCTAGATATTATTATCATGTGAGGGGTATATTCTTCTTTGAGGTGTTTGCAAATTTCATGAGGACTTACTTTCATAAGAATTCATAGATTAGCTCTTATCATGGGAGGTAGGTTTGCAATGAATAGAAAATGTCATTTCTATGAGCAGAATATCAGCAGATATAAAATAATTGTAGTAGGATACAGCCTAATGGTGGACCTAGATTTGTATAGAAACTTTAAGGGCAATGTAGTCTTATTCTGTTGAGTTTATACCAAGTAATTACTGTTCTGGATTTTATTGGGTTGTTAGATAAAGTCAATCCTCTTGGAAGCCTAAGGCCATATTTTTGGCCCATCAAACTTCTAAGTTGATCTTTTTGCTGAAGAAGATTTTGTGGTGGATTGTTGATAAGTCACAAATGATAGTATGCTTGAAATGTCTATTATGTAATTGTAGTTATTATAAATTCTAGATTGGTGTTGTCTAGACTGCTTTGTTTCTTAACGTACTAATAATTTTCTTAGTATCGCTTGTTGTTTTATTCTAGTATAGAAAATCTTTACGTTTCTCATTATTCCCTATTAAATTAAATCCTCTTTTATAGAAATAGGAGTCTTTCTTTTAAATTTCTTCCTAGTTACAATTTATGTATAATATTGTTCACTGTTAAGTCACGTTACCCTTATGTATATTTATTGTACTAGAAGAAACACATAGCAGTTCATTTGTTTCTTCGTTACATGCTGCCCTTAAAACTTTGAATGTGGAATTATATGAAGTTATATTTATTTATTAAAGTCTTCTTCTTTTTTATCTATAGTATATAATTGTTGTTATATTTATGTTTCTTACATTTTTTATTGTGAGATACAATGCTCATCCAACTTATTGGCTTTTTAAGGGCTTCACGTTGGTATTGCCTGTTTTTCATTCTCTTTGTGCTGTTGGGGGTTTACTTTGTTACAAACTTGGTCCTCGCCGTTGTTTATGACAGTTTCAAGAGTGAGGTAAACTTTGCACTATATTAAACCAATACTACTAGTGTAAATTTTGCATCAAGTGTTGATCTTTTCTTATATGGCTACTTATTACAGTTTCACCTGGAACATAGAAGAGTTTTTATTGTATATTATATATTATATACTCCCAGAAGAAAATGAAAATGAATGCTGATAGTGCTTGAATATACTATTGTTGTAGCTTGCAAAACAAGTCTTTGAGACGGACCGAATGAGAGGAAATATGTTGGGGAAAGCATTTGATCTGTTAGATAATAATGTAAGTTTATTTATTTATTTTTTTCTTTTGGTTTGTTGGTTGTGGTCCACCACAAACAAAATTTTCCTGCTATATCTATAAATTTTACAGATTGCAAGCAGGTTTTTCATTTTCTTCATTTTATTTATTATTATTATTATTATTTTATTTTTTTGATTTTCTTTTGGTATTTTTTTTTTGGGATGTTCTTTGGTATCCTAAAGGAAATTTGTTTTTGCTCTTCCTTCAAAGTTAAAAGAGAAGAGTATGGAATAGATTTGTAAAATTAAGAATAAATTTTTTCCCCTAAAACTAACATAATCTCCTGAGGAACAGTTTATTTATTGGAGAAAGAAAATAACTAAATCAGCGTCTGTATATAAATTAACAGAGAAAAGACTAATAATTGTGCACTCTACTGAGAACATTGATAAAATCTCTACAAGAACTAACTGGGCCTAAGAATGAATCTGAACTCATAGAAGTTCAAAATTGCTCTTTCTTAAGCATAAGATGTAGATGCACGGCCAATGATAATTGTTTGGCTGCTTAGAGATGAACTATCATGCACAGTGTCAAGAATTAACATTATTCAAAACAGTTTGTTTCCATGTTATGATGATTTAATAATTTTTTTTCTTTTTGTGACAGAAAAAGAAGCTTCATTAGATAGGAAAAGAATTACAAGAAAGGAGGATAAGTCAGCCTTCTATAGAATATGATGGAGACCAAAGTAGTATAGGATATCAAAGTCTTATATTGAGTATTATGAGATATTTAATAGGATACTTAAATAGGGTGGTTCTCCCATTTCAATAATTAGCTTTTAAAAGAGGGTTTCCTACCTTGTTTGGGTGCCCATCAATTGGTATCAAGGCTAGTAATTAGCGGCTTTGAAAAGAACTACTTGTGGAGGGTTCTAACTAACAGATAGTTTTGACTGGTAAAAAGCAGAGTGAAGTGTCACAGAATATAGTCGTTAAGATGTCAACTTCCCAAAGATGGCTAATTGATGGAGATCAAGGTAGTATGGTATGTCGAAGTCCCACATTGAGTAATATGAAACGTTCAATAAGGTATTTAAGTAGGGTAATTCTTCTACCTCAATAGCTACATTTTAGGGGAGGTTTCCCACTTTACTTAGATGCCCATCAATTGTTAACGAAAACTTCCAACTATAATTTTATTTATGCTAGATGAATTTCACTTCCCTTCCATTAACTAAGGAAAGAGTAATGAAGTCACTATTATAAAGCTGAAAATGAAATAGAAAAGAAGAAAAGAAAGGTATCCTGGCTTTTAAGAGGCCAGGTCTTTCCCTGGAAGCTTTTATCCCAAAATCCTCCTTTTCCTCACACAAGCCTACCCTCCCTTTCCTCACACAAGCCTACCCTCCCTAAAGCCTCCTCCTTTCGCTCAGTCATCATGCACAAGAAGACAAAATTAGTTACTCATCTAATTTCCCATTTTGCCCAATCTCTGCCATATCACCACTCATATTCTTTTTATTTTTTCTTTCATAAACTATTCCTCATCTCTTAGCCGACACTCCTTGGCTTTGCTTTCTTTTGTAAACCTAGACCATTTCAACAATAGGCCTATTAGAATAAGATAGAAGAAAAAAGGGAAAGGAAATTAGTATGAGAAGAACTTGAACTTAAGAAGACAGTAATGTAGCCCAATCCCTATTCATATTAGTAAAAGAGATGCCTTTAAAATCAACCATGAATAGGACACCAAATGGAAGTAAGAGATATGACCCTTTCTATAAGTAATTTAATCATTTTTAATTTGCCCTTTGTTACAAAATAGGAAATATTATTGTAAATAGAATAGGAAATATTATTGCAAATATTCTTGTAATTAGTGTATGTAATCATGAAGATTAGATTAGCACAATTATAAGGATTTGCATTTATAGAGTTTCCTATTTAATAAGAACCTATTGTGTATAAATAGGTGTGTTTATGAATAAAATTAAGCTTTCAACTTTCAAGTTTCATGGTATTAGAGTTAAAAGTTTAAAATCTGTCTGAGTGTGTTGGTATGCCTAAGTCACTTATAGAGGCTACTCATTAGGTGCCACTGCCAACCCTAAGAGGCTCAAAACCCACTTACTTTTGCTTATAGGGTTTAACCTTCTTAGAGAAAAACAAAACTCTTTTTGTCCAAAGCAACTTTCAAATATTCTTTTTGTGAGTCGAACTTGCTGTTTTAACAGTTCATTTTCTTTCTTTAACTTTTGAAAATGTAAGATATGATAATTTTTAATCTCTTGAAGTAAAATTTTATTTTTCAAAGCAGTTTTTTCTCTTTACATTTTATTTTCTGCTCATAACCCTTTTTGAGTGCCTTTCCCTAGAACCTAGCGACTAGTGGCGAGGAATGTGGGCGTCATGCACCACTTCCCAGTTTTGGTGTCACGATTGGCGTGTGAGGGCATGTGAGCCAGATTCTTATTTTGGTCTCCTTCGCTGACGTCGCCTCCTCTGTTCCGATCTCTTCCAATTGGTTCTCAAGTGTGGGTGTTCTGTTTAGCCATTTCTTTGGTTGTTTTTGGCTCTATCCTCTCTATTTTAGTCATGGAAGCTGTTTGGTTCCTTATTTTGGTGCTCTCATTGATTCTGTTTTAGTACTATTTTTGGCTATTTGGAATTGTGATTCTCTAATGGTAGCAAGTAAATCCATGGTTATAGCTTATATGATTCTTATGGTGATGAAGATTACTGAGCATAAGCTTAATAACTCCAACTATTTGGATTGGAGCAAGACAGTTCGGGTGTATTTACAAAATATTGAAAAGGATGATCATCTTATCGACGCCCCTCCTACAGATAATACAAAGCAAACTTGGTTGAGGGATGATGCATGACTATTTTTACAAATGTGGAACTTTATTGATAATGAAATAATTAGCTTGATCAATTATTGTGAGTTTGTTAAGAAATTGATGGATTATTTGGACTTCTTATATTTTGGTAAAGAGAATATCTCTTGTATCTATAAAGTATGTAAAACTTTCTATCGTGCAGAGAAGAAGGATAGGTCACTCTCAACCTATTTTATGGGTTTCAAAAGGATTTATGAGGAAGTTAATATGTTGTTATCTTTTAATCCTAATGTGAAGGTTCAACAAGTTCAACGGAAGAAAATGGTTGTTATGAGTTTTCTCATTGGTCTTTCTCTCCAAAATTTAAGACTGTTAAATCTTGGATTCTATCTAGTTCAGAGATTTCTTTGCAGGATACTTTGCTAGAGTGCTTCATACAAAAAGTTGAGAAACACATCAACCTACTGGCAACAATAATGCTCTTGCAAGTTGTGGTAGTTATGAGCTTAGATATTAGAATAATCGAGGTGGTAACAAGGCAGGCAGAACATACAAAAGTGCTGATAGTCGCAGTCAGAAGTTAGGAGGAATTGTGTATTACTATTGTTATGAGCTAGGCCATACGAAGTACAATTGTAAGAAACTTCAAAACAAATATCAAAAAATTCTAAGAAACTTCAAAACAAATATCAAAAAATTCTAAGAAACTTCAAAACAAATATCAAAAAATTCTAAGAAACTTCAAAACAAATATAAAAAAACTTAGTCAACAAATATTGTATCATTTTATGAGAAGATTATTCTAGCTTTTGCTAATGAGTTTGCTTAATTCTCTCAGTATAAGAAATTATGAAAATCCACCACTCCTTCAATTTTTGCTATTGCTGAGTCAGGTAAATCAAATACATGTTCTATCTCTTCCTCGTCCACATGGGTCATTGATTCTTATGCCACAAATGACATGATAAGTAATCCAAGTCTCTTTTCCACTTTTCAATCACATGTCACCTTTTCTTATGTTACTTTAGCAGATGGATTCATTTCCCCTATTCTGGGTTTTGGAACTGTTAATCCAATCTTGTCTCTTTTTTTGTTCTTAGTGTTAAGTTTACCTAATTTTTCTTTTAATATAATTTTTGTTAGTAAATTCACTTGTACCTTGAATTGTTGTATCTCATTTTTCCTTGATCATTATTTATTACAAGATCTTATGATGAAGCAAATTATTAGTAAAGGTTATAAGTTTAGAGGTATTTATATTCTTGATAGACAGGCGCCAAAATCCATTGCTTGTTCCAGTACTTTGACTCCCTTTAAGGTGCATTGTCAGTTAGGCCACCCCTCTTTGCTTTTTCTCAAGAAACTTTATCCTCAATTAAACACTGACTATTTTGGATTGAGAGTGGTATCAATTTGCCAAACATTATCATCTTCCCCTTAGTGTCTCAAGTTAATAAAAGATTGTGTTTTAGTTAGTTCATTCTGATATTTGGGATCTTTATCTAGTTACGTTTAAGTCCAGTTTTAAATATTTTGTTATTTTTGTTATTGATTATTTTTGTATTACTTGGTTATATTTAATGAAAAATCGATCTGAGTCGTTCTCTCATATTTTATAATGCTAAAGAATACCTTTCAAATTCTTTGCAATCTTACATGGCTAAAAATGACATTTTTCATCAGTCTTCTTGTGTTAATACACCATTGCAAAATGGGATTACTAAACGGAAAAATAAACATTTGCTTAAGATTGCAAGAGCCTTTCTATTTTAAATAAATGGTCCTAAATAATTTTGGGCAAATGCTATCTTTACAACTTGTTTCTTGATTAATCGCATGCCGTCTTCTGTTCTTAATGGTAATATTCCATACACTACCCTATTTCCTTCAAAGCCTCTATTTCCTATTGAATCTAAGATATTTGGTAATACTTGTTTTGTTCGGGATGTTTTTTTTCAGGTTACTAAACTAGATCCAAAGTCACTTAAATGTGTTTTACTTAGTTATTCTCATCTTTAGAAAGGATACATGTGTTTTTTTCCTACACTTAACCGCTATTTGGTCTTTGCAGATGTTATTTTTTATAAAAACATTCTGTTTTTTTCTTCATCTTCCATTTATAACAAGAAGGGGGAGGAAGATATTTTGTTAGTTTATACTGTAACTTGTTCTGATAATTCTTTAGGTATTCCTACACCTGCTTCGGAATCTCCTTGGCCACCTATTGTTCATGTCTATTCTAAAAGACAACAGATGAGTTTTGCCTCCAGTCTAGACTCATTTCTTTTACCATCCTCTTCTTCATCAAATCCAGTCTCAAATGATTCTGCCCTAAGTCTTAATCTTCCTACTGTTCTTCAGAAAAGTAAGCATCATTGTACTTATTTTATTTCCTCATTTGTTTTCCATGATAATTTGTCTCCTTCTTCTAGCTCTCTTATTGCATCTCTCGATACTGTTCTACTTCCTAAAAGTGTTTATAAAGCTTTGTCCTACCTTGGTTGGCATCCTGCTATGATGGAAGAGATGACTGCTCTTGATGATAGTGGCATTTAGAGTTTAGTAGATTGTCTTGCTGGCAAGAAGGCTATTGGATGCAAATAGGTGTTTGTAGTCAAAGTAAATTTTGATGGCTCGGTTGCTTGTCTTAAAGCCCATCTTGTTGCTAAAGGTTAGACTTAAAGTTATGGTGTTCATTATTCAGATACTTTCTCTCCTATAGCCAAGCTTGCCTTTGTTTGGTTATTCATTTCTACGGTGGCCACCTATAACTAGCATATATACCAGTTAGATGTCAAAAATGTTTTTTTTACATGATGACTTTTAGGAGGAAGTATATATGGAGCAACCACTTGGGTTGTTACTCAGGGGGAGTGTGGGAAAGTATGTCATCTTCAAAAATCCTTGTGCTTGGTTTGACAGATTCAGTCAATTTTGAAATATGGGATGAATAAGAGCAAATGTGATCACTCAGTGTTTTATAATTAGTTGGAGGCTTGCCTAATCTTACTTCTTGTGTACATGTAATGATATTGTGATTATTGGGAGTGACATTTCAGGCATTTCCTCTCTCAAAACTTTCCTTTATTCTCAATTTCAAACAAAGGATTTGGGGCTGTTAAAATATTTTTTGGGAGTTGAAGTCATGAGGAATAAGAAAGGTATCTTCTGGTCTCAGAGAAAATATGTTCTTGACTAGGTGACAAAACAGAAAAATTGAGAGCTAAGCCATGTAGTGTTCTAATGACTCCTAACTTACAACTTGTAAAAGATGATAATGAGTTATTTGAAGATCTTGAGAAGTACAGAAGACTTGTTGGGAAATTGAATTATCTTACAATAACTTGGCAGATATTGCATACCCTGTTAATATTGTTAGTCAGTTTATGTTTTCCTAGATAGTCGATCATTGGGTATTTTTAGAACAAATTATATGCTGCTTGAAAAGAGGCCTAGGATGTGGGCTCTTATATGGGAATCATGGACACACTAATATTAAATGTTTTTCTAATGCTGATTAGGTAGGATTCAAGGTTGATAAGAGATCCATTATAGGATATCGTATTTTTGTGGAGGGAACTTGGTTTCATGGAAAAGTAAGAAGTAAAATGTAGCATCACGTTCTAGTGCAGAATCAAAATATTGAGCTATGACACAATCAATGTGAGATTGTATGGATATATGAACTATTAAGTGAAGTTGGTCTCAAGGCCTCATTGCCAACAAAGCTATAGTGTGATAACCAAGCTGCTCTTTATGTTGCCTCTAATCCTGTGTTTCATGAATGAACCAAACATATTGACATCGATTGTCATTTCTTCATGAAAAGATCCAAGAAAAATTCATTTCTATAGGATATGTCAATCAATTGGGAGATATTTTCGCTAAAGCTTTAAATGGAGCCCAAATTGATTATATTTGTAACAAGTTAGGCATGATTGACATCTATGCCCCAACTTGATTGGGAGTATTACAGGATAGGAAATATTATTGTAGATATTCTTGTAATTAGTGTACATAATTATAGAGATTGGATTAGGACAATTATAGGGATTAGCATTTATAGACTTTTCTATTTTATAGGAACCGATTGTGTATAAACAAGTGTGTTGTTTATGAATAAAATTAAGCTTTCAGCCTTCAAGTTTCAGCCTTTATTTTTGTTTTCAAAATGTGATACTGATTATCACTTGGTTTTTATGCTTTGGAATGGGTTTCTTTTGTGATTAAATGCAACTCATTAGTGTTGATTCTAAAGATGTTTGAGATTCATTTTTGTGCTCACAGCATGTTGGGTATCTTAACAAAGACCATTGCATTAAACTCTTTGAGGAGCTGAACAAGTACAGGTATTACCTTATTTACTTATGTTATGTTCAACATGCTTTCAGATTTATCATACTATTCAGTTGTTGCTTGCTCATAATGGTTTTGGTATAAACTGAGTGTACCCAAATACCTGTACATTTATTTATATTAAAGAGATGGTTTTGTTGGTCTAACCCCAATTATGGAGGATGCTAAGCTCTGCACAATTTTGTGTGTGTGTGTTGTAGATGAGCAACGAACTGTGTTTTATGTATATTTGTTTCCATTATTTATGATTCACTCTTATGTGGGTTCTACTGTTTGTCATCTGAATCTTGGGAAGTAGAGGGTTATCCAGATCATCATAGTTTTAGTTGAGATATATAGAGTCAGAAGTCAGAACTCAAAACATATAAACTTCTTATCTGACTTTAGTAAGAGTAGGCAAGAGAGAGCATCAAGGCTTCAAGGGCACTTAGGAACACTGTCTTACTTTAAATGATTCCGTCAGCTTCCAATGCAAGTTACTTGGATGTAACAACGGCTGCCAGATTGCCATTCCATTACAATCTTTTCTGTTGATAGTTTTAGAAATCCCCAAGCTAGATTGCTTTGTGGAAACTTCAAACAGTTGCTGCACCTTCACGGAACCCTTATTTTAAGCAAGTCCTACTCCTTTAGAGGTTAAAGAAACTCTGTAGTTTTATTTTGGCGAATAAAGGAATTCTATTGTTGATCAGATCATTCATCATCCTTATGCCTCTCCCTTTCCCTTCTCTTCCCTCTGGTTCTGAAGTCTGAACTCATATGAAAACACAAACAAATACTTCTAGTCACTTAATAATATGGGAAGACAGCAAACTCTTCCTATAATAAGAAAGAGGCAGGTGTGCCAAATTATTGTTTTATTGCATACAAATGCAATTTTGTAGCACAACTCATGGAATATACAGAGGTACTCAGTGAACCACGTGTTTGGCATGTTTTCTACATTTTACTGTTGTAACTGGTAGGTTCTCATTACAGTGATTTCTTTTCTGGTAAGGTGGTATTACCTAATTTGTTGGCTCTACAATATAAGCCGATCTGACAATTTCAGGTTCCTAATTTGTGAATGTTGAAACATGAAATTATCTGTATTTTCTTTAGGACTTTGCCAAAGATCTCGAGGGAAGAATTTGAGTTGATATTTGATGAGCTGGACGATAGTCATGATGTAAAGGTGTATTTTCTCTGTAAGCTTTTGTTATCTATTTTGCACATACAAATTTTTATGTCTGTGATTGTTTGTGTAGATTAAATGTGTTTCCCTGTCGCGTGATAAAGTTTGGACTTTGGATGCTTATTTACCCTCTTTTTGAGGCCACATATCTCCAAATGATAATGTTAGAATACATGTTGATCCACATTAGTGTTGAACATGTTATAGTTGTTTTCTCCTTTCTCTCCTCCTACGAAGCATGGATATGGACAAGGAAACAGAAACAGACATGGACACGAACACATTGACATGTCAAATATAAAATAATAATAATAATAATAATAAATAAATAATATAGAACATGACACAACACAGCATATATACTTTTTTTAGACTTTCTATCAATGATATGCTTTGAGAGAAAAACACAACTGACCTAATTCTATATTCTAAGTATCTTACACTATTGTTTTCTAAATCAAATCTATCAAATCAAAAGTTTTTTTTTAATCTTATTCAAATTATTCATGTATAGCAAAAAATATTAGGAAGGACCTTTAATTATCTCATCAAGATGGGTTCTCTAGTCTTTCATTCTCCCTTTTTGGCCTTTTCCCCTTTTTTGGGACTATCTATGCTCGAGCTTTGTTAGGTGCACGTCCTAGCTGCATTCAGCCATGTGTTTGAGCTGAAAAGATAAATTTTCTTTATGTGTGTTGGACATGTGATAGCCGTGTATTGTGGCAGAGCAGTGTCCATGTTAAACATGTGTTGAACACATGACATGGTACAAAATAAGTGTGTCTGTGCTTATAGCTCTCCTCTGTCTGTCTTCACACATGATCTTAATATGTCCAGTAATATGGAGTTGACATTCTAATAACATTTTAAAAAGATTTTAACATAACATTTTGATTGTATATTTGTTATCTTTAATCTTTCAGTGGTATTTAACTTTTTTAATTTCAGATTAACAAGGATGAATTTGCTGATATTTGCAATGCCATTGCCTTAAAGTTCCGGAAGGAAGATACTGTAAGTTCAGATACTGCTAACTTAAAAACATGTGGAAGTTCATATGTAGAATCTAAATACTTTTGGTTTTGATTGCAGCCATCTTACTTTGAGTATTTTTCATTCTACCATTCACCCACATCCAAGAAGTTGAAAGCCTTTGTGCGGAACCCGAAGTTTGGATACTTAATATCCTTCATTCTTGTACTGAATCTGATTGCTGTTATAATTGAGACAACGGTATGCCATATTAATTAATGAATATATAGACTCACAGTTTTGGCCCTAGCTAACAAGATTTTGATGGATTCATTTACTCTTTTTACCAACTAATTTTAGCTGTAATCTTGACTCTTGTTTGATGTGAAGATAGGGCCTCAAATGCTATTCTATCAAAGAACCATTTGACTGAAGCTTAACCTTTGGGTTGGAGTCTAAGAATTTTTTAAAACAATAAAAGAAGAGACTTTGTTAAAGAGAGGAAATAGTAGCCCAAGAAAACATTTTAGTCTCTAATAATACATCATTTCTTATATTTACCATCTTTTTCAGAGGCATCCTCAATCATTTGTTGCTTTTCATTTTTTTACCAATTATCTAACTGATACAAAGGTAGATGATGTTTGACAAATTTTGTAGCAGCTATTATTGAGTCTGGGTACTAAAGAATTATATTAGACGCTCACCTCATGATATGCTCCATTGATGGATTAAAATACCCTTAGAAGTTAGAACTCAGAACATTATCTTCATTGAATATTTTTAAGTATTTTCACCAAAATTTGCCTCAGTCTTATATTTTTGAAATATCATATTTATGTTATGTAGCAGAGAATTACTAGCTTGTTTATGTTAGGGTCATATCTCTTCCCACCTAGGTTTTGTATTCTTTTGACGATTCTATTCTGATTTCTTCAAAGGCGTGTCATTGATTTATATTGATGCACTATTGCAGCTTGATATAGAAAATAATTCTGCTCAAAAGCTGTGGCAAGAGGTTGAGTTTGTTTTTGGTAAGTGGATGAAAGAGTGTATATCCTTGCTGTCAGATGCATTGTCTATTTCTGCAGAGCATGTTGAAATATCAATTTGATTTAAGAATCTTTGTAACTCAGCTGCATGTCACTCCCCTCTATCTCTGTCATTTGGTCAGTAAGACTCCACACTATTGCTGGCTAATTTGATGATTCATAATTTTACTTTGATGCTTATTAGTTTAAATCTCAATGTGATGCATCATATGTTAAAGCGTAGCTTTTAGTTTACGTACTGTTGATTGTTTCCTTGTTGTATGACAGGGTGGATATATGTAATAGAAATGGCTTTAAAAGTTTATTCATTTGGATTCGAGAATTATTGGCGAGATGGTCAAAATCGCTTTGATTTTATGATCACATGGATAATTGGTAAGTAATTTTAATTATCTGTTATTTTTTTTCCTTCTGGTTGAATGTATGCAGCTTATTTTCTAAACTTTCTTATAAAATATTGGGCATAGTCTTACCCTTGGGCGTCTACAATTTGTTGTCATATGTTCATGAAACATTACATTTATTTTGTGGCCCTTAATTTTGATATCTTATGTTGCCCTGACTAATGATTCAAAATTTTGTAGTCATTGGAGAAACTATAACTTTTGTTTCACCTGAAGGACTGAATTTTTTCTCGAATGGAGAATGGTATGGACCTTTTTACTGTGAAAATGTTCATGTGCTTCATATCTTTGTTTTTTGGTTGACAATACTTGTCCAAATTAATCGATCAAACACAATGACTAATTTTACACTTCTTGGGATTAATTTTCACTAAATACGTCCTCAATCATGCTAATGGTCCTTACTCATACCTGTTATGCTATTGAATTATTTAAAGATATATCATCCATACATTGTGCATTTCTTAAAATTTAAGTTTTATCTGTATTAATATCTATATATAACTTATAAACTAATTCTTGGATGTCATCCTTTTTCAACTTTGCGATAGTATGAACTATGAACTTTCTAAATTTATTAAATAATTAATTTTTAACTTTCTTAAATTCTCAATAAATATTGCAAGAAAGAAATTATTACTAAATTTTTTCCTTATTGTTATTGATGTCACTGCATAGCTCGAGTACAGTGACAAATGAGCAAGAGTCGCTGCATCGTCGCTTGAGTGTAGTGAAAAATAAGTAAGGGCTTCCACATTTTTGTGAACGAATGTAGGTAAAGAAGTTAGTTCATGAGAGTAGGATTCGTTTTGGGACTTGGAATATAGGTATACTTACGAGTAAGTCAATGGAGATAGTAGATACTATGATTAGGAGGAAGATTAATTTTATGTGTTTACAAGAAACTAAATGGGTAGGAGAAAAAGCGAAAGAATTAGACACTTCAGGTTTTAAACTTTGGTACACTGGTAAGGCTAAATCTAGAAATGGGGTAGGTATAATTGTAGATAAGTTTTTTAAAAATGTTATGGATGTAAAAAGGTTAGAAGATAGAATCATTGCATTAAAGTTAGTAGTGAAAAAGGAAATTTTTAATGTTATTAGCGTTTATGCACCACAAGTAAGATTAAAAGAATTTCACAAAGTAAAGTTCTGAGAGGATTTAGAATGTTTAGTTCAAAAAATACCATTAAGAGAAAAGATTATTCTAAAAGGGGATCTAAATGGTCATGTGGGAAGTGTATCTTCAGGTTACGAGGGTGTTCATAGAAGACATAGCATAGGGGAAGCAAATGTAGAGGGTAAAACTATTCTAGACTTTTCATTTACGTTTGATCTTATATTAGCTAACACTTGTTTTAAAAAGCGTAAGGAACATCTTATCATGTACAAAAGTGGAAGGGTATGTTCTCAAATTGATTTCTTTCTTATAAGGAAATCGGATAGAAAACTTTGCATGGATTGCAAAGTTATACCTGAAGAGAGTTTAATTACTCAACATAGAGTTTTGGTTATGGATGTACGAGTTAGGAGGAGAGTAAAAAACAAAGGGAAAGATAGAGTGTTAAGGACTAAGTGGTAGCAACTAAAAGGGGATAAAAAAAAGAATTTGCAGAGACGCATTGTGGAGGAAGGACCTTAGGAAATACAAGGGAGTGCTAGCGATATGTGGAATGGAATGGCTAAAGAGATTAGGAAGGTGGCAAAGGAAATATTAAGTGAATCAAAAGGTTTTGGACCTAGAGATAAAGAATCTTGGTGGTGGGAAGCAAGCATGTAAGATAAAGTTAAAGTTAAGAGGGAGGGTTATAAAGTGTGGTCGTTATGTAAGAGTAATGAAAATTAGGAGAAATATAAAGTAGCTAAGAAAGACACTAAGAAGGCAGAGAGCGAAGCGAGAATGAGAGCGAGAGCATTCGATGGGTTATACTAATCTTTAGGTACTAAAGTTGGAGAAAGAAATATTTACAAGTTAGCTAAAAGTAGGGAAAGAAAGACGAGACGTGGACCAAGTGAAATGCATCAAGGATGAAGAAGGGAAAGTCTTGGTCACGGAATAAGATATAAGAGAACGGTGGAAGGGTTACTTTCATAGGCTTTTTAATGAAGGTCACGAGATTTTATTGCAATCGCATAGGTTAAACACTAGAGAAGAGGATCAAAATTATACTTTTTATTGTAGGATTTGTGAGTTAGAGATAAAAGAAGCATTAAGGCGAATGGAGAGTGGCTGAGCAGTTGGACTGGATAATATATCTATTGAAGTATGGAAGGGTTTAGAAGTGAAAGGTATAAGTTGGTTCACAAAGTTATTTAATGAAATTATGAGATCTAAGAGAATGCCAGGCGAGTAAAGGAGAAGTTCTTTAATTCCTATTTATAAGAGTAAGGAGGACTTTTAAAATTGTGCAAATTATAGAGGAATTAAGCTCATGAGTTACACTATGAAATTATAGGAAAGAGTAATTGAGTGAAAATTAAGAAAAAAGACCTAAGTTACGAAGAATCAATTTGGTTTTATGATAGGAAGGTCAACTATGGAAGCAATATATTTGTTGCGAAGATTAATGGAGCGATATCGAGAGAATCAAAGAGATTTATACATGGTGTTTATCGATTTGGAAAAAGCATATAATAGAATATCAAGAGAGGTTCTATGAAAGGCTTTGGAGAAAAAAGGAATTCGTATAACTTATATTCGAGCAATCCCAGATATGTATAATGAGGCTACAACTAGTGTAGTAACAAAAGGTAAGCCTACAGAAGATTTTCCGATAACTATTGGTCTACATCAAGGGTCAACTCTGAGCCCTTATCTTTTTACGTTAGTATTGGATGTGCTTACTAAACATATCTAAGAGCCGGTGTCACGGTGTATGCTTTTTGCAGATGATATTGTCTTAGTTGGAGAATCGAGAGTGAAAATGAATGAGAAGTTGGAGAGGCAGAGATTAGCTTTGGAAACTCATGGATTTCGTTTAAGTAGAAGTAAAATGGAGTATATGGAGTGTAAGTTTAGTAAGAGAGCGTAGAAGTGAAAATTGGAGAACATATTATATCACAAGTTACACGATTTAAATATCTTGGATCTGTCATACAATATAACGGGGAAATAGAAGAAGATGTAAAACATAAGACTCAAGCGAGGTGGATGAAGTGGAGGAGTGCTTCGGGTGTTATTTGTGATAGAAGAGTACCACTCAAACTTAAGGATAAATTCTACCGCACAGTTATAAGACCTGCAATGTTGTATAGAATTGAGTGTTGGGCAATAAAAAGTCAACAAGAGAATAAGTTCAATGTTGCAGAGATAAGAATGTTGCGTTAGATGAGTTGACACACTAAACGAGATCAGATTAGAAATGAGTGCATTAGAAAGAAGGTGAAAGTCGCACCTATTGTAGAAAAGATTGTAGAATCAAGACTTAGATGGTTTGGTCATATTGGGAGGAGACCTATAAAAGCCCCAATTAGGAGAATAGATGAGATGGAGAATAGTCCAATAATTAGAGGTAGAGGAAGACAAAAAAAAATTATAGGAGAAATTATTAAGAAAGATTTAGATTTGAATGATTTGTCTAAAAATATGATTTACGATAGGTGTTTATGGCGTCGATTGATTCATGTAGCCGACTCTACTAAGTGGGAAAAGGTTTTGTTGTTGTTGTTGTTGTTGTTATTGATGTCACTACTTTTTTTCTTATAAAAAGGATTATAAAAAGACTAATTCCCTTATAATATCAAGATAGACTAATTGATGTTATGTTTGAGTTAATTTTCAGCTATAAATCATTTTTATATGTTTAAATACATAAAATATCTTTAATATTATCTTAAGACTTAACTTTTCTTTCTGAATATGTAAACACTATAGACTAACTTGTCCCATTCATCACATGGGCCCAAGTCTAGTTTGAATATATACATCAAGGTGATGGCATCCAATGAGGGTTAAAGATACATGATAGGTATGTGGATGGAATGTGAAGGAATGACAATATGTGAGGAGGATTTAGTAAATCAGTTATCTTAAGACCAAAATAAAATGAGGAGGGGAAAAGAAGGTTCTGCACCTGACCGTAATTTGAACTCACAATAATATATTGCTACCACTTTTCTATGCTTAATCCATAGATGTTTGCAGAATTTGTCATAATCATGTTGATGTTTATGCTGTCTCTCTTTCTCAGAGTTTCCTAATCATACAAAATGTCTGTCATTATTATCTCATGGGGGAAAAAAAGGTTTTGTTTTTAGGATTTTCTCATAGTTGTTCCTGAATTCTGACTGCAAAAATCCAAAGTCTGTGATAGATTTGCCAAATTGATCCTAAAGTGTGTACTTAGATAGTGTGCCAGATCAAATTTTATATTTTGCAAAAGAAGATTTACCAAATCTTGTTAGCTGAAGTAAAAATTTACGGTTTGAATGGGAACTCAGTTTCTTTTCTGCTAAGCCCTGAAGATAGTATATGTGTATTTACAGGATTCGATACCTTCTTCTTGCAAGAATGTTGAGGTTGATAAGGCTCCTAATGCATGTCCAGCGATACCGAGCCTTTGTGGCAACCTTCCTTACTCTCATACCAAGTTTGATGCCATACCTTGGAACCATATTTTGTGTCTTATGTATTTATTGCTCACTTGGTGTACAGGTGAGTAAAATGATTTCCTTTCTTTTTTCTTTTTTTTTTGGGGGGGGGGGGGGGGGGGGGGGGGGCAGAACAAAATACCTCCTTTAATTGAGCATTTTCACCATAGATTAGCAAGTCAAATAGAGGATTCTTTTTCCCTTATTTATGGCAATGATCTTCTCTTTTCTAATGTTTGCCACTCTCATTGCCCTAATAATGGGCCCATAAATACTGTCTACTTTCATCTCTTTGTTTATTGTTGTGTGTTAAATTACTGTGGGGTAGCAGTGGGTTCTATCATTTAACTTTCCATTTATTTTGAATTTGTAGATCTTTGGTGGAATTGTTAATGCTGGAAACCCCAAATTGGAAGCAACAGATCTTGCCAACAATAAGTATCCTTTGTTCATCTATAAAATTATCTCCTCCAACTCTGTGGTGGTTGATCCATTCTAGAAATAGCTATCAGAACCCACGCAATGTTTTGAACTCTTGTATTTATATTCTTTTTCTTTTTTAGGGGGGTGTCTTCGGTAAAAAAGTAGGTCTGACATTTTATAGAAGCCTATATGTTGCCTCTGAAATGGATTTATTGCTAAGTTAATTGTTGCTCTTGGAGGATCCTTCTTAACATATAATAGCTATTTGATCTTTAATTTTAATGATTATCCAAATGGCATGGTTACGCTTTTCAATTTGCTAGTCATGGGGAACTGGCAAGTATGGATGCAGGTATGAGTACCACTTCACCAATTTTTGTCATTTTCATTGTCATCTTTTGGTTCATAATGACTGATGTAGTGGAGTTACCTTTGTCTTAGAAAGGATCACTCTCTCCAAAGAGTGTTCAGTTAATGGGCATGTTCCTCCTTGTTGCATCAGGCACAACATCAAAGGCAAAGCCTTTTGTTTTACTAGCTTGGTAGTAAGGCCTTGTCACTTGAGTCATACACTAACATCAATATTCAATACATAAAAAATATTTGTGAATGACCAATTGCATGTGGCTGATGTCAGATTATAGGATGTTTATTCACATTATTTGTTGGTCATTGCAACTAGTTGCTAACTTGCCAGTATAAGATTTATGGTTGTTATGTTTAACACATGGGTTTTGTGGTTTTCTGTATCAGAGCTACAAGGAATTAACAGGAACTTCTTGGACCTATCTATACTTTATTAGCTTCTACTTAATAACTGTTCTGCTGCTTTTGAATTTGGTAAGTTTTATTTTGTGCTTATTAAATACCTTATGATTATATTGGCATTAACGTTCTTTAGTAGAATGCTTATTGAGTTACCAGAAGTTACAATATTTCTCATGTAGACATGTCCACATACTAGTTCTTTACTTGTTTGACTTGTTTTGAAATTTGGTGTACGAGCAGTTGTCCATATTGTCCATGTGGTATCTCATTGCTTATGTTTATCAAGTGATTATGTTTTCCCTGTATCTTTAGGTTGTTGCTTTTATCTTGGAGGCATTCTTTGCTGAAATGGAGCTTGGGACATCAGATACTAGTGAAGAACATGACAAGGTTTGTAGTTGATCTTTAACTCTTATCTATTGGTAAATATAGGTTTCTATGCTATTCAAGCACTTGTATATCAACTAATACACACATTGTTCTCATTGAAGGAGGGTACACAGAACGTCAATCGTGTCTCATGATTGTCCTCCTTGTGATTCAGATTTTTCTAATAAACTAATGTGTGTGTAATAGCAACTTGAATTCAACCCTGAATTATTTTTCATCGTACTTGGCAGCCTTTATTGCTTGTTTGCAGAACATTCCCTCCATGATACAAAATTTCAGTGCTCCAGCCTAAATATTTTTGACATAATCTTATTGAATAGTCTGGGATTATTCTTAATGCTGTTAGTATATAATAATTATAGATATTGGATGGTTCACCAATTGACGTATGCCTATGTTTCAACTTCTACAGAATCCTATTGAACCTCTGTTTAATTTCTGATACTATATTTGCCATCTCAATATAGGAAGTTGAAGGAGGGAAACATCGAAGACGACATGTTGGGTATGTATAGCTGGCAATATTTCTGCGGGCACCAACATCAACTTTGTTTAAGCCGACTATAAAATGCTCCTCTTATCTTGGTTTGCTGCAGCACGAAAACACGAAGCCAAAGGGTTGATGTTCTTCTTCATCATATGTTGAGTGCTGAGTTGGGTCAAACACAGCCTTCCGATCCATAAAAGATTTTGCAGGTAAAACGGTCAAGCTACATGCCCACCTTTTTATTTTATTTTATGCCAAGAACCCAGTGATTTTGCCGAGCTTCCTTGTTTTAACTCGGGTTTTAAACCAATGCCTATGCCGTAGCTTCCTTCAGCCCCCCCCCCCTGTTTTTCCACGGGTTTTGGACAGTACTGTGTGGTAGCTTACGAAAAAAGTGAATCTATCGTTACAGGATGCGCTAATGAGGCCATTTCATTCTGTGGAGTATATACATATTATCTATGATGCTTCATAGGTCAGTGGTGGTGTTATTCTGCTTGATAGGTTCTGGGCAGGAAGCGGGGGAAAGAATAGTGAAGCTTGTTTGGACCTCAACTGATTTGTAGGTCAGGTCATAATTTTTTTTAATTCCCCCTCTTTCCTTTTTATGGAAAAAGAATCAATGATTTAATGCGCTTGTGCTGAGTAGGATTAAATCATCAAGTGGCAGTACTACTGTCCACCAGGCTACTTAAAACTGTACCTTATTCTGTATCGTAGAATGACCCATTTTTTCTTCTTGATCCTGGCCGAGTTTTATTTCTTTGTATTTGTTATCACCATCTACCAATACATTTTATTGGATGCGCATACTGTTATTAATAGTTCTCTTTCGTCCTATTGATGAAGTGGTTTGATCGTCTAAAAGGGAGCGTGGACTCGACAAAAATAGTAGCAAAGCATTTGCGGAAAATATCTAGACGCCGAGAAGAAAATATTATGAAAATATAATAACTGCCTGTAAAGATCCACCTTCTCTATGAAAACAGGTTACTGGCGGTAGGGTAAGCTTTCCTCCTCTCGTTT
This sequence comes from Erythrophleum fordii, assembly GCA_032878935.1. NCBI lineage: Eukaryota > Viridiplantae > Streptophyta > Magnoliopsida > Fabales > Fabaceae > Erythrophleum > Erythrophleum fordii. The sequence continues at coordinate 539,437 of JAVQMF010000035.1, forward strand.
TCTGCTTGACCTTGAAGCCTCATAGCTTCCAATTAGTGGTTTTTAACAATTATATTTGCTATACTGAACAGAAAACAAAAACATACGAGAGAAGCCATACATGTAAAATGTTGACCTTCTACAACAGTTGGGATGCTTTATGCTCTGATAACATCCCACCTCTGAGTTCAATCCCTTGGTGATTTCGGTGTTTTAACGTACTGTCTGCGACCGAAAAAAATTGTCGTCAAGTATTTTCCATTAAAATATATACACGCCCGCACGCACGCGCATATATAGAAGATATAACTCAAAGCGGAAGATTTCTACATTTTAAAGCTTTTGCACTTTGGTACGCGCGTTGACCTAACTTGAACATATGAAGGCCTCACTAACCATTTAGACACAATTCAATAAATGAGCAGCCGAAGTTTTTTAATCGAATAGCATTTCATAACATAACTGTAGCCCGTCAAATATAATAAATATATATATATATATATATATGAAGATCACAATTGAAATTTCTTATTAAAAAAACTCATTGTGGATATTAGTGAAAAATAATTAATACATGTTTGTTCACATTTTGATTATCATTGATTAAAAAAATTTAAACCAAAGTCATATTTAGACATTCAAGCCATTTACGGTCAAATTCATTTTAGTTATATTGACTAGGATTAATGTTATCAGCTATTGGTAGTCAAAAGTTCTCATTCCAATTGCGCATTAAAAAGTGCCTTATGATTAGAAAAAGACTTAGAGCCGTTTGTTTAAGCTTTTTCTTAAGAAAAATCACTTTTATCTCTAAAAAAATCACTTTTATAAAACTTTAAGATGTTTGTTTAAGATTTTAAAAATAATCAAAATCTAAAAAAAATCATATTTCTGATTATTTGAAAAAGCTAGTGTGATTAGCTTCTTAAAATTAAAAAATGCAGTAGATGAGAGAGAGTGTTTTGTGAAAGATACGGAGAGAGATTTATGGACAAAAATAACCTTTAAAAAAATATAATATAACACATTTTACCAATATCATCTCATGACCTTGCCGTTCTCTTCATCCCTGTTATCGTTGGCGTCTTCATTATTTCTTTGTTCTCTAGAAAGTCTAAGGCAGCTCATCTTCTGGCTGGGCAGCAGCTCCCAAGTTAAAAATCAATTTGGATTCTACTGCTCCAGGTTTTAGATCAAAAGATGAAATATTTAATTTTTATCATTCTAGTTTGAGAAGTATAATTGAAAGGACTTTTGGTGTTTACAAAGCAAGATGGAGAATATTGCAAAACATGATCAATTACAAGCTCGAAACTCAAATTTCTATTATATGGGCATGTTTTGCTCTTCATAATTATATTAGAAGGATGGATTCAAGTGATTTGGATATTCTTCAAAATTTTGAGAATCTTAATGAGTTACAAGATAGAGAGCAAAATTTTAATGATATAGATGATAATGATGCATTGGGTAATGATGATTGGCAAGATCCAACACAAGCAGATGTCAGATATATAGAAGAAATCAGAAATATTATCAGAGATCAATTACCAAGACGGGTGCGTCATTAGTTTTTTTTTTTTTTTTAATGTGTATGAGTTTTTGCAAAAACTTTGACATTCATATTTGACTTGATGCGGAGATAATATTATCATTTTTTTAATAAATTTTGGCATTTACTTTTTTATTATGAATTGTTATTTGAATCTTTATAAATATTGTTAATTTTGATAATTCATAAAACAAATAGAATTATAGAATTTTTTAATATGTATAAAAAGTATTTTTTGTATCCAAACATGTTTATTAAGAAGTGCTTTTATACGTCATTTCTTGTAATTTCATAATATCAAAAGTGCTTTCATATTTTTATATCCAAATAGGTTAAAAATCACTTTTTAAGTAAAAAGTGTTTCTTACGATTGTAACCAAGCATTAATAATTTTTGTTTTTTATAAAAATCTCTAAATGATAAATTACTTTTTTAATTAATCTAAAAATCACTTTTTTCTTAAGCTTAAACAAACGGGCCCAATCTCTTTGGAACATCAATTATAAGCTCTAATATGTGATCCATGAGGTTTAGTTTATACTAATTTATTTGTTTGTCATTCTATGTTTTACCAATGCATCTCTTTAAACATGACCTGGCTGCGTGGTCCCGTAGCAACTAATCTCCTCTGTCTCCATGCATGAACCAAAAGCCCGAGCCCGAGCCCATTATGAAACCTCAAATTTTCACAGCGTTTTGGAGCGCCAACTCCTCCCGCCAACGACCACGTTCCCGCCGAATCCTACCCGCGCATCGCGAACTCGTATATAATCACCACCAACCCAAAATTATTTACCATTTCACAAAATCTTCTCTTCTCTTCTCTTCTCTTCTCCAGTCTCTTCCATTTCTCTGAATTCTCCATTACCAACAATGGTAGTCTCTCTCGGTCCCGGCAAGTTTTACGGCACTAGCCTTCCTCGACCGCGGATCTACACCGACGTCAAGTTTAACGACCACAGGGTAGATCCACCGGTACCTGTCACCGATCCGTTGATGTCGTGGGCCAATGAAGCTCACTGGTCCATGGGTGGTCTCAGCTTCAAGCGCTTACGCCTCCAGGGAAAGATCGAGGGCAACGTCAACAAGCTCCGTGCCGAGCGTGAAAAGCTCTTCAAGAAGCTGACTCGTAGCCCCGTTGCTGCCGGTCATTCGGTTCCGATTGGATCTAAAAGCGGGAACGTCATCGGTAGTAAGAGAGCAGCCTCGATTTCACCACCACCGGCTCCGGTTGCGGCAAAGCGACTAAGGCTCCTGGCTTTGATTGATGAAGACGAGGAGAAGGGAGAAAGTGCAGAGGAAGAGGAGGTTGAAACTGGGAATCGAAGGGTTCGCAGAAGGTTGGTGAAGAGGCTAGGAGATGATTTTGATAAGGTGGCTTTGGAGAATGAGAGGAGTGATGTGTCTGATTCTGGAAATTGGGGTAAAAATGGAAGCCCCTTGAAGAGTTCTGCGGATAGATCGGATTCAATGGCGCTGAGGACGCGGAGTCGGAGATTGGAAAAAGGAGGTGATGATGCTGTGATGGTGGTTGAAGAGGCAAACAAATCGAATTCGAAAGGAAAGAAAGAGGTTGAGAAGAACACAAACATTCAAGTAGATAAGAGCCCTGTCTCTGGTAATAGGGTTAGAAGCTCCCCAAGATTGTCAAAGCGTAGGTTTGGTTAGCCATGTATTGTAAATTATGCTGCATGATTTGTCTTCCATCCGCTCTAATTATATTCGTGATTTATCTTTTTTAAAGTGGTATTGCTTTATAGTCTTGTAGAACCTGCTTTAATTTGTGAAATAGTAAAAAATATGCTAATTGTTCCATACGGAATCCAGAGTCTCAAATCTCGTGTATGATATCGATAATCAGTGTTTGAGAGAATCGACTTTTGCTGCGTTTAGCGTGCTTTTCGTGCCCATTGGATATTTTTTATGATCAAAATAGCTGTTTTTGGAGCCCCTTAAGACGATTGATATGCACAATCTTGGAAAGCTGACACCTACTTGTGCACCTGTTAGCTTTAATTCTAGATACAAAAAGGCTTGGTAACAGTGTATGATTTCCTGAGATGGAAGTTTAAGTCTCTTCACAGATATAGCACTTGGATTTCATAATCCATATATTCTTGGTATTGTTCTCGAAGAATCAAGCTCATAAAATTTTTGCGTTCTTCATTTTCTTGGAATACTCTCTACGTGCTAATTGCATGGAAGACTAATGCTTTACCAGACCTCATTGATGTATATTATATGGATATTTAAGGATGAAGGCTCAACTTAGTTCTTGACTATAATCCATACTACCATGGTCCAAGTGTCCTGCACTGTGCAATACAAATTGTTTACCGTTAGAGGCCGTAAATGAGTTCGTCCAAATATCAGTGATGCAAAAGAAGCTATACAACAGAAATGTCGACTTTTGTCAAGAATTCTGTGGTGGCTCCACCCGAGGCGACTCTAGATAGAAAAGAAGCGCTAGAACCTAGTCAACGTTAACTATAGGGTCAACTAAACTTTTCCAGAAAAGAGGAACGTACATGAAGAGCATCCTTTAAAATATGAAAGCAAATCGCAGAGATGGTGGTAATGATTTGATTATTACCCACAAAAGCCATCAGGTAAATAAATTTTGCGATATCATCTGTATGACTTCAGAAGCATTCCTTATAAACTAATTTCCTTGTAGATTTTGTTCATATGGGGGACAAGCTTTACAATAACAATATAAGAACTTGTAATCTGTGCTACCGCTAAATTACTGTATACTACTTATCACTCGACTCCGACATCAGTGATGGAATATAAGGTTACTGTAAAAACTAGCCATGTTTTCATCCTGACTTCACTTCCATAATGAAAACTTGGATTTTCACTTTTTTTGGCTAACACAATTCTTTGAAACTTCTGTTCTGTTGAGTGTGTCTCTTGATTTTGGCCAATTTGCACGATTGTTTGACAAACAGTGAATAGATTGATGAACTATCAGCGGGTACCAACCCAAAATCATCTCCAAATTCCTCAATTCCTCCAACTAGGAATTGCCAAACTAAAGCACCAGCTCCAGACCTGTTCTTCTTAGCAGATTTGTAGATTGTGTCTAAAATTGTTTTATACAACTTTTCTCTCTCTGAGGGTGAAAAGTTCTGGTTCATATCTGACAATCCATATTCAGAGAACAAGACGGGCTGTTTCAATACTTTGTCACCATCTTCCATGTGAGAAAGCATCCACTTGGAAACAAATTTCAGTTTGTCTTCAAATACTTGCTCATGAAACCTATATAATAAATTTATATCAAAATAACAATTAAGAAGGAGCAAGGAACAAAAGAGAAAGCTATCTTACATATCATATGAAGCTTTTGATGTGTACTTCTGAATTTAAAACACGACACTAATCATAAAGAGCATAAATACAATTTTCAAAAAACTCTTGCTAAGACAGTTGACCACTTAAAATCAATTTATAAGAAACTTAAAGCCAACATCCTCCATGGCAAAGATCCACAGTTGGAGTACCCTGGAAGTTCTAAAGTTATGGAATGCAATTATGCAATGCTTACCAATGGTCAGGATAAATATGAACTGATGTGAAATCAATATTTGAGGCTTTGGAATTGCGAATAAAATCAGATCCAAGTCTCGATGCCCACTCCTCAGGGTTGACAGTCAAGCTTTTTGGGTCATTAGGACCATAAAAACCTTCAAGTCCGACAGTCACCAGATGGTTCTTGTCAATCGTTTTGACAAAAGTTGACATTTCTTCTATCCAATCCTGCAATTCTAAGTCAATTAATTAACATATACTTAGATATCCACACGAGAAGCAGTTAAAGCATTCTTATTTTTTTCCTTTTCCAAACCACAGCATGAAAGGAGTTAAGGACGCTTACTTCTTTTCACTCTTGTCAAAGCAAACATCTTATTATAATTTAAAAACTCAAGTTAGGTTTAAACCACTTTGCCTTCTGTTTTATATATATCCCCATGCTGGAAATTTAAATTGCTGCACAACAATGAGTATCAGAAAAATGGTAAACAATGGTTAAAGAGTAGCCCTTAATCTCAAATTTAGAATAGCACCTGTGGAAAATTGACAGCTTCTGCTGTGGTGAGACAATAACCAGAAAAGTATAGTTCATCAGAGATCATAAGAATTCTTCACTGAACCATGAAATTGAGGAAAGAAAAAGGAAAACTGAACTTTTCTACTTCCTCCTACAGGCACTAGCTACATGTAGCATACTCTCAACACATTACTAAAGAGGGCAAAGGATCAAATTTTAATTTTAACTTCGAATTAATCTTTTAATATTGCTAGCTTACTTTGTCTATAAATACTCAAAAGGTTTAAAATTAAAACTCGGATACAGGACTTACTTGGAGAGTGTCACCTGAAGGATCAGACATGCAACGAGGTTCATTAATCAATTCCCAACCAAATATGGTGGGGTCATTTCTATATTCAATTCCAGTGATAGTATTTTTCCTTGTCAGAACAGTCTGCAGAAAAATAAAGACAAAACTGTTAATTTATCTAAAAGCAGTCTCAACTCTCAAGGGTTGGAAACATTGATCTAAAATTCAAATGACGACAAAAATGAGAAGCAATGTGAACCAGTCATGCAATTAACACAAAGTGCAAGAAGACCTTGGATAATAATCTTTTTGACCTGTGTGAGACAATAGATACAATCTTCATGATTCAGCCTGGGCTACTTTATATTGGAAACTTGGAAGGTTAAGGATTTAGTGCAATGATAGAACATTTCTAATTCATGATACCATCACCAGGCTAAATTTCCACACACTTGACGATATGGTTCAATATGAGGAAAAAACGAGTAAGCTAGGAGTGCTACCCATATGCCAAACAATAGGCATGGCCAGCAGAGTGAAACGTGCCACCTACTTGTATAGCTTCTATACAATTTTTGAGACAAATTATTGTGGGTTGCCAAATGACCAAAAAAGGGACTCACTTAACACAATGTTTTTCCTTTTGGCCAAAACTCAACAGAAAATGTTGAGAGCAAGCATTTTAACTTATTATGGATTACATCTCTGGATTATTAACTAAGAAAAGCCATCTGGGTTGACATGATATTCCTTAACAATAAAGGCAAATCAAATGCCACATACTCTCCAACATGTGGGCGGGGGAAGAGAGGAAGAAGAATATAGCAATGGACATGTCAATACCTTGATATAATTCTTGAAATAACTACGGATGGATGGATCAAAGAAGAAAGAATCATTAGACGAGCTCAACCCAATCCCTTCTTGCCATGCCCAATTGACATACTGAGTCTTCCCACCATATGCTTTCAAGTTATTAACCAGGCTAAGGAGCAGCCGTATTCCATGTTGCTTTGCTTCTGCTATGACATAATCCAAGGCCTGCCAACCGATTGTCATCATAGTTTTTATTAAGAAAATAATGCTAAACAACTTCTTGCATGGGCCAAAAAAATTGCCAGTAATGCACATAAAGCACTCCTCATTTTCCATCGTTTTCAAGCATGACAGAAAGGACAGATTCAACAAAACATGAGTCTCCACAGCAAACATCATAGATTTCTATAACACAGTGAAATAAATGTCCTGAAAATTTGCAAAATGTAAGCATATATTACTTCGTCATAAATATTTTGATTTTGGCATGTCACCTCCAAATCTGATTTTAGTCAAAACCGCCAACACTTTTGGGGACAATATCACAGGTTGTAGGTAAATTAAGGATAATCATTTATCTACAGGGAAAAAAGGGGAAAGATGAACAAACACAATTGCAGCACATTTCGTGTTCACTCATCCGGCTAATGGACACAATTTTAGAGGCACAAACAGTGACACATGATCCTTAACTTTATTTTACTGGGATTCTGATCACACAGATGGACTCCTCATCACTTTTTGTCCGTATTCTATCAAATTGATGTTATCGCTTCCTACGAACAAACAACGGTATCTCTACTAACATTACAACATTCAGCTCTAAAACAGCAAGCTGGCAAGGTTGAAACTCGACAATTATATGCACATATCATATGTAATGGTTACCCATTACATACAAACTCAGACTAAGGAAAAGAAGAACAAAATGAAGGAAGGAACGACCAAAAAAAAAAAAAATCAAAGAACAGAGAAGAAAACCAAAATTGCCAATCTGCCATAATGCTACCAGACAACAACATTCTGGGTATGTGACATCATGCCCATTAAAAAAAGACACCAAAACACAAAGAGGACAAATTCTGGAAGCAACATACTACAGAAGTATGAGATCATGAGATACAAAAACAGTACCTTAAAAACTTGCTCATTGAACTGACCAGGGGAAGTCTGAAGGGCATTGTAGTCACCATCATTGAAAGCCCAAGTTCTACAAACAGTGAGACCCATCTTCGCACCGGTTTGCAGCATTTCACGGACCCTGTGTCTGGAAAATTCATCTACCGATTGAGCCATTAACCAGTAAGAATTCCACCCGTTTATGTAGAAAGCTTCGCCATGCAACACAAATTGAGTCCCATTTCTCTTCACAAAAGCCAATTGAGGCTCTTCATCAAAACCAAGCCTCAAGTCTCCAAAAGACATGTAAATGAAAAATATACACGATGCAAAACCAAGAATAGGGTAATACAGAGCATTTCCCACCGACATTCTTCTATATATATTTATTGTAAAAAATTGCAGATGAAAACCAGCGAAATTCAACAAATCGAAGAGATTCTCAGATACCCTCTCGGCTCTGTATTGTAAAACTCCCCCAAGTTAGTGACTTTAGATGAGAATATCACTGACCCTTGTTAGCATGCATCAAGCACTCCCAAATTTGACAGACTTGTAAGTTGCTGTACGGGGATGAAATTAGAGAATTTATAGGGTGAGCTGAGTATAGGATTCATGAAATGAGAAGGCTTCCATTCCACCACAAACGAGGAAGGAATACAGAGAATCACATGTAGTCTTTTAAAAGAGTCAAAATAAAGATGATAAGGGTTGAAAAAATTGGAGATGGTGAGCGCGAGGTGAAACGTTTGTTTCTGCCTGTTTGGTAATTGAATAGGGGAAGCTGTAGTCCAAGCCCTTCTTAGGCTGTAATATTCTGAGTCTATTCAATTTCAAGAACTATGGGCCATACCCCCGATGTACCACTGTATCTTTTTACCAAATGAGAGAAAAACAAGAAATGAAAAAGAAAACTCACTTGTGACGTGTGCTTAGTGCGTCTGGGGTCTGCATTAAAGTTAATTTTAAAGCTTCTCGGGGAAATATTCTGCCAATTAAATTTTCGGACCAAGATTGCAAATTGTAGTATATAAGCATATTAGTATTTCCACGAGGAAGCCACTGCGATAAGGACACTGGTCCCTTTGCCCGATTCGAGCACAAAAATAAGAACTTGTATAATCATGTGTTTAAAATATCAATCAATTCTAAGGATCCAAATGATTTACTGTGAGTATTTTTTTAATATAATTATGTAATATTTATTATATTTTTATAATTATTATTTTATTTATCAAATTATTATTTCAAGGATCAAATTATTTTTTTTGAATGTAGATATAAAAATTATTTTTTATTTTATCTATTCTTACTCAGTTACTTTTTATATTCTTTTTTCATTTACATAATCAAATCAAATCTCTCTAACTCTATTTTTACAGAACACTGCAGGCAAAATTGTGTTACAGGATCACCCTCAAATTTGCGACAAGCAAGACGAAAATTTTTTTTTGAAAAAGAACTTAATTTTAAAAAATTTGTGATTTCTTTTATAAAAATTTTTGTCTTGCACATTGCATTTTCACGTGTCACACATAATCTTCTAAACCATAACTGTATTGATTTTTTTAAGTAAATAAGATATTATCAGTTAAGGATTTGATAACTTGCATATATTCCATCCCACAACAAATATAATCAAATTGTACTTGCATAAACCCGATTGTTTACCAATTACAGACTTCAATATGATACTAAACCAGTTGACAACAAGAGGTGGCCCCGCTTCACACTATTTTCGACGATTCAGAATTAGTTTATTTCAAAAGAATAAAAAAGAAATATCAAGTATCTTGTATGAAATGATTTTGCCGTTAGTTTTCATTTTAATACTTTTAAAATCATGATTGAGTTCAAATAATTGACAAAGCAGAGAGTCATTATATGGGAAGCCAAGTATCATTCTCAAATCTCCTTTGTTAGGTGTACTTTATAATTTGTGGGGCATTGAATGAGACAAATGCATCACTTTGCATAATCAAGGAACTGATAAATGCTAGACGGATTCTCGAGCAAAAAGGCAAAATACTCGGAAATCATTTTGCACTGACCAAAACAAGAATGATTCTTTTCTTGTCTACACACATTTACCCCAAAAACAAAAGTTAATCATATGCATTTAGAATCAACGGTCACTGTGATATGGTGCATGCACCTGCTTTATATTAATTATAGTTCCATTTTCCAGTCATGCATGCTAAGGTTTTGTATGGTAAATGATGATTAACTTTTGGCATTGACATGATAACCCCTCTCAAATGAGGAAAAGGATTATGTTTTAGGAAGCAATTAGGGATATGGTTAAGGATTGTTTTGTATATTATTCTCCAAAGGCACTTTTCACTTTTCACAACAATTGTTTTGAATATTTTTACATTGGAGTTTTCTATTCAATGGTCAAATTCGTCTGTATAATCAGATTTAGGAATTTTACGATTTTTTTTTTTTTTTGTGGCTTAAACTTCCCTTGACTTCTGTCATTAAGTAGGTATTCGTCTGACCTTTCTAATCTTTTTTTTTTTTTTCGGGTAGTGGATAGTTCTTAGGGCTACAGTATGAACACTTTTTCCATTCCAACAGCAGCTTGGGAAGAGGGAAATTAGAAGAAAAAACTTCTGATACGAAAAAGAGGTATAATTAATTAGATATTGTGAAGTAGTTGTAACTCATTTTCTTGAAAATGAATAGCTACAGACGAGTTAAGTGGACTTTCTTTCTGGGCCATTGTAATAAGCTCAAGAGTCATGTTCAAGGGAAACCATATGCCCAGATCACAATAGGCACTTTCATCTTGTAAGGTGTAACATACATAGATGGCTTTCTTTTTCTTTTGTAACTCTATCCAAAGTTATCATATTACAAGCTGTTAACAAGCAATTACGCCCACAATAACATACATTTTAGCCAATAAAATGTGGCCACATAGGTTTTAATCTATAATAATTTAGAATATGTATGAGTAAATTACCAAGTATCAATTGATGATAGTGTACGCAAAATTTCTCATACACTGTTTGCTGCACATGAGAATAGCGGACAGTACAAGACTGTTGCCTTTCACTCTTTTCCCGTGACAGTGGCAGTGCAACCCTGTGCATCATTTAGTTTTGACCATGACTCATCATTGTTTACCATTGCAGGTCTTTAGGGCAACCTCTATTTATTAAGACATTCTCCAGCGACTTGATTTCCTTTCAAATTTTACTTTTAAAAGTCAACTTTAAGTCCATCAAGTTTTTTTTTAATATTTTGTTTTAGTTCTAAAAATTTATTTTTATTTAATATAATCTTTAAAGTTTCAAAAAAAGTTTAATATTGTCTTTTTTCTTTAATGTTATGTATATTTTTTTACAAATAATATAGTCCTAGTTAAAAAATTAAAATAAAAAATGAACGTGACATTGGAAATATAAAAATTAATTTTGAAAGTACATAAATTCTATTTAAATAAAAGTGAAATAGAATATATAAAAGATAAGTTTAGTAAGAAATATGCTAATTCTAATATAAAAGTAAAATTTGAAAAAATACTTAACTACAAGTTATACGATTTAAATCCTAGGTCCATTTCACAATATGATAAAAAAATAAAAAAAATGTAAATCATATTATTCAAACAAAATGAATGAAATAGAAGAATATTTTGGATATTATTTATAATAGAAGAGTATCATTGAAATTGAAAGATAAATTTTATCATATAATTATAAAATTTACAATGTTATATGAAACCAAGTATTGGATAATAAAAAATCGATAAAAGAATAAATTTAATATTGTAAAAATAAAAATATTGTGTTAAATGAGTGAACACACTTAATAATATAGAATTAGAAATTAATACATTAAACAGAAAATGAAGGTTGTGCCTATTATAAAAAAAATTATAAAATTGCATTTAAGATAGTTTGAACATGTATGAAGAAGATATATGAAAATCCCAATAAAGAGAATAAATCATATGAAAAATAGTCTAAAATTAAAAGTAAAAATAAATCAAGAAAAATTATAAATAAAACTATTAAAAAAGACTTAATTTAAATAATTTATCTAAATATGTAATATATAATAAAATTTTATAATATCGTTTAATTCATGTAATAGACTCTATCTAATAAAAAAAAAAATTATTGTTATTGTTACTATTACTGCTGTTAATTCTACTAATAAATAAGTCTGGCATAGCATTTGTCTTCATAGATTGTATAAGTTATGTGGCAACTCAAATCCTACTCAAACTTAGATTATATGGATTTGCTTCTTCGAATAACTCTTACTCCAAAAAATCCTTCTCTACATCAATTTCGTTAATGCCATTCTGTGTAAAAACAATGTTGTTTAAATTTGAGTTGGATCTAACTTACAAGCTAGTATTTTGCTCTAGCCCGTAAAATTGCATATGATGTAACATCAGATAGTTAATGTTAAGGAAAAAGACGATACTAATTAATTTTGAAAACTATATTGAACTAAAATAAACTTGGAAGAATAAAATGAAACTTCAGGAATTAAAAATGACTTTTGCCAACTCTATTCAATGATCCAATGACCAAAAATACCTTAAGCATAGAATTTATCCAAGAACTTTTCAGGCTTCCAAATTTCCAATACATTTGTCTTTCTAGATCCTAACCAAACTTATGACGGTAATGTATTGAGTCTAAAAAAAAGCAAGAAATGAAAATGCAGTGCGCGGTTTTAATTCACCAGACCAAAGAAAACAAAGGGAGTAGTTCTCGACTCGTGGATGGTTCTTTTCTGCTCTGTTCTGCCTGGCATGCTTGAGAAAACTACTAAGTTCCCAATTCAACATAGGATGGAGAAGCAGAGAGTTCGAAGTTGAAGCATTTCGAAATTGTGTACCATAATAAAAATTTACCTTTTATAAATCTTGAAAAAATTCAACAACGAAAGAACTCGAATTTTCTGCAACATTATCCTTATCTTAACTTCATAGCAAGAGTCAATAATGGGGGGAAAATATCTCTGGCGATAGATAACTAGATATCTTCAAAGCAAGTTTATTGACTCACCTGACCAATTAACTGGCAGAAACTCTTCTGGGGGATATTTCAACACTTCCAACAGGAGGTTATGGAGAATCATTTATCCTTGATAGAATATCTGTTGGCGAAACATGCAAGATAAGCAACCACAGACTTCTCAACAAGGTTTTGCCCTTTTGAAAGGCCTGGAGAGTACCCAAAATTCAACTTTACTTAATTGACTTGAATGCCAATATGTTACTTTGCGTACTGATTAATTTCAATTCCTATCCTTTTCCGGGTTCAAAGCTTAAACTACAGAAATTTACTACACAAATTACACACACAATAAGGATGAGCCATAATTGCCAAATTGAGTTAGCAGACACCGCAGAACAACTTATATGCAGCAGATATAAACAAAGCAGCAACCCAAAATATAAGAAGATTACAAAAGAAAAGAAGATCTGGTATAATCAATGAATTGCCAAAAGCATAACACTAGAATTGACCACATTGTTCGTTCTTAGTTACAATTTTACCTGCCTAATTCTTACCCTAAACTCAGACAACCACCATATGATATCTTAATAGAGATTGATACACTTCACCAAATCCATCACCCAATCCTATCAACAGTACTACCTTCACTACTATTCCTTCTGACCAGAGCAAAATACCCCAAAAGAGCACATACAGCAGCCACAGCATTCCCTTCCTTCAACAAAATCTTGATCACAAAACTAAAAATTTCCCTCGTAATCTTCCTCCCTTCCACCACCAAAGCACTCCTAGGCTTCCCAAAAAAAGCCAGCAAAACGATGATGGTGATCCACGTCACCAGAACGGCAGGTACCACGACAGCTAGAGCGGCGAATATCGAAAGCACCCCAAACACAAACCCAAGAAGCACCGAAACATACAGGGCAGGCCACCCAGATGATGCAGATGATTGAGCTTGTAAATTGTACCAAGAAAGTATGGATTTGAGGAAATTCCAGGAGGAAGTCAAAAGGATGCCATAGACAAGCACGAAAATACATACCCAGGTTCTCTTTTTGCTCATAATTCTCAGCAGTAACATGTAAGGAGAAGAAGATTGTGTCTGCGTCTGGGAAGTGGGTATGGTTTCTGCTTCCTCTGCAACTTCTGCCATTGAAGACTAGTCTGAATTTTTCCTTCCTAATTTCCCTTCGAGTTAAAAACTTTCCCAACGCCCTATATATATTTTTTTGGGTTTTGCGTCTTTTGGTTTTTTTTGGGGATTGTGGGTGCCTCTGCTATGTCTGAGCTTCTCCTGTTGGATGATGAAATTTTAGATATTATAAGATTGAGTAATTACTGAACACAACCAATCACGCGATTCTATGAGCGTAGCATGCACTTCCCGTAAGTTATGCCACGTAGTCAGTTAAAAGAGTACGATCAGAACGTGTATCCACGCACCTTGAGAGTCAGTGATATGCTGAGCTTGTTATGTATTTTTTGGGAATTTTCTTTGTCTTTCGGTACACATAATAAAACGCACGTCGTTTCTCCGTTTTCTGTTAACGACCCTAGCCTGCTTGACTTTTCACCGTCTTCCGTTGGAGGTATCAGGGAATTTCCCTTAAGAGATTTGATTTGCATTTATTTGTATAGATAACTCTAGTTATATTTCTTAATTAAAAAATTCAATTTATGTTTACTTAATTTATTTTTGATAGTTTATATATATACATATATTGACGTGATTATTTTAAGAGAAATCATTCAATATATTCAATTTTAGTACATTTTACTTTACTATCTTGAATTGTCTAAGGAGAATAATCTATCTTTAAACCTCAATATAAGGCTGGATTCGGTGGAGTGAAAATCACAAAAGTAAAGAATGCAAAGAATGCAATTTATAAGTTAGAAGCTACTTTCTTGAATGTACACTAAAAAATATTATGTACAGTAACAATTATTTATCGCTCTCATATTGATAATATTTAATTAATATGTTAATAATTAACATATATTTATCGTTACGAACACCTTAAACATTAAAAAAATATTTAGTTTAATTGATGAGATATGAGACGAAAGATGACGAGTGAATTCGTTTCCACCTGTAATAACTCATCCAATGAAAGCCTGGTAAGCAACAAAGCAAGAAATTAAAAGGCAGGTGTCCATGTAATTGCAGCATACACATATCAAAAACTTGTCCAATGAGGCTCTGTTATCTGTAGACAGAAATCACAATCAGACAAAATCTAGGATATTACGTGTTAGAGATATCACAGTCAACATCCTTTGGCCTTGATGAGGGAATATCCCTTGATCAAGGAATTCGATTTGTATTTTCCTAATTCATTTTTGGTAGTTTCCTTTATATATATATATACCCTGATTATTTCAATAGAAATTGATAACACTATAAAAGACTATGATAGCAAAAACCAAGTAGGAACAAATAGAAGTGCAAGTCTGGATCAAACAACTGATTGTGAAAGCTTGAACCTAAAAGCTTGCAAGCTGCTTCAATTCTGTGACCAAAATACACAAATCTCTGAGGTAGATGGATCCAAATTAGGGATAGCAGTAGATAGATGACTGCATCATGTTAAGAATGCCATTATTTGGACAAATTTATATGGGCTATTATATCATTTAAGACCAGATGAAACCGCAAATTCATTGAAAAATTTAGGGATTAGAAGGAATTAAATCTGATATTAGGATTCACAAGAGAATAAGCAATGAGACAACCGCTAAGGATAAGCATAATTATGGCTTATTATTAATGATAGGATTTAGATAACTGTTATTATTATTTTATCAAGGATACTTGACAAAATTACAGAATGTGAGTGTTTGTTAGGGTTTTCAAATGTTCTTCTACTCTAAAGGTAAATCCTCAAGCACATTGATATTTGTCATTCAAATCCTGCCAGTTCTAATTTAGAGATTGGGATTAAAGGGGAAAAGCCTCCTATTGGTTGGGTCAAACTTAATACCAATGGAGCAGTTAGGGGGCATTTAGCTAGATCAACTTGTGGGGGGGATTTGTAGAGATGAGTAGGAGAGATGGCTTTTTGGATTCTCCAAAAATTTGGGAAGATGCCCAGTTTTGAAATATGAAGGTTGGGGAGCCCTTAAGGGACTCAAGATTGATCTAAATTATGGTCTACACAGGATTATCCTTGAAAGCGATTTGAAGCTTCTTATGGAGGGCATCTTTGCACGCAGGATTATCCTTGAAAGCGATTTGAAGCTTCTGATCACAAATGCTGATGTGCATTCCATTTTCCAATCTTTGATGTGCATTATGAGCTATGGTGTCTAAATTAAAGTCCAACACCGATGGCGTGAGGCCAATAAGTGTGCGGATCATCTTGCTAACTTGGGTCTCAATCATGACTTAGAAAGGATCATTTATGATAAGCCTCTTAGAAGCTTATCTCCTTTGTTTGCTGATGCTACGGGCATCTCAATGCCCTGTGTTGTTTCCACTTACTTTTGCCTTTTGTTATGCCTCTGGCCTCCATATTTCACCAAAAAAAAAAAAAAAAATCTTTAAGCACGTTTAACTACTTTTTTACATATTATATTCATAAACATAGAATATTTTTTCTTCTTTAGCCAAAGGAATCTAAAAAAGAAATAACTTATATACATTTTTTTATCAAATTCCCAAATCAAAATATAACAAACTCTAATAATAAAATAACATGTCTATAATTTTTATAAATAATTTTATAATTTTTAATTAAATTATATACTTATTATGTTATTATTGAATCATTATATACTTGTCTTATTTTAATTAACAAATTTGATAATAAATATAACAAATTATCATTTAAATTTGTCATGATAATTTTTTTAAATCAAAGTTACATTCTATTTTAACGTCTAATACACAATAATAATGGTATACTCTAGTCCCCCCAATTTCCACTCTAGAGTGGGCAGGGCACGAGCTGTGACACAAAGTCAAACGGCGTCACTATCCTCTCTTCCCTAGTTTTGGGTTTGACCGTTGAGTTTGGAAAGCTTAGTCCATCACCGTCCGATAGATCTCCGTTTTTGTTGTTCTCCCCTTTCTTTTTCTCCTTTTTCTTTTATTCTTTTTATTATTTATATTTACACCATTTACTCTTTTAGATTTTGCGATATTCCTTCCTCGGCATAAATTCCTCATGCTATGGTGCAGAAACTGCTTGTCTTCTTCTTCCCATTCTTGTTTCATAACCATCAAAGCCAATGTATCCCAGTCAAAATCCGTTAAAAGCATCTTTATTTTTATTTTTTATTTCCACATTTAATATTAAAAATTTAAATATAACTATCATCTCATTTTAAATAAATATATTATTTTTGTTTAAAAATTTAAAATTAAATTATATGATATTAACTAAAAAATAATAATAATAATAATAATAATATCGAGTGTTTATGGCTACGGAGTATTGAAAATGAACTTCAGATTCATAAAACAAAATTAGAATATTGGAACTGAATAGATTAAAGAAAAAACTTAGGCCAAAAGACCTAATTTTTCCAACATAATCTCTTTTTTAATCAAATTATTTAGGATGGAAAGTGAAAATGAAACCTATAATAAAATTTTTTATTATATTCATAATTTAGATAATATCTTAATAAACGAGAGGTTTTAAATATAGAAGTATTCTTAGTATGAATATGCAACATATTACGATGTTTAGATGGTTATATGTCAAGTGAAAAAAATGTATTACAAATATATTTTGAATATTTTATAGTGCATCTTATGTTTTATTTTCATAGTAAATATAGATATGTTAATTCCTTTATATTTAATATGCTTACATGTACTACCTTGACTTTTTCACATTAAAATGTCATCATATTCAAAAGCTTCTATATCTATATTATAATATAAAATACCGTTATATATTTTAATTTCAAAATATTACAATCCCTTTAAGAAATAGAAAAACCTTTTTTTTGGGTTGAATGCATTTCCATTTAGAAGACTATTCTGTCTTTTACTATGCTTTAATATGAATTTTATTCAAAAAGATTATCATAATAAGCAGAATTTAGAATTCCCACTTTGTGTATTTTTATTCAGTGCAAATATAGTGCTAATCACCTTTTTTTTTTTTGGGCTATTAATGACTGCTTTCTTAATTATATTATCCTCAAAATAAAGAAAAATTATGGTTTTAAAAAACAACATTGTTGTGTTGTCAATCGCCTGCAGGAAGGTGAGGGGGAAAAAAGTCGAAGAAATAAAAAACGCGTTTACTGTAGCATTCAAATGCCAAACAGAACTCAACGACCTGCTTTGAACGCAAAACAAACGCCAATCGTTCATCGACAGAGAAGGAAGATGAAGGGATTTACACTGTAGAAGGTTGGGTAGATAGAGAGAGTGGAGTCTTTTGACTGAGCACAGTCGGCAAAAGACGTCTGATAGTGCTCTTTTAATTTATGAATCCGTGTTGAACTTTCAGCCGTACCGAGGGGAGCCAATCCGTTCATTCTTTCTTCTTAAGCTTCTGATCCATCTTTGCCATTAATCCTAATTTAAAGGTCCACGAGGTATTCTGTTTTCCATTATTTGATTATTTAGGTGATTTCTAGTTTTTCAGTGCTATAGTAATCCTTCTTTTTTTTGGTTGGAAAATTTTCCATTTTGAAAGTTGACGATTCTTGGTATAAAGTTGTTGGAGGATTCTGAATTGCGTATTTGATTCAAGTCAAGTTACTAACTTTTAAATTGGGTCGGTTTGAAATTTCAGAGTTACGGGACGCGTGAATTTTTCGATTCATGGGTACAACTTCGGCAGACGAGTATAAGATGAATTGGGTATGAGCTTATGTGGAGAAGTTCCCAAATTTCTCCCTGAAAAGTAGTATTATTTGGTGGCTGTTTATGAATCTTGATGAAGGAGTTTGTAGAGGTAAGAGTTTTAGCGGGTGATCTTCGCTTGAAATATAATTGAAATTTAGCTTGCTGCCGTAATATGGGTTGCATATGCTCCAAGACTTCAGCTGTGGAAGACAGCCGAGAAGGTTTGACAACGAAATTATCATCATTAAGCGAAAGGTCATCGGAGCTGAATGTTCCACGACTGAATTCATCAAAAAGGGATGAGGGAGTGTGGACAAAAAATGTGTTAGATGGCAGAGATGTAAAGGTTTCATTGATTGGCAAGAAACCCAATGGTTCAGTGAAGTTGTATGATGACCAAATTGGGGAGGAGAAAGTTGAGAAACCTGAATTAACTGTTCTTAATCATCCTGGTCTTGGAAAGGTACCAAAGGCCACGGAAGGAGAGCAAGTTGCGGCAGGATGGCCAGCTTGGCTATCTTCTGTTGCTGGTGAAGCTATCAATGGATGGACACCCCGGAGTGCTAATACTTTCGAGAGGTTATATAAAGTAAGTTACTTCCTTTGGTCAGTCTATGTTGGCATCACAGTTCAACCGCTATGTAATTACTACTACCTTGTGAACGCACTCGGTCACCAAAACCATGTCAAGTAAACTCCTTTTTTCCTGGTATCGTTATATTATGTGCGGACCAATTTTTTCAAACTAATTGGCATTTTCATTTTGGGGAAATTTATACATTTAAAGTTTATGAACTAGGATGTGCAGATTTGATAGGTCACTGAAGTGAAGTAGAAAACATTGATAACCTAACATTTGCATATACAGAAGATAATCAACTTTATCAAGTGAGAATGATTTGTCCGGAATCACTTGGCTGTTTTACATATGCAGCATTTGTTAGTATACCTGTATGCAATGTTGGCTGGTGCCATCTTTTCAGCCCCATCCTTCTCTAAGAGAGAAGAGGAAGGGCTCAAGAAACTTTACAGTTGTGTAATGCTTTAGAGTTTATGACAGGGTTTATTTTCATTCTTTTATTAAAGTAAAGAAGGAAAAAGAAAAAAGAAAAAAAATGCCAGTTCCTGAAGCTTCTTTCTTTAGTGGTCAAGGAAGGAGGCTATATTCTCTCTCCCTCTCTCTCTTGTTGATATATGATTGTGCTCCTTTTTACTTTCTCTAATGAGTCATGAGATGGCATCCTACCCTGCAGATTGGCCAAGGAACATACAGTACTGTCTATAAGGCACGTGATGTGACTCACCAAAAGATTGTTGCTTTGAAGAAAGTACGCTTTGATAATCTTGATCCTGAGAGTGTCAAGTTTATGGCAAGAGAAATTTTTGTTCTGCGTTGGCTTGACCATCCAAATGTCATAAAGTTGGAGGGCTTGATAACATCCCAGACATCTCGCAGCTTGTACCTTGTTTTTGAGTATATGCAACATGATCTTACAGGACTTGCTTCACATCCTGGCATCAAGTTCTCAGAACCACAGGTAGTATTCTCAGTCTTCTGTTTTACATGGAATAAAATTCTTCTACATGGTTATGTCAAATGTAGTAATGGGGAAGGCCTGGCCTTATTTGAAACTTTTATTGAAGCAACTATGATTTCTCCACTTCCCTTTGATGTGCAGAATTCTTAGTAGCGTTTCCTGTATGTCAGATTAAATGCTACATGCAGCAGCTTCTTAGTGGATTGGATCATTGTCATAGTCGTGGTGTTCTCCACCGTGACATAAAGGGCTCAAATCTTCTTATCAACAATAATGGCATCTTAAAGATTGCAGATTTTGGTTTGGCAAACTTTTTTGACCCCCATCACAGTGTTCCGTTGACCAGCCGAGTGGTGACTCTGTGGTATAGACCACCAGAACTTTTACTTGGATCATCTCACTATGGAGTTGCAGTGGATTTGTGGAGCACTGGTTGTATACTGGGGGAACTATATTCTGGCAGGCCCATATTGCCAGGAAAAACGGAGGTATAGTGTTTGGGAATCTAGCTCCGTTATTTAGTCAGCATAACTGCCTTCACACTACTAGCCAATTGTCTTTCTTCATATGATATCTGTATATTTTATGGGATGTCCATTGATTTCAATAACACACATTAGAAGAGAATGCTTGAATCATTTCAGCATAATATGAATATTAGAATTATGAAGGAAGAGTTATTTTTGGAGCATACATGTATAATGGTATATACATATTCATTTATGTTAAATAAAATACAATATCACAATCCTTGTCTGTGCTTCCTTGGTACCACGACCAACAGTCAAGTTTCTATTAAGTCGTAAGTGGACTTCACTGGCTTATGCACAATTACAAACTCATATACCAGTTTTGACTGTTGGGTCCTATTTTCCCATATACTCATTGTATGGTGATGAAGGGATATATGATGTGCCTGAAAATTAATTTTAGTTCCATGTAGGTTGAGCAATTGCATAGGATTTTTAAGCTTTGTGGCTCACCATCTGAGGATTACTGGCTTAAATTGCGGTTGCCACATTCAACAGTGTTCAAGCCTCCACCCCATTATAGACGTTGTGTTGCTGAAACATTCCAGGAATATCCACCTGCTGCTGTGAGGCTAATAGAGACCCTACTTTCCATAGATCCTGCACATCGAGGATCAGCAGCTACTGCCCTCAAAAGTGAGGTATGCAGCTTTATGTTTGCAGCACATGCAGTGATTTCTCCTATGCAATATGGACTCATCTTAATGTGTGCACCTGTGTAATGAAGCTTTTTATTTTTTTGCCATTATGTCAACAAACTCAAATATAGTCTATAATGAAGAACAAAAAGACTTAATTATATTATTTCTAAATATTGAAGGACAGCACTGACTCAATCAAAATTAGAGGAACCAAAATGAAACTTTTACAATACTAGAGGGGCCAAAAGTGTATTGAAGTCTAGTTATTAAGATTTTTAACCTTGTTTTTCTCTAAATGTTCTCCTTTACATGCATGTGTGAACATATATTGTTTTTACTCTCTAAGAATCATACCATTCTGGCATTCTCCCATCATGTTCTTTTCATTGTTGTTCTTTTTCCATGTGTTTCCTACATTAGAACTTGTCATAGGTGGAAGTTGGTGCTTCAATCTTCCATGCTTTTCTCTGCATTAAAACCACACTGCTATGCTATGAAGTAAAAAGTGGTGATCATATTTCTCTTGCACTTATGTCATACCATACAAGATGTTGTTCAACATCTATTTTCTTTTTAACCCTCTGAGGCACATGATTTTCCTTTTTGACTTTTTCCCCCCTCTTTATTGACAGTTCTTTACCATGGAACCCCTTGCTTGTGATCCATCATGTTTACCAAAATATCCTCCCAGCAAAGAGATTGATGCTAAATTGCGAGATGAAGCAACCAGAAGGTACCTGCTACAGATTCATTCTTTTAAGTTGACGGGGAAAAAGCAAGATTTATTTGTTCTTAGCTACTACTGTCGTGATAGTGGCTTCAATTTTAGAATGTAAACTGTCATTAGTAATATAAATTGTGGCTCAATTTGAAGGACTCTTGGGTAATGAAAGTTTGATTTCTTGTCATTTGTTGATTTAAATGTTGCCCTCTTTTACTTGAACAAGAGAAACATCATTAATGGGCTCCCCCACGTACTTGAAATACAAGTCTTGATGATAGAGTCGTATCTTAAGCAACTTGAACCATATGCTTTTACTGTTTCACTGTGAACGTTGCCTATGTTGCACCACCTGAATAATTCATTTGTGGTAAGAGGGAGCCTTTCCTGTTAGCTAAGCTTCTTATTAACAGGTATACATTTTTGTTTATTCTTTCAGGCAAGGAGCTGTTGGAAGAAGGGACCTGAAAGGTGGCATGGGAGTTAGACCAGAAAAAGAACTTCAGGCACTTGCAGCAAATAACAATGCTGACCCACGCATAACAATGCAGGTAACCTGAGCAAGTTTCAAATTTAATCTTTAATTCCCTTTGATTATCTTCCTAGTTAAAATTAAACTACACGACCTGCCTTGTGATCACTCCCAACTAGTGTTATACCAAATAGTGTACATGGATTGAGTATGGAGTAATAATTAAGAAAAGGAATAAAGCTATATGCTTTGGAGTTCAGACTATATTGATCCAACTTGAAGATCATTTCAGTAGTTTTGATTTGGTGTTAGATCATCATGAAAGTCTGAGTCATAAATAAATTGATCTGCTTGATGGATACAATTTATTATAATTTATTAGATCATCATGAAACTCTGCTTTTGCTGTACTTTGATGTAAATCATTTGTTTATAGTCGGTCCTAAATCCGAAAAAAAGAGAAGGATCGTATTAGGTAATCGATAGCTAACAAAAAATCTTTATCGAATTTTTATGATATGGATTATCGATATATTAGAGGTAATGTTAGGTCATTGTCCATAAGCAACGTACTATATAACTTGAGTATAATGTCAAATGAGTAAGAGTCGCCACATTGACGCTTGGGTGTAGTGAAAAATAAATTAGGGTTCCTACATTTTCGTAAACGAATGTGGGTAAAGAAGCTAGTTCGTTAGAGTAGGATTTGTTTGGAACTTGGAATATAGGTACACTTATAGGTAAGTTAATAGAAATAATAGATACTATGATTAGACGAAATATTAATTTTATGTGCTTATAAAAAACTAAATGAGTAAGAGAAAAAGTGAAAGAATTAGACACTTTAGATTTTAAACTCTAGTACACTGGCAAGGTTAAATTTAGAAACGGGGTAGGTATAATTGTGGATAAATTTTGAAAAAATATTGTGGTAGATGTTAAAAAAAAAAAAGAAAATAGAATTATTGCGTTAAAGTTTGTAATGGAAAGAAAAACTTTTAATGTTATTAGTGTTTACGCATTACAAGTAGTGTTAGAAGAATATCACAAAATAAAGTTACGGGAGAACTTAAAAAGTTTAGTTCAAAAAATACCATTAGGAGAAAAGATTTTCTTAGAAAGGGATTTTAATATGTTATGTGGGGAGTGTATCTAGAGATAATAAGGGTGTGCATGGGAGACATGGCTTAGGAGAAACAAATGCAAAGGGTAAAATTATGTTAGACTTTTCATTAGCTTTCGACTTTACATTAGCCAACACTTGTTTTAGAAAGTGTAAGGAACATCTTATCATATATAAAAGTGGAAGGGTATGCTTTCAAATTGATTTCTTTATAATAAGAAAAGCGGATAGAAAATTCTGCGTGGATTACAAATTTATACCTAGAGAGAACTTGACTATTCAACATAAAATTTTGGTTATGGATGTTCAAATTAAAAGGATAATAAAAGTAAAGACCAAGATAGGATGTCAAGAATCAAGTAGTAGCGATTGAAGAGAGACAAAGAAAAGAGCTTGTAGAAAAGGATTTTTGAGGGAGGATCTTGGGAAGCACAAAGAAGTGCTAATGATATGTGAGATAAGATGGCTAAAGAGATTAGGGAGGTGGTAAAGGAGATACTTGATGAATCAAGAGGTTTTGAACTTAGGAATAAAGAATTTTGGTGGTGGGATGCAAGCGTGCAAAATAAAGTTAAGGTTAAAAAAGAGCATTATAAAGCGTGATTTTTGTGTAAAAGTAATGAAAATTGAAAAAAATATAAGGCAGTTGAGAAAGACATGAAGAAGATGGTGAGTGAAGTGAAAGTTAAGGTACTTGATGGATTTACCAATCCTTAAGTACTAAAGTTAGAGAAAAAAGTATTTATAAATTAGTTAAAAGTAGGGAAAGAAAGACAAGAGACGTGAACAAAATAAAATGCATTAAGAATGAAGAAAGGAAAGTTTTGGTTATGAAATAAGATATCATGGAAAGTTATTTTCATAGCCTATTTAATGAAAAACATATGATTTTGTTGCACTCGAATAGGATAGAATTAAATAGGAGGACCAAAATTATATTTTTTATTGTAAGATTCGAGAGTTAGAGGTAAAAGAAATAGTAAAGCGAATGGAGAATGCCAGAGTAGTTGGATCGGATAATATATCCATTGAGGTATGGAAGGATTTAGGAGAAAAAAGTTTAAGTTGGCTTATAAAGTTATTTAGCAAAATTATGAGGTTTAAGATAATGTCAGACAAGTAGAGAAGAAATACTTTAATCCTTATTTATAAGAACAAGGAAGACATACAAAATTGTGTAAATTATAGGAAAATTAAGTTTATGAGCCACATTATGAAATTATGAGAGAGGATAATTGAGCAAAGATAAAGACAAGATACTTCAATTACAAAGAATCAATTTAGGTTTATATCAGAAAGGTTAATCATAAGAGCGATATACTTGTTGCGAAGATTGATAGAGAGATATCGAAAGAATAAAAAAGATTTACACATAGTGTTCATTGATTTGGAAAATGCATGCGATAGGGTGTTAAAAGAGGTTTTATGAAAGGCTCCGGAGAAACAAAAAGTTTGTATTACTTAGATTCAAGCAATCTGAGATATATATGATGGGATTACAACTAGTGTAGGAATAAAAGATGGATCCATAAAAGATTTTTCAATAACTATTTGTCTACATTAAAAGTTGACTTCGAGTCTTTATCTTTTTACGTTAGTTTTGGATGTGCTCACGAAACATATTTAAGAGCTAGTGCTACAATACATATTTTTTACAGATGATATAGTTCTAATTAGATAATTGAGAGAGAAAATGAATGAGAAATTAGATATGTGGAGATTAACTTTGGAAGCACATGGATTTTGTTTGAGTAGAAGTAAAACGAAATATATAGAATGTAAATTTAGTAAGAGACACACTAGATCAAATGCAGAAATGAAAATTGGAAAACATGCCATACTGCAAGTCATAAGGTTTAAGTATCTTGGGTCCATCATACAATATGACGGAAAAATAGAGAAAGATGTAAAACATTTTATTCAAGCGGGATGAATGAAATAGAAGAGTGTTTCAGGCGTTATTTGTGATAGAAGAGTACTGTTTAAACTTAAGAGTAAATTTTATCGTACAATTATAAGACCTGCAATGTTATATGCAATTGAGTGTTGGGTAATAAAAACCAACAAGAGAATAAGTTCAGTGTTGCAAAGATGAGAATGTTGCGTTAGATGAGTAAATATACCAGATGAGATAGAATTAGAAATGAGTGCATTAGAGAGAAAATAGGGATCGCACCTATTATAGAAGAGATTATAGAATTGCGACTTAGATAGTTTAGGCATGTGTGGAAGAGACATGTAGAAGTCTCAGTTAGGATATTAGATTAGATGGAGAATAGTTCAATAATTAGAAATAGAGAGGGACCAAGAAAAATTATATAATAAACTATTAAGGAGGATTTAGAATTAAATAATTTATCTAAAAATATTATTTACGATCGGATTTTATGCCGTCGATTGATCCATGTAACTGATTTCACTTAGTGAAAAAAGATTTTGTTATTATTGTTGTTGTTGTTTTATTATTATAATTTCAGCCTAAGATTTTTATTCCTTATTACCAGTTCTTAATTTGAGTTAAAACCTGCCCCAGCTGATCATCCATGTTGTGGTGCGTGTTTTAGAACACCTAAACCATTGAAGGCTGTGCGCAAATGACCTTTGAGCCTAATGGTTACTCTCCTTATTTAATAATGAGGTAGAAGAAAATCCACGGGAGATTAACAAATTTGCTCCCAAAAAAAAAATTTTTTTTTTTTCTGGTTACAAGAAAAATATCTTTGCTGTTTAACCTTTCTCCTTTTGGTTTTCACCAGGACCCTATGTTTGTCTGTTTTGTTCTTAGTTTATACTATTCTTATTTGATGCAGCAAGGACATCATTCCAGCTCAAAGAGCCGAGGTGAATTGTTCAATCCTCCCAGAGAATCTGCATCTGGATTATTGGTTTTTCCACATGAACAATCAGACGATGTTAAAGAAATGGAAAATAATTTCTCTGGGCATCTCTATAAGAGGCCTTCACATTCAGGTCCATTGGTTCAGGGTCCTGGCTGTGTAAAGGTTGGGAAGGACATGGATGAGCGGCATCTTGGTTCAAGCAGAGTCAACCTGTCAAAACTATCTGGTTTAGTTGCATCTAGGACTTTAGTGTCTAAAGATGAGGAGGAAAAATCACTTCCCTCGCAGCCCGGAAAAACAGTAGATGTTCGAAAATCCGTGGAATCAATTAATGGATCAGAGTTAAGAAGAAGGCAGGCTCAAAAACACCAGTCCCAGCGAATTGTTGATCTCTACCATATAGAACATGGAAGGACCCCCACTAAAGAATTAACTCCGGTTAGTTTATTATTTCTGGTTTCTCTTTGCTTTCCTAATTGTCTATATATTTGGCGGTGAAAGCTTCTGCTAGGCGTCTACAATGCCTGAAAGATGGTCTTTTCTTAAATATCCTTTTTTCCCAGTTTGCCTCAAATTTCTGATTATTTTTCCTGGAGTCCTGATGAATATCAATGTTGGTCGCTATTTCAGGAAGGGCGTGCCAGGGGAAACAAGATCTATCTCTCTGGTCCATTAATGGTATCGTCAAACAACATGGATCAGATGCTTAAAGAGCATGATCGAAAGATCCAGGAATATTCAAGACGAGCTAGAATGGACAAGTCAAGAGGTGACAAAGTTCGTGCACTGCAAAAGTAGATGCCGGTTAGTCAAATACACACTTAATTCCAGTAGTGCGGCTGGATAAATATTTGATGACTACATTATTTTTATCTGAAAGAAAGAAAAAAAGAAAAAAGAAAAGAAGGAGAGGGGCGGGGCATCATTGTAATATTTATCATGTATATTGAAGCCTTCTGTACCAAAGAAATTGATATTCCCTTCCACCCTTCGCCTTTTTCTCGCATAGATCTGTAACCAGCTGATGTGAGGACAATGACATAGCATGCTAGACTACGGCATTAGTTTGGCTTTGGCTTATCTTACATATCGATATGAGTGTAATGCTTGAACTGCCTTCTGTTTTCAATGTAAATACAAACATGTTACTCAAGCATATGGCCAAAGAAAGGAAGATCTCCTCTCCTCCCCCCCCCCAAACCCCCCACACACACACCACAAAAAAAAAAAGAAAAAAACCTTACACTTGAGACTCATAGACCCTAATAATGATTCGTCAAAAACACAATCGAAGTCCTTCAGCTTTTGTACTTTCTTAATGTAAAAGTTGTAGACCCCAAACTCCCCCCCACACACACACCACAAAAAAAAAAAAAGAAAAAAACCTTACACTTGAGACTCATAGACCCTAATAATGATTCGTCAAAAACACAATCGAAGTCCATCAGCTTTTGTACTTTCTTAATGTAAAAGTTGTAAACCCCAAACTCCCAAATACACTATTAGAAGAGATTGCCAGCAAGTTGTTTCAGCAATGAAACGGAAAATGACCACGATCGTTGAAAAGATAGCTAGACCTTGATGACTCCAGAATGTATCTGTGACAAAATTATTATCTGCCTTCTAGGGTGATGTCCAGATCTGGGATGGTATAATATGAGTAACTATTCCACGTTCTAGAACTAGAATCGAACTTTCTAATCGCTTCTATTGTAGGGTGATGCCTGCGTAGAGAAGTATCAGATTTAGACCACGGTGCTGCTGATCTCATTTTTTCAAGTAAATTCTCTTCCACCATATTCTCTTCAGGATCATTGCCTTCGATTTCGCCCTCCAGAATTTTAACAACCTGCCTCATTGTGGGTCTACGGCTATGCTCTGCATTTGCACATATCAGACCCAAACGAAGCAACCTCTCTCCTTCCTCAATGCTATATCCACCTTTGTTCTTCAACCTCTCGTCAATAGCACAATGCAATTCCCCAATCTCGCTTAGAGACATCACCCACTGAGCTAGTCCTGGCCTGTCTTCCTCAATGGGTCTTCTTCCACAAACCACTTCTAACACCAATATTCCAAAACCAAACACATCAGATGAAGTTGAGGCTCTTCCTGTTTGAACCACTTCTGGGGCTATATACCCTACGGTCCCTATTATTCTTGTTGTCGTAGCTATTTGTCCCTTATGATCATGCATGCGAGCTAACCCAAAATCCCCCAACCTAGCATTCATATCCTTATCAAGTAGGACATTGCTTGCCTTGATGTCCCTATGCAAGACCTTAACTTCCCAACCCTCGTGCAGATATAGAATTCCAGCGGCTATATTTTTTAAGACTTCAATCCTCTCTTTCCAGCTCAACATCTTTCTCTCTTCTTCACACTCGAAGATTCTTTTGTCCAAACTTCCATTCTCCATGTAATCGTAAACAAGTATCAAGCTTCCTCTTCCTCTTTTGCACCAACCTCTTAATCGAACTAGGTTTCTGTGTTTCATCCTTCCTACACTTGAAACTTCAGCTAAAAACTCTCCCATCCCTTCTGTTTCTTGAGGGATTCCCTTGACTGCAACTTCTACTCCTCGCAATATCCCTTTATAAACCTTTCCATTTCTTCCAATCCCAATTACGTTATCTTCGGAGAACCCTCTTGTTGCTGCTTTAATCTCTCTGTAACTAATTCTATGAGGCCAATACTCAAGCTCCCAAGCCTCTAATCCTTTCTCTGCCTCACTTTTTTTACTCCTTAATATGAAAAATACCATAGGGACACAGCCAATGGAGAACATACAAACAAGTACAATGACTACGATAAAAAAAGATTGTGATAACAAGCCTTTTTGAAAAGTCAAATTGTTTGTCACCAAAGCATCACCTATAGAGAAATTCGAATTACTGAAACTCCAAGCCATGATTCTAGTATAGTCCACCAATCTTCCTGTTGCTGCACAAAAACCAATGTACATTTCATCCAATAAAACCCCAGAAAGATTAACGTTTTTACTGATCAAGGGCCTTTGAGGTTTTTTAGATCCTGCGCGAGCCACGGTCACATTAAGCTGCGAATCCATAAATTCAATCCAAACCTGATAAGTTTCTCCAGAGATCAACTTCAACTGCTCAAATTTGTCACCATCTTCTCCACTCCAGTATCCAGCCTCCTGTGAAGTTAACGAGGTAAGCGAGTTTATATCAATTCCAACATGGTTATCGTTTATATCATTGAATTCTTCATTATTAACAACATCGAACTCAATTCCAACAACGTGGTTGTGGGGATTCCCTTGATTGGTGAAATTCAAAAGACCCAGGTACTCAGATGGGCTCGTGCCGTTCGTACCCCTCGACGGCGAGAACAAGAAAGCAAAGCCATGACCAGTAAGAATATGTTTAACTGGGGTAATAGAGAAAACGAAGGAGGTGGCAAAGGGAAGAAAGGTAGAACAGTTCGGTTGCTTTGTAGGTATTTTGTGAGGGTAAAAAGCACGGCCTATGGAGAAGGAAGTGGGATTGGTAAGAGTGAGAATGGAAGAATAATCAATAGTAGCGTTTCCGTACAGGGATATGTCGGTGGAGTTGAAATTGTTGTAGACAAACTCAGTTGCCGACACTGGTATGAGAGTGGTTGTAGTGTGAAGGAAAACGACAAGACAGAGGAGCGTAAGTGGAGACATTAGCGGGAACCTGAGAATCGAGGAGAAACCTCAGCAAATTGACTCTGTAGTTTGTACTATGATTACCCGTCAATTGATTTGCCTTCCCACAAACGAAGAAGGAGGAGCAAAAGCAGAGAAGAAAGGTGGATGAATATGAAGCCTAAAACCAAAAATAGCACCGTTTCTTAGGCTCCGTATGGTTCAACGGAGGGGAGGGGAGGGGAGGTTAATGGAAGGGAAGGGAGGGGAGGGGATTTAACGACTTATGTTTGGTTGGAAGAAAAAAGGAGGGGAGGGGAGGGGAGGGGAGGGGAAGAGATTATTGTTTGGTTCAGGGGGAGGGGAGGGGATTTTAGAGTTAGGTTTGGTTGGAAGGAAAGGGAGGGGAGGAGAGGGGATTTAATGAGTTATGTTTGGTTGGAAGGAAAGGGAGGGGAGGAGAGATTATTGTTTGGTTCAGGAGGGGAGGGGAGGGAAGGGAAGGTAATTATATTTGGACAAATTTACTCTTTTATATTATTTTAATTTTATTTTTTATAAAAAAATTATTTATATCAATAATTTTTTAAAAAAATTATAAATTTTAATCTTTTTTTATTTTTAATTTCTGATAAAAAAATTCATCTTAATTTTTATTAAATATTAATATATTAAAATATTAAAAAACTAAAAGATAAAAAAATAAATTAACATTTAAAAAATATCTCACCCCACTCCTCCCCTCTCCTCTTCTCCAAAACCTCCTAATTTGGAGGGGAGGTAAAATTGGCCTCATTTCTCTCCCCTCCTCTCCACTCCCCTCCAATTTTATCCAATCAAACATCTTATCTCTATCCCCTCCCCTCCCCTCCAAAAACCCCCCAACCAAACACTCCCTTAGACAAGTAACAATTTGACTTCTGCTGATTACCACGAAGAGACAGTACATTTTGGAGTAAATGGAATTGAAAACTAGAGGCTTTAGTTAGATGCTAAATATCGCGAAATTATGTTATTGACATTGACAGTTTGCCACCTGGTCACTTACCGGTAACCGGCGTGTTTGGTGCAACTATCTGAAAGTTCAATGAAGATGAATTTCTTGTATAACAAGCACAACCAAGTTTCCAGGAAAAGGCACGAGGACAAATTTTTCTTCGAAAAGAAATATATACATTAAGGTTATGCTAACACAAGCGAATAACTTGAAAATTTATTGATAGAAGTTTAAAGCATAGAACGCATTGTTTTAAAAATCGGAGTGGATTGAAAATCAATTCCTCATCCAATTTGATTAGTCCACAAGATTCAGACACGCGATCTTCTATGGAGTATCAAATTTTTTTTTGTTATCTAAATCATAAATCTCCTTCAATAATATTATATATAAATAATATAAATATTTTAATAAAATAAAATAATAAATAATTATATATATCATATATATAATATATAAAAATATCTACACTAATATTGATTATTTATAATTATATTTTTAATTTAGTTAAATTTTTTCATCTAATAAATTATTTTTTTAATTTATGATTTTTAAATCCTTTACTTTTTTAATGATAAATAGAATTTTAATATAATTTAAAAATTCTAAAAACTCAAAATTAAATAATTAAATTTCAATTATGAGTAATTTTTATTTTTTAAATAAAAAATAATTTTTAAAATATTTTTAAAAATATGAAATTAATATTAAATATTTAAAATTTAGTAATTTTTATTTGTTATATTAAAATTTCAATATATAATATTATTTATATATATGTATAATTATTATTGATTCAATTATAATTCAATCACTATTAAAACGTAAATAAATATTTTTATCAATTTAATAACTAATCTGGTTTTAAAAATATTAATATAAAAAATTTATACTATTTCATATATTAACTAAACTTGATAACGTCAACATAATTTTATAATTTTTTATGAATAATTTTAAACTACTTCTGGGAAATTAAAAACCTCTGCATAAAGAACCTAAATAACGTGGAGTGAAAAGAAATTCTTATGGACACCACACACGTTGTCGTGGAGCTTCTTTTTTTATTGGGGGGGGGAGAGAACAGAAAGTTGGACCAAAAGAAAAAGACAGTTGGAGAAATAAATGGTCCGGGCAGAGGTAACAAATACCGAGCAATTCAGGCCGTTGAAGACTAATCCAGAAGAGAGTTGAAGTGACTGCTTCTAAACCCCGATATTGGCTGCTTCTTTTTTTATTTCCGTTTTCATTTCAGTGTTTATTGACACGTTGTGTAGTGAAACTGACTCTTTAGTATCAGACCACCTCCAGAACTTCCTTGGTTTGTTTTGGCCCTCGCCAGAAACTCTTATTTGAAGCCTCACATTATCATTATGGCGTTTCAGTGGATTATTGTGAGAGGTATGGTGTTTCAAAATCATTAGTCCCCATTTATGTTTTCACTACTGCTTTCGGTATCATTTACAGAACGCCCGTCATTTTCTTTGATATTTTTCAAAATTAGACAGTTTGATTATTACAGTGTCAAATGTCTATATTGTCTCATCCAAGATCTCTGCGCCTGTGCTTCTACTCACCAGTTATTTGAGTAAGACACTCCCTCCTGCTGATCAACTTGTGATTCTGTGTTATAACTTCGAACTGACAATGAAGTTTGTTTGCAAACAGTCCCTTGAGTTCTCTCATTCTTTAGGATTAAGATTGAGATGAAATTTATAATTTCAAAGCCATCAGATCCATTCCCATATGGTAAAATACATACAGATAACGTCTTCTAAACCTTGTGAAAGAATACATGCATACAAATTTGCGCATTTTCCACATACTTATGCGACAGAAATCTAAAAACAATGCGCCAAAACCAAACACCGCCTTGAACAACTTGTGTCGTTGTAAACCCCACTCTGTTTCAACAATTATCGTGCCAGTTATTGCCATTAAGTTCTGCTTCTCCCAGTACCAAAAGCATAATGCTGGAGTATAACACAAAAGTTCTGCTATTAAGTTCGTGATAATTTTCTGTTTGATTCGAGAATTCAGAAAAATATTTATAAACTTTATAGGGGAAAAAAGGTGTAGTCCAATACAGAAGTTTCATTGGATTAGATCCTTTTAAGTAGCCTCAACCATAACACACTTTGATGATTTTGAGTATCACCTTTAGGATCCTAATATGCTGAAGGAAAAAGTTCTCACCTTCCTTCTGAGACGAATTCTGTTTCTGATGGTGGGGCGGGATAAGAGCCGCTTAGAGTGGTCGTGGTATAATATTTGGAGTGCAAAATTTCCTCAAAAGTCGGATAACTTTTTTCGGTAGAATCTGAAGGAAGCCTAGACCACATTGCTGCTGAGTTTATTTTCTCAAGCAAATTCACATCAAAACACTCTTCATCACACTCAGTGCCGTCAATTTTCTCTAACATTTTCACCACCTGCCTTATTGTTGGTCTAACTTTTGGGTCTGAACTTGCACAAAACAAACCCAAATGAAGCACTCTCTCAACTTCCTGAATGGTGAACCCACCTTGAGCCTTCAAACGCTCATCAAGAACACTATACAAGTTGCCACTCTCCATTAGGCTCAGTATCCAGTCAATCAATGCTGGCTTATCTGCTATAATAGGTCTTCTCCCACAAACCACTTCTAAAACCAGTATGCCAAAGCTATACACATCTGTTGCTTTTGATGGTCGCCCAATTCGAACTAGTTCCGGTGCCATATACCCCAGAGTTCCTATCACTCTTGTTGTATCAGCCAGGTGCTGCTGCTGATGCAATCTGGCTAGCCCAAAATCCCCCAATCTAGCATTCATGTCTTTATCAAGCAGCACGTTGCCAGCTTTGATGTCTCTATGTAAGACCTCAACTTCCCAACCATCGTGTAGGTATAAAATCCCACAAGCTACGTTTCGTAAAACACTTTTACGTTGTTCCCAGCTTAGCAGCATGCTCTCTTCACACTCAAAAATCCTTTTGTCCAAGCTCCCATTCTCCATATAATCATAAACCAGAATCAAGTTTCCTCTTTTTCTTTTACACCAACCTCTGAAACCCACTAAATTCCTGTGTTTCATCCTGCCTAGGCTTGAAATCTCAGCCAGAAATTCTCTCATCCCATACCGTGTGTCATGAGGGATTGTCTTCACTGCAACTTCTACTCCTTGCAGAACTCCTTTATATACTGTCCCGCTTGTTCCACTCCCAATCACATTCTCTTCAGAGAACCCCCTTGTAGCGTCATGAATATCTTGATAGTTAATCTTATGTGGCCAATACTCCAATTCCCAATCTTCAATGCTATTCTCTTCATCCTCTTTGCCTTTCTTTCTGGTTTTAGATAAACTCAAGAACAGCAAAGTGCAGCAGGAAATGACAATCAGGGAACCCAAAGCGACACCTATAATAAACCCTTTTGATCTAGGTAGTAGTTCCTTTGGAAGCACATACAAGGGCAAATTGCTTGTAACCAAAGCATCACCAATTGAAAAGTTCGAATTGCTAAAACTCCAAGCCAAGATTCTACATATGTCTATCATTCGCCCTGTTGCTCCAGAGAACCCAACATACATTTCATTGAACAGAACATCAGAAAGGTTAATAGGCTTACTAATCAAGGGCTTTTGAGGCTTTCGTTTTCCTGCTGGGGCCATGGTAACATTAAGCCGTAAATCCAAAAACTCAATCCACACTTGATAGTTCTCCCCACTGTCCAGTTTCAACTCCTCCAATTCATCCCCATTTCTTCCACCCCAAAAACCAGCAGGTTGTGAATACAAGGAAATAAGCGAATCCAAGTCAACACCCACATGATTATCATTTATATCATTAAATTCTTCGTTTCTAAAATCATCAAACTCAATACCAAAAATATGGTCGGAAGAATTACCGTTATTCGTGAGATTGAAAAGACCCAAATAGTTTCCTGATGTTGCGCCAGTGATGCCCATTACAGGTGAGAGCATGAAAGCGAAGCCATGAGCAGTGGGAAAGCCCTTACAGGGAGCAATGGAGAAGATGAAGGAGGTTGCGAAGGGAAGAGGGGTGGAAGAGTTGGGAAATTTCATGGGTATTTTGTGAGGGTAAAAGGCGCGTCCTATGGAGAAGAAGGTCTGGTTGGTAACAGTAAGAACGGAGTTTTGGATGGTGGCATTGCCGCAGAGGACGATGTTGGTGGAATTGAAGTCTCTATTATACACAAATTCAGTGGAAGAGACTGAACTTAGAAGAGTTGTAATAAGGAAGAGAAAGGGGAAGAAGAAGCTGCGAGAAGCCATTAGCGAGAGGATTAGGGAGGGAAAGTGAGTTCTTAAGCTTGGTTTTTGCACTACTGTAGGAAGCAAAATCATGGTAATGGTAGTTAACCTTCTTCATGTTCCTTCCTGGAAAAGATGAGCACAAGGAGCTGGCGGCTAGTAAAAAAGTTGAAGTTGACAATTCCAAATATCAAATTTTATGTCCGATCCTCAATATTTAAAAAATAAAAAAAATTTATATTAATATTATTCAAATTTAATAATTCTCAATGAATATATACTTATTTTGTATTTCACTTGATTTTATTTTTATATTTCAAAAAATTAATAGTTAAGATCCTATAATTTTAAATTAAGCATTTAATTTATTATTAAAATTCAGTCAGTATAATGCTAAATTTTGTTAGCATAATCAATTATATGTTAATTTGATTTTGACTTATGTTAAATAAATAAATAATAAAGTAAAATTTACTCACACATATAACAAGTAAGGTATGTTAAGTAATTTAATCAAATTGACTTAAATTAATCATGCATGTTCAAATTTAAAAATGTTAAAATGGCAATATAAACAAAATTTAATAGTATATTAATAAAAATTTAATAATAATTATTACATTAAAAAAATTTAAATTATAAGAAATTAATTTTAAATATTATAAATACTAAATTAAAAATGAACTGTAGATCAAATCTCGAATATAATCAAAAGAAAATGGACCAAGAATTGAATAATGTTTGGCACAATATTTTCAAAATCAGGCACATATTGATCACATGGTAAAGCTAGCATATAATAGGACCCACGTTGAAATGTTGGTATATAATATCCCGTAGATATGTACGCGGTAAATAATTTTACCTCCATAATTTTGTTTTATTAAATGTTTATAAATTATGAATACAGTCACAAATTATTTGGTTTATTTACTATTACAAAGATAAAAGAAAAAGATAATGCCTAGTAATTTTTCAGAACAAAAATTCTTTTTATTTTTTATTTTTTGGGGTTTTAGGTATATAAGTCTTTCTAAGATGATGATCAATTAGGAGGTAAATAGATAAAATAAAGAAAAATTTTAGTATTGTTAAACTGGGCATGACATGGACGACAACTTCCTTAACTATAACTTCTGTAATCTCAGCGATAAACTGATAATAGTTTTCTATTAGTGAATGGCCATAACGAAGTCCATCTGTGGACGTAAGAAAATTTTGTCGGCTGTGAAGATTCTAATAGTTAAATTCAGCATTCATGCTCAGGTTAATATATAATTCCCAATTCGCATTTTAACCAAAGAAAGTGTTTGGGTTCGTGGAATATGACAAAAGAGTGACTAATCATAAAGCAACACAAGTGGCTTTTTCTTTTAGCTAAGAAGACAAAGTAAGAGAAAGACATCAACAAAGCTTTGTTATTTTAAAGTAGTTTCTGACGAGTGGCATCGCCAGTGAATGCTTTT
Organism: Erythrophleum fordii; assembly: GCA_032878935.1. NCBI lineage: Eukaryota > Viridiplantae > Streptophyta > Magnoliopsida > Fabales > Fabaceae > Erythrophleum > Erythrophleum fordii. The sequence continues at coordinate 576,267 of JAVQMF010000035.1, forward strand.
TTAAATTCATAGGTCTTTGATCCCAAAGCATGATGACATATGATCCCACCTCCCCACCCATACCATTATAGATTTGGATACTTTTTCAACAACCATTGTCATCAACAAACGTTACAAATAATGAGGTTCGATGTCGCTATGATTTCTTGGCTCTTGGGCTTTCTACTCAATTTGACATGTGCTCATCCATTTAAGTACAAGTAGGATTTTTTAATTGTTAAGTTACCACACTATTTATAAATTTCATTCAACAATAAATAAAAATTAATTATTAAAATCTTGTTTTGGCTTTTTATAAATAGAGTATGTTTTAATTAAATTTCTTATAAATTATATTTTAAATTTAGTTCCTTATAAATGGAATATTTTTAAATTCAATTTTTTATAAAATTATTTTTTAATTTAATTCCTCATATATAGATATATATGAATTTGATCTCTCATGACTAAAATAATTATCAATAATATTTTTTGTTAATCTATTATAAATGAAATTAACAAATGTAATGGACATTGAACATAACTTTTTCATAGGTTACCATTTTAATCACCATCATATATATGTAAATTGACTATTAGTTTTATTAACAATAGATTAGAAATGACATTATTAATAACAATTTTATTTAAAAAAGATTATATATATTATATTTGTGAAACATCAAATTAAAAAATACTCTAAGGATCAAAATAAAGTAATAAAAAAATCAATGCTAAAAAGTTATAATTTTAATAAAATAAAATTCTTGAATTTTGTATGACAAAATATAATTGAACGTTTATATAAGCTAAACATATCCAAAAATATCTCATGAAAATGGAAAGTGGTTGAAACAGGTTATCTTTAGATCAACGCAACACAGACCATTTGACAATAATAATGTTTTCTTAGTCTTGATTTAAAAGGGTTTAGTGGGGTTGGTTGTTATTCACAAGAAGTAACATAATTAATTGGCTTGTTTAGCCTCATTTTCATTATTCTCTACAGCAGACAAAGACCATTGTACTATTATTAGTCACCACTTGATAATGCTGAAGTTTCTCAAAAGATGGATTAGAAATATAATTGAAAATGAGACACACAAAATATGAGGACAAAAATGACCATTGAAGTTGGGCAGGCACGTTTTGGGCTTTTTACTTCTTGGGCCAACCAACAGAAGAAGTTCAACCACAATTTGAGATTCCCCCTTAACATGTAATTAGTCATCTTAGTGGGCTTTTTAAGTGATAAGGCTAAGGTACTGGTACACCTAAACCATTTCGCAAAATACAGCTCCCAGGAATGACTTCACTGAGGCATTGCTATTAAAGTACATAGGAAAACAAAATGCAAAAAGCTCCTCCAGTGACGGAGCCGGATCCTGAGCTAGGGAGAGTTAAAAAAATTTTCTCTTCAATTTTTTCAATATTTTATTTAAAGAATTATATTTTTATAGTATATTGTTTAAGTAAGATGCTTCTCTCTAAACTTTTAAGTTAAGCTAATTAAGATTAATTTGCTAACAATATTTTGGCTGTCCTCCTAAATTTAGAAACAAGTTTAATTTTAAATAAGTAATATATCCAGAATTTCTTTCTTCGTATTAATATTAACAATTTTATTTACTAAATTTTTATGAGGATATAGTTTTGTTACTACTTCCTATAATGCATAATAAGAATATACTAAAAAATATACCATCACTCAACAATATTATAATAATTTCATGAATAGCTCAAAAGAGCATTTTGAAGGAGATAAAAAGTTTATTTGATGGAGTAAAGAAAATTTATGATTGTCAATTTACAAAATATTATATTTATATAGCATTACAAATACTATTTTATCTTACAATATCTAAAAATTTCTTACAATATTTTTAGTGATAATTGTTCTAAATCCAACTAAAAACAAAATATTAACATTTGAACTTAGTTATGTTTTATTTAATTATTACAAAATTACTATTTATAAAAATGTATCTAAAAGATGCATAGATCAAATAGAAAGCAATTGAGAGAGAAGAAATACTATATAAAATTCAGCTAAAGCTAAGGACAATTTGGCAAAAGGAGGAAAAAGTGAGAGAGAAATGAAAAAAGAAGAAGAAAGATTTAAAAAAAAGAAAAAAGAACATGAAATGAAATTGAAGGAAAGAAAAAAAAATTATATATGTGTACTCAGTGAATTCAAATTAAAATATCAAATAAAAAACTATATATGTAGATTTAATTAATTTAATAAATTCAAAATTTTAAGAAATATTAATCATAATAATAAACTTTAATATTATATATTTATTTTAAATAATTGAAGGGCGCAACTGCCCGCCCACATCATAACTTGGCTCCGTCACTGAGCTCCTCCTTAATTTGTTTCGAGAAAAAGAAGGAAAAATGTCAAAGCCTCGTTAAAGTTCAAGACATACATACACACCACACTCCAAATACTGCTACAGCTAAAATGTCACACGCAAGCAATGAAGGAAACGGCAAGACAACTAAAAGATAAGGATGAAAACTAGAGTAGTCTAATGATGGGCCTAATCATTAGCCGCCAGCTTTTGTCGATGGAGAATCCATAATAAGGCTGCGCAGGCTGTAGTCTCAAGTCCAAATTGCTCCCCTTTGGCCTTTCACTCTTCATTTGGTTTCTGATTGAACATTTGTTTGAAAACCCGTTCAACACAGTAATCTTGGTTTTTTTTAAAAAAATACGAGTTCAGAAATGATTCTCTTAATTTTTTATTTTGAAATCAACACTTTCAATTTAAAAAAAATAAATACAGAGTATGTAAAATTTTCTTGTCATAGGCCCTAATGTATGTAGGTCTCAAACCCTGAGAAAAAGGGAAAGAATTCATATTCAAAATCCAAAAACATGAGATAAGTAGAGTTATCTAGATTTCGGTCTCCACTCATGTTCATTTCTTATGTCCTTCAGACCTTCTATGTAATTAAAAAAAATTGAACTGATAAAAGAAAGCAGCGTTTCCGTCATTAGTTATTCCAAGGTCAAGGAATTCTTTATTCTTTTTTTTTTGGGGGATAAAAATTAAGCAGAAAGTAGTATATATGGACTATGGACATAGCTGCTTCCTGGCACATGAGGGCACGGGTGGGACATGAGGTGTTCCTAGTGTGAAATCCAACTTTTGTGTGTGGAAAGCAGAATTTCTCAGCGAGACGACAATGGTTCAAATCAAAAGGAAATATTATTGCATGATTGTTTGATCGTATCTATCTCCTGCCACTGTCGAGTGCCGATGTTCTATAAAAACTTGTGTCTCTAAATTTCATATATCATCTTTTGAGTTACGTTGGCCTCAATTGTGTTCCAATGTGATTTCATCATCAAATTCAAATCCATCGCGTAAGCCTTCGTTCACATAATTGAATTTTCTTTTTCCCTCCTAATTCTAAATATGGAAATTGAGTGTTTGTTTACTGACTGCTGCTTTTTGGACCCAGTTAGAAGGGTATTTCATTAGGCTTATCCCCAATCCGTTTTAATTTTAACCAACCGGGTCTCGGACAAACCATTTATTTGATAAAATATAATATCTAATCCATTAGTCATCACCATTTTGAGGGTGCTTACATTGAGTTACATGATCAGTTCTCTAACTAGTATGCTCTTCTCAACCATTCATTAAAACAACTTACCACTGATATTTTTAGAGTTGAAAGTTCAGCTTCTTCAAGATATATTAATTAAATTGGGCTGCAAGCTGAGACATATATTATAAACTTCAGTTATAGGTCTGCCAATAAGATCAATATGTCAAGCTTTTTTCAGTTATTAAAAAGGACTTATGACCTTGTATGGTTGAAGGTATTGTCAAGCATAAGATATGTTCAACTCTTCAAGACTATAAGAAGATGTGAAATAATTAAATCTACATCCTGAGTCAAATCTTGGTACTTATTTGGATCGCAACAGAAATCTAAATCTTATTTTAATCTTTTGCTCCACGTCGTTATAGAATCGGATCTTGTTTCCATGATAGATGCACCATACTAAAGAGGATGAGAGGAATTTCTCACTTGTTTGTGTTTCTTCTACGTGTTTTCTCTTCTACCTAGAGAAGAGAGTGAAAGAGAAAGGGGGGGGGGGGGGGGGGGGGAGAAGAGTTGATTTTTCACAATCACACATATTAGCTTTTTAATCTCACCTCTTCTCCCCAAATTAGATAACTCCCCTTAATTCAAATTAATTAATAATTTGAATTCAATAATCAACTGTTTTATTTGAATTTCAAAAATTAAATTCAAAATTCAAATAATAATAATTTTAATTAATTAATTAATCTTTAATTAGTTAATTAATCAAGTTTCTTCTTAGAAGAAATTTGATCAGTTTACTGGGCTAAGTTGGCCCATTAAGGGAATTTCATTTTTTAATATCTACCACTCGCACATGATTAGTTGAACAATATAAGACTTTTCTTTTCACTCCTCATCAAGTTTCATATTAAATATTCTATCGTGACCACTCAGGCATAATCATTGGGAGCTCTTGCATTAAAAGTTTCATTATGAGAGCAACATAAAAGACACATCTCTTAAATATACTTTAGATCCTTATTTATGTACTTCAAATGTCTTAGATTCATATATATACATCATATTCTACTTTCATAGCAAATTTAATCCTTGTTGAGTTTAATCTTACTAAAATTGCCTTTTGTCATATGCATAATATTCACATTTATGAAGTTACCAAAACCTAATAACGAACATGCTTTAGATACTAGTATAGTTACGTATATCTCAAATAATATTCTCTCGTTCATATACAACTTAGATCAAAATTAGTTTCTTTCATAAGATTAATCTTTTAGGTCAAATCTTTAGTGATTATAGGATGTATACTAAAGTAGCAATCAATAACTTATCTCCTTATGATATTGTTAAAGTCATAAAAGCACTTACGAAGAGATTTGATCCTTGCTAGGTCTTACACAACAATGAAGCAAAGATTTTTTTACTCGCTTCCTAATTGTATTAAACACATATAGTATGAATTATATATTATAATATTTCTTTTATTTCATAAGAGTATATATCAATTTGATTTATTTATCAACATCATGCAGATTTGGTTTAAACATACATAATGTTTAACTTTAATTCTATCACTCTACTTGCCTCCCACAATACCTTAAAAGAGATTGGATTTCATCTTGACCTAGTTATTAATATTATGGCCGTGGAAATCCATAATTTAGTCTATATATATATATATATATATTTATGTTTGGATTTCATCCTAACCTTCTTTTTCTCTCTTTTTGTCAAAGCAACATATTTATATTATGTGTTCCTTTCTATTCTATATTGGTGCTTCCACTACCTCTTATGACAAACACAAATGCCTTATATTTGCTTGCTTTTCGTGAGTGCCAAAAGTTGTTGCTCATGTAAGAGAGTCGACCTCATCAATCTGTATGACATACTATTATTATATATATGTTATCTATGATCATAACATAATTTATCTATTTAGTCAATACTCAACTTATGAATATGGTGTAATACTCTATGTTTTACACTTATAAAAAAAATTTACATCTTTCTCATATACGTTTTTAGGTATGGGCCTTTTCAGGGGATCAATTAACATTTTATATGTAGGCATATTTCAAAATAACATATTTTTATGCTATTCATCTCTCTCATTCTTATGTTTATGTGTTTGTTTTTGTTATAATACTTAAAGACTTTAGTGTATGTTATAACTTCTTGTTTATCATGATTGGCCAATGTTGGACTCAATGCTCCACCAATAATTCCCAAGTTTTCCATAACTTTCTTTAGCTATATAATCTTTTGTACTAATACATAACATATAATAAACTTTGCTTCCTTGGTAAATAATACCATGCATGTCTCTTTCTTGTTATTCCAAGATATCATATCACTTTTCAACAAGAATATATATCCAAAAATTAATTTCACATATTTGGATTTTCTTTCTAATACAGTGCTTAGTTTTTTGTGCCCTATAAGCATTTTAGCATTTTCTCAATAAATCTTATATGCTATTAACAAGAATTTTACCATTTTCAGTATACAAGGTCAATTGTCCAACCTCATACATATCAATATCCAACAATGTTAAAATAGGGACTTTCTACCCAATTTTCAATATAAACTCATTTTAAGGATATTTTTCATAGTTTAGACAATCATCTTTTATTATAGAGATATCGATGTGTTTATAGTCTTTTGTACTAAATTACTTAAGAATTTTCTAATTGTAATACTCTTGTTAAATAGTAATCAATTTCTTCAAGCAATTTCTTTGGATCTCAATTCTAAGGATGTACTTTATTTCACCCATAACTTTTATCTCAAAACTTAAGGATGATCTTTTTCTAGTGACCATTAAAGAATGTTATCTATTCCTATCTAATGGCATATTATCCATACAAAGGATAACATTACAAGTTTCTTTCAGACTGCTTAATACAAATACAATGATTTTTATTAATTATTTGAAATTCATGCGAGGTTAATACTATTTGATGAAACTTAAGGATAATCCTTTTCTAGTGACAATTAAAGAATGTTATCTATTCTTAACTCATGGCATGTTATCCACACAAAGGATAACATTGCAAGTTTCTCTCAAACTACTTGACACAAATACAATAGTTTTCATTAATTATTTGAAATTCATGCGAGGTTAGTACTATTTGATGAAATTTCAAATACCAACGTCTAAATGATCATTTAAGTTTTTAAATTGACTTTTTGAGCCTATAAGCCTTTTGTTCCATTTCTTCTCTATGGAACTTAAAAATTGCTCCATACACTTTCTTTATCTAGTTCTCCTTTTTGAGAATATGGTTTTCACATCTATTTAATGTGATTATGTGTCTAAACTTATAATTATAATTAAGATTAGTCTAATCATATAACATATAGGTAGGTATTTTCAAAATTTATACCTTTTCTATTAGGTATACCCTTTAGTAACTTAATGTAACTTTTATGTCTTTGTTAATCAATTTGTTCTTCTATTTTCTTTAAGAATCATTTATTCTTAATTGCCTTTCAATCAAATGGATGTCAACCAAGTCCTTGATATGGTTTGTCTTTATCATCTTTATCTTCTATTCCATTGTACTCATCCAATCTTTTTTAGTAAGGTGTAACTGAGCCTTTCAAATTGTGTTTGGTTCCTCAATATCTAGTAAAATGCCTCTGAGTGTTGCCTCTTTAATCTTAAATTGATATTCAAGCACATTTTCGTGGCTTCATTAAAATAGTGGAGCTATCTATGCAACTTTTTGGCCTTGCCTCAAGTTTCTACTTGAATCAACAGGTTGAAGTATAACTATATGTTCTCATTAACTTAACATCTCATATAAAAATGTATACCTGTTAATCTCATCCTTACTTAAAAATTCATTTTTAAATATGGTATTTCTAGACTAAATTTCAATTACGTTTCCACTTTCATTGTCATGAACAAAAATGTGCTCCTTTAATTGTTTTAAGTATTTTGTAAAGATACATACCTTAATCTTTATATCCAGTTTCTCATGTTTATGAGAATTATCATAGACATAAATGTCTAACTCAATGGTCCTAGAATGCTTGAAAAAACTTATTATTATGTTCACTAATCATAAGATGTGGAAGTAACTTACTTAGAGGACACCTAGTTAAGTTCAAAGGTATTAACTTATAACTCATTACCCCAAATTAGGAAGGTTATTTGAACCATCATTAATTTTAACCATTTTGAGTAAAGTTTTTATTCTTTCTCCCAGTATTTGATTTGTTGTTGAACATTAAGGAATCATTAATTATTTTATGATTCCTTTCTTTTCACAAAGTTTGTTAAACTAATCTTGCCAAAATATTCATATCCTTGGTCATAATTTGAAGTTTCAATTCTGTTGTCCATTTAATTCTCAACCATGTTCATATAATGTCTAAAGCATTTAAGTGCTTTTAACTTATAGGAAATTAAATGGACTTGATCATGTTACAAATCATTGTCTTGCTCTCATACACTTTGGATCATAAATATTTGAATGAATTGATTATAATGGATTTTAAGTTTTACTTCCCTTTTTTAATGATTTCTAATTTGCTTTACACACTATGCAATTTTTTTAATAATGGCATTTCTAAAATAAAAATAAATCCTAGCCTCTTTTGTTTTGCTAATCTACTCACTCTCTTTTTGCCTATAAGACTTAGCCTAGCATATCATTTATTAATATCCATAACTAAAATAAAAGTAGAGTATTGGGTAAAACATTCACTTTTACATTTGTGCCCAACCTAATAATATCATTTTAGGGGAAACTAAAATTACATTTGATATCACTTTTCTTATGTTAATCCAGTTGTCTTGAAAAATCAATGTTAAAATCTTATTTTAAGAAGTGAAATGATAAACACAAAAAGCAACTAAATCTTTAAAGTGTATAAAATATTAGGTAGAATGGGTTCTTCCTTCACATAAAAATAATTTTACATGTTTTGATCCCTTTTACTTCAATTTTTGTAATCCTTTTTATACAAAATGATATGCTTTTAAAAAGCAACTAACGATATTTTACAAAGGATTCTCAATCCTTAGTTATGCAGTTTGTGGCTTTTAACTCATTTTGCTTAACATGAGCAAAGTGACCTACCTTTTTGACCAGTATAATGCTTGACCTTTACTATATCAAGTTTCTTCTTGTTACGTTTGCTTTTCTTCTTAAATTTTTTTTGGCCTTTTTGAAATATTTGTTAAATTTTCTCTTAATATGAAAGTGTTATCCTCTTTGCTTGGATTTTGAAGTCACAACAATCTTAGTCATATAAATATTTCCAAGGATCTAGTAGCTTTTCAATGCTCATCTCAAAGCTCTATGTGATGAGAAATATCATAAAAAAATGATGTATTTTTTGTGGGTCAAATTTACTTTCAGATATTTCTAACTTATAAGTAGAAATCTTATGATAACTTTAATTTTACTACTTATTAGTAAAAGTGTGACCAATTTATTTCAATTCCTTAATCGTTAGACTTTTTAGTTTGGTTATAATTTTATAAGTAACTTGTCTATAATGTTGTTACTTATAAGCTACTTACATGGTTTGAGCAATCAAATATAACTTACACTCACATATGAGGTTGTTAACTATATTGATTAGCATTGTTATTTGAGTAATGTTGTTTTCTTTTCCTTTTCCAAGAGAAATTCTAGATATCCACATTGCTAAGTTGTATATCCATGTTTAAACTTTTATATGATATTGATCAATGTCTTCTTAGCATCTTGTTCTTTTTTTAGGATCTAAAAATCTTATAGTGCCAATTTTTTTAATTAACACCCTTTAACTTATCATTTTTATCAAGTTAGGCAATGATTTTTTAACAACCATAATCATAATTTAATTCTTATTATCCACATTTGGTGTACTTCTACCACATGTATCTTAAGAATGTTGTATCTTTTCTATCAAATTCATCTATAAATACTATTTAAACTATAGTTCTTTATATAAGCTTTTAGGTTTTTAATTTAAAAACTTTCACTTAATAAAATATTTTAGACATGTATAGCTCTTTACATGAGTCATCAAGCTATTAGACTAAGAACTTCCACTTAATAGAGTATTTTCTTTCCTTTTTATTTATTTAATACAACATATTTGTAAATTGTGTTTGTATTAAACATACACTAGAGATCTCGCTCTAAAGATCATATCTAAAGATTTTTTTTTCTTTGGCTATCACAAGCCTATTTCTAATTGTCTTAGGTAATCACAAGGTTATTTCCAATTGTATGAGTTACTACAACATATTTCAAAAGTATGTCTCACGTATTAGATCAATATCTTACAATTAATTCTTTATTCTTGTGCATTTTGCATAAAGCATAATTAATATTCATTAATATTCATGACAACATAATGTTTCACATGAAGCTCAATCTCTGATGCACTATTGTTAAAGGAACAATTTCTCATTTTAATTTAGTTCTTTAAATTCTTTTTCCCCAAGGTCCTTAATAAATGGTGTTTACTAAATATTATCTAGGAATATATTGATCAAACTCAAAACCTTTGATAAATGAGGAAGTTCAGTCCTTCAAATTTTTAGGTTAATCTAAATACTTCTCTTATTTGGATGTGTGGTTTTATCATGCAATGTTTTAAAAACTAAATTTGTTATTGAACTGGTGGAGATGTTGATTCACAATTTATTAGTTTAACTATGGTAAAACTGCAGTCGAACAGGTAACACTTAAATATATACTTTTTAAATTTTATATATTAAAATTCTAATATAACAAATAATATTAATAAATTTTAAACTTTAATTACTAATTTTATATTTCTTAAAATATTTGAAAATTATTTTTTAATTGAAAAATAAAAATTACTCATAATTAAAATTTAAGAGCATTTAATTTTGAGTTTTTGGGATTCTCAAATTATATTAAGATTCCTCTTGGCATTAAAAAAAAGGACTTAGAAATCATAAATTAAAAAAAATAATTTATCAAATGAAAAAAATTAAACCAAATTAAAAATATAGTTATATATATATATTCAGACATTTTTACATATTATGTATATGATATATATATATAATTATTTATTATATTATTTCATGGAGATATTTATATATATTAAACAATGTATAATATTGTTGAAGGAGGCTTGTGGTTCGGATGGTAAAAATACTTGGTAGCGGGTTGCATGTTCAAGTCCTTGCTCTTACTTTTGTAAAACAATTTCAAGGAATTTTCCCAAATTGGTCCAAATCATGACTTGACCAATTTTCTTGGGTTTCACCAATTCTTCACTAGTTCTGTGCCTGTCTAGTTTTGTAGGTTAAACGATTTCCAATCAAACTAGCTAGTTTGGTCTAGTGTTAATAGCCATGGTTTATATATTTATATGTGTCTATATTGTAAACATGGAATTTTCTTAGGATATTTATAGATAGACATTGATTGTAAATTGAGTGATCATAATTAGCTCAAGTAGCATTTTTTAATGCTATGGAATAGAGGATTCCATGCCAGAAAGCCATTAACAGTAGCATCATCCTTCATGTAATGGCTCTCGTTTGTTTTTTGATTATTTGTGAGTTCATAATAAATCATTTAGGGGAATGAAATTCATTAATTCATAATTTAAATTTTTTAATGAATTTTTTCACGCATAAAATCACATTTTATGCCTAAAAAAATCTCTGAAACATGACCAACAGATATATAAATTTAGGCAAATTATTTATCAAAAATGATGTTCATAAATTTAAGAATTTTTAAAGCCAAAAATCAACCCCTAACTCCTTTGCATGTGCCCTCATGCACTTTATGAAGCTTTTTGGTTTTAAAAAATCCAAAAAAAAAAGGAGAACTCCACATGCATCTAGGTTGGTGCGTGTGACCCATATGTTGCCTTTCACGATGACTCTAACGATTGTGACACCACTACTGCATCTCTAATGTTTTCCTCTTTTCATTGGCATGAGTTTCAAGTTCAAAAGAGGTGGGAGTGAGCTACATGCACCACCTCAAGAGTGGCCAAGCCACTTCATCTTCAACCTTGAAGTATTTCTAAGTTTTGGAATTTTCAAAATTTTGTTTTCAGAGGGTTAATTTTGAATCATCATATCTTTTTTGTTTTAAGTTTGATTGATGCAAATTTGGTGTCATTGTAAAGCTTACAAAAGAGCTTTCTAGTTATATATTGATTGCATAGATCCATGGTTTGAATAAAAAGTTATAGAACTCAAAAGTTGGTTGATGGGCCACTTTTTTTAAAAAAATTAGTTTCAGATTACCAACTTTAAAGAGCCATATCTCCCTCAATATTTATCCATTTGAGACAAACTTAGTGGCATTAGAAAATTTATTCGACAAGCTTTCCAACTATATATGGCTTGCATCAAATTAAATGACAGCATATAATGGGAACACTAGGCTACCAAATCTGGCAATTTTACTACAATGAATTCAAAGATTTATGTCTAAATTTCTCTCCTATGGTTTCTCCTCTTTTTACTATTTTTCTACCAGTCATTATACTATAGGTTACTTGCACCACTAATTATGTGGCCTAATTTTTTGAATTTCAAAATTTTCCATCAAAAGGGTATTCTTTGTTCAATTTCATGTTTTATGATTTTATTACAACATAACATCCAAGTGCATGAAATTAATACAACAAAAAGCATACAAATTCATAGAACGACAACAAATCTAAGCCAACCAAGCTTTGACAGTAATAAAAGAATTAAATCTGCATTATGAGTCAGATTCGTGTATTTACTTGGATTGTAGTGGAAATTTAGATCTTGTTCGAGTTTTCTGTCGCACGCTGTTTAGATCAAATCACCATATGGAATTGGGACTTGTTTCCATGGCAAATGCAACATACCAAAGAGGATGAGAGGAGTTTCTCACATATCTATGTTTCTTTTGTGTGTTTTCTCTTATGCATGGAGAACAGGGAGGGAGGGAGAGAGAGAGAGAGAGAGGAGTTGATTTTCACAATTACACATAATTAGTTTTCTAATCTTATCTCTTCCTATCAAATCAGATAACTCCCTTTGATTCAAATCAATTAATAATTTGAATTTAATAACTAACCCTTTTATTTGAATTTCAAAAATAAGTTCAAATTTTAAATAATAATTTTAATTAATAATTAATTACTTAATAAATTTTTAGTTAATTTATTAATTAAATTTATTTTCACAGAAAATTGGGTAGCCCCATTTTCCAACAAGATGGATGTTGATTTGTAGTAGATAATAGATAATTGTTATTTTTCTGATGACGTTTTAGTCTTTCAAAGGTGCCTTGTATACTCTGCAGTCTCTGAGGTTGTTACTTAGCTCCCTGAAATTTCTAGGAAATTAATATGGCCGGCCAAACAGTCCTCTGATTTTAAATCTTAATTAAGTATACATATTATAAAAAAGTAAAAAAAACAGAGAAGAAATAGAAAAGATATGAAGCACGATGAATCATTCATACCATAAATTAAGTGGCATGACATGTTGTGGACGAAGTGGCAGCTGGGCAAGTTGATTTATGTTATTGTTGCTGCTCCTTAATCGGCCTAGTATAAATTTCTTAATTAGTTTCGATGGTTTGTCACTTTGTCCTATATGTTTATTTGATGCCTGAAAATCTTAACCTTATACGTCATACTCATCATCTGTGATAATTAATTTTATCTTTATTTTAAGCTTCAATTAGTTTACTAGCCACATGATCTCTTCTGACATAATAGGCGACACTGCTCAAGGCTATCTTGTCATTAAGTTAAGAAGTCTTTTTTTTTTTTTTTTTGCTGCGCTATATTTTATTCATCTTATGTATATCGATGTATTTGTTTTTCTTAAATGAACAATAATGAGAAAGCCTTTTATTGGCTCAGAGAACATGACCAATTTTGTAATTTTTTATTGGTTATAAACTGCTAACTGATTGATACAATACCGGAAAGGATGTTTATTTGTTATTCTATTATGTACTAATGCTATTATTATTTAGCAATTAGGGTGTGTAATATGAGGCAATTAACGTAACTTAAGAATTAATTAGAGACTTAAATAAAGTCATATAAACTTAATTTTATGTTTGTTTGTTGGGCTCAGATAGAACTAAGTTAACCCATATTTTTTCTTTGAAGATGTATTTAATTAGTCACTAGTCTGGTTAGGAGCATCATTACAAGGATTGATTTATTCCACTTTTTTCTTATTCAAATCATAGGAGTACAAATCTCCTTATATATATATATATATATATATATACACTATTTATTATCATACTTTAGTTACAACTTTATTATTAAGATGAACCTTGTTGGGAAACAGCTTGGAGTCACCAAATAAATGAATAAATAATGCCAAGTAATGTTGGTCTTAGCCAGTGATACTTTTCTTTTTTTAAGTTTTCTTTCGAATGATGTTCTTTTTTAATTTGTCATTTTCTGCATGCTGTCAGGCTTTGGTTGTAATTAATAAAATGGAGTTTTTTTTTTTTTTGGGGCATGTGATTGGTAAGAGCAAGTGGGTATTTTGACTCCGTAAATCTCTGAAGATAAAACCTTAAAATATCACTCATAAACGATGTTTTTTGAAATTTCTGATATAATCTATTTTAAAAAAAATTATTTTATAAGTTCATATTAATTATATTAATTTTGTTTTCTAATATATGAGTTGACTAATGGTTCATTGAAATATTTAAGATTTAAAATTGTTTAAAATGATTATATTATAATTAGATTTAACACATATTTAAATTTGATTAATGGTTAAAAATATGAGTTATTAAATTTTATTGGAATTTGTAATGAGACAGTCCAATAATACTGTGCTTAAAGTAAGACTAAGTTTTTTTTTTCTAATTCTAATTTAGTGAACTTTTCTATCCAAAGTCACTAATAGGTTTAGAGTTATAGAGAAGACGACTTAATTAGATCATACTGATCGGTGAGATAAAAATTGCTCCACTATAAAGACTCAATCAGGTATTTTTATTCATCTCATTTATTTATTTGGTGTTGTAAAATCCAAATCTTTTGTAGGCTATCATGTATGATTTTAAAACCCAAAAATTTGTTCTTTTATATAAAATTTTATGTCATGTTTTTCGATCCTTTTGCTTGATTCGATCCATACATGAAAAATAAGAAAAGCGGTGAATAGGAAACTGATTTTTCTCTTCCCATTATTTTTGCCTGTGAATTGTGGTAGGGAATTTTGGTATGATGGTTGTCTTGTTTCTCATTCTTTACAAGTGATGAACCATTGAAGATCTTCAATATTTAGATATGTGGAACCCGGACAAGCGATTGATTTGTTTTTCAAAATTCCTTTTCTGAAAAATAAGACATATGGGTGTTGGAATCAAAATGGGTGCTTTCTTTTTCTGTTTTTCGTTTTGTTTTTTGATAATTCCTTTTGGGCGCATGATTTCCCTGTTCAAGTTCCAAAGTTGGAACTTTAAGTTAATACAGCGATGAAATTTTTTTTAAATGCCAAGATTCAGCCAAAGAATGTTTATAGTTTCGAGGGAAATTGGCATTCAAGATTTTAGTTTTTTTTCTTTACTAAATAGCTATTAACATATATATCCTCTTTTTCACCAATTTACTTCTTTGTTTATGATTTTGCGACAAAGTGAAATTTTACTTGTTAACTGTGGGGTTTGCGGTGAAACTTTTTTGGAACTGAAAGATGAAACAAGATTATTATTATTATTATTATTATTATTATTATTATTAACAAGTAGATAATTATTAGTCTGCCGCCAATAAATCCCATTGTTTATTATAAATTAATTCTATCACCACATTATGGGAGGAGAGGAAGAAAGTTTGAAACCTTCCAGAGAACGAATAAAGGGGTCTATTAATTTTAACCTTATTACTAACAATAATAATAAAGCTGGTCAGATAAAAATTCTCTTTCTTCTAGGATACTCAACCAAGCCTATAAACCCCTTTTTAGCATACAAGAAATCATAAAAGGAGCTTCTCTTCCCTTCACTGATTTGTGACCCCATCCAATGTCCCGCGTTGGCTTGCGTCCTTGCATTATGTAAACATGAAACATGTAAGGTGAGGTTAAGGAATCGTGGAAGATTTTTTTTTTCCCTCGTTGCATTGTGGAAGATATGTTGCCATGTTTTCAAATTTTTGAAAATTATTATATTACAGGCTTTGCGTAACTTGAATTATTTGAGAAAATTTGAAAATTTATTTTTTAAAAAATCTGAAACCTTTTCCTTCTTCTTCTTATTATTATTAAAGAATTTAAAGTTCCCTAATATTATTTTATTTTATTATGCTAACAAAATTAATTATTGAATTATTTGCCATGTTGCTGGAAAAATTCATGTATTTTTATTTTTCTAAGATACAGACTGACATTAGAAAAATATAGATTGATATTTCCATATTCCTTGAGCGTATAAATGGGTTATACTCTACTCTTAGCCCTATGTTTAAAGGATTAAAAGTCACCCTATTTAAAATAATAATAATAATTCCTTATGTTGCGGCTATTATAATGATACAAATTTCCTCCTTGAATTAAGACTTTTAGGTGGTTTGAATTTGTAGATGCATGAAATTTAGAGTTTTTTTTTGGGTCAAATTTGACCTTGAGCTCTTAATTTTAGTGTTGTAGCATTAGGTAGGTAGTTTATATACTATGAATCCCAAATTTAAAGAGACTACGATTATGCTATGTAAAATTTAATTTGTAGCAATAAATTATTGTTCATATTTTGTTTGCAACAATGATTCATAAATGATCTTTAGAGATACATTTGGCAAAGTATCTTACTTATTTGATCATAAATAAATTTTCCTAGTCTATGAATTCTTAATTTGTAAAGTTGTTGCAGATGTTTATGTAATTCATTCATCAAAATTTTACAAATTTAGTTAGTTCTTTTGTTGATAGGAAATAAATCATGATCTCATTTTCTCCTAGTTTGAGAATTTTATTTTGTAAATTATTGCAAATGTTTATCATTAAAGTGATTTATTCATCAAAATTTAATAAAAAACTTTTAATTCCTTTATCGATGAGAGGTAATGCAATCATTTTATTTCAGTTTGGGAATATTATTTTGTGAATTATTGCGATTAATTATCACCAAAATGATTTGCCCTATCAAAATTTATAGAATCATTTACTTCCCTTTGTTCATGAAATTATTTGAATTATTATACATAATTACTTATCCAAAAAGGTTATTGTGTGTATTAATTTTGCTTCTGCATGAAGCTTGAGGTGGAGGTATGTGGTTAATAGGGTTCATCTACTGAGAGGGGATAGATTCTTCAAGATCATATATTTCCTTGTTGATGAAAGTACATAATTTGAATGATCTGTTTGCTCAAAGGGGATTGGTTTTTCAAAATTATATATACTTTTTTTATGAGTTAAGATATACGATTTAGAGGGTATATTTGCCCAAAAAAGATAAATTCATTTAATACTATACATTCTTTTCTACTTGACCTTTTGCGAAAAGAGACCAATAACATGTTACAATCATTGCCCAACTAAGAGTATATAATGACGCACTTGGTGCTTCTTACAATAGCTTATTCAAATTCTAAACTATTCTAAAATTGCTTATTTTATTATCATATTGCAATTTTATGAATTAGTATCCTTAGCTATATGAACAATAATAGATTTCTTGATAGGTTCTAATTATTAGAAATAAAGTGAGACATAAAGTTTACTATTTATATATTCATATTTTATGTATATATATGAGGGAATTATTGTTATAACTCTTTTTTCAATGAAGCATGATAAGGACTAAATGCAGTTAATTTTATCCCTATTTAAGATATTATTTAGTTATTTAGTTTTAATTTAATATACAACAAGAATGTCAAATTAAAGTCTTAATAATTGTGGGTGAAATGAAAAATAAAATTAGAACTATTTGCAAAATTTTGATTTTTGTAATAAGGCATCTTAGTCATATTTCCCATGTTATAGATTTTTTTTTTTAAAACATAGAAAAATATTGTGACTTAATTGGTTAAAATGATTATGTGTCTTTTGTGAAATATCTTATAGATATATTTGTAAGTGATAATTATGTTAATTTCCACATAAATTGTGATAAATGTCTCACAATGTTTTAGTTCATAAAAAGACTATGAAGTTTTGGGAGAGACATATTAGCTATCTTCAATGAAGATATATTTAATAGATTATACCTTATTTGATAGGGTATATTAATTGTGTTTAATTTTCAATAATACATTTTTATCTTTTAATATTAAGAATTATGTGACTTTGAGACTTATGACTAAAGAGAAATTTTATTGTGTCATAAATGATTAACTTATATTTAAGCATAAGAGTTAATTATATCCATTTCTTAGTTTTTGGATAGAAGATCATATATTAACTTTCTAAGAGAAAGTTATCCAAAATTAAGAATAAAAGTACAACTCAAAGTAGAATAAATAAATAGATAAATAAAACATTTGGAAATAACATATATAGATATTAATAGGTCTTATTGATTTATATTATGTGGCAAAGAATATTTTACCAATTTTATTGATATTTATGGCTTTATTTATTAACTAAAGAAAAATCTCATGACATATTTATGAAATTAAAGTTGAGAAATAAATAAAAAATTTCTTGCATTATTGAATTATGTAACATCCGATTTTTTGAAAATGAGAGAAAACGTAAAAAATGTAACGTACAGTTTTTCTGTAAACGAACGAAATTCATCGAATACAAAAGCAAGTTTCCGGAAATGAGATAATTAAGGTCTCAACAAATTTAGGAAGCATTCTAAACTCCTAAAAATGAGAATCTCAGGCTCAGACAGAAAGAAAAACGGAGCTAGAATGAATAAACGAAATTTGACGGCAAAACTTACGAAACGTAATGGCATTTTTGTAATTTTGATCAAATTTTGGAATTCACATAGGAAGGTTTTTTAAATGAAATTTTTGAGTTTTCCAAGGTTCTCAGAGGCTCTAAAAACTATGAGAAGGTTCAGGACAACTAAAGCTTCTCCGATAGATGTTTTTCAATGTCGGTGTACCTGAACTTTGACAGATTTGTTCAAAAAGGTTTTAGGTTCCAAAAACATTCTACTAAATTAGGAACCTAAATTTTATAATGGAAAAAACGGTTCTTAAAAAAGAGTTAAAATGAATTAGAAACCAAAATGCAAAGAACAAATGGCAAAATGAAAATTTTTGAAAAGTTCTTCTTCCTCTTTTATATATATAGGTGGCGCCCCACTTTCACTTTCATGTAGCCTCATATGTTTTTGCTCTAAACCAGAGAAGGAGGCTAGGGTTTAGGCACACCAAGGGAAGAAGAAGAGGAGAAGAAATTCAAGCTTTAAGGTATAGTTTTTTGATAGTTTTTCATACTTTCTTCCATCTAAACCTCTTTTCCTCCATTCTCCTTTGTTTCCTATGATTATAATGAAGTTTATAAATCTGTTTTAAGGGAGAAATTAAGGGGAAAATTCAGATTTGGAGAGAGGAGCTCAAAGAACACAAGATTCAAATGAGAAAAAGCAAAAAAATAAGGTAATTTCTTCTCCCATGGTTACTACCCCTTGCTCCCCTTCTCCACCATTTCGCCCCACTTGAGAAGACCTAAGAAGATTTGATTTTTAGGCAAAACCAAGGGTGATTCTTAGAAAAAAGGGTGTGGAGATTAAGAATATGCAAAGGGAATTAACAAAAAGTCATTAGATTTCAAAATGCAATTTCTAGGATTTCAAGTATTCTTTCCAAAATCTAATTTTGTACAATGATTCCTAGGCTTAAATAAAAGTTTAAATGAGCTCCTAAGATCCCTAAGAGGCTCCCCACATGCATCCCCCCTTAAGAAAACAAAAAAAACCCCATGGAAGCCAAAAATGCTCCTAGGCTCGGCTAAGAGAGGTTCTTATAGTTAGGGAGAGTTTTAAATTTTTCTAAGCATATTCTTGAGTCATATATAATGAATGAAAATGAGGGGAGGCCTTGGAAAAAATTTAAAACCCATAGAAAGTGAGTTGATGCTTTATGTTCCATATCATGACCTAAAGAAGCAACATGAAGCTAAGTTCTTGGTGTTAATTGTGTAATGACTCCAAGAGATTTAAAAGGAGTTAAGAATCATATTTGAAAGGAAAGAATAGAATCTAAAATTTATTTGAGGGGTGTTGTTTCATTAGGTACAATTATGGAACCATAATAAGGTTATAAGTCAAGCTAACGTCTAAGTGAATTGTGTGGCCTTAGAATTGATTCCATGAACCTAATTAGCTTCCATAAATTATGTTTAAGCCAAGAAAAATCATCCCCACACTTTTGTGTGTGTGTAGCCAAAAAAAGGAGCTTGGATTCAAGAGAAAAAGTGTGTAATTATATCCAAGATAGCTTTCTCCACTTTCTCTCATGTATGGATGTGTGCTTAGCTTATCTTAGAATGTGTGTATATATATTTTTAAGCCAAGAAAAGTCCTCTAACATGACTTTGATTCCATGGTGCCATGATGTTACAATATATTTTCATATAATATTTATGATGTGTACTTGGGTTTGCTTGAGTGTAGTGAGGCCAAGAACCCTTAGTCATGGTGAGGATGAGCCAAGAACTCTTAAGATTGGTTAAGACAAAGTAAAGAGTCTCCTAAAAGTGAGATGGACTCCCAAGAGCATGGTTGAGTCCAAGAATCTTTTAAAGAATAGGTGATGCAAGTCCAATATCTACAAGAAATTGGATGAGGCCTGCGACAACCCTAATTCTAATATCGGTGATTATAGCTAAATACATAATTAATAAATAATGATCAAGGTTTGGAGTCGTTACAATTAATTACATTAAGAAAATATAGGAAAAATTTAAACCTTGATACTACTAGGATCATCAACTAACAACCATAACGGGAACATGCATAAAAAGGGTTTGTATCATCATTTAAGGTTTAGGATTCATCCGTTAATCGATTTCAACTCACAAAAACATCCCACCAATGTACTCATGCTAATCCTTAACATTGGCCTTACTGAAATTTGGGTTTCTCGGTCAAATATAGGAGTTTGGGGACCTGTGCCACGACCTAAAGCCTACCCGCCGCGGCTAAGTTAGGTTCTGGAGCTCGAAAACTAAGTTTTTAAACTTGCGCCGCAGCTCAGAACTTTTGCACTGCGGTCAAGTTGCTATCGGGAAATTTCCTCGCTGTGGCGAGTTGGATCTGCGCCGCGGCGAGTTTTGCCACTGTAACCTTCCTAATTAATTTCTTCGACTCGCGCCGCGGCGCAAGAATTATTTTCACTTCGCGCCGCGGCGAGATTTCTCAAGCCGCGGCGTCCCTCGCCACTGTCACTCCCTAGGCCGCGGCGAAGCCTACCTGGCCGCGGCGTGACTCCCTTCTGTAGGTGTTTTCCCTATATTTCGCCCCATACACTCCATTTCTCTTCTTAGGGACACTCTAAAGTCACTTCCCCTCATTTTATGTGGCTCTAATGGCATTTATCTACCTTATTTACTTAGCTATGCTCCCATTACCAGCTCAAAACTTATATACCCATTTCTTTCCTTTGATTACCTCCTATCAGCAAGTTTATAAAGTAACAACAACAGATTATACATGAACTATCAACAGCTATCCTTAAATACTCAATCAATGGGGGTTCCATACAATAGGAGCTCATATCAATATTTCAATAGTTACATTTCCATCAATAGCCATATTGTAGGTCCACATAATTTACAGCAGATATCGTGAATCCATACAGCAATTACCAAATTAAGATGAGGTCTAACCCCTCAATACATACATCCTCAGAAACTAAAATATGAACGCCTACACTTGGCAATACAGATACATGATGATGCTATACAAGACTAAACAAAATTTAGCATCTACCCTATTACACTCAGGCCAAGTATAGCCTCCCCACATTAGGCCTCAACTCATGGATGTTCATCCACTTGCTTGCCCTTATCCTTACCCGAGGAACCTTCACCTGAAATTATAATCCCACAAAACGGGGTGAGATACACATCTCAGTAACCAAGACAATTCCATCATATAATCCAGTTTAATCAACATATATGCATGAATCAAAATCCATATCAGAATCATATCAGTTATTTCAGCGAATGAAACAATTAGGCTATCATGATTACCATCCCCATACTAGCAATCATATATTTAACATGTTAAAGGCCATTAACACCGGGAAAGGCCCGTCCACGGCACCTACTCCTTATTGAGCACAACCAAGGCGCAGTGCATCTGGGGTTTGATCATAACCCGGTGCTCGATCGTAGCACATGCACGGGTGGCAGCCGTACCACAGCTCCACCATGGACTCATAAGGTCCAATCATCATATAATAGATAGCCAACCAATTCATTCAACATTTCAAATCATTCATATACAGCAAATACGAAATTAAACAGATACATGCATGGAATTGATATAAACCCCGGTTACCTCACTTGTAGACAACTTGCAACAGCCACCAATGGTACAAAATTCCTATAACCATAGTATCAGATAATTACTACTCTAATTCATCATTAATAGTTACAACAAGTACCCAGGGAATTTAAATGCTATTAACTACCTAAAGAATACTTACCCAGCCATCAAAAATCTTAAATTCGGATTAATGTGTCCTCTACCAGAAATCTCAATATTCCACTCAAAATACTAAGTAAATTCGTACAAAATTAATACCCATATTATAAATCAGCTATGGGGGTCTCAAACCAACAAAGAAAGCATCAAAATGGGGGGTTTAAACTCATCTAACACTAGCCTCAACCTCAACCCACGAATTTCACCAAGAAAATCCCCAAACACCCACATTTCAGATTTTGGGTATGATGAAAACTCTCCAAATGAAAAACTAATTGGACCAAATTAAAGAGAAAGATGAGAGGATTAAGTTGTATAACTATTACCTTGGCTAAATCTTGCTCCAAATGTGAGAAAATGTGGAATTAAGCCAAGAACCCTAGCCTCTTCTCCTCACCTCCGAATTTCTCTTGTATTTTTGTGTTTTGCTGAATGAGAAAGTGGCTGGTCAGCTTTTAGGGTTTTAGGTGGGTTTAAGTTGGGTCAAGGGGCAGGGTCATGGGTTGCTCCAAGTCCACATCCAATTGGGTTTCAGATTTTGCTTATTGGGCCAGTTTTCAATTGTTGGGCTGCAGAATTCTATTTGGGCCAGTTTTACACATTGAGTTGCTGAAGTTTAATGGGGTTTTGGGCTAAGTTTGAAGGGTTCAAGGGTTTGGGTCTGCACCTAATTCATTGGGCTTCCATTAGCCTCTCATCATGGTTCATTAATTTGGGCCTAGATGCAATTTCTATCCTAATTAATTCTCAAACCCATGTTAATAATTTATCTCTCTAAAAATCCCCATTCACTTAACTTGCCCAATCATCCTATATTAATTATTCTTAATTAATCTTAATCTATGATTAACACCTTAATTAATTTCGGGGTGTTACAAGGCTAATCCACTTGCTTGGCAAGTCTTTGCATGCTATGTATGACTTTCTCAAGTGATGAAAATGTCTTTTGAATGTTTGCACATGTCAATGTGACCATACTTGCATTTATGAGACTTGTTTGCAGCCATTATGTATGATTAAATGGGAGATAAGCTATTAGGATTCTTTGAATATCATTCCCTCCTCTCCAATGATCTAATATGTTAGATGGACCAACTGGACAAGGTAATGGAAGCCAACCACCTTAAAAAAGAAAGCTTAACAACATAATGCATAATTTTAGTTCTTTAAGGTCATACTTATATCAAATTATGTAACCCATTATTGTATATGGTCTATGACCTCTTGAACATATGTAATTATGATAATATATCATGTATAAATGAGAGAATATGTTATGTAGCCATTAGAATATGATTTGATTATATGATGACAAACTAGCTTTATGAATGACATTATGGAATTATGCATATGTGTGGGTAAGATGGCCAAGATGAGATGCATAAGGGTTGGGACCATTTGGGTAACTCACACAAGTCCTAATTATGCTTTTAGACTTGCCTAAGAGGTTCCAAACCCCAAGGAAAGCCATTTGGACAATTTGGTATCTTATATGGAGTCAAAATTGACCATAATGGAACCCTATGTCACCTTTTTCCCAAGTGAGATCTTCTTGATCTGAGATTTGGCATGCAATTAGAGCTTGTTGACATCTTTTTGGGAAGATAAAGAACAGAATTTTTGAAGTTCTAGAAAATATTTGATGAATTTTCAAAGTTGAAAAATTTTCTGATTTTGGTCATATCACTGTTTATGCTAGTCCAAAAATGAAATCTATTACACAAGACCCAAATGATGTGAAATTGTTACAAAATTTTATACATAGAAACTAGATATTCCTAGTGACTTTTTCCAACTAGAATCATCTCATTTGGATGTCTAGAGAGGGAGATATGAATTTTCAAAAAATCTGTTCAATATCCAAAACTCTAGCTGACCTCAGTTACTGTTTGGTTGAGCTTTGAGGTCTGGGCATACTTGAACTAGTTTGGAGTTATTTTTTTCACCTAGATAACATCTACAAATTTTCATATTATTATCATTTACATGGATTGGATTTTTGTGGAATTAATTGAACATTTTTAAAATTTGCTGCAGAATTCTGTGATAGCACCAGTGAATAGCCTGACCTCTAGATCTTTTTGAATATCAAATGCCTTCTGTGATAGATTTTATAGTTTAGACATATTTTTATCATAAATTAGACATGTGTAGCTTTCCAAAATGGTCAAAAATGAATGATTTTAATTTTTCTAGAATTAGTTATGAATTTTCAAATTTTGTGACAGAGATGTGGAAAACCTGGCTGAAAATATATGTATGTATTTCATGCTTCCCTTTGAGTTCCACGAGATGTAGGCCACTTTTAATGATGCAAATGAGTTTTTTTTTTATGTAATTAAATATGAGAATATGATATATAAGTCCATATGGCCCACAGGATTTCGAATGAAAAATTTATGCACAACGCAACACTAAGAAATTATTTATTTTATATTATTTTTTCTTGCTCCTTCATGAAATCATGATGTGAAGCATGAGAATAGTATGAGATAAGTTAGGAAATTATAGTGTTACAAATTGTCTATAGCTTTGAACATTTAAGTGACACCATTAGACTAAATGCACATTTTTATATTATTATGTGCTATTTTACATAAGGAAATCTAATTTCATAAAAATCTCTTTTAAGTGGGAATAAATTCACCACAATACTTTAAGTTTTTTGATCATTTTGTGGTCTCATGACCATCAATTAAGTTCTTCCATAAAGCCCAATACAAGAAAATCTCCCAATGATTTTAGGCTCTTTAGACTGTTTAATTGAGGGGAGTAATTTTATGTGACATGTTCACATTTAAGGAGAGGACATTGTTATAATTCAAGTGTAAATGGAAGAAGTCTTTTATTGAGAGCAGATATGTATACATTGAATGTGATAACTTAAGTGTTGCACTTAGTACTTAAACTTTCTATATCGTGAATGAAAATTACTAATCGAGTAGAGATATTTTGTCATGAATTTAATTTATTGGCACATCAAATGAACTTCAAAAGTCACACACACACACACACACACACACACACACACACATATATATATATGATTTTAGACACACACACACACACACACACACATATATATATATATGATTTTAGACAATATTATTAAAAACATCTTGAAATAATATTTAGTCAAAATTGACAATACAATTTAAGAAAAAGTTGTTACACATTAAAAATGTTATTTATGTCACTTGAATGCAACTATATGTTTTGTCTTAGTAACCTAAATAATGTTATGATATTTTGGTATAAAATTATTTGAAGGGTTAATATAAATTTTATTACCAAAGTAACTTCTTCATAAAGATTCATAAAATCTTCTTCAAACAAATGACTATAAATTTCTGATCGTTGGTTATAAGCTTATAACTTGTTACAAGCATTTTATGATAATTATAGGCATTTCAAATCCTTTTAATATCCTTAGTCAGTAGGAATCATTATGTATCAAAGTTTTATGAATTCTATGAATTAAGGACTCAATTCCAATTAATAGTCAAACAAGTTGAATGATGAGAAAATTTGTTTATGTGCATTGAGTAAGTCAATAATTAGTTTTTCAATTTTCTTAATTCTTTGTCATTAATATCTTAAGCTTAATAGTGAGAACTATATAAGTTGAGTTTCTAAATAAATATTTCGTTTGATGATATTATTGAAATAATTTATTAAAACATGTTAAAGGCTTATGAGAGTAAAGAAAATAAGGTGTTATTGAATGTTGGTATATTAATGAATCTTATTTAGTAATTATTAAGATCTTCTAGTATGATAAAACAAAGTTTTATCACTAACTTAATATATATGATTGAATATGCGTTGCCCATGATGACTAAGAGTATGGTTCATTTGTATGGATAGAGATATACAATCCTTTGCAACTCAAATTGAACACACTTAATATGTTTTAATTTGGCTTATCTCATAAGGTAATAAAAATCCAATACATTCAAAGTGCTCAATTATGATTAAAATGTGCCACAGATAGCCTTATTTTGTGATCAAGTATCCAAATACATTAATAGTTTACCCCACACTATTAACAAGTTTAGATATTTGAACAATCATAAAGTGGGTTATTAAAATTTACAAAAGAAATCTTATAATACTTGTAAATTATTAAAAATAATAAACTCACTGAAGATTTTGTTTGTTCTAACTACAAATTAATTTGTTTATAGAAATTTGCTTAGAGTTATCAAATTAACACTCATAAATAGTTTTTACATGGAGTTTATTTTTTATAAGGCTATGAGTATAGCTAATATGTGGCTAAATTTTGAAAAATTTTATATGGTATAATACTATACTATTATATGTCTATTTCTCTCATAAATATTGGTGAAGAGAGATAAAAGTTGAGTTTTAGAATCATATTATATTATTCTTATGGAATACATGTTTGCAACTCTGTTAACTAAGTATTTTTATTGCTAATAACATTTTTTTGGCTTGTTTATAGGATGGGTATGCCTCATGATATGTTATGTTGGTATGAGCTTTAGAATAAAATTTGTGACTTTACTAATTACATGTTGATTCTCTAACTAAAAGTTTAAAACTTATACAATTTAAGACATGTTAAATGTGTAGATATTTTGGAGTCTTTTAATTTTTTGAGTTAGTAAGAGTTATACATATAAATATATATTTTGTATTTATATGATGATTCCATAGATATCACTCAACTTTGTTACTTTTAATTGGTGTAATTTGTTGTTGCATTTGTTGACACAATTATTAATGATCATCATTATGTTGAATACTTGGCGTGGGCAAAGGTTGAATAAAACATATATTTTAAAAGTAAGGCATAGTGTATATCTTAAATATGATTGTTCTATTAGCATAATGCATTATTTTTAAGATAAAGTGGTTTAGATATGCAAGTTTATTTTAAATGGAGTAATTTCTCATATTAGTTGAGCATAGAGGATATTGAAAAATCAAAGAACTAATAATATATAATGCATCATTGATCATATTTGAGAATTATTTCTTACTACATTTCCAAATTTATGAGCCATCCTGGTATAATTGTTGATATATGTGACTATAGATGACAATATGTCAACAAAGGGTATATAATTGCCATTATCCCATATTGATGATTATGTTGGACAGTATTGTACTCGTTGTATTGTCTTAGGACTGTTATTGAAAGTGCACATATAAAATTTTATTGTTTTGTCAACTTGAGAGTTGTTTTACAAAATAAAATGAATTTTTTGAAAAACACAATTAATGTGGCCCAAGTGAGAGAATAATAAAAAATTTTATTTTTATGGGCCCACATTTATTGTATTAATTTTATTTTTTAAGATATGGGTTAACTAACAGTTTATTGAAATGTTTTAAAGACCAAAAATTGTTTAAAGTGATCATGTGGTAATTGGGTTTGATACACATTTAAGTCTGGTTAGCAATTGAAAATATGAGTTATTAGATTTTACTAAAACTCATAATGAAAAAGGCCAACTAAGATATTACTTAAAGTAAGAGTAAATCCTTTCTCTAATCCTAATTCAATGATCTTCCCTATCCAAAACCACTAACAAGCCTAAGGCTACAAAGAAGAAGATCTAACTAAATCACACTACTTTGTGGCATCAAGTATACTCCACTACAAAGATTCAATAAAGAGTTTCCTATTCATCTCATTTATCTATTTAGTGTTTTAAATATCATACATGTGATTCAAATCTTTCAATCTATTCATAAACTGAACAAATCTCACATTTATAAGTTTGTTAGAAAATCAGTAGAGAGCTCTACTCTCTATATACAAGATATTGGAGCTCAACTTCTTATATAGAAATCAAAACACAATATCTTTAAAATAAAAACCAATATAAAACCCTACATGATTATCAAGCTTGCTTCTAAGAGAAATGCTTACCTCACAAATATAGATGGCAAGCTTAGGAGTTTGGATTAGGATGGCCAGACAGCTTCAAAGTTGAGAGATAGAAAAGAAATGAAAAAAGTGAGTTATATAAACTCACTGAATGAATGCAAAAATATATTTAACTATAAATTTGTGAGAGCAACTCAAATAAATATATGTAATTAATCGTAATAAAAAAAAACACTTTGAGAGTGTCATAAGCTTTCAAACATTTCCCTTCTTGCAAACTTAATGTGAACTTATTCAAATATCAGCTTCTCAAAATACATACCAACACACAAACTTAATGGCATGTTTAGCGGGGAGAACATTATTGCCAATATGTCTTATTTGAAGCTAGAGGTTATACCTCGGAACTAAGTTTTACTCATCAAACTGAAATTAAAAAATCACTCACCTCACTAAACTAAAGATAAAGGATCATCTATCTTCACTAAATTGAAGCCAGAAAGTCATTCATCTTGACTAATTGAAATTAAAAAATTATCCATCATAATTAAACTGAAATCAATGGATGACCACCTTGATTAATGAATATATGTGGTGTAATTGGCTTGTCAAAGGTTCAAATGAACTTTATACCATATCACGAATGTGCACCAAAGTGTTCAAATATCTTGTGATCTTAAAAATATCTTCAACATAAAACTCGCTTAAAATGATGGTAAAACATTTGTAACATCGTGTCAGCAGCTCTCACATTGCAAATCACATATACTTTCTATCATCTATCATACTTGAACAGAGTGCATAAATCATGAATCTGAACTAATGAATATAGTTGTGTATATATAATTCATAGTTAATAAAAATATAATCAGATAAAATAATAAATATTTTGTAAAATAAATTAAATAAAAAATTTATAATCACGTAGTATCCACTCACAATATTGATGGAATGCAAACAGAGTCCAAACAAGCTAGAGGAATTCACACGAAGACAAACAGCAAGTTCTCTAACGTTCATAAAGCCCTGAAGAAAAATTAATAGATATTTAATATCCCATCATAGGAAAATCTATGGCTAATTTGAAATCCCCTTGTTCCAAAACCTATAACATAATATGTCTAATAAGCCTTGCTTTTCAACTTGTTACCCATAACCGATAGTGTTCTTTATTGGCCTGTATATACGTTTATAATATCATATCATGATATTAATCTCTATCTAAGGGTTAAAAATTGGGAAAAGTGATGAATGAAGTTGTTATCTCACAATTAGAAACCATAAGAAAGAAATTCATTTCTATATATTAAATTGTGAAATAGGTTCGGTGAAATTCGTTCGACATCATAAATCTTTAACAAATGCTAAAATATTTTTGGACAAAAATAAAAAAAATAAAAAACCAGTACAAAATCAATTCATTGCCAAATTCAACTAGTTTTATGCCAGTTTTGTCAATTCTTAACCCTCTTTTTCTGTCGATTTTAAGAATTGAAGTGATTAAAGTTATGGCCAATTTATTGATTTTCCAATTAAACCATCATCTAGTCCGATATGATTTTATCAACAATGAAAATTATTATGCACCTTGGCGGCATATTGATGGGAGAAGCAAGGGAGAAGGAGAAGAAAGGAAGAATGGTTCATATTGGGTGAAAATAGGCTAAAAAAATGAAGCTTCCCGATGGTTAGTGTTCTGGTTGATACTTTTGCAAAATTTTATTTAGAACCGAAAATTTTGCAAAAATTACCATTTTACCCAAAACTTTCGAAGGAGTCCCTATTAGTTATTAGACATGCTGGTAAAACCTCCTTCTATCATGCTTGTAAAGATAGGACTATCACGGGAGGAGTGCTAAGTCTTTTCTTAATCCACCTATCTAGATGGTGTGTGCTAGCTTCAGTATTAGTATATCCGAAGAACTTTCCTTTTAGTGGCTGAAATTAATTCTTCTTTAACATTTAGACAATCAATTGTGGATTTTGTCTTCTTTTCCACTTTTTTCTGTTTCTATGATATGTGATCACAAAATCAGACATGAAAAAAAATATATACTCAAGGAAGCACTTCTTAAGTTTCTTCATTTTAATCAGCTACTTTTTAGGGTTACGGGTCCTGAGGTTACATATCATTGTTGCTTAGCAGTTATGCTTCAGATATTCAGATCCTACATTAGTCATGTTTGTTATTTTCTTAATTATTGATCCATTTGATGGGGATGATGCTTCTGCCAAGAGTTAATCCAGAAAAACCAGAACATGGTTTCAGTTTGGCAACCTAAAAGATTGAGTTAATTGTAATTCTACTGGGAATTATGCATTGTAATTTTGCACACATGCCCATTGGCTATAAAAGACAGAAATTCAAGTGGTCTCCAATTCATGAATTTTTGTGCCAGAAAATAATGTATTTGGCAGTGCTTGTATATATTTATAAGGAAAAAAAATCTTATGTGCATGGCACGGTGCTATGTCATTTACAAATTAAATTCCAAATTGACGACATAAATTGCAGTCTGATTAGGTTTCATTTTCTTTCTTTCATATATAATCATTTATATTTGATAATATAGTTTTCTTCAATAAGTAGCTTTCTCAATTATGTAAGGGCACTAACTTTGATACATTAATTATATAGCTTTGCTTCTTTATATGCATACATAAAGTACCTTGGTTTCTAAATATTTGCTCAAGTTGGTAGAGCCTGTCAATTGTGCTTGTCTTCTAATCGGGAACTTGGTAGAAGTATATACTTAGCTATCATGCACTAGTTAATTTGAAACGACATTTGCACTTTTACTTTTTTTTTAATTTATCTTTAATAATAAATTGAAATCTGTTCTTATCGCTGCCGCACAGGCTTTCACCTAACCTGGAACCTTCTTGGATGCCTTGACTTATAGCCTCTTATTGCTGTTTTCATTGGTGCCTATATTGATTGTAGAAGGATGAATTTTCACAAGCATTGTGAAGAAAAACAATAGGAAAAGTATGAAAAGGACTGTATTTATTAAGGTGAAGAAAAAGTAAAAGGCAACCAATTGCAATTGTCAGTTAATAATACCATAAAAGAAATTAAGGATTCAATCTATTCAGATTACTAGAGCTTGGGAGTTCCTTTTGTCATCCTAAATATTCCTATGACAAATCCCATACTATGCTGGTGTCAGTCCCTTCGGGATATGTTATTTATATTTCTGTATTGACTTTTTTTTAATATCAAGTTGGATGCTTGCCTCTTGGGAAGGGTAAGGTAGTATTTGATTTAAGGGTTTTGGAGGAAAGGAAGGGAAAGCTCTCCCCTTGTTTGGTATGAAAAAGTTGGAGGGGAAGGGAGGAGCTCCCTTCCAAACCCTCTCCTCCAAAAGTGAGGGGTTTGGAAGGGAAAAAAATATTTGTGTTGTATTTAATTAAATTATCCTTGATATACTTACTTTTGTTTTTACTAAAAATGTAATATAAATCTTATTTTTTTCAATGGGATTCAAGATAATTTTTTATGAAAATAAAAAATATTTTTTGATTAGAAATTAAGAAAAATTATTTTTTATAATAGAAAACAAGGAAAAACCTTTTTTTATATAAATATCTTAAAAATAAAAAAATTAATTCTAATATCATAAAGGTATAATTGTCTATTTAACCTTTCTTCTTCTCCCTTCCTTAATCAAACAAGATTTTATTAAAATTCCTCTCGTTCAAATGAACCAAACAATGTATCATTAAAATCCCTTCCCTTGGTTGAACCAAACAATGCCTAAGAGTTTAGGGTTTTTTTTCATTTCTTTTTCTTTTTTAATTGAGGAAATTGATTGTACTTTAGGCCTCTTTTGTACTCCAGGAGTATAAACTATCATTTTGTTCCAGCAGTGGATGACAGAATCAGTCGTTAGTAATACAGAACCCCAATTTGTTAATGTCAACTGGCTTTCTAGAAAGTCGAATCGACCTTCTACACCAACATTATATTTGTCATGTTTAATTATATATGAGTATTATTAGGGGAATTTAAAAAAGAAAAAGAAAAGACAAGTTGAGCAAAACTAATCTTCTCACTTTTTTCACCTTGAAAGAGCAAGTTCTTTTAATTTAATTTCACCTTATCTTGATCCGATATAGCTTCATTTTATGTTTGAATTTTAATATATCCATCACATGATAAGGAAAGGTTGTCTGTCATCACTTGTAAGAGTCAAGTTAATGGGTGAGAGCTACTGCTAGTTTATTCATTGTAAATTTGTAATGATTAATGAATATATATACAAGAAAGCTATAAGTAATAGATGTGGAAACTTGAAAGTGAAGGTTTTGGTGTAGCGTACTCGTAACCATCGCAATCTAAAGCATTTAAGAAACTTATGTATGTCATTATAAGGAGGGCGAAAGATTGAATATGGTGGGGGTTGATGAGAGAAAATGAAATATGGACAGTCCAAGTCTAAATTTGTGTCTAGAAATGAAATTATATGCTCACGGCAAGTAAATTGAAAGTATAAATATTAATAAAAATTTATTACACCACATTAAACGCCATACATTTTTTTTTTTAATTTTAATTCAACATGTAGTGTGAATTTTCATTTATTTAGGCTTTAAATTTTTTAAATCTATTTAATGTGAAACTTTAAAATATATATATTCACATTAACATATTCATAACTTTTTTACATAATTTTTATATGATGTTTATTATCATTGTAATTATTATTCAATAATATCATTTCACTTTTTATTTTTTTTAAAATGAAAGCATAAAAAATATTTTTATTCTTAAAATTATTTTTTTATTCTTTTTGCCATATATTTTAAAATATTTTACATATCAAATAGATCTTAAGCTTTGTTTGGTTGGGTGCATCGTAAAAATATTTTTTTTACATAACATGTATAATATCTATTATACTCTTGTACTTATTATTCTATCAATCTTTTTTTTTAAAATATGGACAAAACAATTATTTCCTATTCCATCTATCTTCATCTATCCATATTTTACATTTTTTTTATTATTATATCTTCCAATCAAACCGATTAACTTTTTCAACTAGTGGGATCACTAACAAGATGAACCCCAAAGGTAACCTTCGCGAATTCATTACTTGGGCTCCACTGATTCACTGAAATTAATGTTTTAATCTTTGGATAGTAGGTAACAAGTAACAAATTCTGGAGTATGAGAAATTTGCCCAAACTTGAAAGGCAATAAAGCTATTTTTCAGGGTCAGTTATGGGAGTTCAAAGTATGTAAAGACGTTAAAACTGAAATCCTACAAAAACAAAAAGAAAAAAAAAATCATGCAAAACTCGCATAATCACTAAGCTATAATAAAACTTGAATCATGAATTGATACGTGGGTTTGATTAATTAATCTCAATCCACTGAACTAGTCAAGTGTTTTGACATCATTTCAAATATTTCAAAGAGAATTGTGTCTTTACAATATTTAGTAATTTTTATATGATGGTACAAGGTTTAATTAAATTTAAAATGTTATAAAGACTATTTCATTTATTAATGTTATTATTACTATTAATACTAAATGTCTGACGTATTTTTTTCGAGATCAAATATAAAAGATCTGATAAAAAAAATACAATATATAAAAAAGATTGAAATCAATGAGATAAATAACTTCCTCGTAGATAATTTATAAATCCAATCAAACTATAATGGAACGAAAAAAAGGGTGGATATATAGACTTAAAAAACAACATACTATCATTTGATGCTAGAAGGAAAAAATAAAAGAGTAGAAAATGGTAGAATAATGATATTATCAATATAGGTTTATCATAAACTTTAATTATGATGTAATCATTATTATATAAAATAAATATTATTTATTTTCTTAAATTTATTATTGTAATCATATTTATTAATCACATAAAAATCTAATAATTTAAAGCATAAATATGATTATAGTAATAAATCCAATAAATTTTTTTAAAAAAAATTTTGAAATGTATTATGTCATAATTAGAATATATGATATACTCAAATTCACAATATTATTATTCAAAATAATATATCACTCATTTTACCAGCAAAATAGGAAGATTAATTACACCCATCAAAATTACACCCATCAAAAAAACTGTGGTAATAATTCCCCCAACCTTAAAGGTTAACCATAATATTTTCTTTCATTAATTTTTTTTTCATCCAAAACTTTGACAACATTTGCCCAAAAAATATCCCACCTGTCTGACAAAACAATGCTTAGAAAAAAAAAAAAAGGAGGGAAAGGAGTTGTACAATTTGAAATAAGTGGGCCAACATAAACAAGTAATATTAAGGTTTTACTTTTAACCTCTGAAAAAGGTTAAAATTGGAAGACATTATTTAAAACTTCCTCCCAACTTCTTTCTTAACTTTTACTTTTTGGTAGGGGCATACTTAATTTGGACTTTCATGAATTTTTTTTTCCTTATATCTCATCCAAAACTTTAACAACATTTGCCCCATGTGAATCTGCTCCTTATATCACATCCAGGAGGGGCCTGTTTGGTATTCAAGTTTAATCAATCATATTTTACATTTCTTGATATCTTAAATATTTTACCAGCAAAATAGGAAGATTAATTACACCCATCAAAACTGTGGTAGCAATTTGGCAACCATAATATATGCTAAAATGCCCCAAAAAATATCCTCTCAGCTTAGGAGTTGTACAATTTAATAATCCCCCAGACCTCAAAGGTTAAGGAAAAACTTCCAAACTTTTAAATTTTCTTTCATATATCCCACCTGTCATAAGTGACAAAACAATGTCATGTCAATTTAGAAAAAAAATGGGGAGGGAAATGACCAGAAACCCTCATTCGCCACTTTGGATGACAATTTGAATATATTTTTTGTTGAGTGGGCCAGCATAAACAAGTGATATTAAGGTTTTAAGCAAAAAATTTGGCCCAAAAAAAATTATATTGCACAAAACTGAATATTGAAACCTTTGATTAATTTTTAAAATTGAAAAAAGATTCTTCACATCTTAACCCAATATATATATATATATATATATAAAACTCTATATAGCTTCCGAACTTCTTTCTTACACTTTTTCACTTAAATAAGCGCTTTTGTTTTCTAGCAACATCAAGAAAAATATGATTCTACTGTAAATCACCATCATTAGTCCTCAATTAATTATGGACAATATTTTATGACAATTTTAAAGTGCCTTTTTCCCTTGGGTAGAATAAAGTGCTTTTTTAATTTATGAAATTCTCCTTATATCACTTCCCGGAGGGGCGTGTTTGTTACACAAGTTTAATCAATCATATTATTTTACATTTCCTGATATCTTAAATATTTAATGCCTATATTTGATAGGATAATATTTGACACGCGCGAGACACCCCTTCGATATTACATATCCAATAGAAAATCATGGCATCACAATCCCAAAACTTCAAAAATAAAATGTGGTGTTTGCCGTGAAGATTAGATTTTCCTCTTACTGATATCCTCAGGGAGTAAGCACAAAGCTTAAATTGTAATTATATGCGTGTAATTAATTACTAAGGTCACTCTCCTGTCCACTTAAGAAATTTTCAATCTTATCCCGTCCATTCCCACTTCCATCTAATTAAGCACACACCGATAGGAAAGTTTCAGTAGGTAAAACTATTTATGTGAAAGCACAAAGGCACAAAAATTGAAACAAAATCAAATTTGTAACTCACAGGAATGAAATCATGGTAACACTCTAAATTTGTTATGCTGCGTTGTGTTTCAAAGTTTTAAAGAAGGGATGAAATGAACAGGGAATAGATAGAATATAGGATGGGAAGAAAAAGGAATAAAGGAGGCCTATCTTTTCGTTAGATGATCAGCTGGGAAAGATAGAGAAAGAATCTTATAAATATAAATGCTAATGTATTTTTTAAAATGTGTAATTATTTCACTTCATAATATGGATAAAATAATCTTTTTAAAATTAAAATAGAAAAATTCTCTCCATTATTTTAATTTTAAATAATATAGAAAATTTGATAGTTTACAAAGAATGGAAAGGAGGATAATTATTTTTCCTTCATTATTCTCATTTATTTTTTACATTTTTGTTTGATGGAATTATTATTTAAATTTTTAATTCTGAAAAAGAAAAAAGCATCATTTCCTATAAAAACGAATTGAAATTTTTATGATATTTAACTATAATAATGAAAATTTATCATTAAAAATATGATAAATATTTTATGAAAATTAATGTAATTAAATAATATAAATTATTATTTAAAATAATGTCCTGCACTTGATATATTTTTATATGAAATATTATAAGTTTCGCTGTATGAACACAAATTTATCTCTTAAATATTTTTTGACATTTTAAACTAGGGTAAATATTGTTCCCCGGCTCCTCCAAGAAATGAATCAACTGCAAGTTTTACATGAACTTTCATTAAAACCTAAAAATATACTACAAGTAGACCAATTTTAATTTTAGCTTCTTGATTAGATGTTAGTCAGTATCGAAAAATGTTCTGTTTTTCGTTATACAGCAAGAGTACCAAAGATATTTGTGTTTGATATACTAATATTTAATTAATATAACAAATGTTATCGGATAATATAATTTCATATGGCTTATAATATTCTCTAAAGACTTTGAGAATATACCATATCACATCCCTTGTAATTTTATTAACTTTTATAAAATATTACTCACCAAATCAAATATAAAAAGTTTAAATCATGATATCTTATATTTTAATATCATATACCATTATATCTAAAATATGATTGTTGTCGATTTTTGTTTATTTTAAATTATTTTTTTAATGAAATTGTATAAGAAGCATCATAAGAGAAGTTATTTGTATTTTACAAAAATTATTTGATTAATATTTTTATCTATATTTAAGAAACAATTTGTATTTGACGAACTTTATAATCAGTTTATGTGAGTGAAAATAGTTAAAAGTAATTATGATAATTAATAATTTAAGTGAAGAGTACTTTCTATCTTTTAAAAAATAGCTATTTAATCATACACCAACAGTACCCCATGTTATCTATTTTAATCTCAACAGCATCCTATTACTAATTTAGTCTTCACATTAACATAAATCACATCTTCTTACTTGAATTATTAATATGAATAAATCACGTGCTATATTTGTTCCTTAACTGAAAATTTAACAAAACAGTCTGTTAAAAGTAAAAAACAAAAATAAAAGAGATCATATAAATTATTTGATTAAAGTAATATGATTAGAGTTGGCAAACTGATTGAACAGAAAATAAGAGAAATATTAAATTAAAAAAATATGATGACAATATTATTCTTCTGTCTTTGATAATTTTTTAAGAAATTATTTTAATTTATAATATTTATTTATGTTAATTTTTTAACTACCCAATCAACTTAAGGAGCAAATTAATTTCCCAAACTTAGATAAATTAAAATATAAAACATATTATCGAATTTTAGAAAAATGATGACAAATGATTGCATCCTATGTTATCTTCACTCATCCAACCACATCCAATATAAATTTTTGGTTAAATTATTGTTTTCTCTCAGTAAGCAATATTTAAATTATACAATTTTTTATCATAAAAATAAACACAAGCCTTTTTGAATCTAAAAAATGAATAAAATGCCTTAAAATAGTATTAATTTCTTTTTTTCAAAATATAACTTTGTAAAAAAATATTTTAAAAATTTTATTTTAATGTTATTTATTTTATGTTGAAAACCTTATATTTAATTTATTTTAAATTTTAAAAATGAATTATTTTATATTAATCAAATCCATATTTAATGCTTGATATATCATATAGTCAAAATATATGTAATTGTAACTTATTTTTTATTACCAAAGTGATCAATATATATTTTTTATTTTAAAGAAAGAAAATATAAATTTTTAAAATAAAAATGGTATAATTTGAATATAAAAAAAATTCTTTTATTGAGATTAATGTGTGATGGGAACACACCAAGCCGCTAAATTAAAGGGGATAAAATAGGTCCAACATGTGTAAGTACCAGACTCGCAAGACCTAATTTGGCTTCTATGAGTTTCGGGTAATGATACGCATAGTTTTATTTAGAAAAAAAAAAAAAAAGTTATTCGTGTGTCACTATTTAGGACAGTCAGTCATGTTAAAAATAAAATTTTGCTTAGTAATTTTTGTTGACGACAGTGATAAATTTGACAAATTTAATACCTATCAGTGGGTTGGTGCAATTAATTTCGTCTGACCTGATTATATCACTTCATATTAGATTAGGTCAAAAAAATAATAATAAAACTTATTCCAACCAAGCCGAGGTGATTCCAAGTCAAATATGTTGACCTATTTAATCCGGTCCAATTATATATATTTTTATATAAAAATATTTTTATAAAAACTTAATTTATTTTATAATAATAATATATAATTTTATAAATATTTATATAAAAAATTATATTCCTATAGAAGTAATATATAATTTTTTAAGAATTTATATAAATTTTTAGAGGGTCATTTTTTTATTTTTATCAAAAAATGACTTAAGTTGGTTTGGAAAATATTGGGCCTCAGGTTGAGTAAATATTTGGCCTGACTTAACTTGTATGCAGCCTTATTTGTTTGCATATAATAAATAATTTAAATAATAAGAAAATAAAATAATGATACATCTAAAAAACTTCTCTCACAAATGTTTTTACCTTGGAAGTCAGAACAAGAATTTGAATCTTTTTCATTTTTTTTATTTTTTTACAATTTTAAAGAGTAATAAATACAAAGTATATAAAATCTATATTCAAGTAGATTCTATACATTTAAATGATATCTATCGTTTAAATGAGTTTAATATATTTTATGTCTTTTTTTATTAAATTAGCAACTAATTAAAACAAAAACAAAAACAAAGGCTCAAAACAAAGGCGAACTAATCATTCCCTAGTTTTAGAAGAAACCGGCATTACGATGGAATGCGCCAGAATGAAACAACCAAACAGAGCGTAGACATTAGGTCCCACACAATTTGGATAAGCCCTTCTATCGTTATCATTAGGTGAGGGCCACGCGGGATATAAGCCCAAATCCTTCAAGTTGGCCAGTGATCAAACTTGGCCCCGATTCATCGACCTCGGTGGTCCCCACCATCTCCCCCACTGTCTTCCTATTAAATCATTCCCATCCTCCATATTTGAGAGTGCTTTTGTCTCGTAATATTCAAGCATATCCAACTTATCCTTTGCCACTGGGATTATTGGCCAAGCTGACATGGCTACCCAGCTGTCCAAACCCCACAACCGTCACCTGCCACGTCATCACATAGAAGACACCGCCATTGTCACGTCGGCAAATTTTTTATATGCACCTCTACATATTTTTGTCTTCAAATTTTTTAATCTAAATAAAATAAATTATATAACTCTTTCATAAATTATATTAAAATTATATAAATTTTTTATTTATTTCAAAATATATGTTTTACTTTAATTTTAACTTTTTATTAAAACACCTTTCATTAAATATAATTTTTTAACTTGTAAGAGTTCTAAAATATATATATTTAGATTAATGAATGGTGTTTTAGAAAAAAAAATTAAAATTAAACTAGATTGTAGAACAACTTTTAGTTTTAAAAAAGAAAAGTGTATATTTTAAAAATAAAAGAGCAGTCCATATAATTTTATCAAATTTTATAATAAATTAGTATAATTTACTTTTTAAAATGTAATAAGTGTATTATTTTTTTAATAATAACAAAGACATAGATATATATATATATATATATATATATATATATATATATATATATTTAATTTTTAACAACTTAGCGTCACATAATTGAATTTTAAAAAATTATTTTATATATTATAATTTTATTAAATAATTAATAATAAAAATATAAAAAAATTGTACATAAATTTAAGCTATGTTTAAAAACTTATTAGAGAATAGAATAAAATGATAAATAATAAAATCGAATGAAACTACAAGAAATAAATAATAAATTATATAACATTTCATTGTTTAAAAGTTTAATAAAAAAAGAAAAAGTCATTAATAGAATAAAATAACTTATAAATTTTTTTTAATATTACATTTATAACATAATTTTAGTAATTTTTCAATTCAAGAGAATATAATTATAATTATATATCACTTATTTATTCTATTTCATCTCAAACTCTCAAATTTTTTTTTAAATAATAATTTAATTCATATTGCCCACTCCGTTGCTTAGCCAATATCCAAACAAAACTCCTTTCAACAATCCATTTGTACGGGGGGGGCCACAATCTTGCCATTCCATTTCCGTTGTACATGGGGGATCAGTCTGGGGAAAAAAAAAGAAAAAAATCTTGTGTTCGGGTTCGGGGCGTCAAGAACGTCCACCTCCGACAGGTGGGTCCCACGGATACCCAGCAAAGCAGTTCCTTTTTGTATAAATTGAGATGCCAAGTTTCCGGGTTACTCAGAGCCCATGCTTCAGAAATTGAGCACAAAGTCATACCATAGATAGGGCCAACTAGGAGTAGAATCATGGACAGAGGATTGCCTTGGTTGCCGGCCACTAAGGTGGGCTCTGGCAAGCACGACAAATACGACGATGTAGTAGTGAGCTTTGCCGATACGGTGTTCGGGTTTTGGGAGGACGTTCAGGCCTCATCGGAAAATTCATCCAACTCCGATGACTCTCAAGATGACGTCGACGAGGATGAGAGTTTTTGCACTACGAAATCGAATAAGGCTTTCTGGGAAGAACAACACCAACTTCTCCAGGTACCATTTCAAATTCCATTTGACCGATAATTTTTTCAAGCAATTACTGTCAATTACTACTGCATTTAATTAATTTGATAGTGATATAAAGAAAGTTAATTTCAAATTTCAATTTGAACGGACGGTATTTGATAATTAATGTGCACATTTGAAAATATAACACTTTTTTTTTTTCGGCAAGGCAACTTTATGCAGGACCACCTCATTTGAGACAAAAATTAGGCAAGCTACGAGGGAGGCTTTAAGAGAATTGAGTACATCGGATATGCAGTGCATTTGCCGGCAAGTGGCGGCAACTAAGGGCTGCCGGAGTTGCTTGCAGAGAGAAATTTGTAGTCGCCTATTGGACCTTGGCTACAATTGTGCCATTTGCAAATCGAAATGGAGGAGTTCATCAAAAATCCCATCAGGTATTATAAGGAAGCTCAAATTGGAGGGAATAGGAATTAAACCTTCACCTTTGATAGAAATTTATACTATCCTTCAAAGATTTCAGTGGGATCTAGGCCTTTGAGACGGGCAGCCTCAATACTTACTTTGAGTGAGATTAGTTTCATAAGCATATAAAGATACTAGCAGAAACAAAAAAGAATTGAAAAGTAATAATGCTAGTTTATTATATGTATAGAAATATAAAAGAAAGGTATACCTCTTAAAGCTTTTGTTCTTAGATTTATTTTATTTATTTATTTATTTCTCAATATGAGTTAGTTTTTCAAAGTTTTTGCATCTATTCATATTAGTATCTTAATTTGATCAGATTGTATTTTTACTTTATTTTGAGAGGCTAATTCAATATGCTTGTATAGTCTATATAGAGAGAAATAAATTTAAATATTACATTTTATGAAAATACACTTTTAAAGACTAAATTGCATTTATATTCGAAAGAATATTGGTAGCTGAATTCAAGTATTATTTGATTATTTTTTCATTGTATTTGTATAGAGATATAAATTTATGAACATAAAAAATTATGTTACTCTATATAGAATATCATTGTTGCTTCATGTGTTGTATGC
This sequence comes from Erythrophleum fordii, assembly GCA_032878935.1. Classification (NCBI taxonomy): domain Eukaryota; kingdom Viridiplantae; phylum Streptophyta; class Magnoliopsida; order Fabales; family Fabaceae; genus Erythrophleum; species Erythrophleum fordii. The sequence continues at coordinate 618,024 of JAVQMF010000035.1, forward strand.
AAAAGTGGCTGATTATTACTCCACATAAGCGGGTACCTGAGCCTAGGCTAGCCAATTCCGTTTTTTTTACCTGTTATACCAATTGGGCTTACAATAATTAGGAAATTCCCTTCTCTTGTAATTATTTTAGGGGAACATACTTATTTGGAAGTGATCGACAAGTCAAACGCCAAAAGAGGAGAAGTAAAAGTGGTAATTGAGTTGAATTTTGTAGGCGAATTTGAGATGGCTCGGGCTAATGAAGAATATAACCAATTAATTAGCCGATTACCAGAAGTATACGTGGGAAAAATAGGGAGGTTACAAGAGTTAATTAAGATTTTATGTTTAGCTGCTAAACAATGCATGAAGGAAAAGAAAATGCACTTAGGACCATGGAGGAAACAGAAATACATGCAAGCTAAGTGGCTTGGCACGTGCGATAGGTCTGCACCGGCACGGCCGCTGCCGACAGGATACTCAGTCCGGCCACAGAGACCTAAAGCTTCCATGCTCACCTGTGATTTGCTAGAAAACATTCCTGGCTTGCAGTGTGCTGTGGTTGAGGTTGTGTGATCGGAGATGAAGAAGAGTTTTGGCCTTCTTTGTTTATTTTTCATGTTATAGCATTATATAACTATGTTGAGTTGTTGCATGTAATAAATAAGATTAAGTTTTGTAATTGAGAATTTTCAAATCAAGGTAATTGATAATATTAGGATAAATTATAATTTGTTTGGTAGGTTTGGCTGAGAACAACGAGATGGTCGGCTATAAAAAAGGCCACATGTGATTTTGACTCGATATTTGTATATACCGAGTGGATGGTTTAAATTGTCTCATTTGATAAGTATGGTTTATTTCATTGTGTCTTGACTATTTAATTTATTCTACACATGAATATTGAAAGGATAAATAATTTTATTGTTCAAAACATATTTTTCTTATAACTTTTTATCATAAAAAGAAAACCCCATAACTTGAATAATTTCAGTCTTTTAAGTTATTATGGGATTAAGTCTATATAAAAAAATTAAAATTGTTCAGTCTTTAATTTTAATAATAGAGTTTTGGGGGAAGATCAAACGAAATGGTTCTCTAAATTTATGGGATTTAAATTTGACATATTGTATAAGCTTGACAAAGAATCATGTAGCTGATGCTTTATTCAGAAAAAAAGAGCCAATGTAGCTTCAACAAAAATGAATAATTTTATCGTCACTTGACTATTTGGTAATGTAATGATGGGGAGGGTTGGGAAAAAAGAGCCAATGGCTTCAACACTCAAGATATATGCTCGCTTATCTCTCATTTTTCAGCAATTACTCGCTAACTAGCCTTCCACTTAAGGGTACAATGGGTGGGTTTTTTTATGATTTTTTTTTTTTTTGTTTTTTTTTTTGGGGGGGGGGGTGTGGATTGGAATTCAGGGTACATTAAGCATGATGTGCGAAGTGTGCCAAAAAAAAAAAAATAAGTATCTAGCCCTACAGCCACTTCCAATTGGACAACACTTACGGGAGAATATTAGTATGAATTTTATTGTATATAATCTCAAAATACAATAAAATGTTCATAAGTAAAACATATTATAAACAATGGAACCATATATTCATTATTTTAACATCTTCGTTGAAACTATTTTTGTTAAACTTTGAATATAAAATATCATTTAATGGTTAAGTGACACTAAAATGAACCATATGAAACTAAATTGATATTGAGCCAAGCTAAAGGAAAAAAAGAATATTTAATTCGATCACCAGAAAAAAGTATTTAATATATTTCATTATTTTTTTTTTGTGGAGATTGTAATTAAGAATGTGGAGTAAATTAATGTTATTATATATTATTAAGGTTAGGAGCTTGTGCAATTTGTAATCTCAAGCCTAAATTAAATATTGTTCTCCTATACTCACACTCACATATTAGTGTAACCATGGATGGATTCAGGATTAAATTATTAGGGGATAAAAGTTAGAAAAATTAACATGATCTATGTTTATAAAAGTTATAAGTTAAAAAGTATATATGTAACATATATATTTTTAAATTTATCAAAACTAAATACAACCTTTTTTATGTCGTAAAATTTATTAATAATTGAATTTATATCAAACTAAAAGTTTGAAAAATTAACATGCTTAATGTTTATAAAAATTACAAGTTAAAAAGTATATATATATATGACATGTTTTTTAGTAATTTATTAAAATTAAGCATAATGCTCTTTTATGTCATAAAATTCATTAATAATGGGGTCTATGTCAAACTTTTTAATAATTTTTTTAATATAAATAACCATATAGTCTGCAAGAAAAATAATCTTCTGTTTTATTTCTAAACTTATTTTTTATGATATTTATAGCCAAAATTGACCTCTTATATGTTGCAGTTAAAATTGAAAGAGTTAATAATAAGCAAAACAAATAATCAATTAATCAATCAAATAATAAGTATAAAATTTTCTTGATATCTTTAATATTTGGCATGACAGGAAGATTGATGATAAGTTTTTGAAATGAAGACATCAAAGAATATCAAGTTTATAATATTGTGTTTATATTTTAAAATATAATCTTTCTTGTTTAGTAAAACTATTAGGTTAAAATCTTTCACAAATATAATCAATATGGAACAACATGTAACCATATCTTGAATCCAAATACCTAATATGTAAATGCATCTCTCTCATCATTTCAAGGATCTCACTAAACAAGTAACATAAAAAAAAAAATGCATCTAATATAAGTAAACATTCTAGCTAATTTAAAAGTTTTTTAAATCAAGAAACTAAAAAAAGACACGTCATCTCCCGTAAATTAGAACTTTAATACAAGGAAAATGATATAGTTTCAATTTAATATAAATATGATGAAATTTATCACGTTGATTAATTTGATGCTCCCAAATTAGAATAAGCTTTTTCTATATATTTTTCTATTAAAAAATATAAACTTTTTTTCCTTTTTATCATTCATACTTTAATTCAACATTACTCATTATTAGTTAACCTAGTGAGAAGCAAATAAGGATGAGATAATTCATCAACTTCAGAAATTTGAAAGGCTTTTCTTTAAAAAAAAATTATCAACAGTTGCAGACTTCCCTATAATATAAACTTTTCTTATATTATCATAAAAATATAATAGAAATAATCAAATAACCAAATAATAAAAAATATTAAATATATTACATCAAAATCATCTAAAAGCAAATTTTGATCCATAAATAAAAAGAAAGGATAAAAATTCAAACAGAAAAAACTGTAAATAAAACCAAGAATACAAAATAATAATAAAAAGAAGAAGAAATTTCCCCTACTGTTCATTAACAATAAAGCTAACTTGTAATGCGAATTGCGAATTGCGAATTGCGAATTGTTGATTTGCGAATCGCGGGTGCAGACGTGAGACGTGCAGTGGTGCAGCTACAGGCTATTGCTGGGCAAAACTCTAAGGTTCCGTTTGGTTCAACGGAGGGGAGGGGAGGGAGGGGAGGTTAATGGAGGGGAAGGGAGGGGATTTTAAAGTTAGTTATATTTGAATTGGAGGGAGAGAGGGGGAAGAAGAGAGATTATTGTTTGGTTAGAGGAGGGGAGGAGAGATAAGTATATTTAGACAAATTTATTTTTATATTATTTTAATTTTATTTTTTATAAAAAAAATTATTTATATCAATAATTTTTTAAAAAAATTATAAATTTTAATCTTTTTTATTTTTAATTTCTGATAAAAAAATTTATCTTAATTTTTATTAAATATTAATATATTAAAATATTAAAAAACTAAAAGAGATAAAAAAGTAAATTAACATTTAAAAATACCCCACTCCTCCCCTCCCCTCCAAAACCCCCCAATTTGGAGGGAAGGGGAGCCAAAATTGGCCTCATTTCCCTCCCCTCCCCTCCCTCCCAATTTTATCCAACCAAACACCTTATCCCTCTCCTTTCCCCTCCAAAAACTCCCAACCAAACACTCCCTAAAGTCCTAAAATTGGGTGGGCCATTCTTCTCCATTGGCTTTGCACAAATGGGGTGTGGCCCACATCCTGTTGGGCGTAGTCATCATCATGTACATATATATTATTGGTTTGTTTTCTGTTGGCCCTATAATGCCTTTGCAACTTCCTGATTTGTTTTCTATTTTTGTTTACTCTATCCGGTCATTATAAGCATGAAGCGTAACATATCCCTGGCCACCTAAAGTCCATCCCTTAAGACTCATTTGGTAAGACAAGGTATAGTATAATAAAATAAGGTTTGATAAGATAAGACTTAATAAAATTTTAAATAATATTTAGTATGATATTGTATAAAATAATATTATTATTTATTTGATGATGCACTATATAATATTAGATAGAATAAAAATAAATTCTTTTAACAAAAATATCTTTTATTTTAAAAAAATATATTATATTTATTTAAATTTATTATGTTTTATTATTTTTAGAGAAAAAGTACTAATGAATAAAGCTGCACACAGTGTATACCAACTTGAGCAACCTGATCTCGCTCGATCGCATTGAGCTAAATAACTAAAAAAAAAGAGGTAAACTATATTGTGTTGGTCATATTAGCTAATTTCAACTAACCTACCCCCAATCTTATGAATTTTTTTAAAAAATATTTATTTTATCAGGACTTATATAAAAATTTTATTTTTTTAAAGATAAAATATAATTTTATAAGGATTTATATAAAATTTTTATTTGTTAAGAATCAATTTATAATTTTTACCAAATATTAAGAAAAAAAAAAGTAACTCAACTACTTTGAGAAACTAATCTAGTATAGCCTCATACTAAACCAATAAAACTGAGATTGATATTAAATTAGTTTTTGCATGACCCATCCCATCTTATTAATTTTTTTTTAAATTTTTTTATAAAAACTTATATAAAAATTTTATTTTAAGGTCATTTTATAATTTTTACTAAAATTTTAAAAATGATCCAACTAATCCGATCCTAACTAGCATTAATTAAATTAGATCAAGTTCAAACATCAGGCTTAAAAAAAGAAGCTAATGTAAAATCAAGCCAAACATTAGGCTATTCTAATACTTAAACCATGTCATATCTAGCGGGTTAGGCTAAAACTTGACCTAATCTAACTAATAAATATTCCCATAAGCAAGGGTTAAAATTGGAAAATGTTGATAAATCCTTATATATTTAAACCTAATCAAGTTTAATCCTACCCTTAAAATATAATTAAGTTATATATCATTTTAATATATAAAAAATGTTTGATGTATAAGTTTGTATAATATATTACTTATATCAAACAAGTAATAAGTTCATAATATATTGTATTAATTTATATTATCAAGTTTTATATGATATACCAAATGGGCTCTTAGTGTAACGTGGCTTGTCAGTTAATAGATTTGTCAAAAAAACTTAATACATCCTTTTATATGAAATTATATCATGGCACATTATCTTTTAATTACCAACATGGCATATAAAATTGTCTAATGAATAACAATACTTCTTTTTTTTTTTTTACACAAAAAAACCTAGATATTCCATTTCCTCTCTTTATCATGCATGAATGAAGCCAAAAGGAACACAAATATATGCTCTATCTCCTTCCCCTGAACTCAAAAACAATTCGAATTTCAAATTTATGAAAAAGTTAAATATTCAATCTAGTATAAAAAGGCCAAATTATATGAATATGTAAATTTAAAAAGTATTAGCTAAATTTTATACTTAAAGAGATAAAAGACACAAACTTCCTAGCAAGGGTTCTATGCGCATTTTAGCACGAAGATGGTCATTATTATCAAGTAAAAGAGGATTATTGGAAAGAGTGATGATATTATGAATTTGGCAACTCTATATTCCTTACTTATAATATAGTACTTATAAATATTACTAAATATAGAACAAAATTTTTCCTATTTTGATAAATTTATTTCTATAATTATAATTATTAATTAAACAAAAATCAAATTAATCATTTTACAAGTCACTAATTGTTAAATAAGCTAATGTTTTAAGTGATAATTTAATAAAGGATTGTTATTTATTTAATAATTATTGTGTTTGTTAGATATTTTGTTATGAAAAATTTCATTGATTGATCGATCAAGAGTGGGTCACAACTAGAAAATCAAGAAATAGCGAGGGAAAACATCCCTTGATAATCCCTCACCACTCAACGAGGGTTAGAAACAATGAATCTTTTGGTCGTGCGAATTTTTACAAGGTCAAATTAACAAGGGATTGATAAGAAAAAAACCCTCGCTATATGGTGAGAGATAATTTTGTTGATGGTCACTAGTTATGTAGTGAGAGATTATCGAATGTTCAAGTTCTCTCACTAAATCTATTTTTTTATTTATTTAGAGAAGGAATAGTAAGGGGCTATTCCCTCATTAATATGATTTTGAATTAGCAAGGGAATAACCCTCGCCAACCCTTGCTAAATTTCACATAATATACAAAAATTAAATCATTTTTATTCTTTGACTCTTCTCTCCCATAAATGTTTCTCGTAGTTGTCATCATTACTAGTTGTTTTTGTCCAGTTCCTATTGTCCATTTTTGATCATGCATGGAACAACAAATGAGTTTTGATCATTGTCACCATCACCTTCTCTTCCTTAGGAATAGTGAATAGGTTTTGTTTTACACCCTAAGCCATGTTCTTTTCTTTTTTTGGTCCTTGGTGGTAGTGGAGGAATCAATTCAAAGCAATAAAGACTGCTATCCTACTAGGTAACTACAACAAATATGTTCTATGTAAATTACCCATTCCTCAAAACCTATTCCAACAATGTCAATTTGTTTACAATGTTTTGTGAAAGATATAAGAAAATGACCATATGCTGGGAAAGAAACAATCTATCATGCTTACTAATTCACAGGGGTGTACATTGTCTGATTTGCTCTGTTGGCTTGACCTTACCCCACTAATATTGGGCCAGACGGGTTGAAAAGTTAAAAAAAAAAAATTAAACAAGGTTTATATAAGATGGGCTTCGAGCCAACCTTTTAGCCCTGTCAAGCCTGACCCAACTCGAGATATATTTTAATACATATATATATATATATATATATATATATATATATATATATATATATATATATATATATATATATATATATATGTATAAAGATACGAACTAAATTGAAAAAAAAATTAAGAATTTTTTTATAACTTTGGCCAAACATTCTTAAATATATTTTATAAATTATAAATGGTAAGAGGGGTCAAGGCTCATGTTAAGATTTTTATAAGTATGATTATCACATTTAGATAAGTGAAAATAAAATAAAATAATATATATTTTTTATTTTAGCTATTATATTTTAATTTTCTTCATATTTTCTCTTTTAAACTCATGTTTTTTCATGTTTATTGCATACATTTTGAAAAACAAAAAATAAAAAAATGGTCATATATCCAAAATAATTGAACAAATATAAAAATATAAATTTTCAAAGTTTTAAATTTTTTTTCTTAAAAAAAAGATATTTCCCAGTCAGCCTATCCCTAATCCAATAGTAAGTGGGCTAAGTTGGAGCTGAGTTAGGTCTCGAGACAAAAATTTTGTCCCAAGTTCAAATTGAGCTGAGACTCAGGCAATTCCTAGCCCATCTCGACTCACACACACTGCTATTATTTTTATAGAAAAAAAAAAGTCATTCATAATTTAGTCTTTTTTAATGGCATTTCTTATGTGAAAAATTTGCTTATTATCCATTTTTCCCTTTTTTTTCTTTCCAAGACCCACTTGATTTGCAGCAAAACTATTTCACCCATATGCTAAAGGATGATTTAAAGGTGATGATTTTCAAGTCTAATTTGCCTTAACCAATAGTTTTTTTTTTTTTAATGAAAAAGGGTTGTAGTATTTATTTTAGGAGATATCCTTTAGTTTTATTCTTTCTTACTCTTTGGAAGTAAATTACCTCATTAAAATTTTATGTTATTATTGAGCTTTTTTGAATATTTAAGTATAACAATATTTGTGTAGTTGAATCTACTATCCTAAACTACTTAAATAGCTTAGGATAGTATAACAATATATGTGTTATTTATGTTATTAAGTTTAGGATAGTATAACAATATTTAAGTATAACAATAGTTATGTTATTATCTCATGAATTCAAGTAGTTTAGGAAAGAAGATTCAATGACACAAATATTGTTATACTTAAATATTCAAATAAGCTTAATAATAACATAAAATTTTGATGAGGGAATTTACTTTTAGATAGTAAGAAAGAATAATACTAAGGGATATCTCCTAAAATAAATACTACAACCCTTCTTTATTATAAAATACGATTGGTTAAGATTTACTACAATTTAGACTTGAAAATCATCACCTTCAAATCATCCTTTAGCATATGAGTGAAATAGTTTTGTTGCAAATCAAGTGGGTCCTAGAAAGAAAAAAAAAAGAGGGAAAACGGATAATAAGCAAAATTTTCACACTAAAAATGCCATGGAGAAATGCTAAATTATGTACAACTTTTTTATTTCCTATGGAAAAAAAGCTTATTAAGATAAAGGAATGGAGCACAATGATGAATTGACTTTCAAAGCTAATCAATCCTTGAATCTACTTTTTAGAATATTGGAAATGAACCTCTACTACAAATACCAATCCCTTACATGATACAATTACTAACAAAGTTTTATATATCTGTGGTTGATCAAATCTTTTGACCAATAACCAAACCTGATAGAAAGGAAAAATAACTGAGTCAAGTCACTTTGTTGTCAAAATTTTTTCTCCTACAACAAATTTTCAATATAATAAGCATATCCCCAAATACACTATTATTAGGCCAAATGTATAAATATCAGATTTAATTATTTTTAGGAAAGAAAAAGCTTATTATACTATCATGTAGCCCTTTAAGACACCTTCTATGTCTTTATATATAAAAGAAATAAGCATATCACTTGCCATTGATTCACACAAACCATATATGCAATCAAAATTCACATAAGATGATCAAATAAAAGAATACTTAATAAACCTCATGGTGCAAATGAGCATCTTTTGAATCTAAAGAATCAATTATAGCAACCTTTTCACATTAATACAATAAAAGAAAGAAGGAATAACTTAAATGCTACATCATAAAAACATTTGCTTGAAATACTTAAATATATTTTTTTAATTGAAGGAACATGGATTATAGTAGTCAGTGTCCCTTTTCAATTATATTTAAATAAAAAAGCTAATTCCCATCAGTGTGATAGGATATCACATTGACGCGAGACGCGAAAGAGTTAATTCAACTAGCCTTTTTCATGTTATAAAGTTACTCTCCCTTGCCATTTGTCTCATTTTGTTTAGGGTTCAATTGCAATTTTTTTTTAGCTTTGTCTCCTTGCCATTTGTCTCATTTTGTTTAGGGTTCAATTGCAAATTTTTTTTAGCTTTGTCTTATTTTGTTTAGAGTTTCGTCTCCCTACCTTTTGTCATTTTGTTCAAATGCAAAATTTTTCTCCACTTGAAGTACTCTTATTTTGTAGAAGGACTATAGGTAAAAAATATTTTTTTTATAATATGGTAATTGCATATATATATATATATATATAGTTTGCTATATTTGTATTTTTTTTCTCTTTTGACATTTAATTTTAAAAAAAAGTAATCTAGATATTTATCCATAGCAATATTAAGTTTGTTTTGTAGCATATCACCTTTATTTATTCCATTAATCTTATGATAATTTCTTTTTTTTTTCCTTTCAGGAATAGAATCTTTTTAGGCTTTTTGATTATCATACTTAATTTAAAAAAAGATGCATCTATAAAAACTTATGCTATTAAAACATTTGCCTCATATACTTAGAATTTTTTTTTTTAATTTTAAGTATTACAGCACAACTTATGCCATAACTCTTAAAAGTTAATTTTTTAAATTAAAGTCAAAGGTATATAGAATGATGTAGGAAATGTCATGTTGCATCAATTTATATATGTTTATATAATATAATATATATTTTATAAATATATATAATATACAAAATAAATATATAATTATATAATAAAAATAAATGTATAATAATGTAAATATATAATTAAATGTAATTTAATAAATATAATTTAAATAAAAATATATCTAATTAGAATTTAATATAATTAAATAGATATCTAAAATAAATTAATTAATATATAAGTTTATATAATTTTTATTTATATACTACATAATAATATTTTTATATAAATTTATTTTTATATAATTTTAATTATATATTTTTATATTAAATTATATATTTATATTATTTAATTATACATTTATTTTAATTATATAATTATATATTTATTTCATATATTATATATTTATAAAATATATATGAAATATTATATATATTATTTTATATATTACATATATTTATAAAATACATATTATGCCATGATCCTTTGACGATGTAGGCTTTTATAGATATGCTTTTTTAAAAAAATTAAGTAATCCTTTTAAGAATGGTCTTGATGATTCATTGTGCTGTTTCTTTTAAAACTTATAATTTTTTTTTAATTATTGAAACTTTTAAAAGTAGAAAAATTTTCAATTTGTGAAAAAATTTTATCATGTTACCTAGATCAGCCTAAAAAATAAAGTAATTTATTCTAATATTAATTGACTAATATATTTACTGCATGTGTCATATTATTCTAATATTAATTGACTAATGTATTTGTTGCATGTGCCATGGTTTTTATTGACCTGTTACAATATATGGATTAGATTTTTTGGCTAGATACCATAATAAATGCATATAAAGCTAAATTCCAACCAATGGGGGGAGCTATATTGGCTACAAACAATCCACGATTGGTGCCTAATCCTACTATGATTTGCCAAAAAGGTTGGCCTAAGTCTTTTAAAATTTGAAATGAAATAGACTGGCATGAAAGGCCAAGGGAACAACAACAATGTGGGTTAAGTAGACATATTAGTCATAACTAAGCAACCTGTTTATCTTGTCGACAAAGTGAATCTTGATGTATTTGATTTTATTGTAAATTTAACTTCATTAATGTATTTGACTTTATTTATGAATTTGTTTGGTTGCATGGATTTGTTGTTGATTTATATAAAAATTAATTTTTTAATATATGAATTTTTTTGTCACATGGATTTGTAGTTGCCTTATATACAAATTACTTTCTTGACATATGAATTTGAATATAATAGCTTTAATTTTGTGAGTGCAATAGTAAAATAGATGGTCATCAAAGTGTTCTTAATTTTAGCATAAAAGATAACTACCTTTTATATTTGCAAACTTGTCACATGTCATAGGCTATGTGGCAAGGCCAGATAAGTTAACACAACCAAAGTTAACTTATTTGACTGATTATAAACTATCGTGTATAAATATTATAACTACATGTTGTAAGCTGATTGCATTCTTTGCAAATGATAAATAACACAAGAAGATCACATTTTTTACCCTTTACTTGCAATTATTCCCGACCTTATACAAGCAAGTTTTTATGCAGTATCCTAACTTAGACACTTTGACTTTAATGCAATACTTGTTTTTGGCTCTTGTGGAGACATGGCAGACAAATACACATACCTTCCACTTGGTTAGAGGTAAGGCAACAATCACCTTACAAGACATTACCATCTAGCTTGGGTTACCCTACACGAGATAGGTCATGTTAGGATATAAATATTACAATTGGCAAGCCATGTGCCAACACAGTTACTTAGTGTGACTTCATCTCTAAAGATAATGGATGGACAAAGGCTCAATATCCTATGGCTCGCCCAAATATTTGCAGACATGCCAAATGATGCAAGTGGTAAGACTGTACAACAATTCACATTGGTATACATCATAAGATCAATTGGAGATATTTGATGCCAGAAAAAATTGGGTACAGAGTTATGTCAATGTATCTATTGTTACTTGTAAATTTTAAGGAAGCTGGTTATTATAGCCAAGGATCGATGGTTTTGGCATACTTGTACAATGAAGTGTATAATGCAAGAAAATTATGACCAGGTAAATATTAATGGTTGTGTAACGCCCAGTATGTTGTAAAAACATAGAAACGAGCTGGTTTGAAAAGTAAGTTCCCTGAGATAAGTGATTCAAGGCCAAATAAAATTTAGATAAAATATTAAATAATAGAAAATGAGGATTTGAGCCTTGAGTTGCCCAGAAACTAGGGTCGGAGTAATTCAAAAAATTTTTCGAAAGGCCAGTGGCATCTTTGTAAATAAATATAATTTTGGAAAAAAACCTAGAAGGGCTTTTTAAATAAAAATTTTTAGTTGTCCAGGATTCTCAGAGGCCCCAAAAATCATGGGAAGCCCCGGGACCAGTAAAGCCCTTTCGATGTACTCTTTCCGACTTCAATTGACCTAAACTTTGACCAATTTGTTCAGGAAGATTTTAGCTCCAATTTGAGTGATTCCAAAGGCATTTTATTAAATTGGGAATCTAAATGTTATGATGGAAAAGACGGTTCTTAAAAAGGAGCTAAAAGGAAGCCAAACTGGAAATGCCATTTCGAAGGGCCAAATTGGAAACAATTTTAAAAAGAAAGCTTCTTTATTCTTCTTTAAAGTTCACGTTCACTCTCCCTCACTTTAGACTGACTTTCTTCTGCCCAGAATAGAGAGGAGAACCAAAAATTTTAGGCATACAAGGGAGGAGGCAAAAGAAGGAGAAAAGACCAAGAAAAAGGTATGGAATCCATGGATTTTCTTAGTTCTTTCTTAAGTAAAGTTGTTCTTCTCCTTCCCTCTTTTCCTCCTATGGTTTTATTGATATATTTGGTTCTGTTTTAGGGGCAGAACAGAGAGGAAAAATTCGTGTTTGGAGTGAGGCAACCAAGAAAAGTGAAAAGCAACCAAGAAAGAGCAAGAAAACACGGTAAAACTTTCATTCTTTAGTAATTTCTTCCTTCCCCTTCCTCTTGCACGATTTGGCCACCATGAGCCCAATTTTTAGGGGCTATTTTCTGTCCAAATCAAGGGGAAATTAGAGGTTTTGGAGTGCAAGGATTAAGAATCTATCATTGGAAGTAAGTAAAAGCCATTGAATTTCAAGTTGAAAAAGTGTAGGGTGCTTGAATATAGTTTAAAATATGAGTTGATTCAACTTTTCCATTATATGTGAGTGTTTGTTTGAGTTTTTAAGACTCTTAGGGAGCCTCCCAAGTGCCCCATCCATTAAGGAAAAATCTCAAACTCCATGGGTCTTTAATAGAAGCATAAATCAGTTAAGACCCTTAGAGATAGCTAGGGGATGTTTTAAATAGTTTCAAGTTTGATTTGGGACTTTATATGATAAAAGGAGATAGGAGAAACCCTTGGAAAAAATTTAGAAGCCTTAGGTTGGAAGATGAGGCAATGACTTTCATAATGTAACCTTATGAAGTAACATGGACCTAGGTTTGTGAAAGTCAGTGTGTGATGGCTTCAAGGACCTTAAATGAGGTCAAGAGGTCTAAATATGGCAAGAGAATGAAACCAAGAATTTTACTTGTGGTAGTTGCTTCATTAGGTCATTAATGGAACCATATTGTGACAAATAGAATAAAGTGTAGTCTTAAGAGTGAGTTGGATGTTATAACTTGTTCCAAGAGTATAATTAAGTGTTGTTTATTGTGAATAGGCCAAAGAAATCCAACCCCCACCTCCTTGTGTTTATGGAACCAAAAAAGAGAAGGAACAAGCAAAGTAAGACTTGAATTTGTACCAAGGTAGCTCTCCACCTTTTCTTGTTGCATTTTCTTATTGCATATATGTCATTGTGTGCTTGTGTGTATATTTGTATGTTTGGGACATGCCACTTGATGCTATGTTGCTATTTTGGTACCAATATGCTTTCTTGAATGTCATTGAATTGTGGAAATAGCTCACAAGAGTGAGATAGTGCCAAAAGTTCCTTAATGTGGGTAAGGAGATACCAAAATTCTCATAGCATGGGTGAGACAAGGCCAAAAATCCCTTGGATGGGTGAGGCTAAGTCAAAAGTCCCAAGAACCAAGAGTGAGACAATCCAAAAGTCCTAGAAATGGGGTGAGGCCAAATCAAAAGCCCTTAGAGTTTATTCTTATGCTTGACATGAGTTTGTGACACAAAAATATGAAAGTGGAATGGTTCATAAATTGATTGATTGCATACTTGTGCCTTTGACATGTTGTATGCTGATAACCTCCTAATTTAGGACCCAAAAGGGCTATATTTGACACTAAATTAGGGAGGTAAAATACTTTTCTTCTGATTAATATGGTTAAAAATGTACTCAATCAAACAAAACAAAGAAAGTATTATAATCATAAGATTTTTATCAGTTTAAGCCTCACTTTATGTTTAATTTCAATTTCAGGGACAAGTAGCAAAATGAAGAAAGAGTTGAATATAAGAGAGGGAAGTTGAAAATGGCCAAGGTAGATTGAACAAGTCTTCTCGCTACAGCGAGACCGAAGTTCGCTATAGCGAGATGGTACTTTCGCCATAGCGAAGGGGAGTATTCGCAATAGCGAAGTCGTGTTGTATAGAAATTCCAGAAAGCAGCTCGCTATAGCGTGGGAGTAGCGAGCACAGCGGAAACCTGAGCACTTATGAGACCTCGCTATAGCGAGAGACGCCCCTCGCCATAGCGAGATCGGACCTGAAACGCAGAGTTTTAATTTTCTGGCTTTAAAAGAAGTTTGCTGAGTTAGGGTTTGGGAGATTCGGCGGCAGAGGAAATTCTGAGCGTCCAGGAGGCGATTTTGGGAGTTCTTTGAAGGCTCTTGAAGTTTGGAGAGTGAAGGAAGAGAGGAATCAAAAGGGGGAGCTCTACTTTCTGCATCTCATTCTTCCCTTTGTTTGCTTTCTTTGTTCTTTTCATCTTCTCCATGTATTTTGATTGGGAATTCTCTGTAGATTTAGCTATGTGCGGCTAAATTCGTTTTTACTTAGAGCACTATGAACTTGATGTGAACTGAATCATTAATTGTCTTGTTAATTGTGTTGATTGGAATCTTGTGTGTCCTTCTCTTGCTTAATGCTTTCTTAGGGATTGGCCACCTCTTTGATTTGATTTGGGAAATTGGAATTTACCTTGAAAAAGGGATTCTTAATTGAACTTAAGAGTTAGATAAATTAAGTTTAGAATCATTTAACTTGTAATTGGGATAGACATATACCTGATTACCTTAATTGGTTTGTAGAGGGATATAGTATCTAATGCACTCTAACCCAAATCTAAGGACACTTAGATTCTAGGGGAGAGTAGGGCTGTAATTACATCGACGGACGGTTATAGCTTCTGAACTCTTAACCCACAAGGCGATAATTAATAGCATTTAAACAAGAAATTAAGTTCTAGTGAGCATCAAGGGAATAGTGACTCTAGGTAATTTCAAACCTTGGATTTTATCTTAACTGCCTTTGCCAACTAAGTTTCCTTTCAATTCGTTTTATTTTAAATTTAGTTCTAAAATCAAGAATCTCATAATTGGTTGTTTAACGTGGATAAAAGTAGGTTGTGCACTGCCTAATTGCATTCCAGTCATTCCTCGTGGGAATGATACTTTTACTTATCACTGAACTACTTGATCCGACCCGTGCACTTGCGGTCACGCAAAAAAAAATTCTAGCGATCAAGTTTTCTGGCGCCGTTGCCGGGGACTGGCTTAATTGTTCAGTTAGAAGTATATAACCTTTAGTAGTCCTCGATTAAACATTAGTTAGTTAATTAGTTAGAATTTCTTTTCATTCCGTTATTTGCTTTGATTCCTTTTTGTTTAAAGTAATACCGTTGGTTGAATTTTCCTTTACAGGTACCACAGTACATGCCGAAGCAAACTTCTACAACGAAGAAGCGCACAACGAAGAAAATTAGTGATCTCGTGGTAAACTTGAACTTTGAAGAAAGTCCTTCTAAAACTCCAAATTCAGTGAGTGAAGAAATGGCTCAAGAAGGGAATGCAAATCAGTCCATAAAAGACTTTGTGGGTCGTACTATGAAGGGCACGCTATCTAGCATAGTAGTGCCAGATTTTCAAGCTGCTAACTTTGAGTTGAAGCCAGTAATGATCTCCATGTTGCAGCTCAATGGACAATTCACTGGTGAGAGGTCTGATGAAGATCCCAACCGTCATATTCTATCATTCTTGGGGGTGTGCGATTCATTCAAGCAGAATGGGGTACCAAGAGATGTGTTGAGACTTCGACTATTCCCTCTCTCTCTACAAGGAAAAGCCAAGGAATGGCTACTGACTTTGCCTGAGGGTTCAATAGATACTTGGGATAAGCTAGAAGCAAGGTTCAGAGCTCACTTCATTCCAAATAATAAAATAGCAGATGCACGTCGTGAGCTCATAAACTTCAAGCAGGCTTTAGACGAGCACTTATATGCTGCATGGCAGAGGTATAAGCATTTACTTCGTCAATGCCCAAGTCATGGGATGGATGACTGTGCTATCGTTCAGAATTTCTGCACGCGCCTAACTCCACAAACCGATACAATGTTAGATGCTATTTTGAATGGTCGTTGGGATGAAATGCCTGTGGATGATGTTATTCAGGCATTGGACACATTGTCTGAGAGTTATGTACAAAGAGGAGGAGATAGAAGGGTGAGTGTCAATGTTGCCAATACTCAAGAAGACCCCTCTATTCCAATTGCCACTATTCTTTCCGCTCTGAATAAGAGATTTGATATGTTAGAATCTCAAGTGCAGCGAAATCAGCAATTAAATGTCTGTTCTGCTCAGGTAACTCCAATTGCTTGTGAAAACTGTGGGGATCTGCATTCAGTAGACTCTTGTCCTTTGGCACTGTCAGAACCAGTTAATTATGTGGGGAACTTTCCAAGGAATCAGAATCCATACTCCAATAATTACAATCCTGGGTGGCGAAATCATCCAAACTTCTCTTGGAAGCATGGACCAGCATTGAATCAACCATCATCTTCATCAAGCATTAAGCCTACTCAACCACCAGGTTTCACTTAACCAGTAAGGCAAAATGCACCTATCCAAGAACCTAAGACGAACTTGGAAGATGCCTTGGCGAAATTCATTAGCATTCAAAGTAAGCAAAATGAAGAGCAAGCTCAAGTGAATGCTAGAGTTGATACCTCCTTGAGAAATCTAGAATTGCAGATGGGTCAATTAGCCTCAGCAATGAATTCATTTAGACAAGGGGGATTGCCAAGTGACACGGTGCCTAATCCCAGAAGAGAAGGTAAGGAAGAATGTAAGGCCATAACTCTTCGAAGTGGAAAAGGGTTGCCAGATGTTCAAACACCAAGGGAGGTTAGCCACACACCTGCATCAAGGGCTGTTATAGATGAAGATAAGGGTGAAATTGCCATAGAGGAGACAAATAATGATAAAAGAATAGGAGAAGAATGTGTGGATGCATCAGTTGAAAAGAAGAGAAAAGTGAGTAATGAAGCAGTTAAAAAATAGCCAGATGTTGATAAGAGTGAGAAACAAGGAGAGAAACTGCATACATCACAAAGGATAATACCTCAATTACCTTTTCCTCAAAGACTTCAAAAGAAGGTGGAAGATAAGCAGTATCAAAAATTCCTAGAGATATTCAAGCAACTTCATATCAATATCCCTTTCTCAAAAGCATTGGAATACATGCCTAAGTATGTCAAGTTCTTGAAAGAGATGCTGAGCAAGAAGCGGAGATTTGGTGAATTTGAAACTGTAGCACTTACTGAAGAGTGCAGCAAAATAATTAACTCACGGATTCCAATGAAGTGCAAAGATCCGGGTAGCTTCTCTGTGCCTTGTAAAATAGGCACTCACTTTCAAGGTAAGGCTTTGTGTGATCTTGGAGCCAGTGTAAACCTTATGCCGTTATCTGTCTTTGAGAAGTTACAACTCGGTGAGGCATGACCTACCACAGTAACATTGCAATTAGCTGATCGGAGCTTAGCATATCCACGAGGTATAATTGAAGATGTTTTAGTAAAGGTTGGTGAGTTCATATACCCAGCTGATTTCATTGTTGTGGATTGTGAAGAAGATAAGGATAATCCGTTGATTATTGGTCGTCCATTCTTAGCCACAACCAGAACTCTTATTGATGTAGAGAAAGGACAAATAGTGATGAGATTGGGGGATGAGCAAGTGGTGTTTAACATGGACAAAGCACTGAAATATCCTAGAGATGCTGAAAATTGCTTCAGAGTTTCAGTGACTGATGAGTTAGCTCAAGAACAATTCAATTCAATAATAATCAAAGACCCTATTGAAGCATTATTAATGGGAGTGAGGCATGAGAACGCTGAAACTAGTCATGAGGTAGCCCAAGTGCTGAATTTTTCAACCACTCGAGCTAAACAGAAGTGGCAAGTTGAATCTTTAGATTTGGCATCCCGTTCAGCAACATCTCTTAAGCCTTCAATTGAACAACCTCCGATTTTAGAGTTAAAACCTCTCCCTACGCATCTGAAGTATGCATATTTAGGGGATTCAGAGACATTACCGGTCATCATCTCTACAGCATTGAGCTCTCATCAAGAACAGAGACTAATTGAAGTACTAAAGAGTCATAAAAAGGCTCTGGGATGGACACTTGCTGATATTAAAGGAATAAGCCCTTCCATTGTAATGCATAAAATCCTACTGGAGGAAGACCATAAGCCGTCTATAGAGAATCAGAGGAGGTTGAACCCGATGATGAAAGAAGTTGTCAAGAAGGAAATCATCAAGTGGCTGGATGCAGGAATCATCTATCCAATTTCAGATAGTGCGTGGGTTAGTCCAGTACAATGCGTTTCTAAGAAAGGAGGAATGACAGTTGTGACAAATGAAAAGAATGAATTGATTTCTACAAGAACTGTCACTGGGTGGAGAGTGTGCATGGACTATCGAAAATTAAACACAGCTACCCGAAAAGATCACTTTCCCCTTCCCTTCATTGACCAAATGCTTGATAGACTAGCGGGGAAGGAATATTTTTGTTTTCTGGATGGTTATTCCGGTTACAATCAAATTTCTATAGCACCTGAAGACCAAGAGAAAACAACCTTCACCTGCCCCTATGGCACTTTTGCCTTCAGGAGAATGCCTTTCGGGTTGTGTAATGCACCAGCGACCTTTCAAAGATGCATGACATCAATTTTTTCTGATTTCATTGAAGACATCATGGAGATTTTCATGGATGACTTTTCTGTCTTTGGTGATTCATTCGAAGTCTGTTTAAAAAATCTCTCTAAGGTACTTGAAAGGTGTGAGGAAACTGACTTAGTTCTGAACTGGGAAAAATGCCACTTCATGGTAAAGGAAGGAATAGTACTAGGACACAAGGTGTCTAAGGAGGGTTTGGAAGTAGATCGAGCCAAGACATCATTGATTGAGAGGTTGCCACCTCCTACTAGTGTCAAAGGAGTCCGAAGTTTTCTTGGACATATGGGGTTCTATAGAAGGTTCATCAGAGATTTCTCAAAAATCTCAAAGCCCTTAACCCAGCTGTTAGAAAAGGATGCCAAGTTCCTTTTTGATGATGACTGCTTAAAAAGTTTTGAAGAATTGAAACAGAGAATAATAACTGCGCCTATAATAATTGCTCCGGACTGGTCATTGCCCTTTGAAGTAATGTGCGATGCAAGTGACTATGCAGTAGGAGCTGTTCTGGGATAGAGGCGAGATCGAATTTTTCATCCTATCTATTATGCCAGCAGAACATTAATAGATGCTCAGGTAAATTACACTACCACTGAGAAAGAAATGTTAGCTATTGTTTTTGCCTTTGAAAAATTTAGAGTTTATCTGTTGGGAGTTAAGGTGGTAGTACACACTGATCATGCTGCTATTAAATATTTGTTGAAAAAGAAAGAGTCCAAACCTAGATTGATTAGGTGGGTTTTATTACTTCAAGAATTTGACTTGCATATAGTGGATAGGAAAGGATGTGAAAACCTAGTAGCTGATCATCTTTCTAGGTTAGATTCTGAGCATGTTAGTGATAGTAAGCTTGTGAATGATATTTTCCCTTATGAATGCATAATGGCTGCTAATTTGCTACATGTACCTTGGTATGCTGATATAGCAAATTATATTGTTTGTGAAATTTTACCTCCTGATTTAAACTATTATCAAAAGAAGAAATTCTTGAATGAGGTTAAGTTTTACATTTGGGATGAGCCTTATCTGTTCAAAAGATGTGTGGATGGAGTTCTTAGGAAGTGTGTTCCTGATATTGAACAACATGACATTTTGCTTGCATGCCATGCATCACCATTTGGGAGACATTTTAGTGGTCAGAAAACTGCCTTTAAAATATTGCAATCTGGTTTTTATTGGCCTACATTGTTTAAAGATTCTCATTTATTTGCTTCTCACTGTGATGCTTGTCAAAGATCCGGTAATATTTCTAAAAAGCATGAACGTCTTCAAACCGGTATCTTTGAAGTTGAACTGTTTGATTTGTGGGGGATTGATTTTATGGGTCCCTTTATTCTGTCTAGAGGCCAACAATACATCTTAGTGGCAGTTGAATATGTTAGTAAATGGGTTGAGGCGGTAGCTTGCCAACATAATGATGCTCAAACAGTGGTGCGATTTATAAAAAAGAATATTTTTTCTCGTTTTGGCACACCTAGAGCTATCATTAGTGATGGTGGAACTCATTTTAATAATCGTTTGTTTAAAGCTTTGTTAGAAAAATATGGAGTCCACCACAAAATGGCTTTAGCTTACCACCCTCAGACCAATGGCCTCTGTAAAGTATCCAATAGGGAAATCAAGAGAATTCTGGAGAAAACAGTGAGTGTTAATAGGAAGGATTGGTCTGATAAGCTAGATGAAGCTTTATGGGCATATAGGACAGCTTACAAAACACCAATTGGTATGTCTCCATATCAATTAGTTTTTGGTAAAGCTTGTCATTTACCTTTAGAACTTGAGTACAAAGCTTTTTGGGCCATAAAAAAGTTGAACTTAGATTATAAAGATGCGAGTGAAAAGAGGCTATTAAACCTTAATGAACTTCATGAATTCAGGTTACAAGCTTATGAGAGTTCTAAGCTATATAAGGAAAAGACAAAGATCTGGCATGATAGAAAGATTTTGAAAAGGGATTTCTTACCTGGTGACTTAGTGCTATTATATAACTCTCGTTTGAGATTATTTCCAGGAAAGCTTAAATCCAGGTGGTCTGGTCCTTTTAAGGTGGTATCTACCACTGCCTTTGGTGCCATTGAAATTCAAGATGAGAAAAATGGAGAAACCTTTAAGGTCAATGGCCAACGCTTGAAACATTACCTTGGTGGACCAGTGGACAGGATGAAGACAAATGTGCAACTCCAAGATTGCTCATAGAAGCGTCATGATAGTCTGGCTGAAGACTTTAAACTTAACGCTTCTTGGGAGGCAACCCAAGTTTTCTTTGTATTCTTTTTGTTTGAATTTAAAGTCCTTCTCATTTTGGGTTTGATATTTTTTTTATTATGTGTTTTACAGGTTAAAATGTGGATATCAAGGAGCTTAGGATTGGCAGGAATGAGCAACATTGGGCATGTTCACAGGGAGTTTCTAACCATGCTTTGAATTATACTTTATTATTATATCTGGTTGCATTTGAGGGAGAATTTTAGTGAGAATGTAGATGGAGAAATTTAATTGTGTTTAAAAAAAAATAATAATAATAATAATAATAATTCGCTATAGCGAGACTCCATCTCGCAATGGCGACTCTACTTATCCCACTCCTGGTACATAAACCTGAATCTCTCGCTATGGCCAAGATATGGCGAGTCAGTTGAATTTTAAGTTTTCGCTATTGCGAGAGTATTTACTCGCCATAGCGAAGATCTCTGCTATATTCTGGTACAAAATCCTGAGAGAAGCTCGCTGTAGCCTGGCTATTGCGAGTAATTGTTGCATATAAATGTTGCCAAGTTTCCTCGCTACTGCGAGGCAGCTCATGCGCTACAGCGAGTGCAGCAGCCTCACTTTTCAGTACAATATCCAGAGAGTCCCTCGCTATAGCCTAGCTATAGCGAGACGCTTCAGCCACAATAATTATCCAAGTTTTCTCGCAGGAGCGAGAGTAAATTTCACTGTAGCGAGTTCAGCAGTTTTGCCTTTCATAATAAACCCAGAGAACCCCTCGCTATTACCTGGCAATAGTGAAATTATAAAAAAAAAGAAAAAAAAAAATTTCCTGCGTAATAAAACAACCCCTATTTTCTCTCCACTCCATCGTTTTACCTCGCTACTGCGACGAAGCAGCTATACCTCCTCCATCCTTTCGTTCGCTGCATTTCGTGCATCTTAATCTCGCAATCCCATCACCCATCGCATCTCGCACATCAGGTAATTCGATTAACTCCTTTATTTCCCTGAATCACTGGTTATTTTTGCTGGATCTGGTCATATTAGGGTTATTATCGTTTTGCTTAGATCTGCATATTTAGGGGTCAATGGTTAATTTTTCTGGTTGGTTTCTGCTGGTCGAATGTTTCTGTGTAGATATATGGCCTCAATTTGCTTTTTCCTCCGTTTAATTCTGGCTGGGCAGACAATTGTTCGAACTCGCTGTAGCGAGCTCGAACTCGCTATAGCGAGTTCGATACTTTTCCCAGAATTGAACTGTCTGGACCATTTTTTCGTGGGATTACTTCTTTATTCCTTGCCCCCTAGTCCTTTGGATGCCTTTAATTGTGCCTTCCCTTAGCATAAACATGCTGCATTCATTTGATTTCCGAATTTAATTATATCCTTTGAAGGCTGCCGCTGATTTTTATTTTTTTTCTTCTTGTTTGAATTCAGGATTATGGCTCCTAAGAAACAAACCAAAACTGCTGCAGCCTCCTCCTCAAAGCAAAAGAAGCAATCGTACGATAAAGATCGATTTGCATCTGCCCGGGCAGAATTTCACTTCGATAGGCTCTTCGCAGACAGAGGTGTTGTGGAGGATCGCTATTATGCACCTCATGTGTTGGACCTCACCTTCCCGGATTTTGAATGGCATGGATTGCTGGGATTTACTAAGAAGCCAGTGCATCGGATCCCTTTAATGATCCAAGAGCTTTATGCAAATTTTGAGGATACCGAGGAAGAGGAGGATGAGTACTACTGCCGTTCAGCTTGGGTGCTCATTAACGAGCAAGTTTTTAAAGACTTCTACGAGCTACCTGATGTTCAAGAATGTGCTTTCCAAACGTACATAGAGAGCCCTCAGTCCATTCCTTGGGAAGAAGTAGAGACCACCATTGCAGAGGAAGGAAGAGCCTGCCTGGTTAATAAAGTTTACCCGGTTAATCAACTCAGTAAGCCCGCCCGTTATTGGTTACAGTTCATCACGAGTAATATCCTGACAAGTTCTCATGGCTCAGACATGACCCAAGAACGAGCTACTCTTACGTGGTGTTTTATGACTCGGCAGCGAGTAAATATTCCTCACCTCATGTACTTGAATTTCAAACAAGTTGCGAGGTCCGACCGGGTTAGCTTGGCATACCCTCACATGCTCACCGAGTTACTCACTATGGGGGGTTGCCGCGTCTCTAAAAATGATGCGCAGTTCAAACCAAAGGGGCCATTCAAATATGATAGCATGAAAGATGCACCAGGGCAGCCCCGTAGGCAGAGAGCACAGGCACAGGCACAGCCTGAGGCCCCTCCACCTCCTCCCTCACATCAGCACCGGGTTTCTCCAGAGCCATCGGGACATGAGGCTCCTTATCAGCCAGATTTTGAGAGTTGGGCACGAGAGTCTATCCATAGGCTGGAAGGTCATGTCATATCAATAAAGGATCAACTACAGACGCTTATGGACTACTTGATGCCGGCTCCTCCACCGCCACCTCCTGAGGCTCCTCAATCACCGATCATCATTCTACCTCAGGAGCCTGCACCTGAAGATCAACCGGGGCCGTCTGATTCTTAGGACTTTTCTACCCTGCTGCCATACTTTTTTTGTTTTACTCATTTTATATTTTGGATAACTGTACTATGGATAACTGTATCTATTTATGCTCTCAAATCCTGAATTGGCTGTGCTCTTAAATTGTCTTATTAATTCTAATGCCAACTCACTGTCTCCTATATGTATTTTGTCCATTTTGTCTATCAGATGAAGGAGCCGTTCACATGCATCCCCTCGCCATGTTATCTCTTCTTATCAGGGGAGTCTCGTCTCTCCCTACCTCTTTTTATCCCCTCCCTTCACCCCCAATCTGCTTCTATTTTTCTGTCCATTTATGAATTTCCCATTTTGATACATTGCGGACAATGTAACTTTCAAGTGTGGGGGAGTTAAGGTAATCATAGATAAATATAGGATAAGTGGATATAAATTGACAATAACTTCCTCCTAGTAATAATATTCAAGTGCTTACACTCCTTATGCTCATATGTTAAATCAGATTCAGCCCTTCTCACTTTAGATGAATATTAATTAAGGAATGTAGAGGTTAAGCGAACTTGAATTGGATAAAGTAATGTAGTCGTAGTATGCACCCTAAATAGAAGCACCTTCCAACAAGATGATTTTGGAAGTAATTCAAGTCTTTCTTATAATGAGCTTCTAGTTATTTTAGATCTCCCCAATTTGCCTGTTCTTGATGGATACCTGATTGTTAGTTGAGAGGGATATCTAAAAAAAAAAAAAACAAAAAAAAAAAAAAAAAAAAAAGCAAAGCAAAGGATTCTCTACTCCAATGGTTGAAATCACCTAGTAACCGGGGGTTTGCACCAAAAAGTGTGAACTTTCGCGTCAAACAGTGATAAAACTAAGAGTATACTAGTAGCCCTCTGAGGATTTCTTTAATCTGAGTAACCGGGTGACTTCATAACCAATGTGGTCATTCGCGTCAAAAGGATTAAGTAATTTGACGAGGAGAGAAAAAAAAAAACAAAAACAAAAACAAAAACAAAAAAAAAACAAAAAAATGCTGAAAATAATTCTGCATTGAATAATAGAGACCCCTCTCAACGAGCATTGATGATTGAAGTTAGTATAGATGATTGGGTTAGGCTTTGAAATTGCTAGGAAAACTTATTTAAGATTGCTTGATTATTTCTTAACATCTCTTGTTGAGCACACACACACTTTAGGAATAAGGGTGTTACTATGAGTACATTGTTTTCAATTTCTATTCGAGTTTTGCTGAGTTTCTGCTTCTGAAGTTGGATTCATTATAAGTGTGGGGGGATCTGTAATTCTGATTGCGTGGGCGTGATTCTTTCTAAGATTTGATTGAGGACAAGCAAAGATCTAAGTGTGGGGGAGTTTGATAACTTCCTAATTTAGGACCCAAAAGGGCTATATTTGACACTAAATTAGGGAGGTAAAATACTTTTCTCCTGATTAATATGGTTAAAAATGTACTCAATCAAACAAAACAAAGAAAGTATTATAATCATAAGATTTTTATCAGTTTAAGCCTCACTTTATGTTTAATTTCAATTTCAGGGAAAAGTAGCAAAATGAAGAAAGAGTTGAATATAAGAGAGGGAAGTTGAAAATGGCCAAGGTAGATTGAACAAGTCTTCTCGCTACAGCGAGACCGAAGTTCGCTATAGCGAGATGGTACTTTCGCCATAGCGAAGGGGAGTATTCGCAATAGCGAAGTCGTATTGTATAGAAATTCCAGAAAGCAGCTCGCTATAGCGTGGGAGTAGCGAGCACAGCGGAAACCTGAGCACTTATGAGACCTCGCTATAGCGAGAGACGCCCCTCGCCATAGCGAGATCGGACCTGAAACGCAGAGTTTTAATTTTCTGGCTTTAAAAGAAGTTTGCTGAGTTAGGGTTCGGGAGATTCGGCGGCAGAGGAAATTCTGAGCGTCCAGGAGGCGATTTTGGGAGTTCTTTGAAGGCTCTTGAAGTTTGGAGAGTGAAGGAAGAGAGGAATCAAAAGGGGGAGCTCTACTTTCTGCATCTCATTCTTCCCTTTGTTTGCTTTCTTTGTTCTTTTCATCTTCTCCATATATTTTGATTGGGAATTCTCTGTAGATTTAGCTATGTGCGGCTAAATTCGTTTTTACTTAGAGCACTATGAACTTGATGTGAACTGAATCATTAATTGTCTTGTTAATTGTGTTGATTGGAATCTTGTGTATCCTTCTCTTGCTTAATGCTTTCTTAGGGATTGGCCACCTCTTTGATTTGATTTGGGAAATTGGAATTTACCTTGAAAAAGGGATTCTTAATTGAACTTAAGAGTTAGATAAATTAAGTTTAGAATCATTTAACTTGTAATTGGGATAGACATATACCTGATTACCTTAATTGGTTTGTAGAGGGATATAGTATCTAATGCACTCTAACCCAAATCTAAGGACACTTAGATTCTAGGGGAGAGTAGGGCTGTAATTACATCGACGGACGGTTATAGCTTCTGAACTCTTAACCCACAAGGCGATAATTAATAGCATTTAAACAAGAAATTAAGTTCTAGTGAGCATCAAGGGAATAGTGACTCTAGGTAATTTCAAACCTTGGATTTTATCTTAACTGCCTTTGCCAACTAAGTTTCCTTTCAATTCGTTTTATTTTAAATTTAGTTCTAAAATCAAGAATCTCATAATTGGTTGTTTAACGTGGATAAAAGTAGGTTGTGCACTGCCTAATTGCATTCCAGTCATTCCTCGTGGGAACGATACTTTTACTTATCACTGAACTACTTGATCCGACCCGTGCACTTGCGGTCACGCAAAAAAAAAATTCTAGCGATCATATGCCTTGAAAATGTGTTTGGATAGGTGTATGAGCTATTAAGGTTCAATGAATCTCACCCCCTCCTTTCTCTCATCTCATATGATCTAGGTGGAGTCCAAGATCCAAAGGATGGAGGCCAAGGAGTTTAAATCTCCATCTCTTGGTAAATTTTGCTAGTTTTAATGTACTAGAATGTCAAAGAATATATTTATATATTATTTTTGAGCCCTGACACTTTGAACAAGTGTAAAATTATGTAAAGTTAATGTATGAATCAAGAATAGAGTTTAATGAATAGAATTGTGTATTTTGACCACTTGGGAGCCCACTTGTGCATGTATGTATATAGAAGTGACATGATGAATTTGAATTGCATGAGGATTCAAACCTTATAAGAGGCTCATTTATGCTACATTTATGCTTTTGAAGTTGCTCAAATATGTGTGAAACAATAGATGACTCATTTGGACCAAATTTGCCACTTTATTGGGACCAAATTGCCATAATCTTGAGTTATAGCAAAGTTTGACCAAATGACCTCTTCTTGACTTGAAATTTTGCATGCATTTAGATCTTGCCTAGAGATTTTTTTCAAGACAAAGATCAAGTCATTTGGATGTATATGAAATTTTTTATGATTTTTCAAATTTGGCATCAGAATTTTAGATTCGCACCAGTACTGTTCATTTGGGTCAATTATGAAATTATGTCATTCGAGGGGCAAACGTGGTCCAATGGATACAAAATTTTATAACCAGAAACTAGGCATTCATAGTGACTTTTAGCAACTAGAAGCGCTTCATTTGAAGGTCTGAGCCAAGAGATATGAATTTTTGAATTTCTGGAACAGCAATAGTAACGCAGCACGACCTGAGTCATTGTTCAATTGAAGTTCAGTGGCTAAACGTGCTTTCTCTGGTTTGAGCCTATTTTTATCATAATTTTAACATTCATAAATTTCCAAATTGGTATCATTTGCATGGATTGAATTTTTGTGAAATTAATTAGACATTTTCAAAGTTTATAGCAGACACTTGCATCAGTACTAGTAGCTGTCCAAACCTTTGCCCCTTTTCTCATATCAAACGCTTTCTATGTTATGTTTCATAGCCTAGAAATTTTTTTTTTCATAAAGTAGACATGTGTAGCTTTCCATAATGGCCAAGAATGCATGATTTCAATTTTTTTGGATTTAGTTATGAATTTCAGAAGTTGTGACAGAAAAACTAAAATTCTGGCAAAAAATAATAGAGTGAATTTGATGCTCCCTTTTGAATTTCACGAGTTGTGGGCCAACTTTGGTGATACAAATGAGTTTTATGTATGTAATTACATATGAAAATGTGATGTATGAGCTCATATGGTTCTCGTGACACCGAATGAAATTTTTATACGCGATGCAATGCGAAATAAGGCATTATTTTAATGTCATTCTTCCATTCCCTTTTGTGCAATTCATCATGTGAGACATAAAAATGAGAAGAAGTAAGTTAGAAATATATGGTGTTACAGGTTGTTTAACATTGTTACACTTATAGGTATAAGATCGATTCCTCTAACTTACTCCACAGCCACCCCTTTAGTTAGACTTCATATATAGATGCACCCCTTGAGGTCCCTGTAGGGTTGTAGATAGAGGCATATCTTCCAACACATTTGTTCATCCACAAAGATCTTATGGACTTACAGGATCTTGTTGGATCAAATGAAAGACGAATAGCTCATCTAGCAACCATATGATCTTTCAAGCATTTGATAGTTAATTCTTAACTATTGTTTAGCATCTTTAAATGTATATCGCGTATCTGTCCTTGTTATTTACTTCTGGATCATTGAGTTCTACCAATGTAATTATGTTTTTTGCCAACTTGGTTGACGACGACATATCCCTCAAAAGTTGTTCAATGTAAGGTCCCTGTATACACTTTAGCTAAGAAGGGCAACATAAAAATATTAGCATTGTGAGCACATTGTATTTATAGCTGCATGGTACACATGGCAATAAGTTGTTGGCCAAGCTGACATGGAGGCATTTCCTTTAGGTTACACCTATAATTACATGTGTTAGTATTGGCAACATACATGATAATGGATCGATCTTGAGAATAGTTCTCAAGATTTTATGGTAAGGTTTTATATACTTATAAGTGTTTTGTTTTCACTTTTTTTTTTATATATTTGTACCTAATATTTATTTGTACTTAATCTATACGCATAATTATTGTTTTTTTTTCATACACTGATGTATTAAATGACTTATACAAGCTTGTCATTATTGACCCTCCAACGCTTACGTATATGGGATTAAAAGAGAGGGTGAGTAGAGACATTAGGGTGATTTTACATGTCCTTAGTGAATATCGAGAGATGATGGTCTCTCAATCTGCTACACGTGCACCTTATCTTTAAAGGCCACTAGAGCTAGAGAATTGGCAAGAAAAACACAATCACGATTTTTTGTCTATTAAGGAGCTATTAATAAGTGCTATAAGTGGTGGTAGTAGTCAAGTAGATGCCTTATCATCTTATTGCACTTTGGCACCAATCTATAAAGATATTAGAGATCCAAATCCTTCTTCCTTTACATTGTATATAGGTTGTGTAGATGTTGGTCTTTTTTTTTTTTTTCATCTAGTGTATTGTTTACACATTTTGGAGATGCTGATCTTTCTTCTTTTACATTGAATGCATCTTTTATAGATTTTGGGATATTGGTTCTTCTTCTTTTACTCCTAGTTTATTATTCACATATTTCGAGATTACTAGTCCTTTTTCGTTCACACTATCATTTCCTTAGTCATACTTTTCCACCATACCATCACAAACCATATAATTTGGTAGTGTGCCCTTAACAACACTTTTCTCAGATTCAGTTGCATTTTGCTTAGAGTATGTTAGTGCATCTTTTAGGCATTGGAGATTATCTTTTCAAGAACAATCCTAAATGGGACTTAAATTCTCAACCAACTTATAATTTTAATATTAATATATTGTTTGAAAAAGAAGAAGAAAAAGAAGAAGAAGAGCAAGTGTAGCATTGACTTAGAAGAAAGCTTCGATGCAAGACAGAAAGACACATTAGTTAATCTGGTAAGCTTATATTAATTTTTTATTTTTATATTTATAATTTTTCATTTGCTTCTATATAAATGTGAAAATTTTTGTTTATTTAAAATTTATTTTTGTACATATTTTTTTAATGTTATAATCATTTACAATATTATAATATTATTATTATTATTTTTTCATTGATATAATGAAAATATAATAAAAGTGTTAAAAAAATACTAGAGAAGGCACATACCACACTGGTCCATGTCCATAGTGTGCATCCTCTTTATAAAAAAAAAAATTAAGAAGAATACATATGAGCCTAGTTCGCATTCCTTTTGTATAAATCACAAATAGGTCTAATCCACAATCCATTAAAGTATTTAAAAAAAAAAGATAATTAATGAGTCACAACATACATTGAACTACAACCCTAAAAAAAAACATTAAATATTTTTATCAATAGTTTTTGTAATTGTATTTTTTAATTAATTATTTTTCCTTTCCAATGGGTCAGCGTTAAAAGGCCCAATTATAACAACAATAGGAATGGCTTTTAGAAATTCCACTTTCTGACATTTTGCTGAGATTTGTTGTATTTAGAAAAGGCAGTAAAAAATTGTTAATATATAAAAGTATTAAAAAAAAGTAACTTTTGACATTATTCACGTTCTTACACTACTAAAATTTGAATTTAAAACTATGACCTTGTAGTTAGTGAATTAATTAGATGGCAAAAGATTAGTTAGTGTGTGTTTAGATTGATGGTGAATAAAATTGATTTTTCAAATCTTGATTTTGTAGAATTGATTTTGTGTAAAAGTGAGTTTACATAAATGTGATTTATGTTTAGAAAGTTTAGGTGAAAAGTGGTTCTGATAAAATTGATTTTGTTTGGATATTATATACCAAAATCACTTTTAAGTGTAAAATTACCAGAAAGGGTAATCATATTACTTTATTTAATTTATTCCTATAACATTACTTTTTTTAAAATAGCATTTAACAAATGATATTGCATAATATATATTTTTATTTTTGTTGATATTAGAATTAAAATATAAATTAAAAATAAATATTTTAGTTACACTATAAATGTGCATAGTATAAAAATAGAGTATTACAATTGATTGAAACTACTAATTATTACGCGCATATAGTACAATTTGATCTCGAATGGTGTCTTGAAGTTGATCCATTTCAAATGCAGAGACAATGTTTAGACTTGGCAATCGATCTTGGCCACTGTGCTCATCAGTTCTCCTTTAAATTGGCTTTCGTCTTCAAGATGGCTGAACTCAATATTTGTTATAGAATTATGTCTAATAAAATTATGTATAGCCATTGTCGCACTAACGATTTGCACTTGTGTTTCAAATTTGAACTTTGTCATGCATCGCAAAATTTTAAACCTATTCTTCCATACCCCATAAGTTCTTTTTATAGTACACCTCAAACTTGAATAGTAATAGTTGAATACCTCATTATCATTTTTAAATCTGGAAGAATGTCTAAAGTCAGGGAGATGATAACGCTCACATTTATAAGGACCAATGTATCCAACTGGGGTTGGATAGCCAGCATCCACTAGATAAAATTTACCTAATAAATAATTAAAGTATTACACATTAATTATTGTAAAAAAACTATAACCATAACAATGAGGCCATGAATATACCTGGAGGAGGATGGATGAAGTTCATGCTCGGAGTCGTGAGAGCATGAGAAAATACACGAGCATCATGGGCAGTGCCTTCCCAACCAGGCAAGGCAAACGTGAAACACATGTCCCAATCACATACAGCCATAACATTTTGTGTTGGGTGCCCTTTTCTACCAATAAATCTTGGTTGTTCACTAGGATTAACCACACATGGTACATGAGTTCCATCAATTGCTCCAATGGCATTCTTGAAAAATGGCCAGTATCATGAGTCATTTCGAATCTTTGATTGGGCTAAACGAAATGCTTGATCTCGTGGTTTAATGTATTTGAAGGCCAATCTCATGCAAGCAAGTAGTACTGTATGCAAATGCCTACTTACAGTCTCCCCTGAGCATTGAAACCTTTCTTATAACATTCTATTACATACTCCATGGCCAACCATGTTTAAAAATATCGCAACCATCTCTTCAATTCCTATACGTGTAATGTGGCTCAACTCACATTCAACTAATTCAATGTAAAATTTGTGAAACACATGTTTTTCCATGTGAAACATCTCATAACAGTGAGTGGGATGCCCTTGCAATATTGTTTAAACCCAAGAATGACCAGTTTATTCACTCATTCTACATGGTTGTTTACATAAATATGTTACTATGTAGCCACCAATTAGTGCAGCCACATGAGCTTATTGCTCACGAGAAAGAACTTGTGTCATTTCAGTTTTCATTTCTCCATCTTATATTTCCTTAAATTCCATTTATACCTAAAAAAGCATTATGGTATGAATATAAACCAATAAAATATAGTTTAAATATAACGGCACATTACAATCACATGTTCATAAAAGAACAGACTGAATACAAAAGCATAATACCATCAGAAACCCATAAACCATAGTTTGAAGATAAAACCATAGTCCAAATACCATCACAAAACACAAAACATCTTAATATAAAGTATAGTAACATCACAAACCCATAAAACATAACCGAAATATAAACTCATAGTGGAGATTTCATGAATGAAAGTGGATTATCTACTACATGTCAAAGCCAAATCAACCTTCGATCCTCATAACCATGAAAGGTGGCAAACATCTCCCGATTTTGTTTATATATCATCATCTGACAGCATTTTGCATACCACACTAGATCACTAACAATCTCATCAATTAAGTTCAACTCAGCCATCACTTCCTTCATTGATGTTCCAGGTGGTTCTGTAGGACCGGAGCGACATGTATTTGTAATGAAACTTATAGCGTCAGCTATTTTTGATGCTACAGGGACTTTGGCTTTACTTGTCCGTTCACCAAAGTCAGCTCTCTTTCTCTTCCCACCACTTATCTGGCCACTAGTTCCCTGGGATGGGTATACATTGATATTTGCAACTTCTTCAGTTGCCCCAACACTGTCATCTTCACTATCTCCAGATCCTTCCTCTGTATCTAGCCCAATATTGTCTAGGTTTAGGCGGTACCCGTCCTCACTTTCAAGCAAACCATTAGAGAATGTCATTGACGACGGTGCCCATGTAAATTGTCCAGTTACAACTACATCTTTAAAAAGTATAGTTAACTCTTGGGCAAATAGAAGTCCCTTATACCTAAATTTCCCATATTGTGGATTTTCCTGCATGTATAAGACAATTCATCACTTTTATTAATAATCAAACAAAAATATTACAATTAATGCACAAGTACAGGTTGATGCATAACCTACCAATTCCTTCTTCTCCCACCACTCATTAGGTGCATCAACAGTCATCTTTGTACTATCCCACCCTAGGCCTGTTTCTTTGGCGAACAATTTATGCCACACTAACCATTCTTTTTTTAAGCTATCCCATTTGTTTTTCAGCTGAGTTCTATCATAATTTCGTCCAGTCAATCCATTGAATTGCTCAATGGCAGCCTTCCACCC
Organism: Erythrophleum fordii; assembly: GCA_032878935.1. NCBI lineage: Eukaryota > Viridiplantae > Streptophyta > Magnoliopsida > Fabales > Fabaceae > Erythrophleum > Erythrophleum fordii. The sequence continues at coordinate 651,273 of JAVQMF010000035.1, forward strand.
TTTCTTCGTTAGAGTTGTTCCATTGCGTTCTCCCTTTTGGACTTGGTCTAAGCATGCTTTAACAAAATGCTCATTTGTTCTTGGATCCCATACAACTTTTTTCTGAGAACTCATTTTTCTATGTAGCCAAAAAAATTATAAAGGACTAAGGCTAGCATGCACAAATTTCAACAGGTCCACATATAGTAATAAGTAGCAAAATCATTAATATTGTTAATAAAATTAAGATTGTCAAACCTTATTTAATTTTAAGAGAACAAATCGAATAAAACTAAAATTTTGATTCTCTTCTTTTAACATCATTTGAGCACAAATTAGAACTATATTTGTAAATTCTTTTCTCAAATAGATCAAGATAATCAATAAGATGAAGTGCTCCATAAGCAAACCATGTATTGATACTTAAGCCAAATCTATAGATCCAAGCTGATTAGTAAGTCATAAACATTTTATACATGCCTTCTCTTTCAATTCAGCAGATATCCTTAGTGCCTCTCGCTGTCTAATTTGTTTAGTTTTTAGACGCACAACACAGCTTGTACAACAACCTACCCAAGCCACCTAAAAGAAAAATTCAAATAAGCAATCAGTATTAGGAAGTTAGCATCAAAATCTTGAAAAATATTCAAAGGCTCGGACAAAATAGTACTGCACAACCTCAAATAATGATAGAAGGCTGAATAGGGTTGGCCAAAAGACCTGAACCAAGCACCCATGCGTTTCCAACTTTTGACAATTTTGGCCAAAAGAAAAACATAAAAAGAAAATATACGAAAAGGAAAGGTTTCTATAAATTGGAGAAGGGTTCATCAATGCACTCGTGTTGCCCTTCAATGCGACAGTTTTGTCAATCACTTTGTACCCCAGATAGAAATTATTTTGAATAGATCAGACAAATTAATAATAATTATATTTTTTAAGTGTATGTATAAAAGTGAGATCTTTAAAATAAATAAATGCCACGTGCATATGTTATTTTTTTCAAACTTATATTAAGAATATATAAATATACTCTTAATTTAAAAAATAATAAATATTAAGAATATATTTATATTATATATTATTATTTGTATGTTTTTATATATGATAATTTGTTCTAATGGTTAAATTGAATCATTTGCAAGGTGTAACAGGTAAAATTTTTTTTTGAAATACTTCAATTATTTAACATTGAATTGTAAAAAAAAAAAAATTTATGTGACAAAACAAGTTATTGTATGCAAATAAGTTTTAAAAATTAAATTATAACTTAAAATATAATTTATTAATCAAATTTTTTTTAAATTTATTATTACTAATAATGTTTAATCATTTTAATAATTAAATAGTATATAATACATATTATAAATATAAATTATTATATTAATTTTATATAATATAAAATACATATTCTATATATAAAAATATTATATATATATATAAATTAAAAAAAAAACCTCCTTCTCCAAGGCTGCCCACCCCCTCCTTTTTTTCACCTGTGCTCCCACAAAACCAAAATCCCCCTATTTCCCAAAACAAAAAATTATAATGGAAGGAACGCACACTGACATAATCCGCATTCTTTTTTAAATTTTCGTAAATTACAAACACAAACTATATCAGTTCGTGTCATTTTAAAAAATTAAAAAAATAAACATTTGTGAAAAATATTTTAACAATAAAGTATTTATAAAACTAAATGAGTTCGTTGCACGGATTTTTGTGCAACTAAAGAAAAGAAAAAAAGAAAGTAAAATTGCAAATACAAAATCCGAAGCAAATCGCACTATTTACAATTTCGGATGGATACAACTAACTACAAAGATTTTAAATATATACAACTAACAGAGGAAGCGAAGACTGTGCTAAGGAGCGATAACAAGCAAAGCTATAGGGTTCCAAGGCTGAATAGAAGATTTGAGTTTTGAGGGAGATCTGTGGAAGCAGAGAGAGAAAAATAAAAGAAGGAGGAGAGGAAGACAGGTCTGAAACAGAGAGAGAGAGAACGAGAGCGACAGACCTGATGAAATGAAGCCAATCTGGGAGCTTGAGAATCAAAGTTGTTCTCTGCTAGTCAACCGAAGAGTTGGAACTCACTGCTAGGATCTCGCATTAATAACGTCGGGCCTGAACAGCAAAACAGACCCGAAGCTGAATTCCAGTACTCTCTTCAACTCACCGAAGCAGCGAAAGAAGATAGAAGATTGCTGAAACAAAGTGAATAGAGAACATGCAACAAGGACAGGTGCGTTCGCTGTATCCTCGGACTAGTTTGGGTATAAAGGACAATTGGCTGTTGGAGTAATTAACGTGGCTTTAATGCAATGCAAATGCGTTGGCAAAAAGCAAATGCAAAATGCTTAAGAAAACGTGGTTTTCATACTCCCCCGAATAATGGTGCGGCAGGTCGGACGTGTATCCAAACATAATCCAAATGGGCTTTTCCTCTGCAAACCTTAGTTTGGGCTGAAATACGGGTAACTCAACGTGTTTTCAAACGCACACTATAACAACAATAGGAAGGGCTTTTAGAAAGTCCACTTTCTAACATTTTGCTAAGATTTGTTGTATTTAGAAAAGGCAGTAAAAAATTGTTAATATATAAAAGTATTAAAAAAAGTAACTTTTGACACTATTCACGTTCCTACGCTACTAAAATTTGAATTTAAAACTATCACCTTGTAGTTAGTGAATTAATTAGATGGCAAAAGATTAATGTTAAACGCTGAAATTAATGTCAAGTGTTTTGTCAGTCCATTAGCAAATTTATTGATATTTTATATAAGAACTATATATATATATATATATTAAACGCAACAACATTAAAAAAAAAAAGAATATAGTAAAAAATTTCTTCTACAAGTAGCCATTAATTCTGTAAGCAGCATACTCATCCTAACTCAACAAAAATAAAAAAAGTTGATTGATTTTCTTTTTAAAAATTCATCCATTCCGTCAAGCTTTTTTATAAAGTTTTAGAGTTTGTTTGATACATAAAAAGTTAAATATAAAAATATAAATATAAATAAAAAATAATTTTATAAATAAAAAATATTTATAATATTTATATTTTTAATAATTAAATAATAATTTATAAATAATATTAAATAATAATTATAAAAATAAAATTAAAGTTTTTTTTTCTTTCATTCTCTACTGGGCTACCAAATGGGTTGTTTTATATATATATATATATATATATATATATATAAGCGTAATATTTTTACTTGACACAAATTTAGACACGTAGCTCAAAAAGCCAACAGTTCAGGAACAAATGGAGTCGGAAGAATGGTGAAATGGAGTCTAAAGAGCGATTTCGTCGAGTTGATAAAAGTTAAGAACAGTGAAAGGATTGGGATTCTACTTTTTTTATACAAAGAAATATATAAAATGATTGATTGATTGATATATTGAATATCGGTTCATTGATATTGATCTCTATTGATATATTGGAGATTGATTCATTTGATGAAAGGGAACAGTTGTGGGGAAAGTAACTGGAGAGAGAAACGTGCACGGTTTATCCGCTCTTGTTTTGCAGAAATATTTAGATTATTCAAATTTAATTTGATTGATTTAGATTTTTTTAAAATTATTTTAATTTTAAATAAAATAGTATACAAAATAAATACTATTTTATAACTCTGAATTAAAAATAATAATGTTTGATATTAAAAAAATTAAAAAGAATGTAAATAAAATAATGTTTACCAGCGGTGTTTCTCTCGGATGCAGTTTCTCTTCTCTTGCAAAATAGAGAGATCCATCATAATGAAGTAATATGATCACACAAAGCAGTGTGAATTGACCAAAATTTTCTCTTTACAATTCTAGGATTGACAGTGACTTTCAATTAAATAATTTCACAAAATTAGAGTTAAAAAAAAAAAAAAAACTAAGTAGCAATCCTTTTATGTAGTTTTACTGACCCTCTCAGCTTCAATAAAACTCAATAACATATACTTTATAATAATTTGTAATCAAACTTATATTATAACGTGTATTTCAACTCAATAATCATATAATTATTTAATATATTGGGCTTATAACATATCTCAATGGATAATTAATTAACATGTTATTTTAAAGATAAAATAAATTAATTCATACAAATAATAATGAATTTGGTAATAAAAGGAAATTAGAATAAATCAAATCTACGTGTTCTTTTGCCCTGATTATGAGATAGACACTTAACGCCACTTCTTCACTACTTTTGAAATGCAAAAATTTTGTCATAATAAACTCGTTTGATTAGCAAAACAAACAATCCAGGGGAAAAAGGGATATAATATACTAGCAATTGTTCAATAATATTTTACCTCTCAATCTAATAAATATATACCACAGTGTACGCTTTATTAAATCTAAAATTCCATAATCATTCATGTGCTGTGTCCTCTGTGCAGTCAGCCAAATAATCTAAGAAGACTTAAAAAATCTATTGGGCTTTGGTGTATGCTGAACAAAGACCTAAATTATGAGCGAATTTATCTAAAACTGTAAGAGGTGAAGAGAGGCATTGTTGGATTACTGATTCCAGACCGACACAACTAGCCAACAAGCTAAGCATACTTCAATGCCACAACCACTTGGTAGCAAATTTTGGGGACCATGTGGCCTACGCTGGTCTCCCTTCGCCGTTGAGTACTTGGGTGGTGTTTAATGATATTCTAGCTCTAATGTTTCCCTGAAACCTGAGTTCGCCAAATTAGTTAAAGGCTTCACTGGAAAATAATGTCTTCAAAATTGACAAAAATCAAGCCCTCGGTTCCAGTGTTTGGAGAGGATCAGTTGAAGTTTTTTTTTTAAATTATAAATTTAAAGATAAAAAATATAATTGATACTGAGAGATTAAACATTATAATTATAAATAAAAATTACACTTAAAAAATTATAACTATACAGCATAATTATAATTTGTTAAGTATAATTTTTAATTGTTTAATTATATTTTTTACTTTTAGACTTATAATTTAAAAATTAAATTAAAAAAAGGTCTTTAAAAAGCTGTACGGAGATTCAAATCCCTCCACTCATGTTCTGAATGGCAGGGCCCTGAGTAGATGCATAATTAATATTTTGTATATGGGCATTTATTTATTGCTCTACTAATGAATTTACTTGTGTACTGAGGTAGGGTAAGAGAGGAATATGGAAAAATCACTCCCATTTTGGTTCCGTTGCTGAGGCAAGATAATCATGCCCATTTTGGTTACGGGTGAGAATGAAAAAGGAAAAATAAAAATTTTAAGTAATATTTATTATATTTTTTGCAATTCATATTTAATAATATTTATTTTCTATGATTTTTTAAAATTAGGGATATAGGAATCATTTTTTATTTACTAAATCACGTTTTTTTTTGTTTTTATTTTAATTTTTAACCTTTTTATATATTAAATGAACAATTTATTAGATGATGCCATGAACACCATATTAGTTAAGGCTCCCATATTTCCTGCTTGTCAAGGATTCTTTTGCTTCTTGTATTTTTGATCAAGTGGTGGCATTCACACTTGGTCATCTTAGAATTTACCTGATACAATAGACGTTTACAGAAAATTAGAGGAAGTAACACATCAAAATACCCTCAAACGATTAAAATAATTATTTTTTAAAAATTTACCAAATCTTAAATTATTTAATAAAAACATAAATAATTATTACCAAAATAATTTTTAATTAACTTACAACTAAATCCAACTATTGCTGTGTAACGAATTGTTCCTTGGTATATTGGTTCTCTTTCTCTTCTTCTACAAGTTGTCGTTAACTCGCGCCTGTAGGTCCGTTAGCCCAATAGTCTTAATTTAATAAAGATAAAAAATTGTGTTGTTTTAATCTTAAATCTTAAATTATTATTTCAATAAAAATTATGAATAGGTGAATATTTGTTCTTTGAATAAAATATTTCAACCTCCCATTTTCAAAATCTTATAACGGGTTCTCTCTGTTTCTAAAACTTATATAAGCTTCTCTTATATTTTAAAATAAGTTACACATAACTCCTGTATTAAAAATTTTAACATAATTACTGAAATTCAATGATTAACTTATTGTTATCTATTTAAAAATTTCAAAACATTCCTAAATGAGTTCACCTATGTCTGTAAAACCTACAATAATAACTTCACTTAATTCTTTTTGAAAAATACACTCCCAACTCCAATTTAAAAAATAATAATCAAATTCATTATATTAACATTCTATAGGCATAATTTTATTTGCTTTATATAAAAAATACATTTTGTGTGAATGAAATTGTGAATATGGCATGTATCTTACCGTCCTCATTCCTGTAAAATATATTGTAGAACTATTTTTTTTGGGGCCAGAAATTGTAGTACTAATTCTTTGGGATACATCAAGTCTTGAAAAAAAAAAAGAAAAAAAAAAAGGCACAAAGACCTAACTAGTATTCTGTCACTATTCATAGAGAAAAGATTTAATGAAATACCATTTTGATTCAGATGGTGCACATTTAGCATATATGTGGCATAGTAATGTTTAGGCAACTGGACACATTTTTTGTATTGCAGTTGTTGCAATTAAAAAAATACGTATTTAAAAATGAAAAAAATGCATTTGGATTTAATAACAACAAAAAAAGGCACTCTCCAAGCTAAATAAATTTCAAATTTAATTTTTAATTTTGTGATAGTATGCTAATGCAAATAAAATTATTATATTGATATAACATTAATATAATAAAATTTATTATTATTTGCTAATTGGAGTTATGTGCATGCATATTTTCTTGTTTCTTTATTAAAGAGAAGCTATTATAGGTCTTAAAATCATAAGTGAACTCATTTAGGAATATTTTTAGGATTTTAAATAGATAACAACAAATTAACTATTCACTTTCGCAATTATATGTTGAAATTTGTAATGAGTACAAGCTCAAAGGGAGAGCTCATTTTAAAAGACTAACCTATTAAAAATAAGAGCATTTTGAGTTTATAAAGCCTATTTCACTTGTGAGGTTCTTCGACGTAGGACTCATGACAATGCATGCTCGTTCGAGAGCCAACGTTCTTGGCAGCTTCACTCCACAGCACTTCACTCAGTGGCACTTCATTTAGTCCTCCGTTGGTCAAAACTTTCTACCGGTCAGAACCCTCTGTAGGTAACCCTCTTTGTGAAGATCGGATTTTCAATGAAAGTACCAATATAATGAGTACAAATTTAAAGGGAGAGCCTATAAGCATAAATCCAAAGAGAAAATCCATTCTAAAAGACTAGCCTATTAAAAAGAAGAATTCCTTGAGCTTATAAGTTTTACTTCACTTGTGAAACTCCTCTACGTGAAACTCATAACAGAATTTTTTAAATAAAAGTTATGTATAACTTGTTTCAAAATATAGGAGAAGTTTATTTAAGTCTAATATATATATAAGTTGGAGAAGAATTATTGATTTTTACTGTTACTGTAATATTTTTCTTTTCTTTGTGAAACCCACAAAACTTTTTTTAATTGCTCGTGCATGTTTGCATGGATAACTTTCTAGTTTTAGAAATAAAGAGGATGCAGAGATAAAATTGAAAAAATAGAAGGGATTGCAGTGTTGGGTAAATTCCATCTTAATTAGCCACATGTTATTTTGCTGTGTTATAAGACACCAATTCAACAAACTACAATGGTAAAATTAAGATATCTATTAGGCGACATTTTTTTGGACATAGTAATTAATTAAGAATAACAATAAGTTCTATCACAAGTGTTTTTGTTCTCGGTGTTACTACTATCGTGTTTTTTCCTTTGTTGTTATGGTTAATTGCATGTTCATCGCTTATTCATTGTCAGTTCTGTTTAGACCTAATTCATGTCTTAGTCTTTTTTTTTTTTTTAATTTTCTCTTTATTTTTAATCTAATTTATAAGGTTTGGATTTTCAAACTCGATGAGTTGTATTGCTTGTCAATGTTTGGTATGTTAAGATTATTTGTACCATTAGGTGATTGAAAAATAATCTTTTATATATATATAGAGAGAGAGAGAGAGAGAGAGAGAGAGAGAGAGAGAGAGCCTGGCATTTCTTTTTATTATGAATGAATGAATCTATTTTATCTTCATATACAAAAATACAGTGGGGTAAATTGGTATTTAAGAAGTATTTAACTGAAGTCACTATTAGTACGTACAGGTTAATGTTATGTGTTGGAGTGATAGGAGAGACAGGAAGGAAAAAAAAAACGGAGAGAATAAATAAGCTCTCACTTATTTTTATCTGATTAAATATATTTATTATAAATAAATTATATTAATATAAATAAATATATATTTTATTTATTTTAATTTTTATTATTTATTTATTATTAAATTATAAAGAAACTACTTTTAGCTTGCACAAAATCCTGTGCAAACTTTTTCAAGTTTTGAGAAAAATGATATTGTAAGAAAAAAAAATTAATGACATGCAATCTAAATTATAAAATTACATTTTTTATGATTTATAAATAGTATTGCTTGAAGTGGAAATATCATATATATTGACTTTTATGGGCATTTTGACTGATATATATAAAAACAAAAAACAAAAGACATATATGTATAACCCTAAAAATTATTTTCGGATATATATAATCGATTTATTTTTAAAAATTAAATATTTTTTTTAAAAAAATTGGAATGCGGAATCGCTGATTTCGCATTCCAAAAATTAAAATTTTTTTTTTAATTTTAGAGGGGCGCGTCCTTAAAAAATTAAATTTTTTTTTTTAATTGGGGGTCTATTGACCCCCGTCGAATCACTGACCCTTCAATCGACCTAGCGGATCAGTTTGACTGACCCACAGGTAGATTTGACCCGTGGGTCAATTTTTTTTAAAAAAATATATTTTAAAAATTAATATTTTAATTAATTTACATAAAATTTATAAAAATAATGAAAAGTAAAAAGTTTGAAATAAATAAATTTATTATAATAAATATTTTTAATTTATGTATTATTTAAATTTATATTAATTTTTTTATATTAAAAAATGTAATATCTTTAAATCTCTTTATAATTTTATTAATTGTATAAGTGATAAAAACTTATATTTTGAGAAAATTTAATTAATTTTATTGAAATTTGTAAAAGGTGAAATTTAAATAATAAAAAAGTAAACAAAAATTTAAATAAATTAGTAACAGTATTTTTAAAATTACATTTGTATGGGATTTTTTTAATTGGAGAAAAAATATTAATCTATATATTGAAAAATATAATGACTTAATTTGTATATATAATTTGTTTAATTGTATAATTATAAGAAATTTATGTGTTGAAGAATAGTAATTAATTTTATTTAGATTTTGAAAAAGTAAAATATAAATAATAATTTTTTAACAATTTAGATAAGAATTCTTAAACATATAGTAAAGGAAAAGTATTTGAAAAATCATAATACAATTTATTTACAGTTGAAATGTTCATAAAATTTTTTTGCTTACAAAAAAAATTCTCTTATCTATAATTTGAAAAACATAACGTCTTAATTTGTGTATATTGTTTTGAGAAATATTAATTACTTTTGTTTAAATTGTAAGAAAAAAAAATTAATAAACAAGTTAGTAAAAGTATTTCTAAAATTACATTTGAATGGATTTTTTTAAATTGGGGAAAAATATTAATTTATGTATTGAAAAATATAATGACCTAATTTATATATATAATTTGTTTAATTTTATAAGTATAAGAAATTTATGTTTTGAAAAATAGGAATTAATTTTTTTTTAAAATTTGAGAAATTAAAATATTAATAATAAGTTTAAAAAAATTCAGATTATATTTTTAAAAAATTTAATTAATTTCATTGAAATTTGTAAAAGGTGAAATTTAAATAATCGTTAAAATAAATAAACAAGAATTTAAATAAATTAGTAAAAGTATTTCTAAAATTTTATTTGAAGGGATTTTTTTTAATTGGAAAAAATATTAATTTATATATTGAGAAATATAATGACCTAATTTGTATATATAATTTGTTTAATTTGATAAATATAAGACATTTATATTTTGAAGAATAGGAATTAATTTTGTTTAAATTTTAAAATTGTAATTTTAAAATATTTATATTCTGAGAAATATTAATCAAATATATTTAAATCTATTTAAAGAAGAGAATAAAGTTTTCTTAAAATATATTTAAATCTATCATTAAATAATACAAATGAACATTAAACTTGAAAAACAACAATAATAGTTATCAACCGTAATGATTGCCTGTCCCACACCGAGACCTTCCCCTCATTCGTTGTGGGCGGTGTTGTTGTGGCTGTTTTTCCTCTTCTTTCTCTTTGTCCTCCTCGGTGTCATTGACAAGTCCTTCTTCATTTTCTTCTTCAGACGATTCATTCTCCACTTAATGGCGAATTTGTTGGGAACTGAAATTCCATTGAGGAGATTGAACAGGCGGAATTGGTTGATTTGGAGTGAGAAAGCCTTGTTGAGGTTGGTAGGATGCCTACCATGAGAACGAAGTATTGCAATATTCTACACTAAATGTAGCTGGATCCGTAAATAATGATGTAAATGAAACGCCAGCAGATTGCATTGACTGTAATAGTGGTGTGAAGAAAGATGACTCAATATAAGTGGAGGCAAGCAATAAAGGGGTATAGTAAGGTGCATAGGAAGATGGGCCTGGAATGTCAACGTCTACAAATAGTGGAAAGGAAGAAGAACCAACATCTCCACCGACAATTTGTGGTAAAACAGAAGAAGGACCAACGTCCCCATCAGACATAGGGGCTGTCATGTAAGATGATGATAGCATGTTCGTATGCAATCCCTTAAAGTCTCAACCAGACATTGGTTCCCTAGATGAGAGAAACCCATGGCCTCTTTTTCCTGGTCTCACCTTTGGCTCTGGAGGTTTGGATAGATCAGGTGCTGACAGAGCTGGTTGAGAAACAAATATATCTCGATGTTCTCCTAAAGCATGCAACATGTTTCGAATATCACTGCTTGCTTTTTACCTAAAATCTCCATAACTAAACGTCGGGGGGTCAGTGATAGTAAGTCTGTATAAGTCTTTCAACACATCAGTCTGTTAAAGAGAAAATCAATTATTAAAAATTATATGTATATATATTTATTTAAGGATATGTATTATTACCAACGCATATAGTCTGATGCGCGATCTAGTGGTGTATCAGTAAGGTCATTTTGTGCCACTACCAAGGGCCACGAATTCCATGCTGTAATGAAAATTACATGCTCTTCGCGCCAATTTTTATGAATCTTTCCTTTTAATTAGAGAGTATGTAGTGATCCTATATTAAATGATTTTTCTGAAATATATTGCACCCTACTGAATTGACGGAGAACGCGATCAGCGTGATGTCACTCAACTATCCAAAAGCAAAGTATAGGCACAGATGCATGCCATACATTAGACATCACTAAGCAATACTCCGGAATCAATTGGACAACCTCGGGTAAGTCATATGGAAGTCAAATGACCTACACAACAGAAGATAGTTACTCTGTGATATAATTGTAAAATGAAAAATAAGTAAGTACCTTAATACAAACCTCATCGTCTTTCATTTGATTTAACAATATTTTACACTGCCGCAAGGCATCTGCTGTCAGCAGAGGATATTGTGGAACATCTTGCCACCTGTGAGGAAAGGGAGAACGCACATTAGCTTATCAATCATTGAACAACAACACATTTGTTAATAGTAATTTTGCCTATACCTGAAACCCAATGGGGATTGAGTAGGATAAATAGCCATCCGAGGATCGGGTTGCGAGAGTCTTTGTGGAGCAAGACGAGAAAATCGGTCCCATGCCCATAAATGAAGTAGAGTCAGACAACTACCTATGTTAACCTCGTCATAGTAGGTGGCATTACACATTTTTCTATATAAATAGGCCAACACTGCTGATCCCCAACTGTACTCACCAGCTTCTACAAAATCAGCAAGTAGCGGAAGATACATTAACATAACTTTATGTCCAGTCTTATCTGGCATTAAGTACCCTCCAATCAAACTCAAGATATATGCTCGTGCAAACTAGCGAATAGTATCATCATCTACGTCATCCAGTAAGTGGTTGAATGTTTAAGTTAACCAGGGAATACTCAACCTTTGTCTATCCAAAGTCTCAAGAGATGGTATCACACCAAGCAACCCATTACAAACAATTGACCAATTAAAGTTTGTCCAGCCACATACTGCATTTCCCGTGCAAGGTAAACTCAATTGGATAGCGACGTCTTGCAGTGTGATTGTGCACTCTCCTCTAGTGAGGTGAAATGTTTGCGTCTCTGGGCGCTACCGCTCAATCAAGGTTAACACAAGGGTGGCATTGAAGTCAAAATGACTGAGTCGTGAAACACCATAAAAACCAACCTGTACGAGATATGGACCAATGGCCGGAGGGGGATTGAATATATTATCTTGTTGTGCTATTCGTCTTATGCGTAGAATTCTATCATCCTGCGTAATTATATTAGAGAAACTGTTATAAATTTAGTTAACTTAACAATGAACAATAAAGTAAATTTGTTATTCACTCGTCCTTGCCACACAACTTGGGACACGTGGCGAGACTGTAAATATAGTAAAGTCTCATCCTCTGGTCCAGGATGAACAACACTCTGGTGAGGGTCCATAATAGAAACTAAGAACTCAAATATCTGTTAATAGTAATACTAATATGTCAAACTGGTGAATAACAAATTATAAACCAATAATATAACTTTAGTACGTCAAAATAATGAATAACAATTCATATGTAAGAAAAATATAATGAAATAGGTACTTCCAAACTAATCATTAATAATTCATATGCAATTCATCTACAAATGATCATTGACAATAAATATTTAATTCGCTTCAATAATTATAACTATCCTCGTGGTTGACGAGCCGGGCACGTGGCACGATTGTGTCCGACCTGTCTACATAAACCACATCTCTGATTATCCTTGGAGTTTTCTTACCAATCCATCTCATTACATATTCGCGAGGATTTCGGCTGACCTTTATCTCAAATCATAGAAGGATCAGGGACCAATCGAGGCCCACTTGTGTAAGACCAATAAACGTCTCTTCCCATTGGACGAAATTCTATCTTGTAAGCATTTAGAATTGTCTCCAACCGAAAAATAACATGCACAAATTGTAGAGGATCAAGACAAACCTTGGCACATTGATAAACATGATTTTTATACACTTTATTCCTCCTAACTTAACTTTTTTAATAATTAAATGTGGCTTAATGAAAGCAATTGAATGGAATTTGATTTTAATTGGCTATTTTTACATTTAAGGAATTAAGTTGCAAACTATTGTTTTTTAATGCATGAATTTCTTTTAAATAATTTTGTGGATAATTCCATTTGATTTTTTACCATTCTTTTGTGCAGAAGTTTAATATGAATTTGGAGCTTGAATGAGCATTTGTTTTGAAGAGCAAAGAAGAAGAGATGAAGGCATGTATGTGTGGGAGAAAGAAGCAAGGGATATGCATGGGAGGAGATCACGTGGAAAAGAGGCTGGGTTGAAGAACAGACATTAACATGGCCAGTAGCTGAGCAGAGCATGAGCAGAAGAGTTAAATGAGCCACGTGGAAATGTGAGCAAAACAGAGGAAAGCAACATGGACTGGGTTTAAAAGAATGAAGTAAAGAGAAGTCCAGGACCACGTCAAGCAGATGAAGCAAACTTGAGCTCGAGTTCTATGTGAATGAGAACAAAACAGAAGCAGCTCATGAAGAAACAGATATGAAGTCCTGCAAATGAAGCTAATCACGTGGAAGCACTCTCGGGTTGGTTTGTAAGTCTGAACAAAGGAAGAAAACTCGTGGAAAAGCTGTTGGAACAGTGGAAAGGAGCTTTCGAGCAAGCAAATAGTAGCTGTCATGCAAGTGCACCAGTAGAAACAGAGAAGAAAACCAGAAGCAACTCGTGGTCTGCGAAGATAAGTAAAGAAGCAACGTGGATGCGTGAATATGAATGAAGAAGTAAGGAGCAGAAACAAAAGATGCATGAGTTGAAGAAGTAGCTGGAACAAGAAGCGTTTGAGCTTGAACAGAAGGTGAAGCCACGCTCTGGAACGAAGAAAAGAACACGAAGCAACGAGTTGAAGTCTGTATGAGCTGAACGCGAGAAACTCCAGCTGCAGAAGAAGCAATCACGTGGAATAGGAGCTAACATGATAAAACGACGTCAGAAAGAATAAGAAACTGCAGCAGAATATTATAAAATAAAAGCAATGGGCCCACCTTACATGCACATGCAAGCTTCAGCCGATTGAAATTAGAGAGGGGAGCACGTGAAGTCATTAAGGGATTCACGTGAGAAGGGGATCACGCCATTCATTCACTCATTCCGTCAAATCCCATCGTCTCACATCATACCCTTCACTCCACACACTCCATTCACCACACGACTCCAAAACCCTAGCCGTCATTCTTCTATTCACTCATCCCTACGCCTTATTAATACACATACTCTCGCCTCCTTCACCTCCATTCACTCCACGCCTCCACTCACACAACCATCTACCATTCCATTCTCCACTTTTCATCCATCGAATGAGGCTTTAATTCATCCATCTTGAGGCTAGCAAGGGAGGAAGCTCTTGAGTAGAAGCTTGAATCCATGGATGAACAACAAATTATGGCTAAGATTTTCTTTAATTTTCCTACACTTTTTCTTATTCTGTACAATCTCGGTTGAGTTGTATTTGATTTGGAATTTGTGTAATTAATTAGTGGCTGGTTAGACACTGATTAGGAAACCTTTTTTGTTGATTAATTGGTTGGATTTGAATTTGATTTTTCATTATTCTCTCTAATCTCCCATGTATACCACGAATGTGTTCGATGAATTGCATAAGTGAGGTTATGTGTTTAAATGTCTATTTGAGAATTCCTTAATGTTTAGTTGGTTAATTAAACATTTTTGGATAATGAATCAGAAGATAATTAATTAGTTAATCAATCAAGTTGGATGTTCATTGATCTTAAGGACAAGAGTTAACGGTTTAATGCGGAATTGAGGTCTCAATTCAATATTAGATTATTAATCTCTTGAATCTTGAATGGTTATTCAAGATCACTTGTAATGAACTTAATTAGGAATTCTTAGGCCAGAATTAATCACAATTAGAATAGGATAAGGATAGTGGATACCAAGAGATGATTCCTAAGCTAGTCGCAAGCCCATCATTCACCATAATTCATCCAAATAGGTAGTGTTTAGGAATTTTAATTCAATTCAGTTTAGGATAGTTTAATTCATTAAAAAAAAAACCCCATATTAGATAGTTCTAGGATCTTTTAACACTTAGAAACTTAATTGAACATTGAATTCCAATTCCAAGGGAGATGACCTAGGTTGTGCCACTAGCTATATATTTAGATCAACCTAGTTTTATTTTGAGGGTTGCACGACAAGCCCGTCACACATGTAGCAAAGACATGTTGACAAGGATACTTTTGGAGTTGAAACTCGCCACAGTCATATGTTCTGTTTGTCAGGCTAACCTTGCAAGTTCGCCCATATTGTTTATTGGAGGGATCGTAGGGTTCTTTGATCTCGAATTCTGAAGCCCTTCTATCAAATGCACAGACCGATAAAGCAGATGCTCTTGCAATTCTAACTGAAATCTTTTTGTGGATATCCTCAGAGAATAAGCTGCCTGCTTGCATTTGAGCAAATGTGGTTTGCGCCCGCTCAACCTAATATTTATTCAACTGATACATTGTTGCCTTAACCAAGCCAATAATGGGCAGGACTCTAACACATTTGAAGGCACTATTGATACACTCAGCTAAATTTGTTGTCATATGCCCCCAACAATGCCCATCCACATCATATGCACGTGACCACTTACTTTTCGGTATATCCTCTATCCAATTTATCGCTTCTGAATGCAACTGTCGAATCTGAGCCAATTGTTCATCAACTAAATGACGCTCATTCAGGTAGCCAATGTTCACAAACTTTTTTTTCAACCATTTAATCCTAAACGTCGTATTCAAATTACTCGCAATATGACGCAAACAAAACATGTGATGTGCATGGGGTGGTTGTCACCCATTTTCTGGGTTTGCGATTGCTGCTAATATTCCAGAATGACGATTAGATATCAAACACAGTCCTATCTTGTTCGGTACTACTCGTCGCCTAAGGTTACTAAGAAACCACCCCTATGCCTTAAACAATTAACCTTCAACAATGACAAAAGTAAGGGGGACAACTTTTCTAGCATCATCTTGTGAGCTGGCAATTAGCAACGTCCCCTTATATTTCCCATATAGAAATATGCCATCTATTTGGATAATTAGTTTCAAGTGATCAAAGGCATTAATGTAAGGTTTAAATGTCCAAAATACCCTATGAAACATAATTGTTGTCTCTGTATTTGATGTTGTCTGCGGGCATTCCTTAGTCACAAATTCAAAATATGAGTCTGGATTGAAGTATTGGACAGCAGATAACCATCTCGGGAGAACTGCATACGATCGCTCCCAATTCTCAAAAGCAAGTGCAATAGCTCATTGCTTACCCCACCATGCCTTTTTGTAAGACGCCGTATATCCAAAGGTGCTATGAATCCCTCAATGACATCACGGACTGAAACAGAAGGATTTTCTGTGACCATCGATACAATATTTGATGTTATTATATCAGAGTCTAATTTCGGATGATCTTGTGATAGCATGGAAGAGACACAAGTGTGTGGGCCTGCATATTTTTTTATCCGCCAATCATTTTCTCCCTCAGATTGACATGCCCTTATCCACCAATTACATCTAACACCATACTCTGGACAACGATACTCCACGTACTTTATTGATGATTGATGCACCTTGAATGTGTGGTGTTTGCGGACTGAATAAAGCTTTGCAGCACGACTCAGTGACTGCTTATTAGAAAATCGCATGCCAATATACATCTCTTGGTCATCATTTAGATCGATGACTCCCTCCATGTCAAGTATCTCAAATTCACTCACATTGTCATTGTTGATGTGTGACAAAAAAGTAAATGCCTGCTCAGAATGCAGATTCAATGGAGTTACAGGATTCCCTTGAATATCAGTCGCAGTAATATCATCCTCTCCATATTCATTGGCATCTGGCGGAGCATCATATTCATCCTCCGCCTCCAATTCATTCATTATATCTTCGGTTGCATTTGGAAGATTGGAAGGATTGTTATAACACATCTCACCCCTCGATAAATTTGGTTGAGATATATCATTTATGAATGGTATTGGTTGAGTATTAGAAAGTTGGGTTTCAAATGGATGAACATTTCCAAGATAAGAGCTAAATAAGGAAACTAATTCATCCAGTCTATTAAGCTCACTTGTACTTGGATTTGTCAACGTTTCAATCATATCAGTCTTTTCAACACTTTGGCCCACATCATTAGTTGAGATGTGTGCATATAATTCAGGTGGCCCCAGTTGAGATGAAAAGTGTCGGTTCGCTTCCCACATGATTTGGATATTTGAATCGTCTTCTAATGTGTACGGCAAGTATCAAGTTGGATTAAGTGATCGCGGGTATCGGTACACCAACTCAGATACATATTGTTTTGACTGAAGTCATAATTTTTCTCCAACCACAGCCTTCAACTGCGCGAGATTAATGTCAGGGTCAACTCTTAATAATTTCGGCGTATCACAAACAAATATTGTTCCTTCGTTGGTGTCAAAAGTCCTTCCATTTGCATGAATGCATATGATTTCCTTCCTTCTACTCATTGTCAATCTTTACTCGGTGCCTTTGTGTAAATAATAATTAAACACAATATATTAAAATGATCAAGGTGAAAAGATACCGAAGATATTTCAAACAAACAAAAGTTTTCATGTAGAATAGAAGCACCTGAGAATCTGTACAAATAGAAAAAAAACTTATCAGTATTTTCTACAAAAAATAAAAATATATAAAAAAATAAGAAATAAAATATATTTTAAAATAATTTACAAACCTCAATAAGGATTCGAAGGTTGATAAAAAAGTTTAAATCTTCTACACAATTGGACCGATAAATAATATAAAAACAACTTCAAATTAAAAAAGAGGGCACTGCTTGAGAACCTGTTAAAAATTTCAAAAAAAAAAAATTAAATTTTTCAGGAGAAAAAATATGAATATTTGTTAAGTACAAGAAAAATAAAATTTTTTTGAAAATAAAATACAAACCTTAGAATGTAAATGAAGAAGAGGAGCAAATTTACTAAAAAGACAAAAATATTCAAGAAATCTGAAGAAGAAAAGGAATGAGCTGCGAAGAGGTGGGGAAAAAGAATGTAGACAAAAGAAACGCAGAAAAAATGGAGGAAGCTATATAAAAAGAAATTTTTTTTTTTGACCCCCAAAATGGGGGTCAAAATTTTTGACCCATTGAGGGTCAAACTGAACGGGTCAGTAGAGGGTCAGCTTTTTAGGGTCAGATAATTTAAAGAAAAAATAAAAAAATTTTTAAATTTGGAATGTGAAATCACTGATTCCGCGTTCTAATTTTTTTTTATAAAAAAAATTTTATTTTTTAAAAATAAATTATTTATATATATCCAAAATTAAATTTTAAAGTTATACATATATTTCTTTTGTTTTATTTTTTTGTATATATCAGTCAAAAAGTCGACTTTTATGATTGGTATGAATTGGCTGCAAAATTAAAATAAAATGGTGTATACAGTACAATTGAATTTAATTGTGGGGCTCACAATTATTTTTTACCAATTTTTTGCTTTTAATGCTTCTTGGACAGATGGCATAACGGTGGGATCCACCGATTTTCATTTACCTCTAACTTGGACTTACCCTGGTCTTGCAGGCTATTCAAAAAATTTTCAGTTGGCCTCACAAGAAATTAAAAAAAGGTTTGTAAGTCTCACAAAAAAAAAAAAAACGACATAAATAATCTATAAACAATATTATTAATGTGACATTCTTGAATAATAACAGTGCACCCCTATAAGATTATATATATATATATATATATATATATATATATATATATATATATGATTCTTTCCTTTTTTTTTTTTCTCTCTTTTTCATACAAACTAATTAAATTTTTATTTTATTTTTTATGTGATACGTTAAAATTAAAAATAAAAATAAAAATAAAAAATAATTTTATAAATAATAAAAATAATTTTAATACTCTTATTTTTAATAATTAATAAATAATATTAAATAATAATTACGAAAATAAAATAAACATTTCATAAAATTTTTTATTTTCCTCCCACTTTTTATTATCCCTTCTAATTACAGCGTAGCGATCGAATTTATCCTTCTCTTTTGATGCCGTGGGCCGCCTTGAGTGCTGCATTAGGTCTAGACAGTGTAATTCATTACCTATTAGTTTGTCATCTCTCCGTTAGTTTTCTCCATTAGCCAATCAAAGATAGACTTGCACCTCAATCATTATATGGACACTTTTATCTATTCTATATTTTATATATACTATCTCTGATATCTTTTATAAAAAAAATCTAAAAAAATTTTTTTAGTCTCAAAATATATAAAATATAATATATTTTTTTATTTTATTAAATAATAATTTTTTTTACTCTTTATTTATTATTACACTCAATATATTTAATTATATATAACATTTTTTTTATGTAAAATAAAGATGAGTAAAATAAAAAAAAATTATTAAATTTAAATTTAATTAATAAGTTAAATTGATATTAACGATTTTTTTTAATATTAGTAAAATAATTTTTCGTCTCTAATAAACACGACTGGAGATGATACGTATAGTTCAACCAATGTATATTCAACCTATCTAGCTTCCAGAAATCCTCCCCCTCCAGATCTACATATAGTATTTGAAGTTAATCAATTTAATGGAGTTTTTTCATCAGGAGGAGTCAGCGGAGCCAGTGAGTCCTACCGCACAATTCTTGGATAGCTCTGACGTTCTGTGCGTATACATTTTCGCTGTTTTC
This sequence comes from Erythrophleum fordii, assembly GCA_032878935.1. NCBI lineage: Eukaryota > Viridiplantae > Streptophyta > Magnoliopsida > Fabales > Fabaceae > Erythrophleum > Erythrophleum fordii. Next base: position 671,194 of record JAVQMF010000035.1, read on the forward strand.
GAATTTGAAGTTCCCATTCATGACTTGCCCCTTTCGTCTCTCGCTTAAGACACCTTTCTTCGCATTCCGCGCTTGACCTCCATAATGGTTCTGATTAGTTTCTAGCTTCTATCTTTCTCTTTCTCTCACCATGATCACACACAGATTCAACTAGATCTTCAGATAAGTTTCACAATATATAGTAATAGTATATATAACTATAATAATCCTTGAACGCTGCTTGACAACAGGTTAGAGACGAGACAGGAGTGAAAAGATGGAAACAAGTTGAAGTGAAGTTGGAGGATCATATCATCGAACCAACATTATTCTCTCATGGCATGTCCAGAGATTCGTATGCCAAGTGCTTTAATGATTATTTATCAAAGATAGCAATGAAGCAGCTACCACTTTCCAGACCAGTATGGGAAGTTCACGTCATCAAACACCCTTTAAACACTTCAAATTTCACCATTCAATTGGAGATGGCTATACTCTTATGGGCGTCCTTCTCTTGTGTCTTAAAAGAGCTGATGATCCCTCCCTCCCCATGACTTTTCCTTCACTCAAATCATAAAAAATGACACCAACCAAAGCTCTCTTTGGAGACTCCCTAGTTTCATCTCTTCCACCTTCACTTCTATAATAGATTTTGGTTGGAGCTTACTCAAAAGTACTTGGGCATAACACCAATAAGGTCTGGAGATAAAGGAATCGAATTTCGGCCAGCCACCATATTCAACGTCACATTTTCACTGGACCAGGTCAATGAAATTAAGTCCAAGCTAGAAGTGGTAAGTTTAGTTAGTTAGCTTTAGCTTCTTCTTTTTTTTTTTTTTTCATTATTTGTTATTACACACCGTTATATTTCAATATTTGCCCAAATGCATAAATTTCACAATTAATTTTTACAATTGACATCCCTAATTTATTTGTCTCATTAATTATACCACATGCCCCGCCGTTTGAATTAGCCGTTTGAAATTGTACTTACCCTCTGTATTACAATCGATAAATTGCAATGAGATGTAGCTAAATGAATTGGTTAATTGTAAAAATTAATCAATTTGAGGAAAATTTACAATTGAGGCCAAGATGTTTGTAAATACAATTTTCCCTTTTTAATAATATGTTAGTTAAGATAACTAAGGTCTAGTTTACATGGCAAGATGAATGTTAATGGGATAAATACATCCGATATCAAATTACAAAAATTAATTAGGAAAAATTGCAATTGAAGGTCAAAAATCATGGTAGGTAAAATTTACCTTAGTTTTAATTTGTCTATAACTTGTTTTGTCTATGAAAAAATTATTTAGTTGCTATAGTTTACTTTGATTTTTGATTTAGTCCTTACAGTTTAATTATTTCAAGATCATCCCTATACTTTCCAAAATGTTTCAGTATTACTGTATTGGCCCATATAATTTTCAAAAATTAAAATGTTACTCCCTACCTCTGTCCATGGGGGATAACGCCGTACAGAGATAGCAAACTGAAACTGAAATAGCTGCCACACATATATTGAGATGCATCTGCCGCCGCTTTAGCCGGTCAAAATACCAGGCCGGGGCTTTTCTATTCCATTTCGCTGCTGAGGGACAAGACAATGCTGCTTGGTCAAGCTCCTCTCGTTAACTTCATATCCAAACCCAATAATCACATGGAATTGCAATTTCAAAGCCGTATCTGTCACTTCTTCGCTCAGACCTGTTTGTAGTAAATTATAGGGATCAAATAATCAATTTCCCCCTTGTTTATTTACGGGCTAGAAGATTGCCTTTTATTAATACACTCAATTGCAAGTTCAAGAGCGTCAAATATTACTGAAATATATCAGTGTGTGTATCTATAATCAGTTTGTAACCTTTTGTTGTATAATTATATTACAGACTGTAAATGATGTGATTACTGGAGTAATATTCTATGGGATTCGGTTATACATGCAAGACATTGACTATGAATCGAGGACAAAGAATTCCACGCTATTGGCAATGTTGAGCACAAGGAATGGTGAAGGTTACCATACAGCAAAGGATATGCAAAAGAATATTAGTGGGAAGGGTGGTTGGGGGAACCAAGTTACCTTCTTGCATGTATCAATACCCAAGTTAAAAGACAGCCGAATTTCCGACCCACTTCAATTTGTCTGGAAATCACATCATGCATTCAAGAGGAAGAAACGTTCTTTCGCTGCTTTTTTCAATGGTATGCTTCAGCTTCACCACAAGAAGCATAAGTTCAGAGGCCCTGAGGTGAGTACTTATGATAAATAAGGTTGTTGTAGTGTCTATTTTTCCGCTTCTTTATTTTTTTCTTTTTAGTTTTCACAAATTATGTTTTACAGATGGTTTATTTTTAACTTGTCTAATGTTGTAGGAAGTGGCTAAATACTTCCACAGGATGGTGAGAAATTCAAGCTTAGTGACGTCGAACATTGTTGGACCAGTAGATAAAATGGCTTTGGATAATCATCCCATAAAAGGCTTCTACTTTACTGTGTCTGGCCTGCCTCAGGTATCTCTTAACGTTTGTTCCTCCCACTTGACTCCTCTTATTCTTGGTGTTTAAAAAAAAATCAATTAATTATTACATTGTCGTACCAGGACATCAAATATAATTTTTATTTGAAAATAATACTTTTAAAATAAAAATTAAATTACATTAATCTTTTTAAAAATTTGACTAAATTATGTTTAACACTTTTTTATTTAAAAATTATAATTTAATTTTTTCTAATTTTTTTTCTATCAATAAGATTAACTTTTAGACAATATATGTTTTTTTCACCCAGAAAAATTATTCAATTATTTATATTTTTATATAAAAATAAAATTATAGTTTTATATTGTACACAAAATAAATTAAAATAAAAGTTTCTATAATATATATATAATTTTTTAAATAAAAATGTCAAATATAATTCAATCAAATCTTAAGATAAATTAACGTAATTTACTCTATATATACCTCTGGAGATCAAATGACTCCTCCTACCAATATAGTACGCACTACTTTTTCTATGTGTAAATATTACTGCTAATTTTTTTTCCTTTTTGCAGAAAATTCTCACTGTTTGTTGTTGCAGAGTCTTCTTGTTACAATAATGAGCTATATGGGAACGCTAAGAGTGACCACAAGATCAGAAGAAGAATTTATAGATGGGCAAAAATTAGCGTCGTGTGTGAATAATGCTTTTGAGTTAATACACAAAGCAGTTATGAAATTTCCCACCAATACCAAATTCTAGAAAGTTCCGAGTGCTTTGTCAACTGAGAAGCAAGCGGAAGATATTATGTTTCTGCCAAAAAATAAAAAATAGTCCCAGACAATAATCATGTTCTAGGTCTTTTAATGTGCGTGTTTTACATGTGTATTATGTTAATATTAGTAAATAAGCCCATTTATTTACTTTTCCTCATTTTGTATGGAGTATAGATTTTTTTTTTCTCAATTTTAAGAAGAGATAGATATAAAGTGTATACTCCTCACTTAAGTGAATTCTATATATTTAAGTAGGAGTGAGTTCTATATATCTTGTGTTTATTTTTTTAAATAAAATTGATATGCAAAAAATATAAAGAAGGAAATTGAAAACATTAATCACTCATATATATATATATATATATATATATATAAAAGGATCAAGCAGAAAGAAGGCTTTGTATAAAACTTTTGATACGTATATTAAGAGGAAGTACCATTTCTGCTTGATCCTTTTTTATATATATATATATATATATATGTAATAAAGATGAAAAACATTGAGTTTAAGTAAATTTAGATGGGTCAAAATTAATTAAATTAGCATCACTTAATTAATTATTTATTATCTACTTAAATTTTTTTTAAAAATTACTTGACCCGTTTTAATTTTTATTAAAAAATGACCTATATGATAATAAATTAAAAAAAAATAACAAACCATTGCCCAGAAAAAAAAATTCCTTGGTTACCAAGGTGAAAGGCTAGTGTTAGCTCACCTCATATATTATATTTTATCAATTATTATTATTTAAATAAAATACTTGTAGAAAGGAATAAAACTGAAGTTAAGATTTACAATCAAAGAGTATCCATATTACAATGCGCCATGCCACCATAGACTCGTGCGCCCAAGCACTGAAGCTGGTAGCCGTTAGATGGGAGAGATTTTAATTGAGATATGTGCATTTCTTTTAATTTATAAATAAGGTAACTTAAATGAAGTAAATTGAAGCTATAATAATAAAAAATAAAAAAATGGATGGGGAATCTATAATATTATAAGTATAATATTAGAATTAAGTGTTATTTTTTAAACAAAAGTAATATTAAGATAATTTAATCAAATTTTTAAAAAAATTAGTGTAATATTATTTGAATTATATTCTCTTGACAATATTTCAAGTGAGGGCCTTGGAATTGAATGCTGGCTTTTGGCACGCAATTGGTTGCACTCTTATAATTTTACTGAAATAAAACAGAACAACCGGAAAGAGGAGTGGACCAGCCAGGAAATAAGGGATTTAACAATAAATTTCAAGTTTTCAGCATTAAATTAATTCCTATTTAATATAAGACCTCCAAGATTGAAAGCATCCAATGATCCAAACATCTTTAACTATAACACCTAGGAGACACTCAGTTTTTGCCAAATGAGTGATTAAATTAGTATAATATTTGAAAGGAAAGCTGAACCTTAGATGTTAGGAAAATAAATAAATAAGTATTATAAATAATTGTTCAGAACCTATATATTCATTCTCTCCTTTGGAAAGTGTTAAGAAAATTTGAGTGTTTTTATAAATTTGTTATATTTTGAAAGAGTATTATCTATAATTTTTTACCATACGAGTAATAACTCTTTTAAAGATAATGATCAATTCCATCCCAAAGAATTTTTCATTTCTTTGTTCTTTTTCCAACAGTGATTTTAAATTTAAATTTACATATTGTATATAGACATTTCCTTATGTCTTTGACTCATCCTTTTAAAACTCTTAATTTGAAAGAATGGAATAGAATTGGAAACTAACGTCCAATCCAAAGGTCAAGAGCAACTGCATAAATCTGATCCAAAGGATGGAGAGCTTTATAAAAGAAAAATTCGTATATGCCACTTTCAATTTGATACAATTAATAATTTTTATTGCGTTAGTTATGTTTGCTCAAAATAGTAGTGATTATATATTTTCATTATTAGTAATTAATTACAAATACATTAATAAATTAAACGTTAGTAACATTAAAAAATCATTATTAGTATTATAAAAGGATGTTGCTAGTTAATTAATTATCAGCACATTAATAAAACGTTATTAATATATTTCACAATTGTTTTTAACGCAATAAAAAACATTATTAATTACAGGGTATATTTAATTCTTTAATGTACAATCTATCACCTGATCATGAAATATTTGTTAGAAAGGTTGAAATTTGGTAAATAATTACTAATTATTAGACCAAAAAATTGTCATGCATTGCCATTGGCTTCTATAACTAATATCGAATGCAGAAACTGAAGAATTGATTGATTAGGGAGCTGAAGAAATTAGGAGGGAGTGATCGGTTGCGTGGACAAGGGTATCATAGATATTGTGAGGAAGATGGCTATTCGGGAATTAAATAAATGGATTCATGATTTAATGTTGAATCTAATCCATTTAAGCTTTAATGAAATTGGTTTGTTCTTGATCATTACTATAGAATATTTAACAACTCGAATTTAGAGTCATTTGATATATAAAAAAGTTAAATACAAAAATAATAATATATTTTTTAAATAAATATTAAATAATAATTATAAAAACATTATTAATATTACAAATAAAAGAAGCCGAATACAAGCGGGCCGTAATGATGAGAAGTTCACGTAATCAAATACCCCAAAAAAAAAAATTGCAGTTCTGTTACTATAGTATTCGAAGTTCACGAATCACGATGCATCTTGGAGATGGTAACTTTTCTTTCTACATTTCCGCTTGGAGATGAAGATCCATCTCTTTCTCCCTTTATCCTTTTTTCCTATGGGGATGTAGCGTACTGAAAACGTATACCCAGTTAGAAGATCATACATAAATCATCAATGCTCTAGAAAGGCTCATGATCTCTCTTAAGCCCATAGAGTCTCTGGCTCTCAAATTAGACTGGAGGTTTCTTTCTTTCTTTTTTTTTTTTTAATATTTGGGCCTTTCTCACACACACACGAGGCTCATTGACCATATTTTAGTAATGCTTTTTGTCAACCGAAACAAAATTTTGAGAAATTTTATTTATTTACCTTGACCTTGTTTCTACTTATAATGTCTCTCAATTTTAAAAAAATTCTTTTCTTTTTGGATCAATAAATTCTTTTTCTAAAATGTTATAATTTTGTTTCTCTATAGCTAGTGTATATATTAAGTCCCCAAAAAAAAAAAATTGGTGTATGCGTGTGTGTATACTGTATATTAAAATTAAGAATATGAAAAAAAAATCTATTTATGGAATCTACTTTTAGCAAGATTTTAGAGATATTTTGTATACCTTTTCATTAAAATTTTAAAAATCAATTCATTTTTAACAACTTATTATAAACATTTCTATACATAAACGCATATATAATTAATTGTATATAACTGATAGATCAATCCAAGCCAATTATCACCATTCCATTCACCTGCATATGTATGTTATCACAAATTTCGAACTAGCTCCTTCGTTAACGCCGTTAGTATAATTATAATTTTCATATAAAAATTTTAAAATATAATACTTTATTTTTCTTTAAACTGTCATAAAGAATAAAAATATTATATATTAGTTAAAATTAACGTGATAGTTTATGTTTTTATCATTTTCTCTAATATCCTCCAGCATCACTTCTAACTTGCATTTTCCCTAAAATTTCAATTTTTTAGACATTAATTTTAAGTTATGTTATACTTATTGTAATAATTTAGGAGATAAAATATTACTTTAATACTTAAGTTAGGTATTCATGGGGTTATATGAATCTTTTTTTTTTTTTAAATCAACTTCAGAATCCAAATCAACTACAAGCAAATATTAAAAGCTAAAACAAATTTGAATTATAAAATTTAATGTAATATACTAGGGAGAATGAGGCAGTAGTTTTTAAAAACAAATAACTCAAAAATAGAATTTATATTTTATAGCAAGATTAATTAAAACTTTCATAAATTAATTATTACTCTCAGTAAACTAGCTACAGATAGGTATATATATAATAATACTAATTATACACTTGATTATAAATTAACCACGGTAATCAATGTGATTGTGATCTAAGTTCCGTTAAATATAAGTGCTTCAGTTTAGATATAATCGCATAAATAACGTATTTATATATAATTTGAAATGAAAAAGCGTGAAAAGAAGGCTAATGAACTCTAATATATTTTTAAGGCTAAAATTTGCGATGATTGCCAAAAATATGAAACAAAATATATACACATATGAAATATAATTATTGTTAATGAGACCTATTACGATAGTAATTATAACAATTGTAATTACAATTAATCCTTCTATAAATGAAATGCCAAGCTCCATATAAATAAGTGATAATTAAACCCTCTCTTTGGCTGCCGACCACCTTCAACGTACCTACTCAACCATGGCTGAGTAATAATTGAATATCTCTCTTTCCTTACTCTTTATATAAGCATATCTAGTGCTAGAATTCCATGTTATACTGAAGGCATGCATGCTATTCTTTCTAGGAAAATCCCTTTCTTATGTCCTGGATTCATGAAACTAACCAACTATAGTCTTAGTAAACGTTTTATCTTATTTTTAATTACTTTTTCTCTTCTCAAATTAAAACCTGCACAAGTGTAGCCTTGCAATTGGGGAGGAAATGAGCAAGAGGAATATATTAAAAAAATTGCATATATTTTTTACTATTGCAGGACCTTAATTGATCCCACGCGACGATGTATATTGATATCTTTTCCATACCTAAATAATGCATATTGTTGAAACCAATAAAATTATTGAATTATAAAAAAATCATAATAACCTAAATGCTTGTCATAATCCAGAGAAAGAAACCTTTGAACAATTAATTAATTCTAGGGCTCATTCTTTTATTGACTTGTAAATATTAGTGCACATAGACTTGAAAGAATAAGATTAAATTAACATTAATAAGATACACTTGAATATAATGTGTGTAAGCCTAATCCACATTGAGAGTATCTTAACTACAATTCTATAATATTGGAAAGCGAGAAATATCCCAATAATAATAATAATAATAATAAAGGATGTAAGGGAAAGATAATATCAAAATTGTTGTGTTGGTAGGTTTCCACCATCATATATATAAATACTCTAGCTCACATGGCTGATGGTTTGTTCGTTGGTAAATGGTCATCTCATTATTTAATTGGTAGGTGTGATAGCGAAGTTAGTGGGCATTTTACGTCAAAAGAATTGTTGAAAATATTTTATTGTAAACTTAAATCTTAATATCTAACATCAACGTAGAAAGTTTGTGAAGAAATTTTTTTTTTGTTGGTCTCATTTTTCGTCTAAGGAACTTCAAGACAGGTTGTACTTTCGTTAAATAAATTTGTAAGGCTACGAAGGAATAAAAATAGAATAAATCAATGAAAATTTATGGTTTATTTAAGGCCATTACAACCAATTCTTCTCACCTCATTTCGAAATTTTCTTACTTCTCATGATTTAATTTTCACTAATTCATTCTCTTTCATCCATTTTGACTATCTCACTATATATATAAATGAATTTTAGAAGAGAATCTTATTACTCATTACAAGTAGCCTAAGCCACAGTTTTGCCTTTGGTCCCTTTTCTCCCCCCTAATCTTCTTTTTTCTTCGCTTTTTTTTTATTCGTACAAAGCACAAGACTCACTCCTAATTTTTATATATGTTTCAATTGAGAACAAATTAAGCACATAAATTCACTGTGTACATACTTTATAGTCTATAAATAAAATTTATCAACAGGGGTTAGTAACTAAGTTAGTTATCTCGTTATTGCATTATTTTTATTGCAGTTGTAGAGAGCTATGGTTTAATAAATTAATTTTAACTCTTTTGATAAAAGAAATGAAGTGTAATTACTGTTGTTTAGAAGAGCAAAACTCAATCCCAACGTTTTGATTCAAGTGATATTTTTTTTTCTTCAAACTTTAAAGTGTCGAAATTGATATTAGATTTGATTCCTACCTGTCTCTTAATATCTCCTATTTCAACTCTCATGACATTTTTTTCTTTTTTGTTAAAAGAAAAAAAGAGCAATGCTAAGCAATTTTATTCTTGAGTGGCACAGATGATCAAAGCGATAATAATACTTGAAAAATAGTCGCGTACTCCAACTTATCCTTCAAGTCGAGAGTCAAATAGACTTCTTGGAGTTGGAGTCCATTCAATAACATAATTATTAATTTATAAAGTTTAAAGAAAAAGGAAGCGCATTTTCATAATTAACACCTTAACTTGGACGGTGGAACATTAAGCAAGTTGGGAGGATTTTGATAAATATTTTATGCCATATCTAATATATTAGAAGAATGGCATATCTAACCTATTAGAAGAATTAAAACATATCTATTCTTAGGAAGATCACTGCTCCTCTGCTTACCAACTCCATTTTTTTTTAAGCTTTAAAACCTTGTCATCCATACTCCTAATTAATTTTTCTATCATGCTACTAAAGAGGTGTTTATATGGGGATAGTTGTTGTTACTGGGGACATAAGTTATATACCTTGTGTTGGTGTTGATTCGCCATGGATTATAAATTTTTGGTAAAGAAATGATATTAAAACATTAGTGGTAAAAAAAATGTTCAAATAGTATTTTACTTTATAAAACTAATTTTTAGGTTAATCAAACTAATCTAAAAATATTCGTACAGTAAAACAAAAAAAAGTTAATGTGTAATGTCAACTCAACACTACAACAAAAAAAAAGTAGAAATAGCAAGGGAATAAATCCTTTATTACTCTCCCATAAACATTGGAGTAAATAAGACACTTAATAAGAGGAGCAAAATTTAAAATGAAATCAACGCCATTAAGTACTACTAGGAAGAAGCATTTCCAACAGATGTGCAATATGTCTCCACTGGATATGATGAATTGATAATTGTGTTGTTCAATGAACATATTCTCACAGAAGAAATTGCTATTAATAAAATACATAACCCATCACACATCCACTTCAATGATAACTTCATTCATGACATTAAAAATACTAATGATATTGAGGTCTCCAGCGAGAGGAGGAAAAGGCCAACTTAGACAATATGAATTTCAATTATTCTTAATTCTAATGTATATTGAAGTTCCTATTCTCTTTTATGTTTTCTCTCTTCTTATTTTTACATTATACATCTTGAAAACATTGTTGTTATTGTTGTTGTTGTTGTTGTTTTCTGATTTATGTTACATGGTTATTATTACATGATTTACTGATGTTAGCACATCATATCTTTTAGGTATATTAATGTCAGCAAGTGGTTGTGTACATTGATGTCATGAAGCATTTTATGGGACTTGTTTTGTAGAGGAGGAGGAGGAGGAGGAGGCTTAGATAACAATAGTTAGGTGTTTTGTATGAGCATATTTGTGGATAGATTAGAATTTTGTAATATAATATACAATTGTATTATGTATATATATCTTTATTTTAATTGTTGTTTGACTGCTTGTATGCAATATTATTTTAAAAATGGAGGTTAAATATAAAAAAATATAAAAGAAGTAAAACATTGCAAATCTTTTTTCAAACTAGCGAGGGATTAATGAGGGAAAATAGTGACAAAATTGTGAGAGATTAGTGAGGGTTAAATAGTGAGGAAATTGAGAGGAATTAACAAGGAAAAATAATGAGTGAAATTGAGAGGGAGTAGCAAGAGAAAACAGTGAAGGACTAACATAGGAAATGTGAGGCAATTAAATTAATGGTAGAATATCCCTGCTTATTTCTTCAGTAATGTCATAGGGAATTGAAAACAATGGTCCTATAATGGCGATGGAAGTTGGTGAGAGACTTCGCATCGCCATTTTTGTCAACTAATATAGCGAGAGAACACTTCTTCCTACGCTTTTACCGTCCCCTCATTGAGATTATGTAGCGAAAGAATAGTGAAGATATCTTCCTTTGTTAAATCATACTTTTCTTGTATTGCAATATCAATACTAAACTTTTGATATAAAAATTAAGAGATTATGGTACGTATATAAACAAACGTAATATATTAAAAACTTAAAAATATTATAATTTATATTATTAAGCTAAACATTTATATTGAAAACCATCTTCAAAATTTTCTAAAGGTAAAAATGTAATTGGCCAGGGTTTAATGGCTTTTACTTTATTGGGTAAAGCAAGAGCATAATTGCTGTTGAGGGAGCGTCGCATATTCGAGGAAAGGAGGCGGAACGATCGTCGGAGTTGGAGGTTTGGTGGGATGGGATATGACTATGAGCATGTGTTTGGGAGTTTAGTGGAAAGAAGGTGGAGCCGCAATTCAAACAGTGAAACTGCATTTTGTTTTGTTTTGACTTATAATGCGTACGTACGTCTAAGCACGATATCCCATTGTCTCAAAAGTCTTACGTACCTTCGCAGTGTCATCCTCGAACATTACCGGCAGATAAGATTAGGGTTAAATATAATTTTTATATCTTTATTATTAAAATTTTTAGTAAAAATATGATATGATATATATATATATATATATATATATATATATATATATATATATATATAACACTCAAACGGTGATCATTTTATGTGAAAAACTTAATAACCAAAATCTAAAAATTGTAAAATTTTCTTCCTCTCTCTCTCTCTCTCTCTCTCTCTCTCTCTCTCTCTCTCTCTCTCTCTATATATATATATTTATCATTTTAACTACTCTTAATTTTTATAAAATAAAATTATTGTTCACAATTTATTTTATAATATCTTTATTAGACGTAAATTATTTTAATGTTTTTCTACGACCAAATTTTCCAAACATTTATACTATATTTTTTTCCTCAACATTTATGTGTTTGGATTTTTTTTTTTTCAAACGCACGAACATGATTGTTATGTGCAACACATCTCGTCCGTTCGCTTAACAGTTGAAGTAGCTTGCTGGAAATTTTCTTTAAAGATTTTTCTTTGTCTGTCTCTGGCTCGTGAAAGTGAAAATATCTGTTGCATTTTACCTTTAAAAAATGCAAGTCGTTTTGACTATGAATTTTTTATTCTTTTTGAAGTTTGTCTTATAATGTTAAAAATTAAGTGTAGTAGAATAATTAAAGTTAAAAATACAATTATATGTTTAGAAAAGCATTGTTGAAATTATTAGGAAATACTATCGTAGACATTATTTGGTAAATTTTTTAATAACATAATTTTTTTCATCAATAATTAATAATATTTTAAAGTATGATTATTTTTATGAATTGTAGTTATTTAAAAAATAATTTAGATTAAAAAAGTCCACAATCAAATAAGGGTAAGGATAATGGTGCATATCAAACATTATTATAAATATAAAAATAGTAAATTTACTGAAACAAAAGATTAAAAAAACTAAATTAAAACAATTAAATAAGTTAAAAAGGATCAAATATATTAGTCCATGATCTATCTAGATTGAATATTTAATGTCTATATTGACCATCTCAAGCCTACCTAAACTAAAACAAATAAGTAAGTTAAAGGATCAAGTAAGTTTATTTTGGAAGAAATACATATTAACTTATTTATTTGTTTAATTTGATCCCTTTAATTTTCAAACTAATGCCATTTTTGCACTTTTTTCATTACATCATTAGGGATCATTTTAAAATATATATAAAAAAAAGAGGTCATTTTGGAATGCCAATAAAAATTCAATGACCAATTTAAAATACTAAATAAATTTAAGAGATCAATATGACACAAATTGAATGATAAGGGACAAAACTAAAATAAAAAATAAAATTAAAACAAATAAATAAGTTAAAGACCAAGATGATAGTTAAGCCCTAAAAATATGCAGTTTAAGCAAAATATTTAATAAATATACTATTTTATAATAATGTTTGATATGCATCATTCGCCTTAACCCTTCTTTGATTGCGGATTTTTTAATCTAAATTATTTTTTAAATAATGATCCATCTTAAAAATAATCATACTTTAAAAAATTATTAATTGTTTATTAAACAAATTATTTTATCAAAAAATTTACCAAATAATTTCTACTATGGTATTTACTAATAATTTCAATAATGCTTTTTCGAAAATATAATTGTAATTTTAAATTTAATTATTCTACTATAGTTAATTTTTAACATTATAAGACAAAGACAAACTTCGAACGGAATATAAAATAAAACGACTTGCACGTTTTTTTAAGATTAAAGGTAATACATATTTATACAAGCTTCAAACAGAGAAAGATCTTTAAGAGAAAATTTCAGTAATTCAGCTGGCTACCTCATCTCTTCTCTCTCATTGACATGGCATTATGAGAGATGCCCGATGAAACGAACAGACAAGATGTGTTACACATGACAGTCGTGTTCGCACGTTAAAATGAAAGAATCCGAATACAACATTTATCTTACGTCAGCTTTAATTTCTGAAAAGCCAACCTAAATGGCGAAGCATGGCCTCTATATCTCTGATTGAGATTCAGGATCATTGGCACAAAAGTCAAGAATTTCCAATATTTTCTTTCGATGACATATATGATGCATATGTACAAAATGGCCAAATCTTACAAACGAAAAAAAAAAAAAGAAATATAACGGCTCTACTATTTATGATATCTCTTTCATACGTTAAAAAGAGCAACTCTTCTATTATTATTATTATTATGTTGGTGATTCTTTGTTGGATACTTTGTACGTAAATTAATATGTACATGAATTATTCATGTCTTATTTCTATCGTATTACATCTTCTTTCAATTTTATAGATTTTACAATTTTTATATATTCATTTACTGATGATGGAATATTGTATCTTACATATTCTGATTTATGCATTTTATTAATTATAAAAAACGTATGCATATGAAAAAAATAGTATATCACGATGCTTTCTCTAAGGGCTAGTGATATGGTGTTTCCGTTATACTTACGCAAAGAAGCAATAAATCCACTACCCATCAATGTCAAAAAAAAATACTTGATTTATCAGTAAGTTTTGATTCAATAATACTGAAATTGTTTTCAAAGTTAAAAGTTTAGAATTCGATTTCAATAGTTAAATTAAAAAATATAGTGAATTACATATATATTTCATGTGTTTTATTAAAATTATACATTTTTTTCTATTTTCAAAATATATTGCTTTAGCCCAATTTTAAAACTTTTGACTAAAAGACCCTCTATAAAAAATATATTAAAATATTTTAGTTAAAAAATGTATTTGAATTAATAGAAAATATTTTGATAAAAAATTTGAAATTAAATTAAAGTGTACTACAACTTTTTATTTTAAAAAATGTTTGTGTATTTTTACAAAATTCATAAAAGATTTGTGTAATTTACTCTAAAAATTAATAATTATAAAAAAAATTTACTGGATAGGGTCACTTTAGCTAATTTTTTGAAAGAAAATCATGCTATCTAGCTCGATATTTCACCCAAAAAAAAAATCAAGGATCAATCTGACATCATTAAAAATTTCAAGATCAAATTTGAAAATTGAAGTAAACTACCACAAGTCAATATTTTGATATCTATAAAACCTAAATATATGTTTGGTTGGAGAAGTATAATGATAGCAAAAGCTTTCAAATTATATTAGAGACGACATCCCGGCAGCTTAAGAAATTCCATGTTCTCTTACATATTTAGAGTAATAATTAATAACGAGAATAGGAAAAATGAAAAATAAAGAAGTAACAAATGAGTGAAATGACAGATTAAAGAAAACTACTGCTCCGCTAGTCTCCCATAGAGAGGAAAACTGGGCCAGTATTTAATAACAACTGATCTCCAGAATATTTGAATCTTCAAATTTTGCTTTTTTGAAAAGTTTGGAGGGATACTAACAAACAAACACATATCTTTGAAAACTGTAACAGACACGAATCAAAACTTGCGTAGTTTGCTTTTATAAAGAAAATCATAATAACTATATATTTGTTCTAGATTTACTCCTCTCTATAATACTAAAACTAATTTCGAACATTTCGGAATATACTTATATAATGCTTATTAGAATTTATCTTTGGTTGGACTTTAAAATCATTGATTTTAATTTTTTAAATGATTTAAATTCAAAATTTCAACCATTTTTTTTTTAATCTAGGTGAAGTGAAGTATGAAACCCGACTCGTAATATACAACGTTCATCTGCGAAATTAAAATTATTTAGCCCGTGCTATTTGAGCTATAGTTAATTAAATACAAATGTGTCTAATTGTCCCTTGACTTTATTTTACCTTTTTAGGCGGCATATATTAAATAACGTCAAAATCATTGAAAATATTATGTTTGCCGTTGAAATTATTGCAGTCCCAATGGTCATTTATATTTACTTCCCTTAGAAGAAATAATCGGCAAAGTGGCATTTAGTATTCAAAATCGATGCATTCAATCCAAATAAAACTAAATAAAAAAAAAGAAGAAGAAAGAAACATTTTTATATTTACTTCCCTCAGAGGAAATAATCGGTAAAGTGGCATTTAGTATTCAAAATCGATGCATTCAATCCAAATAAAACTAAATCAAAAAAAAAAGAAGAAGAAAGAAAAAAATTTTACATACCATCTTTCTGTTTCCAGCCATACCAGCCTTTCTTGGATTCCTCTAGCACTCCAATCTCAATATTCAATTGCTTCCTTCTTAAGTATATTGAACAAGGAGTTTGCATCATGCTTCACGTCGCGCAAAGTCAGAATTCGAGTCTGCCAAGCATAAGGAAAAAAAATCATGGGTTTCTTGTATGTTTCTGATGATTACTTCATGGTGTTCACAGCAAACAGAACATCCTGGTGGCTGAGTTCTATACTGGGAATTAGACTCCAAATATCTAACACTATATTAAAATTAACCAAGCATGAAGCCATAAAACTGAATCAAACCAAACAATTTTAGGTTTTATAATTTTTTTATACATTGATGATAGAATATTAGGTTTTACATGTTCTAATATATGCATTTTATAAATTATAAAAGTGAAAAAAAAGAGTATATCACTCTTCTCTCTTCTCTAATAGAGAAAGGCAAAATACTTATTTTTTATACTTGTAAAATTTATTCGTTTGGATATAGGCGTAAAAATTTTTATGAATATTTTAAGGTTCAAGTCTTTAGCTGGATAGTATAATACCTACTGTGTCTAGACTCATAGTGCATGTGTGTATGTATGTGTATTATAAAAAAGTAAAAAGAATACCATAAAAATATCATTCTATAAATTGTGAATTGCATTAATAGTTGTTTATGCGAACAAATTTGAACAAATTTATATGTAGATGAGTCTTAGCATAAAATTTATTCATTTAAAAATTTTTCAAAATATATGAATCCAAGTCTTAAGATTCAAAGATACAACAGAAATAAAAAATTTTATTAGCTAAATATCCATGATTACACCAATTCTCTAATGGCTATCAATATGGTGTTTCTAGTACTGAAGCATTTAAACCCACTCCCCATCGATGTCGAAAATACTTGATTTATCTTTGAGCATTGGATCTATAACACTGAAATTGTTTTCGAAGCCGAACATTATGAATTTAAATTTCAATTAAAGCTAATTTTGATTTTTTGACATTTGGATGTGATAAACTTTTACTTATTGAGTCATATCACCTACTTTGTTGAGAGAAATATCATGCTAGCTAGGTTAATATTCAAGTATCAATATATATAAAATCTAAATATAAGTTTGGTTGAAGAAATGTAATGATACACAGCAAAACAGTGAAGGGCAAACTTAAATTATTGTACGTATTTGTTTAATGAGCAAATTTTTTTATACAGTAAGGATATATCTTTGAGTCAAATTTATGTATTAACTAATTGAAATTAGATCTCTCCAAACTATATAAAGGACACATTCCCATATTGACTTAGTGCATTTCAGAAAATAATTTTTTTTCCAAATGTTAGTTTTAAAATCTGAATCCAAATAATTAAGGCAAGAAACTCACCTCCTTAGAATTTTCTTTGCACATTAAGATCATGCAAGTTCTATTATACTTTGAGCGTCTTCATAACGAGAACGGGAAAAATGCAGAATAGAGAAGTAAAAACAGACAAATGAGTGAAATGACAGATCAAAGAAAACTACCGCTAGTCTGCTGACAAAGAAGAAAACTCGGCAAGTTTTGAACAATTGATAGGTCTCCAGAATCTTCAAATCGAGCTTTTTAGAAGCTTTAGAGGGATTGTAACAAACATGTATCTTTGAAGACAGGCAGACACAATCAAAACTCGTGTACTATTCCTTTTATGAAAGAAATCATAACAAACAACTTGTACTCAATATTAACTCCCTTATAGTCCATACTCAAACTAATTTGAAAAATCTCAGTGTACTTTTGTTCTCTTATAGCATCTAATTCGACATGTTGCGTATAGCTCGCATAAGGGAATTCATCATTAGTTGAGCTTGCAAATATAATTCAAAATTTTTATAAATCTTAAGTTCAAAATTAAAAAAAAACTATGTAAAAGCAAATTTGAAACCTGAATCGTAATCAGGTATTTACTGCGAGTTATCAGGATTAATCAGTCCAATACAAATTAAGTTATAGTTAAATACAAATTTGTCTAAATGCACTGAATTAACTGAGTTAATTGACTTCATTTTACATTTCTGGGCGGCATATATTAAATAACGTCAAAATCTTTGAAAGTATATTATAACTTGTGGAGTTCCCATAATATTTACTTACCTACATAGGGATGATCGGCAAAGTGGCACTTACATCGTATCAGATGGATATGGACACAGACAGGACGCGGAATGGTCTTGCAAGGCACGTGTCATTTCAACTTTCTACTGCGACGGCACTCATGACTCTTACTCTCTCTCTTATTATTTAGTGTCAAGAACAGTACTGACGTCTCAGAAGTGACGTTTTCATAGTGGTCTCATTTCCTCACTCGCTTTTAAAACCCACGCCCACGCTCGTCTTAGTGTTCCACGGTCCCTATCTCGCGTCTATATCTCTATATATATATTCTCATTAGAAACGGAAGACAAAACAGAATTCATCAGCTTCCCAGAATTCTAAGTTACGCGATTGTTGACAAAATTAAGAATAGAAATTTAGCACGAAAATGGATCAGCAACGACGTCAAGCTTCTTCTTCCACCAAGATCGAAAGAAGGCTTGTAGAGAAAAACCGAAGAAACCAGATGAAGATCCTCTACTCCCAACTCAACTCTCTTCTCCCGAACTTCAACCCCAAGGTCTTAATTTCTCTTTCTTTATGCAGGGATTCAAGCAGAACAGTGTTTATTATGTGTTAAATTTTCGAAATTCGAAGTGATATTAACTTGATGCGATTAAATTAATTAATGCGCAGGAAATGATTCCACTGCCTGATCAGATAGACGAGACAATCAACTACATAAAGAGCCTAGAGGCAAAGGTGAAGATGGCTCAGGAGAAGAAAGAGAGCTTAATGGGAAAGAAAAGGTCACATGCTTGCTGCAGCTCGAGTTCTTATGAGATAAAGGGAAGCCTGAAATCACCACAAATAGAGATTCATGAAATGGGTTCGTCGGTAGAAGTAGTTCTGATTAGTGGGTTGGATAATCAGTTCATTTTCTATGAGATTATTCGCATACTGCACGAAGAGAATGTGGAGGTCGTAAGTGCCAAGTCCTCACTCGCCGGAGATTCAATGCTTAACATTGTGCATGCACAGGTATATATATCGTCGTTTTAATTTCCTATATTCAAGAATTATGATGTTTTAATTATTGAGTTGTGTCTTTGTTATGCAGATTCAGCCATCTTTGTTTGAATTCGGAGCTACCAGAGTAAGTGAGAGATTGAAAAGGTTTGTGTATGGGTCCGCCAGTGATGTAGAATTACAGCCCGAGTTGCGAGATTTCCAAATTGGCACTGATACGTGGGACTTCTAAATTAATCCTATATTACAACGTTAAATCCTTTGTAAACGAAGCAGAAATCAATATACTAGCTCATAAACTCATGAGTAACGGTGGTGTTATAATTTCTTGCCAAAACGGCATCAACAACGTCCTTCCTCTTCTTTCTTCTTCTAACATATAATTAGATTAGCCTACGTGATATATATATATATCTATATATATATCGTCAGATTTTGGAAGTTTAACATGATTTTTTTAAAAAAATTTCTCTAGCTAAGAACTTCAATTCAGAACAAAAGGCCTACTTTGGACAATTGGACGTCTAATATTGGAATAGGACTCTCTCTACTCAATGTAAGATAGCTGCACCTTTTCAATGGCTATGGCTAATAATAATGTGTGCTAATTAAATTGCATCCCTATCAGGAAGCTATTTGGCTCAAAGAAATTAAGCAGGCAAATTAACTACATAGCATATAAGCTGGGATCATCATCCCCAGCCCAACCTTGTTGATTATAAACTTCATCTAAAAAATTTCAGGACTTCTTATCTTCTCTATCAAACAAATGAAAAGTTTTGACTGCGCATGTCAAAGAAGCTGCCGTGTCCAATTGTGGATGATCTCGTTAATTTCCTCGTAGTTCTTTCCCGGACTTCAAATGCATATTGTTTTATTACGTTGTGATATGCTGAAAGGGTTCCCAAAAAAGGAAAAAGCTGTAAACAAATCCTACATTGCCTTTTGGCCTTAATTAAGAAAAATAACCATTATATCACACCAAAATCTATTGGAGAAGACTTATCATTTTAAGCAGATCATATATACAGGCTGCAATTTCTTTTGGTGTATATAAAATCTTGTCTGCCATGATTTCTTACATCTAAATCTAATTAACATAAATAAAGTAGGGGGTTGGGGTAACATAAAAGTGATTTATGAAGTCTATATGCATATTTCATCATTGTATTTCTTTGAGATATATGAAAATTAATTTTTTATTATCATACACAAATTTTGAAGTAATATAGCCATGAAGAGTCCTGGCTCTTCCCAGCAAAATCCTTGTATATTTATCTTTTTAATTATCTGTCCTACTTTCTATTTTAACTTTTGATATCCCTCTTATTGAAAAATGTATTCAGTCACAATATAGTTAAATAACTCTGGCTGCATCTTCTGTGCTTCTTTTAGAGAACTTTACCTGAAAAGTAACTTAGAATGTTCCTTTAATTAAGCTAAATATATCTACTCTTCCATCTTTGCCTCCAGTCTGATCTGACAATAAAGAGATTCTTCAACTCAATCTCATCATTGTCAATCTTAGCTCCATTTTGCGTTATATTTAGTTATTTATATCTGAGCAAACATTCTAAGTGGAAGGATACGTTTTTGTCGTCTGACTGTAAAACTTCCCATCCTCCGATACTTACTATATATTACACAGTCAATTACTAGTTTTGTATATTAACTTGTTTCCTTCATATGGTAAATTGTTCAATTTGACTTTGGTTTGCTGCACTTCACTTTGCTTGCCTTCTTCAATTAATTTTTTCAGACTCTTGATAAGGGCTCAGAGCCATGTCTCGTGTGATTTAGATGCAACTCATTTTGTCTGACACTGTATGCCTTGGTGTTAATCATGTGTAATTTGCATGCTTAATCTTGAAAACCCTTGATGTGAAAATAACTTCTTGCTGTGTATCCAGCACTGAATAACAATGTAATTTCCCTTAGTATGACTGGATGTTTGGCTCAATAGGACATCCTTGTTAGCCGGTTAGGTGTGCTTTATACAAGATTCATCATTATTATTATTTTATTATGGGGTCCACATGAATTTTTATGTACATTTTAATTCGTTGTCTATCTTGTTTATTCACCCTTTTAATTATTTGAAGTCACACAGCTAGCCAAAAATTACTTTGATGGGGAGTTGTCAATTTTATCATTTTGTTGCCATATTCGTTTACTATTTCTATGCTTATGTCTTCTTATATTAATCTAATGAATTGACAAAAATAATTTTGGTCTATTACTGAAACTCCTTTTTAAAGAATAAGACAAATTATGCATACAAATACACCCTTTGCACTGTTTATTATTTTTTTTTAAGGCTTTACCATAAAGATTCCCCTATTACCTTTACATCAAAACCTAGGACGTTGAATATTATGGAGGACAAGGAAAATGCTTTAACGCAAAACCCATAATTGGAAAGTGAACCTATTCTCCTGTTGGACTATTTATGGGTAGGGTCGAGTTAAGTCGAGCATTTAGTAGGTTTAATATCTAGTTTGATTAAGATATTAGACTTGTTTTTATACTCGTGTCCTAACCTAGCATGATCAAGCCCAATTTTATGTTAAGTTATGATGAGTTAAGGCTGTTTGAGCCAATTTTTTTTTTTTTAATAAATTGATATTTGTAATAAAAAATATTTTTTTTATAAATTCATAGGCATATATTTCAAAAGAATTAACTTCTAGAAGCTTCATATTTTTATATTATCAAACAAAACATAAGTTATACTAACATATATGTATTTTCATTATTTAACCAAAAAAAAGTCAATAAACATACACATCAATGATAAAAATAATTAAGAAGTATGAAATGTTTGAGTGGATAATGAAAATTGCAGTATACAGAGAGAATTAGATAAAATACGAATAAAAAAAAAGTATGAGATAGCACGATGTTGATAACTAAAAAAAATAATTATTGAGCTGGGTTGGGCAAACCATATTTTCATTTATAGCCTGGCTCGACCCAATATAATTTAGTTTAAAATTATACCCATTTATATTTTTGGCATGGCCTAATTAGGGTGGACCCCTCAAACATATTGGGCTAATGAACACCCTTATTCCCCTGCTGAGGAGTAAGTGAGTGTGAAAAAAGATCATAAATTTGCAAATATTGAGACAACACAGGTCATTGGTGATCAAGGGTATGTTCATCCCAAACAAGTTTGTTCTATTGAATATCTAAAAAAGACAAAGAGTGTAATTGAATAAATGAATCAGTATCACATAGTTTCAAATTATTAATAAAATGAATAGAGAAAATAGTATTTTGGGATTGGCAATCCTCGATGATTTTTTAGTTTGGTCCTAAGTCTAGAATTGTATATGTTAATTTGAAAAATTAATATTGATGTTGGAGGCAACTGTATAACAAGAAGGTTAATATATTGTATTATTGTCTAATGACTCCTTAATTTAAGATTAAAAAGGAATATATTTGATATTAAATTATGGAGGCAAAGTACTTTTCTCTTGATTAATATAGTCAAATGTGTATTTAATCAAATAAAATAAAGAAAGTGTTTCAATTGCAACATTTTTATCAGTTTGAGCCTCATTTTATGATTGATTTTGATTTCAGGGAAAAGTAAAAGATTGTAGAAAGAATTTAAAAAAGAAAGAGAAGCTGAAAAATGAAAATGTAAGTGGACCAAGTGGAACAAGTCTTCTCGCTACAGCTAGAACATATTTTGCCGTAACGAGGATGCACTTTCGTTGTAGCAAGGAAGGTACTTCGCACATAGCGAAGTCGCGATGCATAGAAATTTCAAGGAGCAACTTGCTATAGCTCAGCAGTAGCGAAAGCAGTAGAAATCTGGGAGCCTATGAGCTCTCGCCATAGCGAGAGTCACTCCTCGCCATAGTGAGATCGGCTTCTGAAACGCACAGCTTTGATTAGAGGAGAGGAGGCTAGGGCTTCATTCATTCAGCGAGTGAGAAGTGTTCTGGCCGACTAGGAGAGGAGAAAAAACACACAAAGGGTGTTGGAGAAGCTCCATACTGATCGGGGGATTATCGATTCTGTTCTTTATTCTTTCGATTAGGTGTTTCTACTTCATCTTCCCTTCTAGTTGATACATTTGTTGATATGTTTGTTGAGATTTTCTATGGATTTCAAGTCATGAGTAGCTAAATCTTGTAACCCTTAGGGATTTTATGAACCTTTAATCTTTGGAGATTGTCTCCCTTGTTATTATGTTAGATTATTGAAGATTTTAGTGTTTAATCTGAATTATGGTTTCATTCTATTGATTGGCCTCCTTTAGTTTGATTATGAGTTTGGTAATTAACCTTTGAAAGAAGAGAATTGCTTATAGACTATTGATTAAGCAACTTAGGATTAGACATAGTCTAATTTGCACTTGAGGTAGAAATATACTCGGGGGCCCTAGATAATTTGGATAAGGTCAGAGTATAATTGAATATTAACTACTCATTCGAGACATCAAAAAGTCGAGTTGATAAAGAGATTAAATGGATCGAAAAACATTTGTACCTAATTAAACCTTTGACTCTAAAATTGACATTAAACCAACTAATAAAAAAAAGAAGATGATTGACATTGTGTAAAAAGGAGATTAGAATTTCTATGGTTTCTTTAATTGCTTATTTTTTATTAAAACCATCTTTCATTATTGTTAGTTACATTTGAATTAATTTTCATAAAAACTCAATTACAATTTGATTTGTTTAACTAAAATGAACATGAGAACTTTAATACCTAGTCACCAATCATACTAATTTTCTGAGGAAACGATCTTGATTCATCACGTACTACTCTTATGACCCGTACACTTGCGATGTCATTATTCTGGTGGGCATCATTGTCTAAACCAGATTAGGTGACATCTAGGCTAGAAAACTTAAATTATTATTGCAGGAGATTTAAAAACACTTGAATGATTCCTATATGACTCTTGATGAATTGTGTTTTGAGAATAACACACCCTATAGAAGATATAATAAGTTATATATGCTTCAACCACACAAGAACAACAAATCTATCTATTAGTTTATTTTGATTGAATGTTATTGTCTATCCATATCTTCTTTTTTTCTTGGTCTTCTGTCCTTAACTACAATCTACAATGCATTGAATTTCTTGATGCTACATGAGAGTAGAAATTTGGCAAGACGAAAAGCAAATTCTAAGGCAAATAGACATAAGTCAATGAAGAAGATGTTGCTCTATTTTCATCATCAGATGAGCTTTAGATACATTATAGAAAAAGAACTTCTCACTTTCTTTGATATTAATTAATAAATACCTTGTAATAAGATAGGCATTGCACTTACAAAATATTTTCCTACTTTTTATTAATTATTTTCCAAGAATGTTGAAGCATATCAATCAAAAATTATGATATATGAATCTTTACCACAACCAAAAGAGAACAAACAGTTCCAACTCCAAAGGGAAAAAGCTACAGGTAATGCTGCAAATGAAAGGACTTGGAATGTTGTTTCCTTAAAAGCTTTAAAAGATCAAATCAAGATAATGTATAATTAAAATTGGCTTGAAATCTGCACTTTCATGATTCTAGAGATGTCACCTCACAGACATTTTATTTTCCTAAAGCATCTGTTTGAAGTCATTAAGCAGAAGAAGAGGGATGGCACTAAGGATCTCTAAGGCATACTAAGAAACAACTATAAGCCATAGATAAGTTTATACATTATTTGCAGAAGAAATTAACACAGTCACACCAGAAAAAGGACGAAGCATACCAATCCATTCTTAAATTGAAGAAAATGTATAACATTAAGGTATGATATAGATAACCACAAGCTAACAGAAAAATTGACTCCCTCGTAATAAAAGACCATATCATCAAGTTTTGCCATGGAAATCAACATGACCACTTATCCAAAGAATTTTTTGGCACTACAGTTTATAATGTCTTTGAGTTTTTGTTATGAGTCCCACATTAAAGAGACTCACAAGTGAAGTGGGGTTTATAATCTCAAGGGGCTCTCCCTTCTAATAGGTACTCTGTTGAAATGAGTTCTTTCTTGAGTTTGTGCTCATTATATTGGTATTTTCATTGAGAGGCCAATGGTCACGGGGAGAACTACCTGCAGAGGGACTGACCAGCGGAGGGATTGACTAGAAGAAGGCCAAATGAAGCGCCGCTGAGTGAAGCGTCGCAGAGTGGAGCCACTGGAGACGTCAGCTCTCAAGGGAGTGGCATTGTTATAAGTCCTACATTGGGGAGCCTCACAAGTGGAGTGATATTTATAAGCTCAAGGGGCTCTCCTTCCTCACAGGTTAGTCATTGGAATGGACTCTCTCTTTTGATCTGTGCTCATTACAGTTTTTTTCTTTTTTCCCCTTTTGCTTTAGGGGTTAAATGTTATTGAATAAATTACATTACAGTTTTCTTCTTTTTTACCCCTTTGCTTTAGGGGTTAAATGTTATTGAATAAGTTAGATTTAAGATATACTCAAAGGTGAATGATAGGTGAAACTTGCTGATATTGAACCGATGTACCAGAAGTCTCACTCCTCTGAATATCATTTGAATTCATGGAAGCTTCTATAATGGACTAGAAAAACCATGGAATTGGAGGGACACCAACACCCATAACTCCTTCCCAAATTTGCACCATCTCTGTTATGGTGGGTCTATCTTTCTGATTATCTTGGATGCACCAACACGCAACCTTACAAGGTCTAGTTAGATCATCCGCATTGACCTCACCTAATTTAGGATCTACTGACTTCAGAACTTCTTCCCCCTTGTTTAATGCTGTGCAAACAAGTGCTGGGAAATAGTCAATTCATTATTTGAAATTTCCATGTTTCTCTACCAGAAATTTCCATAAATTTTTGCAGTGATAGCTTGACCAGAAAACCATTCTGGTGCAAGATAACCTCTAGTTCCTCTGAAGGTGGTAACAAGCCGGTTGAAGTTCCTGCCCAGAAGCTTTGCAAGGCTAAAATCAGAAACCATTGGGTCATACTCAGCATCCAACAAAATGTTCTCTGGCTTGATGTCACAATGTATGATGCTATCTCTATACTTCTGATAGAGGCAAGCCAATCCCTTAGTAGTCCCAAGCGCAATTTTGTATCTTCTTCCCCAATCCAAAATACCAGAACCCTTTTTGAATAGGTAAGATTCTAGAAAACCATTTGGCATGTAATCATAGACTATGAGCCTTTTTGAATCTTCTAAACAAAAGCCTCGTAGGCGAACAAGATTTCTGTGTTGGATTAATCCGACTGCGTTCAATTCTGCTCCAAGTTGTTTTTCGTCTTGAATTTGACCCCGAAGTTCCTTCACAGCTATGCAACTTGAATTGGAGTATTCCCCTTTGTAAACGGTGCCATATCCACCCTCCCCAAGTTTTTGCGTGAAGTATTTTGTTGCTTCTCGCAAATCTTGGTACTTGAAATGCGTCAGTGTATCGCTCGTTGCTTCAAGTGAACCCCCAAACATTTTTCTCCATGTAAGTTTTCAGCAGAATACTAATGCCGGCCAGAGGAATTAAGATAGCTACTACTCTAACCCCATTGAAAGTAGCCCTCTTTTCTCCGCTTTCGTTCACGTTAGATGTTGTGTTTCGAACAAAAATGTCTCCTCCAATCTCTTCATCTGATGAGAGATTTTGCAAATTCAATGTTGGTCCCCTCCAAATCAAGCAAGGACCCTCGTATGCGATAGCAGAAAGTGAACAATTGCTTAAGCATGTCAATTGGCCCTCTCTGTAATTCTTGGCCACAGAAATTTCTGGGTTTTGCGGGTAGCGGATATGGGATAAGACAGAAAATTTATCTTCTATTCCATTGAATCATTCCGAAGGAGTTGCCCTCATACATCCTGAGCTATAAATTCCCTGAATCCAATATTCCAATCTTCTAGTATATTTGGTACAAATCCTCTCAAGCAACGACAAAGCGGCAGACTTGCCTGATAACAAACTGCAAAATTCCCACAGGCAGAGACACATTTGTTTGGTGGCTGCGCCTTAACCAAATTCCATCTCTGAAATTCCTTCCACCATACATATTGCTTGAGCTCCCCACTTACATCCAGCACATATCTGACAAAACCAGAGTTGGGTACAACAGAATATTGGATGTAACTATCTGAGTAATTCACTTTCAATCCAGTGTAAATGCTGTAAAACTCCTCGCAAACCAACCAGTAACTTTTAGAGCTATTTCTCAGCAGAGGAGAGCCCAGGAGCTGGGTTATTTTTATCTTTCCAGGACGTCAATATTGTACTTATAACCGTGAGATTATCGTGTCTAAGCTTCGCAGCTGGAAGCCAAGTATCAGTTGGATGGTCAAAACTCTGCCATAATAAAGCAGATGAATGTTCACTGATAATAAAGTTTCCATCATCGCCAAGAACGCCAACTATGGAATTAGGCAGAGGCGTGCTAGAGGTGAAGTTCGTTGACCAAACCACGAGTCCAGATGGGGTGCGAACTACTAAATCACCCTCTTGACTAAAATCTAACGATGAAGAATAAGGATCAGAAACAGGATGGTCCCTGTTTGCTGCCCAAACCACCGTTTTTTCAGGCAGGGGAAGCCCTTTGTACCATATGCCAATGTAATAGTAGTGAGAGTTAGATGGTGGTGCAAAGAAACCCAGTTTGAATGTTCCACCTTCGGATGATAGTGTGCGGTTCACTGACAGGGTCTGACCTGGGAGGATTTTATCGGATTCAGCTGATAGATGCACAAGCACAACCAGTGACATAAAGAGAAGTAGATCAGAATGATACAACAATGACTTCTTCCCTGTGATAGCCATTTTTGAATCTACCGCTTTGTCTTCTGCTTCTGCCTGCAAAAAGAAAATGATATTAATGTTCTTATATGAGTCAATGCTTGCATCATAGTGTAATAACCCAATTATTTGGACAATAGAAAACAATATAAAAATTAATTGTAAAATTAAAGTTGAACAAATCAGATAAATTTAAGAAAATTTCCTTTTTCAAAGAAGAATTGAGGAAATCACCTTTAATTTATGGGGTAGAATTAAGTTAAAGAAATTTAATTTACATTCAGATGCAAGAGGATGTTATAACGTAGTCAGTCAACACGTTGGTTAAGCATAGCAGAGGCCACGGGCTCAGGTGCTCCGAAATATCTCAAGGGAGAAGCCAGCTGTCCTAATGCTCGGATGCCCTCAATTGCTCAACTAAACAATTTAGGTTTCTTTGGATTTTTAATTTTTTTTAATCTTTTAATCTTAAGTATCATTTTTCTTTAATTTAGAGTGAAGGAAACTATTTTTATTCTTCTTTTTTATACTTTAAAAAAAGATAAAATCAACAAATAAAAATATATTAAAATTTAAACAACCAAACTATTTGATTGAGCAATTGAGGAGATGGATCAATTGGGAGGATACGGTTAGTTCTACATCCACACAATTTATTTTTTGCTTCATTCTTTTTAATTTCCTTTGCCACCATTTCTAGGACCTTCGATTGCTAAGCCAAGATCTTTTTTCATCTTTAAGTTTGTAAGGTTAAGATACATCCCTGAGCAACTCTCCATCAAAGCGGTACCACTCTGTCAAAGCCCGAAGCTTCTTCTTTTACCGTTGCTGCACTTCAAGCTTCTTCTTCAATGTCAGTTTGTTCCCTGGTTCTGACTGGAAGATGAGAGAAACATGAAGCCTCTGTTCTTCTCCATTTTCTGCTATGACTCTCCCTTCCCCTTCCCAGCAGAGCCTTGCAGGAGCCTCTTTCATTTCTGCCATTGCATCCTTTCTCCAGCGAACTCGTGATTCCTTTTTGTTGCTTCCACAGCTCAACCATGTCTCCTAAAGTGACTTGTACGTGTGGAAGAGGGGGTGAAATAATTGAGTTCTAGCCTTTGTGCCAATAGCTTTATGTAAGCTTCATTGTGGGTATGACTTCAATTTTTGGCCCTCCTTTCTTGCCATTGGTGCCAATAACGTGTCATTGGGTTCCTTGCTATTGATTGTTAATTGTGGGTCGAATCTTAGATCATGGATTCATAAATTTAGCTGGACTCAATTCTTGAAATTGGTTTTTAAAAAAGTATGTTAATTACATGGTGGGTCCAAGTTAGTCTGAAGGAAAATCTTGAAAAATAATTTCACTCCATCTGTGTGTCAATGAAGCTCGGTGCTACTCAGCCAAATGAGGTTTTTTTTTTTTTAACATGTTATTATTAAATCTGGACAGAACTTTATTTTTATTTATGATTTTCTCTCTCCTAGACACTCGCACCTACATGGATTATTGAAGAAATTTCATTTGTTTACTAATCTTGTTATATACATTTCCTTTCAAATGCTTAGTACATGTTTCATATATATATATATGTTCCAAAGCAATATCGCACTTCAAGAATTGCAAATAATCATCATTGTCTTTTGCTTTGTAGTTGTATCATCATCTACTTCGCTTCTTTTTTAATAAATTATCACAAGTATGAGTTTTTGTTATTTTGCTTCTAATTGATCTACCATGTGGGAATTAAAATTTTAATCAGTATCAATACTTTACAAACAGTAGCAGAGCTAAGACTCTGAACAGGGAGTGATATAATGAAAACATTATAAATCAGTATATATGATTGAGTAAATTATATATTTTATAATTATTCTTTACATGATTTTATATTTTAAATCGTTGAACAATTAATTTATTATCAATGTTATTAAAAATATCTTTTTCAATATAAGTAATTAGACAATCATTTATCCATGCATCTTTCATTGATTGCCTAATCTATTTTTTACAATTTTCATTGTAGAAAATACTTTTTCTACCGTTGTTGTGACAACAAGTAAAATTATTACTAACTTCGAAAGCAAATAAACCAATAGATAAATAATATGTCTTTCAACTTCAACTAATTAACTTTTCTAGAAGATCACTTATTCCTTTCAATGATGCAAATTTTGCACTATCTCACATATTAATTATGTAAGTTTCATATTAACCATCAAGCATCACCAAATCAAGTGAAAAAAATTCACATAGATAAAACTTAACAAATTCAATCAACCTTTTCTTATCAAAAGTAAAAAATAAATTGGCTAGATTCAAACAAGCTAAACAAAGCAACAATTCAATATTTGTCTAAGTGAAATGATAATTAAGTTCATGAAATTGCATGTGGACGACAATATAAAATAACTCAATATGATAATGATATTCTATTATGACATCTTGAGTTCTATCTCCTCGTCGTGGTCTTCTTTTGGGCAAAAATTTCTCATCAATATTAAGAATGGCAATATCATGCATATTATAAAATAACATGACTTCATGCAATAAAGACTCCCATCCATTATTCTCATAGTTTGTAATCGCTACTTTGATATGTTAACAAGTTTATGACATTAATGATATCTTTATCTTTCCTTTGCAATGCTTATGACAATTTATTTGAGATACCCAACACATTTTTCATAAAATGTAATTTGAATGCAAAAATCAAAATCTTGTAACAAAGATAAAAGACCATTAGCTTCAACTTTATGATCTGCATTTGATTCATTTTCTTTTATAATTTTAAACACATCAATCACAACAAAATATATCAATATTAAATTCATCAAATGTAATGTAAACCTTAATAAGTGTTAGCACTTCGTTTAAGACCAATTTTAAGAAGTTCAAGAAAATTACTTTGATTAGCAGAATTGATTGATTCATCATAACTACAAAAAGCTAATCCTTACTTTAAGAGAAAGCAAACATAATCAAATGAGTTATCACAAACTTGTTTTGATTGCTTAGAAATAGCAACTTCAATGTGTTCATGGCACTTCTTTCAAGCAATGTTGTGACCACTATTGGACCTCCAACATGAGATGAAAATCTTTCTTTTTCTTTTTGTGCCAATTTATAAATCCCTTTGCTACAAATGACTCACTACTTGAATACTTCCCAAAATCAAGCATAAAAAGGGTAACAACATAAGCAAAATATTCATCTTTTTCTATCCTATACTCCATCCAATTGCCAAATTTATTAAACCAAGAGGGATAAAATTTTCTTATCGAATTCTCAATTTTTCTTTTAGGAAAATTATGATGAATATGTTAACACGGTCCTCTTTGCAAATATACTTTTTATATCTTATCTTAATCATTAGGATGATAGGCTAGAATTTCAATTTGCTTTCTTGGATTTGATGACAAATCTTTTAAATTAATCTTAGTTTGTTGTTAGTGGATATTAAATTCATGAGTTCTAGATGAAAATTGTTGCATTGATGTCAATTTTCTCGTAAAAAAAATTTTCACATCCTATTCAAAAAATTAAAAATAAGAATATTATAATCTAATATTAAATAAATGCATATAAAAGGAATATATATATATATATATATATATAATGCCATAAAAGAAACATAGCAACAAATATATAAAACTTAATGAAGCTTTCAATTAATAAGCTTTCTTTTTCAATCTACTTTCAATCAATAAAAGTCACACAATAACAAGAGGCAAGGAGCTTGGCTTTCAATCAATATTCTCTCTCTCTTAATAAAACTCAATAGCAAAGTAAGGCTATAGAGGAGATAAAGAGGTTACTGATCGCTTTTGAATTTGGATCCTTTAAGATTAGTAAGGAGTGCTTTCCCTAATCCAATTTTAAAGAAAACCTCTCAGATAGTTAGCAACGACAAAACAATGGAATGAGAAGTTTCAAGGAAAAAGATTGGAGGAGTTTCAGTTAAGGAAGAGTAGTAAAGAGTAACGTGTTTGAATTTTTTTTTTTTTTCACTAATTTGGTAAGTTGCCAAAAAATAAAAAAGAAGAGAGATAAAGATAAAATAGGGAAAAAAGGAAAAAACAAGAAATAAAAATAAAAATAAAGCTTTTTTATTAAAATTATATATAATACATATGTGAAAGTTTATTAGGTTCAAATTAATATGTAAAATGATGAAAAAAAATTATATAATCAATTATATACATATGAAAATTAGGGGGAATTTCAAAATTTTAAAAGATGGTGGCATAATATCATAATTTAATACTATATATATAACATTTTTAAAAAAAATAGGAGGGGGCACATTCCCCTTTCCTAACACATAGATCTACCCCTACTTATAAAGTAGCTATTATTAAAAATAAATAAATATTAAATTAAGGCAAATATTAGAACAAGAAATTATTTTTATAAAAATTAATCAAATAGGATTGATTGTCCAAGTAGGAATCACATTGGTAAAGTTGATTAAATAAAGTGGTGAATTAATTAAGTTAATGAAAATTCTAGCTAGGAAAAAATTAATGAATCAAATTGTGGAAATGGTAAGATTAGGATTAAACATAGGATAGTCCTCTTACCTACACTTAATGAAAAGAGAAAGGAACCATCAACAAAGTTATTAAATAAAAAATATTGTTATGATTGTTCTATGATACAATTCAAATGTTCTTCAAAAAGGTATAACAATGGTTTGGTGATAGAAGAATAAAAAATTGTTCGATAAATACTATAAGTAGATTAGAAAATATGACATGTTTTTAAATATCTTTTGTTTTATTTCCTCAATTTTTGGTTGTATTTTGTATGTCCATTGGATTAATAAGCATTTTAAGTAGTATCTCATTTTGCGTATATTATTAATAATATTAAATCTTTTATATTACAATATGCTATATGTGTTGTGTTATAAAAAAAATGGATATAATTGATATCATAAATAAATATGTTATTTTTAGAAATTTGAAAAGCGATAAGTTTACTTTAAAATATTTTTATAGTATCGCTTAAATGTTTTATGCCTATGAAATGTCATATTATCACTTATGGGCAGATTAATTTATTTGGGAGATTTTAGTATATGAATTTTACTTATTATATGATATTATACATGTAAAGTAGGATTATAAATAATGTTGGTAATTAGCAATAGTCTTGTTAGCATTTGATGCACTCTAAATATCCCAGTGTAGTTTTTGTGATTGAACATTAGAATGATTTTGAGTTAAATGTTTTATAGTTATTTATTCTCATAGGCTGTATGTTCATCTTAATATATATATATATATATATGTAAGAAATTAAAATTCTATACAAGCATTCCTACAACAATATGTGCATGGAAGTGTTTGCTTAACGTTTGCATACATTTCATCATCTAAATTTTTAATGCATGAATTTAAGTTTACTATTTTTACATAACTATATATTCCATTAATTATATAACTTGATTAAATTATATATATTTTATACATACTATATATGTTTTCCTTTAAATTTTGATAATGCAATAATCCGGCTTTTTATATAATTTTAACTTGTGATCTATTGTCGTGTTTTATTTTAAATTTGCCAATTTTTGATATTTTAGTAATTAATTTCTCTTCTTATTAATTTTCCTTAATAATTTGACTTTATTAAATGAATGAAATATCAGTGTTTGAAAGGGATCCAACTTCACACTGCATAATAGGCATTTTCATAACATTTTTTAAAAGATTTAGGGCCTAATAGGAAAGATAAAAATTGTAACTATAAAAAAAGTTTAATTGTAAGAAAAAATTATATTTTAAAAATTTTAATTGCATTGTACAATTAAAATTTTTAAAGTGTAATTTTTAAACATACAATTAATTTTTTTAATCCCTATAAAAAAGACATGAAAACATCTACTACGCAACGTGCAATTGGATCCCTTGTAGGAGATCCACACATGAAATATCACACCTTTAAAATGCTTATTTATATTAATTGATTTCTTGCTAATTTATAGCCAAACAAAAAAATTTTTGTCCATCCCTTTTGTTATTGTGCTTTATTCCTTATTCACCGGGGACTACATACAACTTATTCTTTTATTTATTATTGTAAATAGTTAAATATTGTTAGTAATGAGTTAGCAGTCGATTGTTCCAACGTAAAAGATTAATTGCCCTTTGTATAGGTATGTGATTATACTCTAGAATTAGCTCTAGGCAGAATCCCCATACCCTTCATTACATTTTGTTGTTATTAATGATAACAGAATTCTCTTGTTATTCTTTGATTGATTGATTAGTTGTAGATAATTTGAGATGTCTCAAATTTTAAAGAATACTTTGCAAATTTTTTATAACATGCTAAATGTAATCTTAATTTCAACGATGACAAAACCTTGAAAATCTAATATGAATAAAGAGGAAAACTTCGAATCTGATATAAATAAAGAGAATTAATACAATTATGCTTTAAATTGAAGTTGTGACTTCCACTTAATTATATGTTTAAAATTAAATAGTATGTGTGTTTGTTAGACTTAACATGTGCAAAGTCTCCTTGTATTCCATTTTGGTTGAGTCTCCGTTTCTGTTTCTGTTCCTAGGGCGCGACACATTGCTTACCCTATCATAATTGTTTGCTTTTCCATATTAAATTTCTTTGTTAAATCGTCACTTTGACTCACTCTCAAAAGACCATTCTCACGCAGCAGTCGTTAAGTTAATAAAAGGGAGATTGGATTTGATCACGGAAGACTTGACCTGGAACGTCAAATTCTGCTATTTTTGCTATAGAAGTGAACATTAGCACTCAAATCTCATACATAGGATTCACAGGAACTCTGCAGGCTGTAGTTACACAATCTAAATGGGGTTTCTGTAGTGAAACTGCGCGCATTTGCAAGCTAAAATGCTTTTCCAAAAGCATACTATGAAATTTTTGGATGCTTGCAATGTTAAAATGCCAAGCTTTGTTGATGGACCAAAGGTGTGCTCCTTCGCGAAACCGCAGCTTTTGAAGAATTTTCAACAGTGGAAGGAAATTTCAAGTTCAAACTAGAAATTAAGACATCTTTTTTATTTAAAACAATAAAAAAATAATGAAAATTATAAAAAGAAAAAAGAAAAGAAATCACGAAGTGTCAAGATCTAGTGGGTGCAATGCACAATATTTAAAGAAATGCTTTGTAATTATCAGAAATTTATACGAAAGATACTATAAATTCAACGAGCCAATCAAATAGCTCTCATTCAAGTGTTTCACCCGCAAACATGGGAACAGTTTCTCCGAACGGGAAGGACATAGATTCAGGTACCCTCCAGGGAGCCTTCCGCAGTTTAATCCCTGACTAAATTTCTGGGGGAAGCCATAGAAGTCTAGTCCATTACCTGGGTACGTCGGTCATTTAACAACATTATATGCCATTTACCTCTTTTATGCTTTTTGTAACAAATCTGTGGGATAATCTTGATCACTTGTCCTTATACGTGACTTTGCAAGATTCTTCTAGTTTGAATTAAACTTATTTTTTTAAAATTGATCATATTCAGTTGGTTTTCTTTATTTGTTAGGTTAGATACTTGATTTTTGCAGTTACAAATTCATTGGCATGAGTTTCACACTATTATGCTAATCGTAGTTTTGCTTGATAATATTTGATTCGCAATAAATAAAAAGTTCGTTAAAGGTTTGAGGATTGACGTGGGAAAGTATATGTTTGCACAAGATCAAATGCCAATGAGGGAATTACAATGCGATGAGCAGGGGACAATCCATTCACACTATGCAGGATTAATAATAAAATTATTTCTCTTTTATGATATACAGACAAGTTTTATTTAAGCCTGATGTGGGTCGAGTTGTGAATCTGAAGCTCAGCTTTGGATCATCATTGCACGATTTCAATTTTGGAGGTAGAAAAACCGAAAGCTTAAAATTTATTATTAAATGCCTTATTCTTCAATTTGTCTACTAAACTCTGTTCCACACATCCTTTTCCAATAAAATAAAATAAAAAGTGCAACCAATTGCGTGCGAAAAGCAATGGCATTCAATTCTAAGCTCCACCTTTGGAATATTGTCAAGGGATTTTGATTTAAATCATAAATGGTAAATTATTTTAATTTTTTCGAAATTTAATTAAATTATATTTAATACTTCTTTTATTTTAAAACTACACTCGATTCTAAAATTATACATACAATACGATTATACCTAATCAATTTTTAATATTTGAATCCAAAATATTTATTTAGTATTCGAACTCTATTTAAATTTGACAAAAATTTATAATTTTAGTATCTAATATTGAAATTTATCTTGTCCCTAAAAATCTAAAAAAAAAAATCTTATATTCATTTTTTTAATTTTATTATAGATTTTCCATTCAACTTTATTTTTTTTATTTTTATAGCATCATTTTACTTCATTTAAATTATCTTATTTATTAATAAAAAGAGATACACATATCTCAATGAAAATCTCCCCCATCCAACGGCTAATGGTAGCATGGTCCATCGTAATACATGGATGCACTGAGATTGTAATTTTTACCTATTTATTTTCTTTTTTAAAAAATAATTGATAAAAAATGAGACGAGCTAAAACAGCCTTTTCCCTTGTAACCAAGGTTTTTTTTTGGTACTGGTTTATTATTCCATTTTATGTAGTTATCTTTTTTTTAAAAAAATTATTATCATAGGTCATTTTTAAATAAAATGTTCAGTAATTATTTTAAAGAAAATCATGATCTTATTAAAAATTTAAGTGGTAATAAATAATTAATTAGCTCATGAATAATCCAATTAATTGACCCATCTAAATCTACTTTAACTCAACAATTTTCCATTCTTACATGTAAATATGCGTTTTTTTTTTTTGATCTTTTTGTCACAAAAAGGTCAGGAGTGTTTACATCAAGAATCTTTAACACTTTTGAGAGAAAGAACTACTCGAGCGAAAAATTCTTACGTGCTTGATGCTTAATATATACAAGAAGTGATTCAGAATGACAAAAAATAAATAATAGGCTAATATCCTAATATTAATTAAATTGAAAATATTCTAACGGGCTGTGGACTGGCCATTTTTTAAGTCCATAGTTACAAGAAAATTAAATAAATGGGCTTGAAATTATTTGGAGTTAATCATGCCCCGCGGCAAGGTTGATTTTTAGGAACTCTCAAAATGGTTCGGGTTTCCCATAAATATTTTTTTTTCGAGTTTCCAATAAATTCGTTTATTAGATGAAGTAAAAACCTGATCGAATCTATTATTGAAATGATACAACTTAAAATATATGTACACACACACACACACACACATATATATCTCATGTCTAACTCTAGGCATCATCGTAAAGTTCAAAGCCCTTTCACAGGATTATATGGCAAAGCCATACTTTTTCGGTGACCCAATTATGTTGAATCTAATGTTCCTATTCTTATAATCAGCATTACCAATGCTGTGGAATGTTGCATGTATAACCAAATCCGAAGGAAAATTATTCCAATCATCAAACGCAATAGGTAATATTTATAGATGCATATTAATTAGGTGACATTCTGATTATTACATGGATCACTAATTAAAGACCTTCCCTTCGTTGCAACAGTACATGTGGGCATCATATAAAACATAACTAAATACACATGACATGTAAAAAACACAGACACAGACAGACATATATATAACATGATCATCTGTCATTTTATTTGATGCAGAAACATAACTCTCCCTTTTAATTCTTCTCAGTTCACGAAGGACTGGGTATATTTCCAGAATTTGGTTCGGGAATCTCCAGAGCTGCTTTTTGTATTTTCTCAAAGGCATCATTCACGTACGACGCTAATTTCTTCTCATCTACGAATCCTTCTTCTGTTCTAGTTGTCACTCTTAACATTCCCATATAGCTCATTATGGTAATAACAAGGCTCTGCAACGTTAGCAAACAGCAAATAGGGAGAATTTAATTTCCTCAACACACGAAGAGCGATGGTATAAAAGAAAAAAGTAATACGATAATTGATACCCAAAAAAGATAGCACTATTGGTATAAAATGATTATTTGTCATTAATTCAAGCTGATTATTCCTAATTAATTGATATTTTTTGGTTAAGAGAAGAAGAAGATGATGAGAAGGGAGGGGGAACAATAATACCTGAGGTACGCCAGACAGGGTGAAGTATAAGCCTTTTACTGGATAATTAGCCATAGCCAATTGATCCAACGGTCCAGCCATGTTCGACATAAATAAACTTGAATTTCTCGTTGTCATATGGAAGTGTTTACCCACTGCCTAAAACATGGCACAATATTTAACCTTAATTAGAAACAACCTTTTAACTTTAAAATCAAAATGAAAAAATTTATATATAATTCTTTATATCTTTATTATCAAATTTTTAGTTAAAATATAATAAGTATATAATTTTTCAATAAACAAGTATGATTTTTATGGATAATTATATGATTCTTTAATTAAATTAGGCATATGTTATGATATTATTAAAAAAAGTATACACTTATTATATTTTAATTAAAAAAATTCAATAACATAAATTTAAAAAGTGACCCCAAAATTTAATCCAAAACCAAAAGTCAAAACACAGTGAAACGTACTTAACCAAATTTGTGAGAACAATTTAGAAGGGCTTATAACCTCCACTGAGAAAAAGTTGGAAAAAACAAAAGGTTAAATTATTAAGCTATTTCTCGTGGTTTCAATTTTTAATATAATTTTCCTCTTATGATTTAAAAATTTGTGATCAGCTCTTTAGAGTTTTAAAAAATTTTAACTTAGTCCTTCTACCGCTAATCTTTCATTAGTGTATCATTAAATTTTATTAATATTGTGAATCATATGCATCTTGGCACTTGAATATATATAATTTACGCCAAGAAAAAAGGTGAAAGTAGATAGTAATGTGAAATAAATTCATGTGTGATATATGATGCAAACTATATAATTAGAAATGACTTAGATGACTTAGTTGAATTATAAATATTTAAAGTGCTAAATTGCACATGGTTAGCCGTATTAGTCACAAATTTAATAGTATATTGATGGATGTTTGACATTAGGGATTACATCAAAATTTTTTAGATTTATAAGATCCAATTATAAGGTTATGAGTTATAGGGACTAAATTGAAAAATGTATAAAATTATAGAAGGAAAAAAGTAATTTAGCAAAAAACACCCGGAATTAGCTAAAGCAAAAGGAGAGCATATTAACCAGTGCAGTGACTATATGTATTCACCTCGGGGCCTTTGAATTGATGCTTCATCTGTAGAAGCATACAAACGAGAGAATAAACCAAAGAACGTCTCTTCTTCTTCATTGCATGATGAACTTTCCAAACAAATTGAAGTGGGTTGGAAATTTGGGTGTCTTTTAATTTCGGAATTGATAAATGCATGTAGGTGAATTTGTTCCCCCAAGTACCCTTCCCATTGGTCTTTCGCATATTCTTCGCTGTCTGGTAACCTTCAAAGTTTCTTGTATTCAACATTGCAAGTAGGGTGGAACTTTTTGTGCTTGAACCATAGTCAAGATCTTGCATGTATAACCGAATCCCGTAGAAAATTATTCCAGTGATCACATCATTTACTGTCTGTAATATATAATTTAATACAACAAAAAGTTATACACTCATGATAAATATATTATGGAAATTTCATTGTCAAGCAAATAACATAGTCCAAAAAAAATCATTCAGTTTTTCAGTGAAATATATTTGACAGTTCATGAACTTGATATCGTATTGAGTAAAATTAACGAAAGGTTATCTTCTTGCCCACAAGCAAACAATATAAATTACAGACAAATTAAAAACTAATTTTACCACTTCGAGCTTCGATTTAATATCTTTGATACCGTCCATTGGAAATGTGATATTGAATATGGTAGCAGGTTGAAACTCGACTCCGTCATTTCCAGATCTTATTGGTGTTTTGTCATCTTCAACCAAAGTACTTTTGAGTAAGCTCCACCCAAAATTTGTTATAGAAGTGAAAATAGAGGAGATGAAACTAGGGAGTCTCCTAAGAGAGCTTTGGTTGGCAAGTGCCATTTTTGATGATCTGAGTGAAGGAAAAGTCACAGGAAGGGAGGGATCATCAGCTCTTTTTAGACAAGAAAGAAGGACACCCATAAGAGTGTAGCCATCTCCAATTGAGTGATGAACTTTAAAAACTAAAGTGGTATACGCAGTTGGGTATTTTATCACGTGAACTTCCCATAATGGTTTGGAATGTGGTAGCCGCTCAATTGCTATGTTTGATAAATAGTTACTAAAGCATTCGGCATACGAATCTTTTGACACGCCATCCCAGAAAAATGTCGGTTCAATAATATGGTCCTCCAACTTCACTTCAACTCGTTCCCATCTTTTGACTCCATTCTTGTCTCGAACCTGTTGTCAAGCATATGTTCATGCATTCATTATACAAACTAGATATCGTGAAACTAGGTAGCATGAAGATAGTTAAATGCAAGTGTGTGTGAGAAAGTGAGAGAAGGAGAGAGATATAGGGAACCAATATTGAGGTGAAGCGTGGGATGGAAAGAAGGGTGTCTTTAAGGAAAGACACGAGGACCCAATCAGGGATGGAAACCTCAAATTCTAAAACACCAAGGACGTATAACCAGAACGAAGAGCTGTCCAAGCATTGTGCCATAGGACTCAATGGCTCAGGTGAGTAATCCATTAAAGTCAACAAAGTTCAAATAGCATAAAGAAGGGTTTTCTGGGGAGATAGGATACGAGGATGCATTTGAACTCCACATGTATTTGTAGTCTAGCTAGCAGAGAAAAGTGTCCATGACATAATAATTGAAGGGGGTTGAGAGGTTTTTACAAAAGGAAATGTAATTTTTTATTCTAAAAAATTCATGTCTTAACTATTTGATCATTAAATCTTAAAAATATACAATTTAGTCTTTAAAAAATATATGTTCTCAACTATTTGGTCATTGAATTTTAAATTTATATAATTTAATTACTTCTTAAAAGTTTTTTATTTGCTACTCATTAGTCTCTATTTGCACATGTTTTAGGGTCTAATAAGTAGCAAGAGTCCAAAATTTTCATGTACCTAGAATAGAGTGATTCATGTATAAGTGTTATTCATGTATTAAGTGTTAAATAAGGTTATGTAACTATTCATCTAGTGTACCTATAAATTGTGCTTCATAATTTGAAGGAAGCCAAACAAATTGAAAATACAAAGTAAGTTTAGCCAAGTCCTTTCTTTCATAAAAAGAGTTATTCCTCCTCCTTTCTAACAACATCCCTCTTAATTTGAAATTTTTTAAAATATGACTCAGATTAGATACTTTCAAGTAGTTTAATGAATATATCTAGAATTAATTTAGTTCATATGTTTAGATTAGAGTGATTTATATATAAGTGTTATTCATTTATTAGATTAAATAATCCAGGTGCTTAGTGGTTCCAAGCAAACCAAACAAATTGGAAGTACAAGTAAATTTTAGCCAAGTTCCTTCTTCCATAAAATTCCTCAATCATATATTTTTAAGATTTAAAAACTAAATAATTAAAGCACACATCTCTCAAAAAAAATTACTTTTTTCTCCTTGTAGAGAGTTAAGAGGCTATCCTGAAATAAGTTGCAGCACTCAGCATGAGTTCGACATGGTGTATAAGCAAATTAAATTCAGAATGATATGAGCAAATCGACTATTCAAC
The DNA here is from genome assembly GCA_032878935.1 of Erythrophleum fordii. Taxonomy (NCBI): domain Eukaryota; kingdom Viridiplantae; phylum Streptophyta; class Magnoliopsida; order Fabales; family Fabaceae; genus Erythrophleum; species Erythrophleum fordii. The sequence goes on from JAVQMF010000035.1 coordinate 712,438, forward strand.
AGAGAAAACTCGTTTTTTCCCAAAAACGAAAATCAATGTGGGACAAATTAGCACGCGTACCAATCCCTCATTCATTGTCTTGACTAGTGTTTGTAAGTTTTTAGAAACTTTGATTTGGTGTGTGGTACACAAATGGATATTGATTAATTGGTTTAGAACGTGCAGCATTTCGGATTCATAGCTTCTGAATATTTCAAAAAATGTAAAATTTCGCTACTACTTTTGCTAATTGAGTGAGAATTCTAATATAGAAATTGTAATTAAAAGAGATATTATATTATCAATTTTTAAGAGGAAATGAATGCAATTGAATAATAAAAACTTAAAAAAAAAAGTATCTCTAAGTTGAATTGATTTTTACAATAAAATACTGTTTCAATAGGAAAGTGATAAAATAAAATAAAATGCAATGTTTGATTATTGATAGAGAAAAGTATATTGTAACAAGAAGATTCAACAAAAAGTTGTTAAACTATTAATTAGCTACATAAGATATTTCTATTAAGCATCTTAACAGTATTAGGAAAAAGGAAACATTTCTATCAACTCTTGGTTAGAATATATAATTATTTTTATTAATTTTTTTTTAATAAACTAACAAGACTAATGTGAAGTTTCTATTGAAAATAAAATATGTTTTAGAAAACTAACATAAGAAAGTCAAACTTTTGAGGATTAAATTAAAAAAACACATGTTTCGATATTTATAATGTCAATTAACCCTCTTTGTTGCCTAAGACTAGACTTTTTTTGGATTACAACAATCTAATTACCAATACAGCTAATTCTTTTGCATGAAGGGAAATAAAATATATATACAACTTTTCCTCTCATACATAAATATCATATAAGCAATGAAAAAAAAATACAAATATTCACCTGTAATTAATTATTTTTAGAATAATAACTTAAGAGGTAAGATTAAAAATTCTATAATTTGATTATGTCTTAACATTTTTTAATTATTTGAATAAATTAATTTCAATAAAATTCAGATGAAATATTTGTTCCGTTCTTATATACAATAATTTTTATTATTATTGATGCAATTTTCACATTTATTTATGATATTTTCTTTTGTTGAAAATGGGACAAAGCCCAAGCTAAACCACACACAAAAGAGTGGCGGCCAGTGCTACCCCAGTTCTATATATCCTCTCATATTTGCAAGGGGACCAATGATCGTCTGCGGGTCTTTTCCCTTTTCTCATTGGTGTGATAGACAAGGTATTTGCATAAACTAATAAAAGATAAACGTGACGATTTTATTGAAAATGAAATATAAGTACCAAGTAAATGACCAGATATGAAATACGCTGGACTCGGATGCAAGAGGTAAAGGCAATTCAGCTGACTAGTCAATGAATTAATGACAAAATTTATTAGACTACTAAAATCAAAGGGAGAGTAGTAGTTGAAAATTAAAGGCCACATCTAATTTGGTACATAAAGCAATAGTTGTCTGTACCATGAAGCAACATCATACAATTACGTCCTCGAATGGTTTTCTCAGATAATGTATGATTCCAGATGGAGATTCGAGAGTTTTTTACCCTTTTCTCATTGCTGTGACAGACAAGGTATTTTTCTAACAAAAGATAAACGTGACGATTTTATTGAAAATAAAATATAACTCCCAACTAAATGACCAAATATGAAATACGTTGGACTCGGATGCAAGAGGTTAAACTGTGACAGACAAGGTATTTTTCTAACAAAAGATAAACGTGATGATTTTATTGAAAATGAAATATAACTCCCAACTAAATGACCAAATACGAAATACGTTGGACTCGGATGCAAGAGGTTAAGGCAATTCAGCTGACTAGTCAATGAATTAATGACAAAATTTATTAGACTACTAAAAGCTAAGGGAGATTAGTAGTTGAAAGTTAAAGGCGACACGTAATTTGGTACACAAACCAATTGCTGCGTGTACCATGAAGAAACATCACACTGTTACGTTCTCAAATGGTGTTCTCAGATCACGTATGATTCCAGATAGAGATCCGAAGATCTCAATAAAGATGACTAGAATTGACCAAGTCTAGGATAATAGAAGATTTCATAGATGCTTGTGTAAGAGATTCCATAAATGTGTGTGAAAATAAGAAATTTCTGGCCGGACCAAGCGATGCCTTACAAAACTGAACTCTAATACCATATTAAACTCCAACCTAAAATCTTAAATTTTAGTCTAAAATCAATCGGTGTTAAATAGAATTATCCAATAGATATATAATTTACACTTAAGAGATAAAAGCAGGCGATGGGGGACTTTTAACACATGGAATCTAATTTATTGGTCCCAGTCAAACCTATGAAAAAAAAGAGTAAAATAATGCTATGTGCAATAAGAATGAAAGCTTTGAATTTTTTTTACTGTAGTCCAATCATCCCATTTTATTCACAGCAAATGTTCAAATAAAGCAAGGATCCAACCACTTCCTTAAATGAACAGAAGAAATGAAATGGCTACAGTGGAAAAATATAGAATAACTACAACCAGAAAATAGGGAACGGAAATAGAGATATGCTCTCTGACTCATTGACTGATTCCTAAGCAAGATTTTAGCAGCAATTCAGGGTTCCATACAGCATTGTTATTTTCAAATGGAAACTAATTACAAATATTTTATCTGCGACAACACCATGTGCCAAGAAAGGAAATATGTCTATTTTGTCAACAGCCAAATGAAACAAAAAATCATGTTTTCTTAACATGCCCCTTTGCTAAAGTAATTTCGTTTGCATCCCTGGTGGGGTTACAAAGTGACATGCTTCAACCTTTAGACTTGTAGGTATGGATGCAAAAATGGATCGGTTAGAATTTAAATTCAGATATGGAGCAAGATATATTCCGCAGGATCTATATCATTATCCCATATGTAATTTGGTATTGTTGTAATTGTAGGATTTTTGAATATAACAACTATGGGCTAGAATTTGCATTGAATATGATTTAAAGTCTAATTCATCAATGCAAGGAAATTAATTTGCAATCCGAAAATCCTACTAGGAGGAACTATGTAGCCTTGTGGCCCGCTAGGCTTTTGTTGGAGCATTGGCAAGTACTTTTTTGGATAACCAACAGGAACACAAGACAGACAAAGTGACGAATCTTTATCGTAGCTTGGTTTGGACGTACTGTTTTGCATAAATGGGTATGGGAGAGCTCGCGAGGTACAAATCTTATTGTAGCGCTTCAGGAAACAATTCAACATGCGATGCGATTCATAGCTAGCCAACAGGTCATACGCAACCCTCTCACTCATCCAATGCATATACTTTTGCCAAAGCAAATCAAAGTTATACTTGACCTTGAAGCAGCGGATACCAATTCAAATGTAAATTCTACGGCAAGTCATCTGAGACTTTAAGTTTGTTTTCATCAATATATGTATGTATGTATGTATGTATGTATGATATAGTAGATTCACCATTGTTGGTAATAGCAATGTCTTCGGTCTATGGAGATCATCATTGGAACTGTTTCAAATGAAATAGAATTGGAAGCACTACAATGATATACGTATTTTCCAACAGATCCATCTGACGAAATTTCGATAGATGCTAGATTTTTTTAACTTTTACATTATTTTCTAACTAAATTTCAGTTAGAAACCAAAAATTCTATTCAAACATGGTATCATATAGTGAAAAACAATAAAAAAACTAGGTAAAATTGACAAAAATTTGCCACGTAACTAGCTAAACCAACAACATTTCTGTTGGAATGTCTAACCATTTTTCTATCACCCAAAAATGGCGATAGTAAAATGGTTGGTTTGTCCAATAATTTCATATATAATAATATATTATTTATATATAATAATAATATGTATAACTTTAAAAAATTAATATAAATTATAGAAAATTTAAATTTAAATTAATTAATAAATAATAAACATATAATAGATTAGAAATAATATATTTTGAATATTTATTTAATTCAGATTATACTATATTGTAATTTATGTTATTTATATTTATTATTAAATAGTAGATATTTATTTAATAAATAAATTATTATTTTATTTAATTAATTAGTATAAATAATATTAGAGTTTTATATTTTTTATTATTATAAGTTATTAATTCTGATTATTTAAAAGTAATATTTATTATTTATATTAACTATTTCAAATTATTAAGTATTAGTATTAATTTTAATTTGCTAAATTATCTCATATTAGAACTTTTTTAATTTCTATTTAGTTTGAAATTAAAATTTTTACCTCATAAATTATATTTAATATATAATTTTTATTTAAATTATATATTATTTATTTCTGTATGAAAAGTTTTTTTTCCTACAAAAATATGGTTGAATATGTCCAATCATATTTCTATTAAGTGTTTCCAATATTTTTTCAAAAATATTTTCATTTTTTAATATGAATAAATAAAATTAGTAACATTATTTTTAAATTTTTATTTTAAAAATGTTAATTATTACTTATATCAATTAAAATAATTTATATAATATATATTAAATATTAATAATAATACATTAAATATCAATAAAATGATAATAATGAAATATAAATAGATTATATATAATTCATTGATATAGATAATAATTAAAAAAATTTCAAAATCAAAATTAAAAAAAGTAATGCAATTAATTTTTATTTATTTATTTTGAAAAATAAAATTGAATTTTAAAATAAATGAAAATAATGAATCAAGGTATGGTTGGACACATCTACCTTTATTTTTTTTTACCATTTCCATCTTTCACGTCTATCTAAAGATCTACTTCGGTTGAAGTCTCACGTTAAATAAAATTGCACTAGAATAAGGATATATAAGTGGAAATAACTCGTAAACTTAAGGTTTTAAAGTTTTGGATCAAAAGGTAATATTAAATTCACTTATATAGTTCCTATCAAAAGTTAGAACAAATGAATTTTCATGATATTTAAGGCTCCAAAGACCTTAACAGTGATATAATAGTCTAGTTTAGCATGAACAATAATGGAGATAATAGCTTAAGTGGATGGAAACCTTTATTTGCACTCATTTAGAGCCATGGTTCAATGATTAGGTATAATTATATGGACATTTGGCCCTTGGTAGTAAGGTGTGGGTCCCCTAGACCCTATCGTTATTTATTAAGTCTTTTTTGTTACACTTTTAAGATAAGTTATATAAGTATATGTGATATTATTTCTTGGTCTAAAATCTTAAGATATTAAATTTATGGGGTTCTTTTCATTTATATATAATTCTTTTAGTCTAATTTTATCAAATATAAAACATTTTCAGATATGGATTTTCAAATAAATATGCAAGATGGAATTGAAAATGAAAATAATGATGAATTATTAAATGAAAGACAATTCAATTATTTACACACACACACACATATATTATTATTTTAATCATTAATTTATTAATTATTAAGTATTAATAATTTATTTAATATTATTTTTTAGATTATTATTATTTTTTATTTTTTTATATTTATAATCATTATTATAAGTTATAAATTATAATAACTTATAATTATTATTTATTATTTATATTCTTATTTTTTTCATAAAATTATATATATTATATACTTTGTAATATATATATATATATATATATATATTACAAAACATGAAATCTTAAGAAAAAATTTAAATGGCTAGAGGTGTAGAAAGGTAAAGCAAATCTTTTGAAAAAAAAAAAAAAAGAGAGAAAACAAAAGCAATTCTCATCCCGCCAAATTTTTTGGCTCCTTTTTATACAAATTTCAAAGTTTTTCTATCTCATTTTATTTTTACATTCTCCATTCTTTGCCATTTTCTTTAAGTTGTTTATCTTTGTTTGTTTTTTGTCATTTTTACTTTTATTGTTAAAGTTATTCAATTCTTTTTAATTGTGATTTGACTCTTTACATTTTCTATTATTTATCGAATTTATACTTTTAATTTTATACTTATGTGTCGTATATGCTTACTTTTTGTATTGTGTTGGTGTTTATTGATATGTTTTGGACTATAAATTTTTATGATTTTACTAAATTTTCATTTTTTTTCTTCATTTACTAATTCTTGTTACTAATGGTTTATTTTTTTATTTTTGTATGTGACTATTTGAAATGATGATTTTTTTCACTAAAAAATTGTAATTTATCTTATTATATTTTAAAAATTTTTGGATTGAATTTGGTTTCATTTTTGCAAGTTTTCATTTAATTTATTTATTTTTATTTCTTTAATTTGATTTAATATTTTTAGTTCAAAAACATGAGCTAGAACATAGAGAAAAAAACCCATAAAACTTGAAAGAGCAAGCTATACCTAAAAAATCCAAAAAATATATCCAAAAATTTTAAAAATTATGAAACTAAATTAAATATAATATAAATTATTATGAATTACAAAAATCATAATATAAAATAAAATTTTCTTAATATATATAATAAACTATTAATTATTGTAATAAATATTAATTATTAATATATATAATAAAAATTATTAAAATGATATAATAAAATATGTTTTGAAAAATTAATTAATACAAATTATTTCTAATAGTATAGTTGTCAAACAATGTTCGACTAATTAATTGTAGAAAATTATTTTCCCAAAAATTTATAAATTACTTTTCTTATTTATTATTTTTATCAATTAGAATAATTAATTAACTTAAGTACAATTATTATTATTAACATTATTTCTTAATTCTCTTTTATTATTCAAATTTTTATTAATATTATATTTATATTAAATAAAATTTTCATGTACAATAAAATGTTTATTTATTAATATAACATGATTTCAGATGATGCAAAAGGTAACAAATGAAAGAGAATAAAAGTAAAAATATTTAACAAAATAAATTAACTACAACAAAAATAGCAATAGATTGTCTGACGCAAATATTTGTTGTAAAGACACAATTTTTGACTGTCAAACAGATATCTTTTTGTCATAAATCAATATTATTCTTGCAGTAAAGAATTTTTTTCTTGCGAAAATGGTGATGGAATTTTTTTTTCCAGTGATAATATGGGAGTGGGAACAAAAATTATACTTTTGTTATGTGAAGACTTTGACATATCAAAATTGTTATTATATCTTTAATTTATTTAATTAGTTATATATATTCATATTAATATTTGTATATTTATAGTATAGTGATCGTTTCATCCTTCTTGTACAATTTAAAAAAAAAATGTACAAGATGTGGCTTCAGATGGATCAATTAAAAAAATTTAATAATTACGATAATTGTAAAGATGTTTGTCTTTTACATAGAGATAAGATAAAGATGTTTGAAGTGTGTAATTAACATTTAGTTATGGTGTTATAAACCACTGCCCACATAATTCCACAATCAGTGGTATAAGTGAGTCTCTCCAACTTTTTTGCGCTTCATAATCGAGTTTGAAATATCAGGAGTGTTAATTACCTAAATTGACGGATTGCTTGATAATAGTCTTCATTAATTATGCTGGACTTCATTCACACAGGATCAATGAGAGAATTCCCAAAACAAAATATTTTTTAATTAACTAAATTGATTGATTGGTTGAGAATAGACTTTATTAATTTGGCGAGCCAACTGCCACAGAAACAGGAATAAATAACTTCTATGGCTTTATTTGGTATCGCGGCATAAATAGAAATTGGAAGAGAATCTATTAAATTTTTTATTTGGTAGCAAAAAAAATAGGATAAAAAGAGAATTAATTAGGCAGCTTTGCCAAAAAGTAATTAAATGCTTTGAGATTAATGGAAAGATAATAAAAGAAAAAGTTATTACGGAAAGGTAACAAAAACATTAAATTCGGATCCGTAGCTTCCGATTTTGAGCAGTATACATTTCAGAATTCGGATTGAATAGGATGAATTTTATATATATATATATATATATATATAATTTCAATGTATGTATCCGAATTTTTTTAAAATTTCAGGAAATGGGGATCATTTTAAAATATTCTTTCAATTTTTTTTGGTTACTTTTTTATTATAATGAGATAAATTTTTATTCATTATTAATAAGTTGATAAAAATATTTATTTATGTACATAATTATAGCTATTAAAAATTAAGGATAAGATGCACAAATAAATTGTTTTGATTATAAAAGAATAAAAATTGTATCTTGACTTATATTATAAATTTAACTTGAACTCTATTTATTACATAAAAAGTGTTATTCCTATTATTAGCTTTAAAAAAAACCTTGAAGCAATGAAGAACGCAAAAGTATATTAATAGCCCATAAAAAATAAAAATTCCTCCCATAGCAATATAATATAGTAAACACTATTACATTAATTGAATTAGTGAATGTTATTAATTATGACATAATAATTAATAAATATAAAATAGTATAATGACTATTTTATTAAAAAATTTTATAATAATTATTGGTGAAACTAAAAAAAATAGTTAATGTAATCTTATTAAAAATTACTAAGTATGGAATAAGATGTGATTAGTTAATGCTATATTATATTATTTGAAATTATAGTATTATTAATTTTACATAATGAACTAATTCGAATTTCCTTTAATGTTTTAGTAATATTTTGTTATATTAATATAAACTAAAGCAAAAAAAATGTAATTAAAAAGTAATTGAGTGAAAAAAATATAATAAAAAAATGATGTAATATTGGATATAAAATTGAATTAATATAGATCTTATAAAAATATTTATAACAAATGATTTTCTGTACCATAATGAGGTCTTTTCCTTTTATGTCGCGGTCATTGTTGGCCTAATTCCTCTAATTCTTGTTGCTTATGAACTGTTGGATTAGAATTTAAATCTAAAGATGGACTTTGAAATGGAGGAATCAGATGAGGAGGTGTAAAAAATCCTGGTTGTGACGATCCTTCAAGCTCAAAAGAGGAACTAGCATATGCGACATTAAATGCAGATGTATCGAATAGAAAATCTACAAATGATTTAAATGAACCAAACATTTGCTAAGGGGTTTCAGAAAGAGACAAAGGAGATGGAGGTATGTAAGAAGAAGAGCCTGCTCCACCAAAGTTACCAAACTAGCTAAGTGGTATAGAATAAGATGGATCAACCATACTAATATCCTCTTACATTGGAGTAGGCATATATAAAAATGTGCTGGGAATGTCAATGCCCTACTACATTGGCTCTTGTTGTTGTTGGACATTTATTCCACCAATAGGCTATTGAATTGATAAGTAACTTTAACGTCTTTTACCCCGACGACCTGTCAGAATTTGAAGTTTAGATAGATTTGGTGCTTGGTTAGTAGCTTGGGAAAAAAAGTAAAAATTGTTATTCACCAAAAGCAAGTAATATATTGTTAGTACCTTGGCTCACGATGTCATGAAAATCTGCAGGTAAAGGATCTTGCAAGTACATTCTATGAAGCCCTTGTACCAAATCAGCCTAATCAAATAAAGTGAAAAATTAACTATCAATATACATTATATCAAGAGAATGATGATAACAAAGATGACAATATGTAATAAAATATACCGTATATTCAGTAGCAGCACTCAATCTATGGATCCATCAACAAGTACGTCACCAATACCATCGTATGTACTCATACGTGGGATCAAATGGCTCCTAAATAACGGGGGATTGAGACATAGTATCTTGCCATTTATACTATCGTTGGATGAAAAGGCTATGTTTAGACATTTAATTGGTCTAGGTTCTTTCTCAAAGTTATAGATTATGGAGAGAGTCCAATCTAATTAACTCTTGCAGAATAGGTTAGTGGCAACCAAATTGTCGCAAAACACAATTTGGATGATGCCACTCTGTGATCCAAAAACAAATGAGTGGTACTGATGCAATCTAAATGTCTGAAAAAATTAGACAATACCCTGGAATTAACTAATGCATTGATTATGGCTGGTATAAGCACCATACAATCTATGAACAAGATAGAAGCGAGCAGTAAGTAATTATCAAATAGTTAAAAAAATGCTATACAACAAAAATCAAATTAAGTCTATACCTCATCATCTCTCATTGCATCCAGTAAAGTTATGTATAACTAAAGGGCTCTAACACTCGAGCGAGGAGATCGTCTAACATTCTTCCATCTGTTACAATAAGCAAACATATTTGGTAAATAATAACTAATTAATAGAGTCAACATTTTTAAATAAAAGATATAAAATTTTTTACTCTAAAAACATACCTAAAACCTAAAGGTGGAAGTATAGGATATTCATCAATGCGAGGATCAAGGATGGAGGGTCTCTTAAGTGCAAGCATAGGAAAGTGATTTCATGCCTACATATACAATAGTGTCAAGCATCCAGCTATATTATAATTATTCCTATAGGTTGAGTTGCATAGCTTACGATATAAAAAGGTTAACACTGCTGATTCCCAACTATAATGGCCAACTCATTGAAAGTTGTCTAGCAAAGATAGGTACATCAAATAAATTTTATAATTAGATCTATCTGGCATCAACCAACCCTCAATCATGCAAAAAATATATGCACGAGTAAACTAACGCATAACCTCATCCTCTGTGTCAATAGGCAGATGTGCAAAGTTCTGAGCTAACCAAGTTATGAAAAGTTACTGTCCATCTATCTGGTCAGCCGGAGGTATAATCCTTAGAAGCCATTGATAAACGTCTGACCAATTAAAACTTGTCCCGCCAATAACAAGGCCCCTATCGACTTGTAGGCCCAACTATATCGCTACGTCCTCGAGAGTGATCGTACACTTTCATCGAGTGGACACTATACTTATTTCCTTTTTATATCATTTTCTTTTTTACATCTTCTTCTCATCTTATTTTTTTTAACTAATTTTTTTTAGGCTCTCTTTTTTTAATTTCAACTTTTAAATCATTTTTTCCTCATTTTACCTATTTTAACTATTTTTTTGATACATTCTTAAAACATTTTTTCCTATGTTTTAAACTATTATTTATTAAATTACTATTTAATATATATATATATATATATTTCCTCATTTAAATTGTAATCTCACTAATTTTTAGTTTCTTTCTAATTATAAATATGTATATATTTTGAAAACTTCCCCATTTTTTCACTTACTATTTCCATTTTTATCCTTATTTTGACATCTAAATATATTCCACTTTTTTATAACATATAATTGTTTAACCTTCCTTTAAATTACTATTTTTTCATTAAATTTTTATTTTTCCCTAATTTTTTTAATTTTTTTCTATGCATATATTTTACATTTTTTCCAAAAACATATATTTTTAAACATATATGTTATTTCCCCATCATTCTTTGTTTTAATTTTTCATCTATTTTTCAAATATCTCTTTTTTTTTTTACTCAAGCCTTTTATTTTCAACATTATTTACACAATTTAAAACTATTAGATCTCTCTTCTACTTAAATAGCAAATATTTATTTATTTATTTATTTCTTCCTTCATAGTGTTATAATTTTTTCTCCTCTTTTCTTGTTGCAAAATATATATCTAAAATAATATTCATAATCAAGATTAATCATACAACAAATAATATTCTATAACTAAAAATCTAAAAATTCAAACAACAATGTTACTTTGCAAATATTTCAAAATGCAGATATTTTACAATAATAAAAAAAATAATAATGTAAGATATAAAAAAAATTACCTAATAATTTCGTACCAAATATGCTTTCAAATTTCGTAATATTTCCTCTTCCAACACCTTAAACCAAAAACTTTTAAGAAGCCTCTCAGGTAAATTTTGAAGGAAGAATGAAAATTTTAAACGCAATGTGTGAATGAAAGCGATGAGGCTTGTCCATTTATAGAGGAGTAACTCTAGGGTATTTTCGTAATTTCATCTTTCTATTATCTATAATTTTTTTTCAACTAATCAAAACTTATAAAAATCATATTTAATCAATTAGATCACGCTATGTAGAAGATAAAACTGTAACTCTCTTAAGTTACCATTGCACGTGACTGGTCAAAGTTGACCGATCACCTACACTAAATTTAGATCCTGCTGATTCGAATTCAATAAAGCTGAATTTAGAATAATATGTTTTGAATTCATTTAAATTCGATACCCAATCTTCCAAATTCATTAGCCTTCCTCGTTTCTTGTGTATTTATTACCTATCTATGGAATACTTTTGCTTTTGTTATTTTTTGAGGATTTTTTTTTTATGTTGCCTCTGATTCAAAAAACGGAATTAATTATGAAAAGGCATAAAAAAATGTATTTGGTACTGTAAAATAAAAAAAGAAAAAACATTCTGAACCAAAAAATCAAAATATCCATAATGTCCTTGCAGTACAAACAAGTTAAAGTAGTAGATGTAGCAATGTGTAGATTAAACTGAAGTAAATCTTGAATTTTTTTCAAAATTTTGAATTATATATATTTTTAAATAAAATAAATGTTAGATATTACTTTTAATTAATATATAATATTTTTACTTTTTTTTAACAAGAAGGACTATAGGATTAAAAAAATAAATAAATTATTTTTTAATTAATTATTTTATAAACTAAAAATAAGTAATGCTATTTTTAAAATGAATAACAAAAAATAAAATACTTAAAAATTAATTCATAATTATATTTTAAAATAATAAAATATTATTTAATATTAAAATTAATAAGTTATATAAATAATAAAAATATTTAAAAAAAAAAAATCATCGACTAAAAGATAATCACTATTAATTTATCCATTTGTTAGTCAGAGTAAATATGAAATGACAATTAATTGATGGTTGCCGCAGATAACAATGTATTGCCCCATACATACGTACACATATATATTAATATAATATAATATAATATAATATATACTAAAAACATCAAATGTTGAATTTTTTTCAAAATGTTTATTTTATGTATTTTTTAAATCAAATAATTTTTTGATATTACTTTTATATAATATTTTATTTTTTTAAATAAAGGGACTCCAAGGCTTAAAAAAATTATTTTTTAATTAATTATTTTATAATCTAAAAATTAAGTAATAATACTTTAAAATATTAAAAATTTATTATAAGATTAATTAATAATTATATTTTAAAAAATAATAAACTTTCAGTTTATATATAATAGATTTTTTAAAGATTTGATTTGATTTAAAATATAAAAAATAAATCATTAATATGCAATATATTAATTATGATATTCTAATTATATCCTTTATTAAATAAGTCTTTTAAATTATAAGTAGTAGTTATTATTAATTTAAAAAAAAATACACTCATTAAATAAAAATACTTTTAAAAAATAATTTTTGTTTGAGACAAAATTAATAAAATTAATTATTTTTAACCAACTTTTTAATTCGCATAAATTAATTATTTATTTCTTATATATAATATCAAAAATAGTATATATACACATGCCAGGGCCACACACACACATATATTTATTATATATTATATTTAAATAAATTAATATATATATATATATATCAAAATAATATATATAAAGTATTAAAATAAATAATTATTTTTATTATATTAAAATAACAACTTATAAATATTTTTTGACAAACCAAAATTTAATTAGAGCAAGAAATGTATTTTTCAAATATTTTGTTAAAGGCAAATTGTCATTAATGTATAAATTGTATTAAAATTATTTTATTGTAATATATATATATATATATATAATGCAGATTATTGAATTATAAGAATATTTTGTTTAATAATTTTATTAAAAAACTTAATTTGACAAAAAAATAGCAGTTTTTATTTTCACAATTCAAATTCTTTCATTTTTTGTATGCCAAAAATAGATAGAAGAGCAAAACCAAAAATGCTACTTTTAAAAGAAATAATAAAAAATAATAAAAAAATTAGAAAAATGAACTATAATACTAATTGATAGGAGTTATGTTTAGTAAATAATAAGATTGTTATAAGACATTTTTTGATGTTGAAATTAAAAAATTATATATATTAATAGATTATATATATCTATATATATATTACATATATTTAATATATATATATATATAATAACAAATATAATTTTTATATATTAATAAATATTAAATTAATATATATTAAACTAAATAGATATTTCTATTATATTAAATAAAAATATTTAGATATAAATAATTTTAATTATATATTGAATAAAATAATTACTTCAATTAATTACAATTATATATAAAAATTAATTCTTTTATCATTTTTAAATCTTAAGATATTTTAATCATTTATTATCACTTATTTTTTATTCCACTACTATTTCTATCTTAGGAAGGAAACAAAAATACATTTCTTTTTTTTTATGATATTAAATATAATTATTTCAATTGCATTTTATTTAATATTTTTTTTATTTTTATCAAAGAAGATTCTATTTATCAAATGAGACCCAAGTAAAGGTCTTTTTAAGTAGTTTTCTAACTCGTATATGGGTCAAAATCCATAGTTGTTCTTTACCAACATTTTTAAATTAAAATTTTTTTTTACCTAAATACTGTTAAATTTAATGTTTTTTTAATTGAGATAAATTTAATTTATCATATTTTGATAAACTTTTATTTTATCTTTCGTTAATTTTAGTAATATATAGCTTAGAGTGCTTTCCATACAATTGTTTTATTTTGTTTTTAAAAGTCTAATTTTAATATTTAATTAATTAAGTGATCCTTTTTTAATTGTCTCGACTTGAGTGGCTGACTTGAGTGAGTGAGAAGTGAAGGAAAGAAAGGGAAATTATGCATAAAAATTTATAATAAATAAATAACTAATAATAGAATAAAATAAAAAGGTAAAAATAAAATAAAAAGTTATTTTTTATTATTTAAAAGTTTAATGAGCAAAAAAATCTTAATTTTACAAATGTTTGAAAATTATAATAAAAATAAATAAAACAAAATAATTTATAAATTATTTTTTAAATATTATCTTTATATTCTAAAGTGTAAGAACACACGTCAAATTCCTCAGCCTGTACATCATTTATCATATATCAGAAGTTTCCGCAACGCCCGAAAAACCTGTTAAGTGCCTTGCAAGTTCTTTCCCTTCCATGTACAACAATTTTTATTTTCTTGTCATCAGAACCAAATATATATATATATATATTTAGTTATTCAAATTTTATAAAATTTATAATAAAAAATTTTTAAAATTTAAAAAAATTAATGACTAAAATTATTAATATTTGCTATAAGGTTTAAAAAAGTTATTATTAAATTTTAAAAAAGTTATTATTAAAGTTATTTAAATTATAATTTTTTCAAAACATAGTAGCATTTTTTCAAATCTAATAATAAATCTCTTAAAACTTAATAGTAATTTTGGTATTGAGAAATAATTTTAATTTTTAAGATCTTTTATTATAAATTTTATAAAATTTAGATTTATAGATATAATTTTTTTAAAAAAAATTGATGCATGTGTACCCAGAACGTGCAATAGGATAATTTTTTTTTTTCAAACTTTTTTAATATATAGATCTCCTGCAGAACACAATTATTACAAGAGGATCCAAAGCTATCTAAAACATGATTAGGCCAAAGGAATAAATGACTTTGGCTAATTATATATCCCATTAATTATTGTATATACTTCATGTCTCATGGTTCCCCGGCGAAACTTCATTGTTATGGTAGTAGCTGCGTTGCTTGCTCGATATTTGAATATGTGAGTTTCCCAAAGTGGTCTGTTTTGTGGTTATTGTTCCATTGTTATGGCAAACATTTTTACCGAAAACAATTAAAAATCATATTTTCTTTTATAGATATTTTGTTAGACAACTTATTGTTATTTTTGTTATAATTAATTTGTCCTGACAAATATTTTTGTCGTTATTCTTTTTTCTCTGCATCATTCTACATCTTTTGAAATTATATTATGTCATGTTAATAAATAAAAATTTTATTTAATATAAATATAATGTCAATAAGCATTTTAATGATAAAAAGAATTGGAAAATAATTAATAATTATCATTTTAATTAAGTTAATTAATTATTTTAATTAATATATAATTATTAATACTTAGTAACTAATAATTTAATAATTGAAATAATTAATATTAACAATGATATATATATATATATATATATAATTGAATTACCTTTCATTTGATAATTCATCTTCATTTTTATCTTTATCTCTATCTTATACATCCATCCAAAAAAGTTTCACATTAGATAAAATTGAATTAAAAGATAAATATACAAGAAAAAAGAATTTATAGACATAATAACTTAAAGTTTTAGATCAACAGGTGATATCACATTTATTTATATAACTTTTTTAAAAAAAGTTTAATAAAAAAATCTAATGAATTTCTCCCACATCTTGTCACTAAGATCTTTGCTTTAAATAAACTCACAATCTTTATTTCATTATATTGAAGCACTAAAGACTCGTTTGATAAGTAAAAAATTAAGTATAAAAATAAATAAAAATAATTTTATAAATAGAAAATACTCATAATATTCTTAATTTTAATAATTAAATAATAATTATTAAAAAATATTAAATAAAAATTAAGTAATAATTGTAGGGGCAAAATTAAAAATTTGTCAAACTTTCCATTATCTTTTCTTTTTTCCTCCCTCTTTCGTGATAAAGCAAGCGCCCTAAGTTGCAAATGAGGATTTTCTATCAATTTGAGCCACCATCTCCATTCTTATTAAAAATCCATTGGGCCTTGTTTTTTAGACTTTTGAGATAAATTATATAAGTAGACACTTCGTGACCATAAAATATTTGTCTATAAATTCTTTTCACTTATATACTTTTTTTTAATTCAATTTTATTCAATGTGAGATTTCTTTTGAGGTGAATTTTTAAATAGATATGTAATATATAGATGATGATGAAAATAAAGATAAATTATTACATAAAAAGTTATTCAATTATTTATACATATAAATATACACACACATATAAAATAATTAATATTATTTAAAATTATTAAGTATTAATTTTAATTTTATTAAATTATATCATATTAGAGCTTTTTAAATTTTTATTTAGTTTAAATTTAATATTTTTATTTCTTAAAATTATATCTAATATATAATTTTTATATAAATTATATCTCATTCATTGTTTTCAAAATTTTTTTAAAAAGAAATTTCATTTTCATTTTTTAAATAAAAAATTAATTACATTACTTTCTTTAATTTTAATTTTTTAATTTTTTAATTATTATTTGTTTCATTTAATTATATATAATTTATTTATATTTCAATATTATCATTTTATTAATATTATATATATATATTACTTAATATTTTGCTTTTAATATTTTATATATATTATGTAAATTATTTTAAATGATATAAATAGTAATTAAAAATTCTTAACAATAAAAATTAAAAATAATGAAATTAATTCTAATTTATATATCTTAACAATATAAAATTAATTTTTTTAAAAAAAATTCGAAACACTTAATAGAAATATGGTTGAACTTGTCTAACCATATTTTTGTAGGAAAACTTTTCTATAGAAAGATATAATATATAATTTAAATAAAAAGTATATATTATATATAATTTTATGAATAAAAATATTACATTTAAAGTAAATAAAAATTAAAATAGCTCTAATATGAGATAATTTAATAAAATTAAAATTAATACTTAATAATTTACAATTTTAAATAATTAATGTGAATAATAAATGATATTTATAAGTGGTCATTATTAATAACTTATATTCATTAATAGAAAATTTTAATGATATTTATATTTATTTATGTATTTATCATATAATATAATAATTAATTCATTAAATAACTAGTTAATATTTAATAATAAATATAAATTATAATATAATTATAAAAAAATAAATATTTGGAATATATTATTTTTAATTTATTATATTTTTAATGTTTATTAATTAATTTAAATTTAAATTTATATAATTTATATTTTATTTTTTAAAAAATTGTACATATAATTATATATATAATAATATATTATTATATATGAAATAGGTGGCCAAACCAACCCATTTTTAAGCTACAGAAAATTGGCTCTAGGTAATCATTTTTCTTTCGCGATTTTTTTTTCCACAAAAACGTGGTTGATTTGATTAGCTATGTTGTAAATTTTTGCAAGTTTTATTCAACTTTTTACTATCTAATACTATTTTCTAACATAACTTTTAGTTAAATTCAGTTCGAAAATAATGTAAAAATTAGAAAACCAAAAAAAAAGCATGTGTCAAAATTCTATTAGATGGCTTTATTAGAAAATGCTTACATTATTGTAATGATTATATAGCTCCAACTAATGTTGTATTTGTTTCTGCTTTTACATGAACCAAAATCACGTTTCCTAGAAAAGCGATAATTTATTATTTCTACACAAACATTATTTTGTGATGGGAATTCAAACACGGACTAAATGTTGGTGAGAATCATATGATCCTCCACTTTTGCCTCAATGTGCTTTCATATTGTTTCTTTTTTATTCTCATCCTTAATTTGTTACTTCAAAGACAACTTCGAGCGTATTTGATTACATAAATATTATATGTGTAAAAGTAAAAAGAATGTAAAAAATGTGATTAAAAATAATTAAAAATATTATTAAATAACAATTATAAAAATAAAATAAATGTTATAAAAAAAACTAGATGGTTGACTACATCATGGCGATGAACCAATCAGGCACTTAATCACTAAAACTATTGCAAAGCGTGCGTGTGTATATATATATATATATATATATATATATATATAACCTGAACTTGTCTAAGTCAAAAATTTAAATTTAGAGTCATACTCATTTTTCATATTCTCATATTCAGATTCAAACGGATAATTCCTGAGAAAAGCTATAAAATATAGATATTTTGATTATCCCGACCCAATTTTGTAAAAGACGAAAATACCAAATATGATATGAATATTATTGTGTAATGCAACGTCTGCCCCCATTTCATTTTTATCTTCATGTTCTTAATTTTTTTAACAAAGTATAGTCCTATTCAACTAATTTCTTCAACTGTATCTTAAAAGTCAATATAACTGTGTGAGTTTTCATTCTCATTTAAAAAACTAGTAAGGGAAAAACATACATATACATATATATATATATATATATATATATATATATATATATATATATATATATATATATATATATATATATATATATATATATATATATATATATATATATAAATGTTAGGCATCAAGCGAGACGGGGAATCACACCCCAAAAGCTAGCCGTTGGAGTGGGAGAACCGCCCCACTTAAATACCCCACCAAGCAGCCCATACTACTCGATGTGGGACTTTTGTCCCTAACAAAGGTCCCTCCTTGAAGAGCCGACGTCCCGACGGCTCGCACTCTGTGGCGGTTCACTCGCCTTCTTACGGTCAGCCCCTCCACAAGTAGCCCTTTCATAAGGACGTCGCGAACCCCACAAGCAGGGAGAGCGGAAGAAGGGGCTCTGATACCAATGTTAAGCATCAAGCGAGACAGGGAACCACATCCCAAAAGCTAGCCGTTGGAGTGAGAGAACCGCCCCACTTAAATACCCCACCAAGCAGCTCATACTACTCGATGTGGGACTTTCGTCCCTATGGAGTGAGAGAGTTCAACATGATGTAGGAGAAGCGAGTATTGGAGGGAAGAACAAGTTGTTGAAGCAAAGGCTTGATATGGGAGTCATCAAAAGGAATCTCCAATTCTAAAACTGCAAGAACATACATCTTATAACACACAGCTGCTTAAGTATTGCCCAATAGGATTCACTGGCTCTGCTACTTCTTCCTCAAACTCAAATTCGTCCAATCTTGCTTCATCCGAAAAATAAAAAATAATAAATAATAAAGACATTTCTTCACTGGCTGAAATGAAGTCTTAGGGCACCGGTTGAATATAACAATTTATTATATACCACTCCACGCGCCAGTTATTAAAATAATTGGTCATTGACAGTGATTGATTTGAAATCAAGGTTTAGCGTTTGATTCTTTCGAAGAACACATATTGAGAGTCAAATTTTAAATGCCTTAGATCAATATAAGGAACAATACGCTCTTAAAATTATGGAAAGGTTCAGGAAAATTAATACGAAGGGAATGGACATTGGGTTTCCCTATTTATTTTATTTTTAATGTAGTAAGAGAAAAACGGCAAGTCTAAGTCTGAATAATACAAAGTGAAGGCAGTGTATTTCAAGGGTGGTAATATTTTTAAATCTATGACATATGAAATTGGTGAGAAGACTACTCTAATCAACAATAGTAATATTTTTGTGCTGCTTTGAGCATGATCAACAAAGAATTTTCCATACATGACTTGAATTTGTGCCCATCCATGAAGCCTTTCTCTACCCCAAAGGCAACTCTCACGGTTCCCATGTAGCTCAATATTGTCATAGTAAGACTCTGTAAATCCATCAAAAACCATGTTAAACTAACAAAAAAATAACTTCTATCTCTAGCCTCTATGTTATTGCAAGCACTGCATAAGTAGTAATCTGTTTGCTTGAGCAATGTCAGTGTGGAATTTAAATAAGAACAGTAATACCGCGAATTGAACTTTACTTTGCCTTAGTGTTTAATCATCAGAAAGTTTTAAATTATATGTAGTTTAAAATAAATAGGTAAATTAATTATAAATAATTATATGAGTACGTTAAGAATAATTTTTTAAAAAATGAAACTTAGATATATTTGACATGCTTGTGTATTTGTTGATTATTAGTTTGATTTATTTATTTTCAAGGTTTAAGAACTTGTCATATAATTGTCCTAGAAGTTCTAAAATACAAACTGTTAACCATAGATGAGGAGGGAAGAGATATAAGCAGAAACAGACAAAGAGTACAAGAACGAGACATAATGGAAATCGACGTGACAGGCACTACAAAAAAAAAAGCCTTTAGTGGCGACAAAAGTCACCGTTAAAAATAGATAAAGTCGTCGCTGAAAATTTATAGTGGCGACAAAAGGTCATCACCAAGTTGTCACAAATACAACTGTAACAAAAAGATTTAGTGGCGGCAAAAGAAGTCGTCACTAAAAATGACAATTAGTGGCACTTGAGTCACCACTAAAGGCTAATCGCCACTAAAAACTTGTTAATTAGTGGCAAAAAATGCCATAATTAGTGGCAACTTATTGTCGCCACTAATTAGTTTTAATGGCGCCAATAGTCACCACTAATGCAACTTATTTTAGTGGCGACAATAGTTGCCACTAAAGCCTTGTCAGCAATAAAGTGAGACTTATCCTTTTAATGACAACCTTATGTATCGCCACAAAAAGCTATTTTTAACAACGACCATAATCGTCGCTAAAAGTTTTCCTAATTTTTAAAAAAATTAGTGACAACTCCAGTGGCCACTAAAGAGTTTTTTTTTTTTTTTTAAATTTATTTCATATTTTTTATTACCCATATAGGATTTAATCCAATTTCTTGCTCAAAAGTATCAAATTCAAATTTAAATATATCAGGGCAGCTACACTAAAATATATGCTTCAATTTTTTAGTTCAATAATGAAAAAGAGGAAAAAATTAGAATTCAAACTCTCATTCAATTTCATGACATCATCAATTTTATCCATCATCACACAAACTTAAAATAAACTTTCCTTTTGGATCAGAACTTTCTCCCTTACCTTAAATCATTAGAAAGCCTTCCATAAATAACTAAAAGAGCATATATGATATTCTTGATATACTAGTACTCTCTCGTTATGGTTTCAGCATCTACCATGTGAGACCTACATACACACTAAAATTGTGATGGTAGTAATACTGTAAAAGAACTATTATTCATCTCAATAATTGTAATAAATCAAATGAAATTAGACAAAGCATAGAAAAAAAAATCCATTACCCAAAAAAAAAATTATGCAATCAGCATAGGAGAAAATAATAACATATTGAGGTAGTGCGAGAAAAGAAATTAGATATGACATACTTCTTGCTTTAGTATTTTCTGATATAGGAACTGCATCATTAGCCCATGTTGGATAAAGTAATTGTTCACAAAGAGAACCCAAAACCATATATGGCCTTTGAGGAAGAAAAAAGGCTCCAAAAATTCTATTTAAGAATTTTCCATGTACTTCATATGCATCATGAGCTTTATTTACTGTCGGAGTATTTACATCCAAACAAATGGGTTGCTGCAGATCTTCTTGATCTTTCACATGGTATGTGATTTTTCCAGTTCTAATATTCCATAGACCAGCTGAAGCTCTTAACAAAGAAGTTTTACCACTTCCACTTGGTCCCATTATCTGTTAAATTGATTAAATTGCAAGTTCATTTAAACAGCCTTAACAACATAGTAATGCCAAATTATTTAGTTTCTTTTTTTGTGTGTGGGATTTTAAATGAATTGCTTACCAATAAATGGTCCTTTCCCTTGATCATCAATAACAAGTCTCTAATAAGCATAGCTTTGCTGGGTGTCTTCAGAGTCAAATTTTCTATCACCAGTAATGTTTCACATTTTTCTGGTGGCATGGATCCATTGGAATCTAATACAGATGAACTCTCAACATTTTTGTATGAAAAACATATCTTTTCTGACATATTAGAAAGAGATTTGGAGCTACTGCTAGTCTCTAGAATATCATCAAATTCACCTATATATGCAAGAGAAAGAATTATCAGTAGTATTCACTATATTCAAATGAATACATCTAATCAATCAAGCATCTCATTTCCCAAGTTCAGCATACAACATGATCACTCGCAACATTCAAAAAATTTGAGAGAGAAAAATAAATAAATTCACGGTAAATAGACAGATTAAAGGGGAAAGCAATATATATATATATATATATATATATAGTGATCAATGAAAGGACAAAAGATTCTCAGCAACATTCATAATATATTTGTTAGCCTTGTCTCCACAGTATATTTCATTCAAATATATAAAAATGAGGACCACTAGTTGGATGACATACAAAATAAGGGACAGTTATAATAGTTTTGCAAATAATTAAACTTCTCATTATGTCGTGGTTGAAATTCGTAATAAAAGGGGAAAAAAGCTTTTGAACACTTGTTCTTTTCCTTTCTTTTGTGAGATTTCTCCTTTTTGTCTACAGATACATTAAATTCCACCAAGAAAAATAAATGGAAAAAATGCAGTACCTAGCCAATTTATAACAGCAGAAAATGCACTAATAGCTTGAAACTGGCACACAATGAGGGAAAAGTCACCAAGGATATGATTAAAAGTAGAGACCAACTTATTAATGACACCAAACTCAATTTTTCCTGAGAAATACATGGGAGAAACAATAGCAACAAGAAGAATTTGAATGAGATAGCGGTATCCATTGGTGAAGAATGCCAAATTTCTAGAAGATATCAACAATTGCTACAAAGCAAGAAAGATGCAACTTATTACAATTCATCAACATATTGTTGGTGCATTGCCTAACTTGTAGCCACAAAATATTAAAATTTCAATAAAAAGAGGAAAAGTGACACTACCAAAAGGTTGCATTTTGTAATCAGTGGGAGTTAAAATAGAAACCATTCTATCAATTACGTGAAAACTTGCATGCACCATATAACTCAACAGTAGTAAAATATGAGTGCCTTAATGGTATAAGATGAAGTAAATACTGAAATTTGCATTCCAATCAGCTTAAATTATCCAACTCCAAATGCTTAGGATTTAAGCTTAACTTAATTTTTGACACAAAACCCATTTTTCAACTGGAAAAGGAAGAGTCTTGAAGATCAAATGCTCAACCAGGGTTTAACTAGGGTCCATGTCAATAAATATATGTAATTAACATTATAATTAATGAAATTATTTGTCTTATATGGTATATATTATTGGTGCTGGATTTGTGCGTGTATTTTTATTTTTTAATTTTTTATAGAAAGTAATGATACTAGAACTCTAACCTTTGTTTTCTTGTTGAAACATTTTCTGCCAGAAAACAATAGCCACGATTAGTTTCACAAATAATCTTGCTCGACCACCAATATAAAAAAACAGTAGGAACGACATACCTTTTGCTACACTATATGCTGAAAAATACATCTATGATTTATGTTGATTTAAGCAATTTAAGAAAAAGAGACGCATCATTAAGCAACAAAAACTCAATAAGCAAAGCAAGTTTTACTCAATAAAATGTCCATGATGTCTTGTATAGAAATTATAATAAAAATGTAAAAATAAAGAAGAATATCTTACAGTTAGATTTTCAAAAGCACTTTTGAAACACTATAGAAGAAGTTTCATTTCACTTTCTTCACTGCCACAGAAAGCAATTGATTCAGCATTTTCTCAAATTTGCACTAGCAAGAAATTTAAAATTGCACCAATTCCTATTAATGTAACAATCTACCATTAATTAAAACTGCACTATTTTAATGTTCCACATTTTTAGTTGTTTCATTAGGCTGGGAGAAGGACTGGGAAGGTAAAGCTTTTGCTCTAGATTTCAAACTATCAATTAAAAACACAAAAAACTCATTCCCTTTTCAAGGAAAACACTTATAGCAGTCCCACCAATGGAGTAAGCAAGAAGAACAACAAAGAAAGGAGGATAAATGCCATGCAAGATGTTACTGAATGAGATTAAGCCTATTGCAGCATTAAAGAGTATCAGAGAGAATGAGAGGGCTGTCCCAGTAAAAGAACTTAGATCATCAACAATTCGCTAGTTTGGGTTATCAATGATCGACTGTGACTGAATTTTACAGAAAGTCTGACTTTTAAGATAGTGTTCCATGTAAAAGCTTGTCATCCAAGATCTCCATCTCAAAGAAAGAGTTTCTCTAGCATAGTCTCTCAGTACAAAAAACTGGAACACAATGATGAACAAGGTTAGAAACATCTGCACAAGAATGAAACAAGGTACAAAAAACTAGAATAGAACACAAAGACATTGGTAAAGAAGGATGGGGAAAAAAGGAAAATATAAAATGTATTACTTATGCATTATACTCCATTTTAAGAAGTGGATTTTACCCTTAGTGTACATGTTTGATAGACTCACAGAGAACCTGTTACTAAACTTAAAAATCTAACCTATATTTGTCTATAAAGAAACTGAAAAAGAAAACCTAAAATCTTTACTTCAACTCTTAGATAAGTAAGTATTGAAAATCGAACTTTTAATCTTCTAGCTACTCTTATTGAGATCCTATTTTCCAATTCTGCAATTTGATGAGTTTTCTCAATTCAACAGCTAGATATAAATGAAAGCAAATATGATAAAAGTTTGTTGAAAAAAATTGGCCTTAACAAGCCTAGTTGCTTCAAAACAGTCTTCATTGTCCTCAACCTCTTGCAAGAATCAATGAACATCTTAAAATAGACTCATCAAGTATAATCCTATATATGGCCTCTTCTAAGACATTATACAAAATTCAATGCTCAATATCTAGCCTCAATACTAGACTCATCAAGTATAATCCTATATGTATGCAAATTGAGCCCAATAAATAAATACACACACACACACACACACACACACACACACACACACACACATATATAAAGTCTAATATTGGTCATATGCATTTACTTTAACATTTTGATTTACCAACATAGTAATTTGACAACAAAATTAGCAAAGCAAATGTCAAACTAACATTAACAACAAAGACAAAGGTGACTCTTCTATTAGCAAACATAAATTCCTTTTCACCAACCTGATATCAAAAACATCTTTTATAAATTAGTATCTTTTATAAATCATATAAGGATAGTAGAATAGAGAGAGCAGCCAACCATTTAAAATTTTACATCTATGCAATTAAACTTAACAAATGAAGGGTATAACAAGTCATAAAATAGAGAAAGCAACAAACCATTCATAAGTAATGTAATTAATGGAACTTTCAATTGAGTAGCTTAAAAACTGTAGAGCATAAAATGGTTTTGATGTAACAATAAATCTAATGAGGATAAAAAATCATCAAAGTCAAAAGTTGGCAGAGATTTACACAACTCAAGCATTTTGATGCATGTTCTGAGGTCTTAGATGAAAAGCTTTCAAGATGATGCCTCAATGCATGCATCAGTGAAACATGAATGGCATGAAACAAAGTTAGAGGATGAAAGAAAAAAAAAATTGTGGGAACTCGATAACTTTATTAAAAAAAAAAATCAACAAATCCAAGATTACAAAAACAATGAACTTCATCTTGTTAAACTGCTGGAATCAACTCACACATAATGAAAAAAAAAAAAAAGGCAAAAAATTTTTAGCAATATTAATTAATCAAATACATAAAAATAAAAATTATTAAACCTTGTAGGAAATAAATTATCAGGAAAAAAAATTCCAGGTATTTACTATATTCATCACAAAACAAATCTATTTCTTTATTTGCCTTTAGGTATTTATTTGATTTGAAGCAACCCAATAGGAATTACAAATCCCCTTTTGGGTATCCTTAAGTAAATAAGGGAAACAAATATGAAGCTCATAATTTTAGAAGAAATTTACTAGAAGAAATCAAAGGAGCAACAAATCACACAATAATAATAGATCATATTAAGAAACCAATTTCCCTAAACGACCAACAAAAACAGAGCTATTCAAGATATCAAGCGTGAGAAATACTAACCAAGGGGATCTTTGTTGTAGCTTGGGCAACAGCTATAGAAGAACAAAGCAAAGATTCGAAGAGGAAAAAAATGGAAACCCATTTCATGAACACAACGCATGTGAAGGTCACAAATTTATAGTCTTCTTTTTCAAGATATTGCACAGCCAGATGGAAATAACTTCTATTAACCATGGAAAATTTAGCCCCCAAAGATGAAACAACTTCTACTAACGTTTAAAAGAAAAAATACCTTTGATCTCAATGGAGTGAAACACAGGCAAACTCAGAAGAATGGAAGAAGAATGCTTCATTAATTTGATGAAGTTGAGCAAGGTGGCATTGCTCTGTTTGTAGTAGGGGTGTACATCGGGCTGGGCGGCCCTAGGGGCCCGCCCTAGCCCTGCCTAATCGGGCCGGGCAGGGCCGGGCTAAAAATATAATCGGACAGGGCCGGGCTAAAAATATATCGGGCCGGGCCGGGCCACGGGCAAAGCTATCCTGCCCAACTTGCCCTAATAATTTTTTTTTAGTTATTAATATCTTGTCATCTTATATATATATATATATATACATATATATATATATTTATGTTTATTTTATCTAATTCTCTTTACATGTTGTAATTTTCATTATCTATTTAAACTTTCCCTATTTCTTAATTATTTTTATTATTGATGTGTATGCTTACTGACATTTTTTTTATTGAATAATGAAAATACATGTATTTACCTAAAGCTAATTATGTTAGTATAGGTTATATTTTGCTTGACAATTCTAAGCTATCTTTTTATTATTGATAAAAACATGAAGGTTCCAAAAGTTTATTGTTTTGAAGTATATGCCTATGAGTCTACAAAAAAATATTTTTATATTAAGTATCAATTCATAAAAAAAAAATTTCGGGCGGTTTAGGGCCGCCCTAACCTGCCCTAAAATCGGGTTTGTTCGGGTCGGGCCAGGCTACGGGCATAAAAACAAGCCCGATGTCTTAATCGGGCTGGGCATCGGGCATACTAGATGCCCTGTTTGGGCCTGCCCATGAACACCCCTAGTTTGTAGAAGAAGAAGCTTAAACGCAAGAAGACGCTGCAACGGAGAGGAAAAGCAACATTGCACAAAAATGGGAAGAGCGTGCTGGGGGAGAGAGAGGAAAATTAAGTGATACTCATGGGTAAATGGGTTTCGATAATGGGTAATTAGGTTTAGGTTTTTTGAAGTCCAATAAGATAGATTTTGATATTATATTTGGATTTGTATTCTTTTTAAAACTTTGAATCACTAAAACAAAATTATTTATTTAGTTTATTTTTTAATTTTATGATTAAAAATTTATAAAATTAAATAAAGAATAAGTCAAATGAAATTATCGATAATTTATATATAAATAAAAATAATTTAAATGATAAATATATTCTTTAAGATTGTTTAAATTAAATTAATTTTAATTTTTATGAGATTATTATTAAAATTTTAATAAATATAGTATAAATTTATTTTATAATTATCTTTTTAATTTGAAATTAAATAAATATAATAGAATTATCTATTTAATTTATTTTTTATTACACAACTCATAAAACTAGACTAAAAATAATAAAAGAAATTATCATAAATTATTAAACAAATAAAAAATAGTTTATATGATAAATATATTCTTTCATATTATATAAATTAAATTATACATTATATAATTCAGAAATTTGATAAAAATGAATTAATATATTATATAGTCCAAAAATTTGATGATAAATTTTAAAAAATATCCTATTAGTTTTTTAAATCCAAACTTTTAGATCTTAGATGTATGAATTCTAAAATTTAAAATTTTAATTTAATAATAAATAATTTAAAATAACATTTAGCTAGTTTTTTAAATAAAAATGGTTATATAATTCATCAAACTTGATAATTATATATTAGGGCGTGGGGATGCTAAAGTAAGTAAGGGAAATGGTGTTTTGGTAAAAATATTATATGTTATTTAGATTTTTTTAGATTTTAGTTATTTTTATTAATTTATTTAATTTAGTCAATTTTATATTTTTGTTTCTATCCCTTTATTTTAGGGATTTTATCTTTATTATATAGTTATCTAAATCAATTAAGATTAGTTTATCTAAATTAATTAGAATAAGGAAAAGATGACTAGTGTCTCAATGACATATCTTAATTTTGATTTTATTGTTTTTATGTTTTTCTTAATTTATTTTTTGAAATTTAAAAAATTAAGATATATAGGTGACTTTATTTTCTTAAAAAACATTAGGTTCTTATCTATTTTTAAAACATAATTATTGTATTTATATAGTTATATCTTTGCAATAATGAGATTGATGAACATTGGATAAGTGAATGCCTAATTTCCTTTTTACTTTGTACCTAGTTTCTTGGACATGTATATGATAAAGATAAAGGGCATAGCTAATTAATGACTTGATGCATGAGTCTGTTTGAGGCTGAGATGTAAGGGTATGTGAATGACATTAAGACTGAGATACAAGGTTGTGTAAGCAAGCACTCACTTTTCATTTTTTTTTATTTTGAGAAATGATCAGGTAACTCAAAATTAGATAAAGAATAAATAAAACAAAAGTATTAGCAATTGATATAAAAATTAAAAAAATAATTAAAGTCATAAATATATTCTTTGAGATAATTAAAATTACATTAATCACAGGATATTTTAGTTTTACTCTTTTTATATCATTGTTTATTATATTATTAATTAATTTAAATTTCTTATTAACTTAAAATAGCAATATTAATTATATGATAATACTATTTTTTATTATTTAGATGCTTATCTAGATTAATTAAGATTATGTTATCTAAATTAATTATGATAAGAAAAAGATTGACAATGTCTCAACTATATATCTTAATTATGTATAATATATATAATTATTTATTATTAGATAATAATTTATCTATATTTTTTTATTTTAGTTATTTTCTTTCTCTTATTTATTTAATTTATCGATTGTATATTTTACGAGTTATTATTTGTATTAGATAGTTGTTTAAATTAATTAGGATTATGTTATTTTGATTAATTAAGATAAGAAAAAAATATAATAATGTCTTAACTATATATCTTAATTATATATAAAAAAATATATAATTATATAATATGTATAAATATTAACAATATATTTAATTAATATTAATAATAGTTGATCATTTACTTTACAAAATTTTCCTTTTAGTTATTTATATCTGTTTTATTTATTTAATTTAGTCAATTTTATATTTTCTCCTTATCCTTTTATTTTAGGAATTATTATCTTTATTAGATAGTTATCTAAATTAATTAGAACTAAGTAATCTAGATTAATTAAGATAAGGAAAAGATCGACACAGAATGGTCACCACTAAATCTTTTGCATAATCACCTAAGTTTTGGTAAAATGAAGTTTTATAAAAATAAAATTTTTAAATGGTGGGTAGTTAAAAATTTATTTTTTGAATGGTAGCAAGCTTGGTTCGTATGAAACGGTGAAGAACTAAAGGAGAGCGTGAGATGACATAGGTATAATATGTTGAAAGAGATTTGATACATTGAATAAGCAAATCTAATATGTTATAATCTTATGAATAAAATTTTGATGAATAAAATTTTTGAATTATTCCATTTAGCCAATTTAGGGGGAAAAAGATTTTTTTTTTAATTTCATAAACTAGTGCTATTATAATTTTTTTCCAAAATATATCTTTCTACTCATTTTTTTTCTTCATTTTAGATTAGTATTTATATTAAATAAAATTATTTATTTTGATTATCTCATAAGCTGGATATATATTTTTATATTAGATTAATTAAGAATTATTATCTTTATTAGATAGTTATCTAAATTAATTAGAACTAAGTAATCTAGATTAATTAAGATAAGGAAAAGGTCGACACATAATGGTCACCACTAAATCTTTTGCATAATCACCTAAGTTTTAATAAGTGAAGTTTTATAAAAGTAAATTTTTTAAATGGTGGGTAGTTAAAATTTTATTTTTTGAATGGTAGCAAGCTTGGATCATATGAAAAGGTGAAGAATTAAAGGAGAGCATGAAATGACACAAGAATAATATGTTGAAAGAGATTTGATACATTGAAAAAGCAAATCTAATATGTTATAATCTTATGAATAAAATTTTGATGAATAAAATTTTTGAATTATTCCATTTAGCCAATTTAGGAGAAAAAATATTTTTTTAGTTTATAAACTAGTGCTATTATAATTTTTTTCCAAAAAATATCTTTTTAATTTTTATTCATTTTAGATTAGTATTTATATTAAATAAAATTATCTATTTTGATTATCTCATAAGCTAGATATATTTTTTATGTTAGACTAATAATTAGATAGCTCCAAAAACTAGGTAAAGAATCATTAAAAAGAAACTACCAATAAATGTTATATAAATAAGAAACAAGTTTATATAATGAATATATCCTATCAGATTATTTAAATTAAATTATATAAATTTTGATGAAATAATTATTAAGATTTTAATAAATATTGTACAACTTTATGAATGTAATTATCTTTTTAATTAGAAATTAAATAATTATAATAAAATTAGCTATTTGATTTATCTTTTATTTTTATTAATAATTAAATAACTGTTAAAATTGAATAAAAAATAAATAAATGATACTTTCATATATATATATATATATATATATATATATATATTTATAGTTTAAGTGATAAATATATTATTTGAGATTATTTAAATTACATTAATTTTATTTTTATGAGATAATCATTACAATTTTAATAAAGTGATGTACAAATTTATGAACATTCCATAAATTTGTAGTTATCTTTTTAATTAAAACTTAAATAATTATAATCGATTTATCTATTTGGTTTAATTTTTTATTTTTGATTAATAATTAGATAACTCCTAAAACTAGATAAAGAATAATTAAAAAGAAACTCTTAAAACTATATTATTGAGATATTTCACCCACTTTAATATATCTACTAGATAAAACAAAAAGTTATTTCTTAAGCCCTCTAAGAAAGATACTGAGTCTCTTTCTTTGATTGAGTTCATCATGCTATTCACAACTACCACCATTTCTTGCTCTCTCCTCCTTATTCTTATCACCCACTTCATTCGTTGAGCAAAAAGAGAGAAGATGAGGCATGCAGATATGAAACAAATTTGAATTTGAATTTGAATTTAAAGGGAAAGAAATTTAAAGCAAAATAGAGATAGGGTTTCAAATTTAAGATAAGAAGTAGATAAGTAAACAAAGTTTTAATGTTAACTTTGAATGACAAATAGGTAAATTGGAAAAGAGAGTGTAGATTTGAAAATTGAAGAATAAGAAGAGTTGAATAAAGAGAGAAGAATGGAGTATGGGTGTAAATGAGTGAATAAGTATTGGAAAAGAGAATGCAAATGTGATTTGTGCTTAAAAGAAAGGGAAAAGATAAAATATAGGATTAAATTAGGTATTTTATATAAAATTATTTTAAAAAATATGCCTATATATTGTTTTAAAAGGAATTTATCATTTGTTATTAAATAATAAATAAATAAATCTTAAACATGCAATATTTTTAAAACTAGACTGATCATTGAATCAATAAAAATATTTGTTCAAAATTCATTAATTTCACTACAGTTGAATCATAGTTGAATTGATGATAATTAAATATGTTTTTTAAAATTTTACATACTAAAAATCGAATATAACAAATAAATATAAATAAGTTTTAAATATTTAATTACTAATTGCATACTCTTTATTGTTTAAGAAGTCATTTTTAATTGAAAAATGAAAACTACTAATAATTAAAATTTAAAAATATTTAATATTAAACATTTGGAGTTCCTAAATTACATTAAGATTTTGTTGTCATTAAAAATTAAAAAAAGCAAAGATTTAAAATAATAAATTAGAAAAAATAATTTATGAAATAAGAAAATTTAATCAAATAAAAATATAAATATAATTACAAGTAATATATATACTAGTTTTGTTGTTTTTATATATTAGATATATATAATTATTTTTTTAAATCAAGTAAAGTGTTAGCAATTTGTTTTAAAGTCTTTGGTTCAAATGTCAATGATATAACTTTTACAAATAAAAAACATTTCAAACTTTTAGTGACAGGTTGCTAATAAAATATATTTTTAGTGATAACATTTAGTTCTCAATAAAATTTGTAATATAAAAATTTTTGGATAAAAATTTTTTTTCCAAACCTTTAGTAGTGACTTTTTGTTTGTCACTAAAAGTGATTTTTAGTGACAACTCTTATAGGTTGCTAGTTGCCACTAAACATTTTAACATAATATTTTTTTATAAAAAAATTGTCAAACTTTTAGTGGCCATACCATGTCGCCACTAAAAGTCACTTTTAGTGGCGACCATGTTGGAGTTGCTACTAAAAGTATTTTGTGACAATATTTTTGTCACTACTAAAGACTTTTAGTAACAATTTTTTTATTGTCGCCACTAAAGATTTGTCAAAATAGATAATAATATTTTAACGACAATTTTAGTGACAACCCATTAAAGTTGCCACTAAAAGTATGCTTTTAGCGACGAATTTGTTTAGTCGCCACTAAAAATTGTTACTAAAAATCTATTTTTTGGTAGTATTCTCGTTACGGTTCCAACATGGTTCATTGAAGAGTGGCAAGGGCCATTTGGTCCACTTTTGGGAATTCTACTTTGAAAATAAAGGACGTATCTAATATTCGAATTCGCAAAGATTTATAAATTTCTACCTGTACCTGAAATATTCATCACAGAAATTCATATCAATCACCTAAAAGACTCAAAAAATTTTATAAGGATCAGACAAAATAAAGTAGTCAATAAATGGTGTAGTATATAATTTAATTTCTAGTGCATATATATATATATATTTAGTCTAATTATTATATATAATACATATATTGGGTATTAGTAATTTATTTTATTTGAGTATCATTAGATATTCAAAATATCCATCCAAATTGCCATTTCTCTCTTGGCTTTATTACTTCTCATATCACTTATAAACCACACTCATAAATTAATTTTTCATTCAATATTCATGGGATGACTCCATCACTTTACAATTATATATTTTATTATTGACTCTCATTTATTCATGTAGTGAACTTCACATTACTGATGATCAAATTTGTCACACAAAATTCTAATACTCCTCCTATATTAAAATGTACATTTTATATATTAACTAATATAAGTTGATCAATAGCACAAAACAGCCATTCTAATTAGGGTTTTGCTACCAATAGGCGCTCCAGCTCTCTTAGACCCTTAAATGGCTAGTTGTGGCCCTTGAGATGAGATGAACATCCAAGAGATCGGGGCTCGAGTTATTAGAAGCTTAATCCCTCTAATTATCTGCTACTTAAGATTTGGATGAGCATGAAGTGCCATTAAAAACAAAACAAAAGAAGTGAATAAAACCACGTACAGCCTAAATTTAATGGGGCAATACCCAACTATTACAAGACAACATCCCAAGTTGGCAATTAAATTCGTGAAATATGCATCTTCTCAATTTTTCAAAAGAAAATTAGTATTCTTATTTTTAGAGAGAAATAAACATGAAATTTATAAAATTTATTTAAGTGATAAATTCTAATTAAATGTATACAATTTAACTTGAATAACAAATTTTATATACTCTATCAATTTCAAAAAAAAAAAATCTCTAGAGAACACAAATCAAAATTAATAAATCACTAAATCTGTCCGAGTACATGATAACGTAATCTCGTGTTGGTGCGGAAAAAACAATGACAAGCCATGAGATTTGCATATACCTCTGGGAAACCAACAGACATAGAGTACAAGCCTTTAACGGGATGATTAGCTAAAGCCATTTGCTCCTTTGGCCCAATTATATTTGAGACTGTTGCACTTGAGTTTTTCAATGTGCTATGTACGTATCTAGCTGCAACCTACAACGCCAAGTAACATTAATTGATAAATTAAACTTGTGTAGAAATTTTTTTTTAGAAGGCTTAATATATAAAAGATAAAGAGATTAAGGTTATTATAAATAAATATATAAATACGTTACAGGTTTATATATTTATTCATAATATAATTAGTTTACATTTTTTTTGGCAAACAGTATCAATATAAGAATATTTTTTTAAGTATTAATTTTAACCAAAAATAAAATGAAAAAAACTAGCCTGTTTCATCCCAGATTAAGGAAAGGAAAATGAAGTTGAGGCTTTCCCACCTCAGGGCCTCTGAATTTCTTCACCAACTCCAGAAGCATACCAGTAAGAGGTACAGCCAAAGAATACCTCTTTCTCTTGATCATCTTCCTGGCCTCCCATACAAATTCAAGTGGGTTTGAGAAATTAGTGTCACTTAATTTGGGAGTTGCTACATGCAAGAAGGCAAGTCGATTCCCCCATGGAGCCTGGACATTAGTGTCAACCATCTCCTTCACCGACTTGTAAGCTCTGATGTTTCTGGTGTTGAGTAACACCAATGCTGGACTCTCTGCTTTGCTTGATTCATACTCCATTTCTTTCATGTATAAGCGAATAAGGAAAATCAATCCCACTAACACATCATTTGTACTCTGTAATTATTGGAAAGACAATACAGATATATATATATATATAATCAAACAGTGAAGACATAGGTTTTCAGTGTCATCTGAATCAAGCAAATAAGACTTCCAATAAACATAGCTACTAAGGAGAATTGTGATTACCACATTTAGCATGGCTTTGACTTCTTTGATGCAATTTAAAGAGAAAGAGACATTTGAGATGGTAATAGACCGAAACTTGGCTTGTTCATCCCCAGACCTTATTGGTGTTTGATCATCTTCAATTATGCTACTTTTCAATACACTCCACCCAAAATCTGATACACTATTGAACAACAGAGAGGCAATCCGAGATAATCTCCCAAACACGGTCTTATTGTTAGTTTTTGGGTTCACCCTTTGGCTTGAAGGAAATGTTAAGGGAAGAGAAGGGTCGTCTACTCTTTGTAGGCATGAAAGCAAAGGCCCCATGAGAGAGTAGCCATCTCCAAGTGCATGGTGAAGCTTAAATATTAAGTTACCAGCAGCATTGCTTGTGGGATACTTAATTACATGAACTTCCCGAAGTGGTCTGTTATGTGGTAATTCTTCCATCGCTATTCTTGACAGATACTCGTCAAGAAATTCGTCATTTGATTTGATTGAGTTGCTGGTGGGAAACTGGGGAAAGTTAAGATGATCCTCCATCACCACTTCAACTTGCTTCCATCGTTTCTGCCCTTTCTCGTCCTCAATCTGCCCAAACCACTCCATCTTTAATTACTTAATTGGAAGTTGCAGAAGGAAAAAGTTTATAATTATTGATCACAAATACCTTTACAAACACAAAAATTTACATGACATATCTACATAGATTACCATGACAGAGGAAAAACGAGGGTTGATGGGAAGGAAGACGTCTTTAACGAGTGGGATGGCTTGTGAGTCATCAATTGGAATCTCAGATTCCAAAACGCCAATGATATAAACGCTTAAGACAGAGCTGTTGAGGTATTGCCCAGTAGGACTCACTGGCTCTGATACTTCTTCAAAGTTGTCCATTCGTCAGTTTACCCTCATTAATAAATAGAAGAGCAACATATATATATTTGTGTTTTTTTGAAGGAGAATCTGATTTTCATCTATTTATCATGTGGCGGTGTAAAATGCATGTTTCACTTTGGGTTATGCCATTCAGGACGCATAATTTCACCAAAACTGCATTCTCAAATGAGGTTGCATCAATTCAGCTAAAGCAAGTAGGGAGTAGGCACGGGTCTCTGTCTTTGTTACCAAGGTTGTTTGTGAGTTGAAGAAGGAAAGGAAGGGATTTTGTGTGTGTGTATATATATACATACACACGAGTTTCTTTTTTTTCAAGATCTTACTGCAATTATCTTAGACGGAATAGTAAAAGAATTTTTCTTCTTTATGTAATTTTCTTAAAAATAATTGATTTAATTGATAATTACTTTTTGATCAAAGAGAGTGTTGCTTTACTAGAGAGAGAGAGGAGAGAAGTCGCTGGGCATATTCTAGGAGCGAAGGTTGTACTTGTAGGTTGTCAAATAAATCTCAACTTCAAATCTCCATTTCTTTATATCCCCCCCCCCCCCCCCCCCCACAAAAACAAAAAAGAAAAAGAAAAAGGAGGGAGACTAATAGTCATTGATTCAACAAAAAAAAATTATTTAATATATATATATATATGTATATATTGGTCGTATTCCACTAATAATTAAATTAATTGATATTGGTATAAGAATTGAAGACTTATTCCACTTATTATAAGAAGGGATTACCTTTAGGCCAACCTTTGAATTAGAATTAACTACTTTTATCTTAAATGCCAAATTAAGAAAATTTAAATAATAATAATAATAACTATGCAGTTAAATAGTTTATGGCTTCTTTATATTTCAAAAATTGGGTGAACTACACAGATTTTTTATAAATTTTATTGAATTACATGGGCATTCTTTTTAATTTTAAATATATGAAAACCTTTTTTGAAACAAAAAGTTATATTATATTTTTATCCAATTTAAACTTTTTTTACTGAAATATCTTTCATTAATTTAAATACATTATTTGTTGAATTTATTGAAAAAATATATGCTTATTTATTTTTATTTGTACATATGTGAAAACAAAATCTACACTTTTTATTTTCATTTGTGCATATATTTGGATATAATACATATTTATATATTTAGGTTAATGAAGGGTATTTTAGTTAAAAAAATTTAAAATTAGATTAAAGTGTATATTATGCAAATGGAGAGGAGATTTGTATAATTTTAATAAAATTTAATAAAGGTTTGTATAATTTATTTTAAAAAATTTTATTGTACGTTAATTTTGTGATATATTAATGAGGTATCAAAATGGTAAATTAAAGTCAAATTTTATAAATATGATATTTGTGATTATATTATATATATCTAATGTAGGATTTTGTTGTAAAAAAATCATTAAGTTATTAAATGGCAGAAGAATTATTTCAAGTGTTACAGTTGTCAATTGATTCTATATAAATTTTAGTAAACTTTTAAAGGATTAGATTTATGTATTATATTTTTATTATCAAGTTCTTCAATTAAAATATAATAAGTATATAATCCTCCAATACTACTATAACAAGTATATAGATTAATTGAGAAATTATATAATTTTCTGCAAAGATCATTTATATTTATTATAATCTTATTGGAGAACTAATAAATTTGTCATGTTTTAAACAAGAAACCTAGTAACAAAGATATAAAAAAGTGTACATAAGTTTTTTCCAATTTCAAATTATTTCTTATGTGCTTATCCAATTTCAAACCAAAAATTTTCTAATAAACCAATTTAAATACTTACAAAAATTACTTCCCCTTAAATTGAAGAGGAAGGTTATTTTCTTTTCCTTATTTGAATGTCTAAAAATAAAGGATAAAATAAAAGGTTAAATAATTATTAATAAATTTATCTGTTATTAACAAATTGGTACGTCAATTATTTTGTTCAATCAAATTAATAAAAATGATTTTTTTCAAAAAAGAATTTAACCCAATTAACACTTGTAACTTCTTAATCATGAAACATTCTTTGGCGCCACTAAGTGAGATTAGTGCCATAACTAAATGACCCAATCTCAGTCAATAAATAATCAAGATTGTATCACCTAGCTAAATTCACAAATGTCACCATAGTAGCAATAAATTTGCGCCTTCTGTATAAACCGAGGTCTTTTCAATTTTATCGGATGTCCTAAGGGACATATGAATAGAGGTCAGAACAACTATTTCAATAGGGATTAATGTAACTTGATGGAAAGTACACCATATAGTTTCGTTTAATATATAAAAAGTTGAGTATGAAAATATAAATAAAAAAAAGATAATTTTATAAATAAAAAATATCTAAATATCTTTATTTTTAATAATAAAATAATAATTAATAGATAATATTAAATAATAATTATAAGAATAAAAATAACATTTTATCAAATTTTTACTTTTCATTTCTTTTTACTATGCTTAACCAAACATGTTATTAATTTGTTCGATGCTTTCCAGACTGAAAAGCATCAGCCTTCAAAACCATGCTGAATCTCCCATCTGATGATACTCATCTGTGATATTCATATCTTGACAGAACCATGACCTGGTGTAGACCAGTCCAGCCCCAACTGATGGAGCTTGATTGCAGCATCAAATAGATAATGATAACACTCAGCCTGATATAGTAATCCACAAATTAAACACTCATATTAAAAACCTCAATTCTTCTTACCCAATAAGCAAACACACTGACCTGCGTCTTGGCACTAATCCACGACTCTCCCCATATGAAAACTCCATGATTGCGGACTAGTACCGCATTTGTTATAGGGTAAGCAGGAAGCTATGAAGTAAAATAATAGAGCCATGGACAAATATGGAAGAAAAAGAAAATTGAGATTTAAAAAACAATATCATGAAATTATAGCGCAAAACAGAAAATCCAAAAAAAAAACAATCATATACCACTTCAGTGATGGAATTTATCAGCTCTCCTTCGTGCGCAGCATTCTCAGTCACTGGGACTATAAGTTCGTTATCATACCCATGTCCTTCAATTCCTTTTATCATTTCCATGAGTGATCTGCCAAATTAGGGGAAAAATCTATGCTAAGAGTGAAAGCTTTAATTCAATCTTTCAAATTTAAAATCAACTCATAGAAATTAACTTCTCATATCAATATATTTCATAGGTAAATGAATGGTACAAATAATTACTCAAAAATCTTTAGATAAAGGTTTGATCATAGTTACAAGACAAGCCTCCATTGCATGACTATGTATAATAGCACCAGCATTGCGCATCTCATAAATCTGTTTAGAGAAGGAGGAAGAAAACAAAAGCAACAAAGTGTTAGAATTGTAGGATCTTGTATGAAATTAAAACACAAATTGTTATGTTAGAGTAAAGATCATACCTGTGGTTGCTATAGTAGCAATCTAAAAGTTGGATCTCTCTCTATCACCCTATGCTTAGATGAGTAGCTTTTAATGGGACTAACACACTTAATTAGGGTTAGAGAGGGGACCTAATTCTATATAAAATTGTTTTATTGAGCCCTTCCATTATAAGCTTCAATAAAACTGTTGGCCCACAATTTAATCCGCTCACCAAATTTTTAATTTGAATGTGTACTAAAATCCACTAACTTTATAATCACTTAACTTTAATTGGGCTTAAGATTAACTTAATGAACCATAGTCAACCAGATTTTAAAAAATATTAAAAGAATTAATGTGACTCTATATAAAATTTTTTAACATTCTCCTACTTGGGCCACATTAATTTGATTTTAGGAAAATTCATTTTATTTTATAACACGACTCCTAGGTTGACGAAACAATAAAACTTTATGTGCACACTTTATTTAAAAAACAATGGTCCTTAAGAAAGCATAGCATATACTATTCGGTCCAATATAACTACCAATAAAGGATAATGGCAATCATCATGC
This sequence comes from Erythrophleum fordii, assembly GCA_032878935.1. NCBI lineage: Eukaryota > Viridiplantae > Streptophyta > Magnoliopsida > Fabales > Fabaceae > Erythrophleum > Erythrophleum fordii. Next base: position 752,436 of record JAVQMF010000035.1, read on the forward strand.
CCTTTAATGACATAAGACTAATCCATACTCACACATATTGGCATTATATTGACATGGATCCTAAGTCTGGAAGTGTTGCAAGAAATAGCTTTTAAAGTGATCAATAATGTATTATTTCTTATCAGTCCTTCGTATGATTTCTCAATATCTGTATGCTAAACTGCAATGAGAAATCACAACTTCTCAATATCCATATGCTAAATCGCAGTGAGAAATCATATAACTCATAACAAGTCTACATATCTCAAATACTTTATCTTGAAAATACAATATAATACCATAAAAGACATATCATAATAAATACAACAGTCATCCTTAAGATCAGCACCATGTCTTAAGGTACATGTTGCATTTAATCCTTACATAAGTAAAATATTAAAGGTGATGATCATCAATAACATATCAAATATATGAAAGTTCATAAAATTTATTTATATGAACAAAAGACATTTACAAAATCATCGCATAAAACAAAATAAAAAAAGGCAAAATATGTGAACTCCCACTAATTTAAAAGATCAAAAGACTCTAAGATACTTATACTCTCAACATGTTTAGTAAACTACACGGGTCTTAATCCTTTAGTTAGAGGATCAGCAAACATTGACTCGGTATTGATGAATTCTATGGCAACGTCTCCTTTCTTAACTATTTTCCATAATATTCACTACCACAATCGGAGCTAACTATTTTGACAATACTCCTCAATTGTTTCTTAACCTCTATTTGATGAATTTTTAACATGTCAAGGGCCTTAGACTTTTCTCTGGTGAGAAAGACATATCCATAACGAGAAAAAATCATTAATAAAGGATAAGGCCCACTAATATCTATGTGTATTATTTTTAAGAGGCTTTTGTTACGAGTTGCACCCTTCTTCTTAGTTTTGGTCAATTTTCCCTTTGCACGTGTTTATCTCTTTATACTATAACAATGGTTGGCAGTTCTCAATATTGAAAGATAAATTGCTAATTTTGAAATTTAAAGAGTCTGTATGGCAAGGTAAAATGCATTTGTCAATCATATTAAAATCATAAGAAATTTCAACACCATCCTTTCCAAAATTGAAAAAATATCCAACTTTATTAATCAATGAAAGAGAACCTTAATATCTCTAAGAAAAATTTTTAAACAAGGCTAATAACCATATCCCAAAAATAAAAGAAAATTAAAAGTAAAAAATAAAGGTTCCTCTATGTTTAACTTCAACGCTCACATTATTTCCTACTTTTAATTTGGACTCATTCTCTCTTAGTTTCCTATTGATTCTGAATCCCTTGGTCTCCGCCTTTCTTTGCTAACTAATCTTTGTATTTAAGACAGCCTTTTTATGACCCTTCTTCTTATAGAAATATCTTTTATTTTATCTCCATCATCTACAGTCTAATGCTCACTATGCCTGTTGAAGTTCTGATCCTTTTTAGGAGCATGTGTTTTCTTGTTTTTAAATCTTTCTTTTCCTTTATGGAAATTTAGCCTATTGTGGGAAACTAAGTATACATTTTCATTCTTTTCCTCCTTCAGTTTTTCTTCCTCAGCCACGCATTTAGAAATTAAGTTATTTAGATCCCAAGCCTGATCTTGTGTGTTGTAAGTAGTTTTGATTTGACTAAATTCTTGCAGAAGCGAATTAAGTGCATGATGAATGATAAAACTATTTGGAATTGGAATATTATGAGCCTTAAACTTAGTTTGAGCATGCATCATCTTCATAATATATTCCCTAACTCTTTTAGTACTATCATATCTCATACTTATCAATTCACCCATGAGTTGTCCTGCCTCAACTTTGTCAGACACATGATATCTCTTTCCCACAGTATCTAAAAATTCCTTAGCATTTGTAGTTTCTGGTAAACCACTCATGAGATGTTCAACAATTGATCTTTTTATAGCTATGAGACTGAGGTAGTTAGATTTTTTCCACTTAGCATAATACTCCTTTTGTTCAGCAGTGCTATTCATAATGGGTTTCAAAGGTTCATTTTCACGTAGTGCCAGATCTATGTCCACTATTCCCAGAGCAAATTCTATATCTTATTTCCACCTCTTATAGTTGGAACCATTCAGGACCTCAATAGTAGTATTATTGTTATTCACAGTAAAAGAGACTGTAGATAAAATTGCAACATGATCAGTAAATCAGGCAATTTCAGAATAACTTAAGTTGAATAAGTTATCCTTGAGAAGTACCTGTTGCATCATCATGAACTTCCCTTTGGATAAAGAACATAACATGTATTAAGCCTTTCTAGCATGAAGCTAATATAAAGGAGAATATATAGTATTAAGAGCATTATCCCCTTTGGGCAGATAAGTCTCTTAAACTACATATCTTTATCCAACAAGAAAAGGCATAGTTGAGAAAATTTATCCCCTATGGGCAGATAAATTCTCTTAACTACTTACTTTCACCAGCACACTTCATGCCATACCAGAATTAGTATATATAATAATTATCTTTGGGCAGGTAATTATATATAGTAACTCAATTTCTATCAATAAGGGAATTCTGCAATTTTGTATATTTTGATGGATAAATATCTTTGGCAACAAATATCCACAACAATACATAAAATAATATCTCCAAACTAGAACAAAGGAAATTGCCTTACCTCCTATTAACAAAAGGAACTAAACGGTTTTAATAATTTTAATGAATGAATCACTTTGATGATTTATTCGCAATAGCTTATTAAAACAAAATTCCAAGACTAAGAGAAAATTCATATCCCATTAAGATACTTTTACCATATGTATCCTAAAAGGCCAATTATAAACCATGTTTACATGAAAATTGTGAATAATAACAATTTTATTTAAATAAGGTTTAAATATTAATGTTTTATACCTCAACTTGAGAGTATAAATATTTTGTGTATATCTAGGGAGAGTACACCTTAATTTCATGCTCTATATATATTAAAAGAAATTCTCAAATTTTTCTGTAATTTTCTGAGGCCATTTGTTAGTTGAAAATAATAAAAAACGCTAATTTGATTTGAAGAAACTTTAAAATTAATAAATAATTTTTCTGGGCCTCAAAAAATAAAATAAAAATCACAAAAAATTAGGAAATTACTTAATTTAAAAAATGAAACGAAGAACGCTCCAATTGGAGCTGGGGGTGCCCCGCGCGTGGGCAAGGTCCAGCCAGAGGTTATTTTCAACCTCCAACCGGGTACGCGGGTCTGGAAACGAGTTCACTAGACCTGTTTCTAACCCGTGTAATTTCGAGCTATTTTTAAGCAATTTTGCTTTGATTTCTTTGTGTTTTTATCATAATTGAGATTCCTAAAATATCTAAAGCATCAATTGTCCATGAAATTAATCATAAGGGAAGAACCAACCCAATTTTTTTCGTAGGTTTCGCAAACATAGATCTTGCCCACACGAATGGTGTTTTAAAGCAATTCAGAACTGGAAATCATGGGTTTTTGATGTAAAACAATATTTCTAATACTTATGGATGGTTAATTAAACAAATTAACAAAAGAATTGGATGAATTTTATGAATATGCATATGGGTTTCAAAACATGAACCCTAACTTGTCATCTTGTAATTCGAAACCTTTTAACAATGAAATCTATGGGGTTTTAATGTAAAAGAAGTTTTCTAATGTGCATGAATCATTAATTTAACGAAAAGATGAAGGGAGAAGAAGAATTTCTCAATTATTCAAATGAGTTTTGTACAAGAACCCTAATTTTAATTTTTGCATTTTTTGAGCTATTCAGTGGGTTTTAACGCAATTAAATGTCACAGAAAGATTAACAAATATGAGATGAAGGTTTCTCATGCAACAATTCAGGCGAAAAATTCTAATTTAAGAGAAATCAAAATAGGATGAACATGTATAATTTAGACTTTTGAACTTTGAATTCTCTTTACTCAGTTGGAATTAGGAGGTAAGTAATATATCATACAAAAGCTTGTGATCCAGAGAACAAAAACCCTAAACTTATTTGCCCAATTAACTAGCAATAATAGAAGAACTTAAAGGCCAAAGATTAGTTCTAATGCATAAAAAATTCATATCAAAATTATGAAATTTTTTATTCTAAATTTCATACGTAAACTCTAACTTTGATACCACTATTAGAATTGTAGGATCTTGTATGAAATTAGAACACAAATTGTTATGTTAGAGTAAAGATCATACATGTGGTTGCCATAAAAGCAATCTAAAAGCTGGATCGTCCTCTCTATCACCTTATGCTTAGATAAGCAGTTTTCAATAGGACTAGCATACTTAATTAAGATTAGAGAAGGGACCTAACTCTATTTAAAATTATTTTATTGGGCTCTCCCATCATAGGCTTCAATAAAACTGTTGGCCCACACTTTAATATGCTCACCAGATCTTTAATTTGAATGTGTGTTAAAACTCACTAACTTTATAATTCCTTAACTTTAATTGGGTTTAGGATAAATTTAATGGACCATGGTCAACTCAATTTTAAAAAATATTAAAAGAATTAATGTGAGCCTATATAAAATTTTCCAACACAAAGTGCATAGAGATATACAATAAATAAACTAAAAAAAATACATATTCATAAATAAAACAAAGCAAACACACATACATAAATACCTTCATGAATAGAGGAGCACATATTTTCAGATAATGAAGTAATAGAGTAAACTTGTTGTAATCATGTATAAAAAGACCAGTAATGCACCAGAAGGGGACATGAAGATGTGGCAAAGATGGTGCAATTTGACAGACATAGCCAGTACTTGAAACCCAACCCATTGTGTAGAATTGCCAGCTTAAGTTTGCCACTAAGGTCATCGCATCAGTCACTTACTTGTTCTTCAAAAGTAGCTCAGACAAAGACGATGTCATCATCAATGCTATGTCGCCTTCAGCCACCAACTGCAGCGTTGGAAATGTCCCATTTGTTCTCAATGGTGACAATGAGAATGGGGAATCCATTTTCTTGGCCTGTTAAGAGTATGAAGCGGTGCAGTCAATTATGTAGAAGAAGAGCGAAACAGCGACGCATCGTTTTGTTATTCTTTATCAATTTGAGCAGTTAGGAAAACTAAAAAGTCGCTTGACATTTTAATTGAAACCTTTTCATTTTGAATTGCCCTCTTTCTAAAAACAATTATATTCAAATTACAGTTTAGAAAACATTGCTATTTGGATCTTGTGAAGTGCCATGTTTTCTCATTTGGCGATCTACTTTGATACCTCTTACCCGAGTTTGAAGATCTTGATGACAGGCAAATTTTTTTACAAAGAAAACTCCTGTCAAAGTTGGTTCGCTTCCTAAGTTATTTTCTAAATGTTTGGACCATTTAAGATGATAAGGCCCTTTTTTGTTAAAATTATTATGCAATTCATTTACAATAAATTGCAACTTAAATAAATAATAGGAGAAGTAATTAACAATCACAAATAACTTTAGCCATGTTATTAGAATTTTGATACAGAACCTAAAGCATAGATAAATTATTAATGAGATCTGAAAGGAAGCCAAGAAACACAAAAGGAAATAAAAAAAGAAAAATATTAGTAAGAGGTTTGTTTTTTGAAAGTCAAAAGTCTTAATAACATATTTGGCTAAAACCAATTTCCTAAAAGTAAGGACCATTAGTTAAGATATTTTAAAACTTGAAATTTAAAATAAATTATGAAATATTTTAATTTGACTTTATTTAAAAATATTTCAAATATATTAATTAAATAATAAAATATTATAACAATCTTCCACTCTGTTTGAATATGATTAGCTAAATAGCATATTTATAAATAGATTGAATACATAATATAAAAATCATAGTAGTAAGTTATTTAATTAACAAGTATTATCTTCTATGCATTATTTGTAATATATCTGCCTTATGGAATATTATTAAACTTTTATGAATAGATCTTAAATGTTTATTTAGATTCTAACTCATATGTCTATCAATCTCTTACCAAAAATGTATACTAATAAATATAGAGATAATAAGCCAAAATTAAAAATTTTATTTTTTTATGTACCTTAATTAGATTAAATGGTCTAAGACTAATCTAAGGCATATGATCTTTAATTTATTTCGAATGCATCCTTTTAGTTAAATGATCAACTATCATTTCTTTCATTTGAATGTACTTTATAATTTCGTAATCAGCTTTAATCCATTATCTCAATATTAAGTATTTGATGTTGATATGTTTATTTTGACTTCCACTATTGTTATTCTTAACAAAGAAAACTGCAGTTGTATTATCATAATATACTCTAATAGGCTTGAAGACTAAATCTATAGTCTTGAACCCAACAATGAAATTCCTCAACTATACACCTTGTGAATTTACCTCATAACATGAAACAAACTTAGCTTCCCCAATGAAGGTAGCTATAAAAGATTATTTAACACTTTTCTAAGAGATAGCTCCCTCGGCTAGCATAAAAATGTAATTAAATGTTGATCTTTTTGAGTCAATACATGCCAAATCTAAATCTAAATAACCCATAATTTCTAAACTGTCAGTCCTCCTATAAGTAAGCATATATCTTTTAATATCATGAAAGTACTTTATAACCTTCTTTGTAGTTTTCAAGTGATCAATCTTTAAATTACTCTAATATTTTCCTAACATGTCTACAATAAAAGGTATATCAAACCTTGTGCAAACATGTGCATACATTAAACTTCTTCTTGATGAAGCATAGGAAACATTCTCCATTGCTTTTCTTTTTAGCTCACTATTGGGATATTGAAATAAGTTAAATTTGTCCCATTTCACAATAAATGTTATATTAAGTGAATAGTATTTCATTCTAAATCATTCAAAAATTTTATTTATATAAATATCTTAGAATAGTTCCAAAATATCTTAAGGCCTATCTTTATAGATACTAATGCCAATGACATAAGATGTTTCACCTATCTCTTTCATTTGAAAATTCTTAAACAAGAACTAGTTTACCTCATGTAGCAACCCTAAGTCACTTAAGATAAACAAAATATTATCCACATATAAGACCAACAATATGAGTTTACTTTCATTGACCTTATGATATATACATTGATATATAATATTTTCAACAAAACAAAAAATAGTGATTACATAATAAAATTTTAGATACCACTATCATGAGACCTACTTAAAACCATAAATTGACTTTTTCACCTTGCAGACCAAATTCTCATCGATGGTTAACATGAACCTTTCAAATTATTTCATATATATCTCTTTCTTAAGGTCATAATTGAGGAAGGCAATTTTCACATCTATATAATGTAATTCTAGATCAAAATAGGCTATTAATGCCATGATGGTATGAAAAGAATCTTTTTTAAATATAGAAGAAAAAGTCTCTTTGTAGTCAATTCTTTTAATAAAACTTTTAACAATCAATCTTATCTTGTAGCACTCAATGTTACTCAGTGAACTTCTTTTGGTTTTAAAAACCCATTTATAGCTAATTGATGTAACTTTACTAGGCAACTCTATAAGGTCCCAAACATTATTGTTTGATATAAATTCTATTTCATCAACCATCACTACTAGAAAATTTCATTTTAGCATCGAAAATTAGAAACGGATATCAATTATGTTTCTAAAATAAGCATTTAGCAATGGTATTAGCAACGGAACATAAAATTGTTTCTTTTTTTCTTAAGTTGCAAATTTAACAACGGATCAGCAACATCAATATCCGTTGATAAAATTTAGCAACGGATAGATGATGCTAATTCTATTTCAAAATAAAAAAATTAATTAAAAAGAAAAGTTTTATCTTGTTTATTTTGAAACAAATTTAGCAACATCAAAATTGTTTCTAAACATATTTTAAATTGTCAAATAATAATAAAACAATAACATTTTAAATAATAATAATAATAATAATAATCCTGTACTTTCTTAATTATTTATTGCTAAAATTTTTTTAGATATGGATGATACTAAATCTATTTCAAAATAACTAATTAGTTAATTAAAAAGTATACTTTTTATTTAAAAACAAATTTCGCAGCATCAAAACCATATCAAGACATATTTTAAATAATAATAATAATAATAATAATAATAATAATAATAATCCCTTACTTTCTTAATTATCTATTGCTAAAATTTAGGATTAGATGGATGATGCTAAATCTATTTGAAAATAACTAATTAATTAAAAATTATACTTTTTTATTTAAAAACAAATTTAGCAATATTATAATCTTTTTAAAACAAATTTTAAAAATTTAAATAAACATACATTTTATTAATATTAATATAATATTGTTATGTTTAACAATAATAATAACACTATTATTATTTTAACAATTATTATTATTATCTTACATCCCTCAACTCCCTCACGTTCCACTTATCTAAAGCCTATCTGAATCACGATGGCGTGGGTGGTTTCTCAAAGCATCAGAACTTAGCAGTCCAAACAGAGGGAGACGCCAGGAAGAATTAAGGGGAAAGCAAAGTTCAGGTTTGTCTTTAATCTTCCTTCTCATTATTCATGTGTTTTGTTTTTATAAGCCAATGATGCATCTGCAAAAGAGCTAAATTCCTTCCAGTAAGTGCCTCTTGTTCTTGTCTCACGATAAAAGCATCTTGTCCTTCCAGTCGATGGTTCTGCTAGCGTATCAGGTCCGTCGAGTTAGGAATGTCGATATTTTCTTTCATGTAATTTATTGCTCTAAGTCTTCCCCTCCTAGACCTTAACGTTGTTTCGTATAAGCTGCAGTCGTCTTCCTTCCTTCTCTGCTGCTCTACTTCCCAGTTATCTTGGCCAGAATTTTTATGCAGCACTTGTACTGATCTGAGTCTTCTCCTCCCAGAACTTAACCATATTCCGTTTAAGCTCTCATAGCATTCATCTTTCTTCCTTCTTTGCTGCTCTACTTTCTAGTTATCTTGGCTGGAATTTTTGTGCAGCACTTGTACGAAGGTGCATGCATAAAGGTTTGGAACTCTTTTCTGAAAAGGACCATACATTATTCTCGAGCCACTGTTAATATTTCATTATATTATTTACTCATTGTGAAAGCTGGATGTGAAGCATGAAACAAATAAGGCATTACCTATCATAATCTACAGTGTTCTGGTACGAAAGAGACAAAACCTTAGTAATGAATCATTCACAAAACTGTATATATTGTGGGTTAATTGTCTATTGTGGCTGAGAGGGCATATTAATTGTTTTAGTTAATGATTATACCGGTAGTGCTAATATGCTTCTCTTTCTTGTTCCTTATTAATAAGTTTTTCACCTCTCTGATTCAGCAACAGATCTTCCTTCGATCCCATTACTGTGCCTGTGCCTATTCTCTTTCTAGCTAGCAAGCCAATACTTCCTTTCCTGTTGGTCTTGTTACTTCATATCCTCCGTTCCTTAGCCCAAGCAAGCACTAACTAAGCTAATTCCATCCTCGGACTATTCTATGGCCTTGGTCTCCTGTAAGTAGAGATAATTCAATCCTCGGACATTCTTACCTCAGACTGTAAAGCCTTATATGCGCCCTCTCGCTTTTTGAACATAAAGGGAGTATACGGTTAGTGGTACTATGAACAAAGCTAAACAGAAATTTTATAAGAAAGATGTGATCCCTAAATGGATTAGTCGGAATCATTGGGATGAAATGATGGTTTATTGGCAAAGTAAGGAGTTTAAGAACCAGTCAACCACTAATTCTAAGAATAGGTTGTCAAATAAGGGTGGGTTAGGTACATCCTTACATACAGGAGGATCAATTCCAGTCTCTGAATATAGAAGAAAATATGTAAGTGTTAAATTTTTATATTTTATACTTATTATATTTTAGTTACTCCATTTCAATTAACTATTTGTTTGTTTATTTTAGGTAAAGGAGAAAGGGGTAGAGCCTACTGCCTCTGAATTATTCTTAATGACACATAAGACAATAAAGAATGATTGGGTTGATCGTAAATCAAAATCTGTGTGGGTAAGTATGACATTTTAATATTTATGATATAAATAATATTATCTTTATTTAATAATTAATTTATGTTATATCAGGCTAAATTTAAAAATATCATCAAGGGGCATAAAGGTGACAATTATGAGATACAAGTTGATGGAGAAGGAGATGCAACTATAGATGGGCAAGAAGAAGATGCTGATGGAAATGAAGAATCCTTCATGTCAATGGTATCTGCTCTTCCCAAAGAGCAAATTGCCAACGCTTGGATTGAAGCTGCTGGAGGACCAACAAAAGGAAGAGTTTATGGCCTTGGCTCGGAAGGCACTACTATTATTCATGGAGCTAGCCTAACATCATATAGTTCAACATCTTCTGGAGCAGCCCCAACACCATCTACACAAAACTTAATTGACACTCCTTCCTTTGAGGAAGCTGTTAATCGAGTAGTAGAGCAAAGACTAGCAGATATGCGAACAGCTTTTCATGAGGAGTTGCAAGTAAGCATTCAAGCAGCCATCCAATCTATCAATCCAAGTCCACCACCCAGATCTTTTGGAAATTCAAGGTCTACATCACACATTAGTTAATTTGTAGGATTGGATAAATATTTCTATGACTGAGTTCTAAACTTTTAGAAGACATTATATCTGTTGTATTGTAAATTTTTAATATTATATTTTGAATTTCTACTTATTGAATGGGTTTTTAAATTTTTATTGATATTTATTATACTGAAACATATATTAATATATAATATTTACAACAGATTTTAGCAATGTATATAGAAAGGATTTATTTATTTTTAACCATCATTTTGCAACAGATTTAAAAACAAAGGTAGAAAGATTTTGTTTTTAACTTTCATTTAGAAACAAATTTAGCAACAGATGAAATAATTTTTAAGACAAATTTAGCAACGCATTTAGCAACAAGTTGTTCCTTTCAAAATTAGCAACAGATATACAGCCGTTGCTAAAAGTCAAATATTTGTTTCATTTTGACTAAATTTAGCAACGCCCATCTTTGAAATTAGCAATGACATTGTTCATTTCTATTTTAGCAACGGATTAGCATGGGTGTTGCTAAAATTTAGCAAGGCCTAATTTGGCTAAGGATTTAGCAACAACATTATCCGTTGCTATTGTATGATTAGCAACGATCATATGCTCATTAGCAACGGATTATTCCGTTGTTAAATGACTTTTTTCTTGTAGTGCATGGTACCATGCCACAATTTAGAATTATCTCTGTTCAATACCTGAGAAACTATTATAGGGTTATCCTCAATACTTATGTCATAATCAAATTCAATAAAAAATACCAAGTAATCATTAGGTATTGCTAACTTTCTAGTCCTAATTGATCTTTTTAATTCAACCTATTGAAGTTATTTAATTGGAGTATCTTCTATCATTAGTTGAGGTACACCTTTATCATTATGAAGTACTTCATTAAAAGTGGTAGGATCTTTAGAATGAAAATGCTCTTGATTACTTGTACAATTAACTTAAATTACAAGAACCTTACTATATTTTATATTCATTTTAGCAAGATGAGTGTTATATAGAATCAATGTTCCACTACAATTAGTTGGGGTAGTTTCTTGTCTGTGATCATCTTCAGAGACTAGGTCATATGGTTGATCACTCTTCTAATTATGTCATTTTCAAGAAATTTGCTATTTTTATATTTAACAAATTTCATTGAATGCAAGAGATAGTAAAACTTGTATCCCTGAAACTTCTTTGTATAACCTATCAAATATGCAATTATAGTCCTTAGGTTTAATTTCTTCTCATGTGTTATACATTATTACTTCAGTAGGACAGCCCTATACACATGTATGATTCAAATGGGGTTTGTAACTCCTCCTTACTCATTTAACATTAGTTTTTATTAGATTATTCAAATCGAGTTTATTAACAGTATGATATAGTAGAAGCGAATTTTATCAGCATAACTAGTAAAGTAAAGAAGGATTATACAAACATATAAAACTAATATGATATTTCTAATATACTATCCAATAGTAAGTCTTATTAGCCCCTTAGAGTTACATCCAATCAGTCAAAATATTATTTAAGTTAAAATTACAAAGCCACTATATACATGACAAAATGAGGCTTTATGATTTTTACACTATCTATTTTTGAATATTTATCTAGTTAGATGGATTTAGTGGTGATGGTGGTGGCATCTAAGGTAGAACTGATAGGTCAATCGATTAGTTATTCTCAATAATTACATTAGTAAAAATAATGATTATGACCTACATTGGACTAAACTCCCAGATATCTGCATAAACCCATTCAATCTCTATTATATACCTAGTTATTAGCATATATATTATCTAAACACATTACACTAAAAATGAGAATTATATAAATTTTCAATAAGGTAAACAAATAAAAAAATTTAAGTAATAGTCCAACTATCACATATATAGAAAACATTTTATTTTTCTTTCTTTATCGTCTTGACCGAGAAATATAAACTAGTGGCATCAAATAAAATATTGATCTAAACATATTACAAAAAAGCAAATAAAAATAATACTGTTTATTTCAACATGGATTAAAAGATCTACGCAAATAAATAAATATGTTAGTACCATATGTGCTAAAATAAGATTGCATAGTAGGGCATCCTTTAGTGTGGATCCACTTTATTAAGCAGTCATAAAACCATTTTCTTTTGAGAATTTTGTCATTTGAAAACCCTATCTTCTTAGTACTAATAATTTATAATCTTATTAGAAACCAAAGATTCTAAATTAATCATTAAGACAGTTAATCGAACCCATAAGCATAAAGTTTAACTAGGCTAAATATATATTATATATATTAATTAATTAATCAGCCTACAAGTTATTTTTATAAATTCTGCTAAAACCCTTTGTCAATATTAAAATATCTTTTAGTGTTTTTAAAGTCTCATGGCCCAAGTTCAATATGTAAGACAACAGGCATTTGTGCATGGGAATTGTTAGAAGTTAGTCTTTCATACACAGGAATCATGATACATATATTTAAAATAATGTTCCTTTGTATATGGGAATAGTTAGATGTTAGTCTTTCATATACATGAATCAATATAATATTATCTTAGTTAAAGTAGTCTTCCATGCAAAGGAATAGTCTTGTTTCAGTCTTTTATGCATAAGGTCCATAGAAATTTTTTTAACATATAATTCTTTATTAGAGAATTAATTTATAAAATTTTCTAGAGTTCTAAAGGAATTGAATATAGCAACTATGCAATATTAAAAATATCTCAAAAATGTAGTACAATATACTAAAAATGTAATATGCCATCTATATTTTGGCATATAAAATTAGAAAATTTTATTTGTAATAATAATAATAATAATAATAATAATAATAATAATAATAATAATAATAATATTATTATTATTATTATTATTATTATTATTATTATTATTATTATTATTATTATTATTGCTATATAATCAATTATGAACTCATTATAAGTTATTTGGAACTTATTAAAATATATTCAATATAATTTTATCTCTACAATTTTACCTATAATATGTTTATATAAAGCTTTATAATAGGCATGTCAGTGTAAGAGAACTAGCAAAGGCACTAGTGGAAAAACCAAATGACAAAGGTTTGAATCCTTAGAAAGGTGAAATGCCTTTTTATTTTCTCAAATCAATTGAAATAAGCTATATATATATATATATATATATATATATATAATTTTATACATATAATTTAGAGCTTCATCCATAACTAAGTTGGTGAAGCTAAATTTTATAACCAAAGGGATCATAGGTTTAAACCATATTGGCAAAGTTTTTTTTTTTTTTAGGTGAAGCTAAATTCACTATCCTTTCATCTACACTTTGCATATTCTTAATGTACCTAAATTAATGTTTATTGTGAAACCATCATGTAAACATGTAAATAAATACATTAAGCTACTAAATTCCTGCCTTAAACAAGAATCATCATATCTAATCTAAGATATAAGGAGAGAGAAAAAAGAGGTAAAGAGAGAAACTTTCACTATTTGTATTCTTTGTGAATACCGTATTTTGTCCGGACCAATTATAAAAATAATAAAATTAACAAAATCAAATTAGCAAAAATACAAACCAAAAAGAGAGAACAAAAGAAAGGAAATAGAAAATTAAGAGAAAATGAAAGAAAAACAAAAGGAAACAACAAAAAATTAAAATTAAAAGTTTCAGAAAACGATAAAAAAATTGAAAGAAAAAAAAAAAAAAAAAAAAAAGAAAGCTCAAAGCCTAAAAAAAAAAAAAAAAAGAGGAAATTGTAAGAGAAAAAAAAAAAAAAAGAAAATAGGGGCAATCTGAAGCCCAAACCCCTTCCCCCCGTGCAGGCCCATTTCACCAAACCCTAGCCCAATTCCCTTTTCTCTGGCGTGGCTTTGGCAGAAGGGGCAGCATACAAAAGCAGAGAGGCAGGGAGAGAGAAGAAATTAAAAAAAAAAAAGAAATAAACAAGAAGAAGAAAAGGCCCAAACAAAGGCCCGAACAAACAAAAAGAAGAAAGAATCTAAAGCCCAATCTCTTTTCCCTGGCAGCAACCCATCAACCCAATCCAAAATAAAAAACCTAGCAACCCAAAGAAAAAGAAGTGGCCTAATTAATCTAAAGCCCAATCCAAACCCAGCAACCCATCAGCCTTTTCTGATGGAACCACTACAGGGAACGGATGCATATCACCTATTTGGACCCTGCCATTGACGCAGAGCAGATGGAAGGCACAGACCAGACGACGAAATGGAAAGGTCACCAGATAAGAGCGACTGGCTCGAGGAGTTGACCTCCTCTCAGTTTCCTTTTGCCGTCAGAAACCAGGAGCAGGGATGAGAGGGAAAAGACGAAAGGGATGCATCTCTGGAAAAACTGGGGAGATTTGAGAGGGAGCTTTCGAGATGCGGAGACCGAGGAAAAAAGAGAGGAGATGATAGAGACAGAGGGGGAGGCATCAAGGCATCGAAGAAAAGAGCAGGGGAGAACAGAGGGCAAAGGAGAAAATCGAGGAAGAGGGAGGCGTGATTTGAGGGGATTTCGAAGAAGAGAGGCCAAAATTGAAAGAAGAAAGGGAGGAGTCAAAAACTCGGGGGAGAAGGCAGAGTGAGGGACAGGGAGGAGAAATCAGAGGAAAATCGAGAGAGAGGGATACGGAATAAACTGAGAAACCAAGGAAGAGACTGGGGAGATTGAGAGAGACAGAGGGAGAGACAAGGGAGTGGTAGACCGAAAAAGGAAAGAGATCAAGGGAAGAAAATTGGAGAGGGTGAGACCAAAACAAATAATCAGGAGCAGAGAGGGAGAAGTTGAGGAAGAAGGCAAAGAGGGACGGGGAGAGCAAGAGAGACCAGAAAAGAACTAAGAATCAGAGGGGAGGCCGAGGAGGTCCCTGGATTCAAGGAACAGAGGCAGAAAAAAAAATGAGATCCAAAGCAGCGCTGGAAACCGAAGAATTCATCCTTTAACTACCATCCCTACAGGTAAGCCGCCAGTGTTATCTGCTCTATCTGTGATTACTGAGGATGTAGAATTGAAATGGGAAAACTGGAATTCGAATACTATGTTCATTGTATATTTGGAGACATGCACAGGAGGTGCTCGACGAAATGCCTGAGAGAAATGTGAGTGAAACTTGGTTATTTGATTGTTATAAGCTGTTGTTGGATCTGTTTAGATTTTTCCTTACTAGGTTTTCGTGATGAATGGCGGTATGTTTTGATGAATGGTTAGATGGTTTATTTCGTGTCTAATCTTGTTTTCAATTTCCTGTCACTGAGAGGATCTCAGTGCGGGTTTCGATAATTCCAGACTTAGGTTGAGATTGCCTTAGTTTCGATCCATTGCTGAGTAGCTGTTGTGGCCCCTGCTGATTTTATTAGCATGATTTAACTCAGGTTGTTAAAATTTAAAGTTTGGAATGAGATCCTGTTCAGAATAGGTTCGCTACCCCTGTTGATATTAGCATGCTTTAGTCTATGTTTACGTCTAAATCTTGGAGGCAAACCTGCTTAGAGTATGCCTGTTCCCGTGGTGATTTTAGTGTGCAGCTCGATTCTTAGCTTGTAATCTAGGATTGAATTCTGTCAAGTATTCTTGGTGGTCCAAATGATATCTGAACATGGTTTTAGCATGATTTTTAGCTTAAAATTGGTTCTGAAGTCACTGGTGTTTTCACATTCGATGATGTATGATGTTGTGGGAGTATGTTAGTACATTCATTTGGATTGTGTAGATTTCATTGTGTGCCCAGTATCTGTTAGGACTTCTCCAACCCGTTGGTTTGACAAGTATGAAGGCATTTGTTGTTTACTCCCTTGTGAAATGTAATTAATCCCCATAGACACTAATATGCTGGTTTGTTTCTACTGTGTACGAGGCCCGTGAATTGGTGAAGTGAAGAGAATGGGAAGCATGCAGAGATTAGATTGTGGCAAGATCATACACCTTGCGGGTTTTTTTTCTTTTACTTTTATTTTAATTTGTGCCTTTTGAATAAGATCTAACATGCATTTGGGATACGATACGAAGCACACACGATTATAAACAAGGCATGCTTGTAACATTTTTTGTAATTTTTATTTCTTTTATCTATAGAATTGCCATGTGAGGTTTTGTATCTCCTCAAGCATTTAAGAGTGATCAAGTGCTGTGTGTGACAATAAGTCCCCTTATTCACTTGGTCGTGTCGTCGAGTGTTTTTATATTAGTTTTAAGTTTTAATAATTAATTAAAAAAAAGAATTTTAGAACAAAATAAAATGAATTATTTTTAAAGCAAGTTGTACCTTTTTTTAATAAAAAGAGAGTTCAAGAATTAATAAAAACATATAATCTTTAAAAAATCAAATAATTTTTACAAATCAAATCAAAAGAAGAAAAAAAAAGGAAAAGGAAAAGGCTGACCAAAAAGAAAGTAACTTTCAAAAGTAAAGAAAAGAACAAGAACAAGAAAAAGAGAACCCAAATGTTTAAAAACTCTCTCTTTTAAAAGAAAGGCTTATAAAAAAAAAAGCAATTTGAATTTCAAAAATTTATCCTTTTTGAAGGCTCCTTGCTAAAAATCAAAAGTAATAAATCAAAACAAAAAATAAAAAAAAAAAGAATAAAAAATTAAAATCACTAAAAATGAATCAAAATAAAAAATGAAAAAAACAACAGATTAAAAAAAAGGAAAAATGAAAAATGAATGAAAAAAAGAGGAAAAATTAGAAATACAAAAACTAGAGTAAAAAAAAAAAAAAAAAGAAAAGATAAGTAAATTAATTAAAAACCAAAAAGAATAGGAGTTTTTTTTTATAAATAATAAAAGTTTTCAAAATTAAAATGGAGCTTTTCTCTTCTTGAAAAGTTTGCCAGAACCAAAAGAAATCGAAAAAAAACAAAACCAAACAAACAAAAAAATCAAAATGAAAAATCGAGAAATGAAATTAAAAAAATCAAAAGATCAAAATGAAAGGAAGGATTAAGAAATGGGAGTAATCTAAATTATTTTTATGTTCCTTTGCCTTTCAACCAAAACATAATTAAAAAAAAAAACACAAAGCAAAAAAAAAGAAACAAAAAAAAAACAAAGACAAAAAAAGAAGAGGAAAGAAGTAAAATTGGTTTTGCCTTCTGCAAATAAAAACACCTCAACTACTTCAAATTCGTTTTGTTTGCAAAAGTCTGAATAATTCTTACTCCTTTTCTCTCTAAAAATAAAAAAAAAATCAAACAAAATCCAAATAAAAATAAACAACAGAACAAATAAAAACAAAAAACAAAACAAAAAACAAAATCCAAGCAAATCATAGTTTTCAACCAATCGAATTACGTGGACTTTGATCCCTTTGAGGGGTACGTAGGCCCTAGGCTTTCATCTTAGGTCAAGTCCAACCTTGTACATAAAATTTTCTGTTTAATTTTCACTTCCTTAATTTCTTTTCCTCCATTTTGTCTTTTCTAGTTTTTTCTAGTTTTGTTTCTTTAATCTATTTCTTCTTTTCCTTTTCAATTTTATTTTCTTTATCTCTATTTCTTATTTTGCATGTGATTTGCTAGGAGAATTAAAATAGACTAAAGGCCATATTGATTTTGCACAACTAGCTTTGGGTAACCGTTCTTAGCAACGGGTGTTGTGGGGTGCCTAACACCTTCCTCACTCACAATCAACTCCCGAACCTATTTTCTGATTCGTAGACTATTTTTCTTATTTTCCAAATAAAAAGGCTTTTCCAAAGTTTTGCCTTTTCAAAAACTAAAATTTTGGTGGCGACTCTACTACTCATCTTAATTTCGATTTCAGTTTTCATTTTTTCTGGAAATTGAATCGAAATTTCTTCTCTAGAAATAAAAGCGCCACGCGGTCGCATTTTCGGGTGTGACATTCTTCCTTTTTTCTAACATTTCAAATCTTAGTTTTTTATTCATAACTTGCTCATGCATGACTATAAGCAAACATAATCTACAAAATCACAGTTTAGATGTAATTGGCATATAAACCAACTTACAATTCATAGAAAGAGAGAAGAAGAAGGTAAAGAAGGAGAAGAAGAAGGTAAAGAAGGAGAAGAAGAAGAGGTAGAAGAAGTGAGAATGTTGTGTTCTCAATAAAACATAGTAAAGAGTGTTATCTAGTTCAAAAGTTCTTCTCCTATTTCTTCCTTCTCCCTTGGCCAAGACACCCAACTTTAGGTTATGCTCTATTTCTGCATGTCCCTATTAAAAATTTGTTTTATCTTTCTTTTACTCTTATCACTAATCTTTTGTTCCTTCCAAGTTGTTGCTTCACAAAAGACTAGAGAGGTGCTATTTATTGGTGAACAAAGGTGGTGGTGCTCCTTTCTAAAGCATTCTCCTTTGAATTCCTCGTATAAGATATTTGCAATCAATTTGATAAATGCTTATTATTTATTTATTTTCACCAATATTTATATTATGATTCAGTTTTAAAAAAGGTGATAGTTATAGAAGTTGATTATATAATTACAATGATCATTTT
Source organism: Erythrophleum fordii (assembly GCA_032878935.1). Lineage (NCBI taxonomy): Eukaryota > Viridiplantae > Streptophyta > Magnoliopsida > Fabales > Fabaceae > Erythrophleum > Erythrophleum fordii. Next base: position 771,341 of record JAVQMF010000035.1, read on the forward strand.
GGACCAATTTGATTATTTAAAACTTGTTAAATTTTGTTGGTAAAAATTATATTTTGGTTTCAATTAAAATTACGTCTTTAAATTCTAAGCTTTTGTTATTTATTTTGACCTGTAAATTTTGCCAAAAAATTTTTATTTTGCAATTATTTTTCTTATAATTTTTAAGCTTTAATGGTTTAAGAAACATTAAACATTTCTTTTCTTAAGTATTTATTATCTAATTACTTATAATTAAATTACTTAGAAAAATCTCTAAATATTTCCTAAAAATTGCAAATAAATTCCTATGACCTCAAATAAAATTCAATTATATTTCTAAAAATTCATATGCTTCAAAATTCTTTAAAATTTTTCCATTATATTATTATTTTTAAATGAATTTTGTTGTTTTTAATAAATATTCTGAATTAAATATGATGGAGGAAGATATTATAGGATTTCCAACCATTCTTGGAGTTAAGGATGTTACAGGTCTACTTTAAGTTATGGTTCACAAAAATCAACCTTAGAGTTAAGGATATTTTCTTGTCTAGCATAATTATTTAGATTATATTATTAATAACCCATGCCTTCAATTGCTATTTTATTTGAGTAGTTAGTGTTTCATTTTTGTACATTGTATAAGAATAGAGATGGCCATTCACATTACCCTTAGAGATTATATTCAAAAGCTAATTATTGTAAAGATCTAATTGAGATGTTCCTACATAAGGGCTTTGATCGTTGCTTCTTATCCAAAATAATATTTTGGTTGTTGCTTTTTAAGAGTTTCTACTTTTTTTTCTTTTGTTCTTTTTGTTCTAGTGACAAAAACATCTAAACTTTACTCTTAAGATGGTTGGTATGGATATTTTAACTTTCCCAAGGATATATGATGCTATAATCTTTATATGTAACTTAGATTTCTAAGTTGTTCAATAATTAGGGATTGTAGTTTTTCTCTACCAAATAAACTTTGTTATTTATATAGGAGATAATTTGAGATGCTATTGGGGTTTCTAGCACTTATCTAGTAGGGGATTACATGCATTTAATTAAATTCTCAATTATGCACAAGAGTAATTTCATTTAATAGTTCACATTTTAATTATTTGTTTTATTTTTTCCTGATCTATATCTCTTTCCCACCTTATTCTAGTTTTCTTTTTAAATTTTCTATTCAAATGGTAGTGGGTTAAATCCAAAAGCTCTAACTTTCATCTTTGATCATCATCAACTCAAAGACACCTATACATTTTTCTTAGCCAATTTTTCTAAAGTTTAAGCTTTGGAAGCTAAACTATAGCTTTAGATTTTAGAGCATTTTACAGAGCTTAAATATAGCAGTCACCCCATAGATTTTTATCTCTTAATTTTGTATTCAGAATTTCCCTTTGTTAATTTGATAATTTAATTACTTTGAGTTACTCCTATTAGTAGGTTGTTTGTTTTCTTTAGGATTAAATTTTATATTTGCCAATTAGGATTATAAAATAATTTTTTAAAAATAAAATTTTTTAAGTAAAAAACATTTAGTGGCAACTATGGTTGCCATTGAAAATTCCTTTCAATGACGAACTTAAATGTTACCACTAAAAGATATTTTTAGCAATGAATTTTGTCACTACTAAAAGTCTTTATTTAGTGGCGGCCTTTGATAAAAGTGAAATTAATAGGGCTTTAGTAGTAACAATTATCGCTACTAAATATCATTTTTAGTAGTAGCTTTTTTTTTTTTGCCACTAAAGACTTTTTGTTATGCTGAGATTATTTACAACTTAGCATCAACTTTTATACTTTTAGTGGTAACAAAATTGTTGCTATAATTATTCTTTAAATGTGCTAAAATTTGTCTAAAATAAATTTTTATAATTTAGGCAAATTAAATGACACTCATAAATCTTTTTACAAAGTCCCAAATGTGCCAAAATCATCTAAATAATTTTTTCATGATTTTTTTAGACAAATTAAATAACCTTAAAATAATTTTACAAAAATTTCATATATGTTAAAGTTGTTTAGAATAATTTTTCCATACTATGGACAAATTAATAATACTAAATAACAATAATTCATAATTTATTTTTGGTCCAAAAGATCATTTATGAGTTAAAACATAAAGTAGTATAACCTAAAAGATAAAAAATATGATCTAAACAATTCTAGAAAAGAGCCTAAATAAATCTTTAAACTTAAAAAGTACAAAAATCCAACAAGAGAAGGCTTGATGCCATAACCCAAAATGAAATGACCTAACATCTCTTCAAAATTTTTCTCTGTTTCATAATGGGCCAAACAACATGTCATTTAGGATGGTTAGAGGTTGGCTATAGCACGTCTAAACATGTTGTTCATGCCCATGACCCAAACGACAAGTCATTTGTCATTTAGGTCATCACTAACTTTAGGTCAAGTAGTTAGGACTTGATTCATGATAAATCTACTATGAAACTCAATAGTTTCCAACATTTCTTCACTCTGTTTTCTCTGATTTCAATGCCAAAATTATCAAAAACTCAAGACCATTCAATTTCATGGATCAAAAACACACAAAAAAATGCTAAAATTTCATATCAAACTATGGAAAGTATAAAAGTTTCAAGTTTCAACATGGCTTTTGTGTTTTACAAACCCCCAAAAGTTCCAAACTCTTTTTGCAATCATATAAATTCTAATTTAATCATATAAATCATTATATATCATACAAACATAATTTTAATCGATGGGTGTCGTAAACTTAGATCTCTAATATGTATAGTAACGCAGTCATACACGTTTCTCTTGTTGTAGTTCTAATTATACAAAATATGCATACACCAAAATTGCATTTAAAATAATTGAAATTAATTAATTAATCAATCAATAATGTGCATATTGTTTCTTCAAATTACTATTTTCCAAAATATAATAAATAAGTAAAAGTAATTAGAGTTAAGCTCTGATACTATATGTTAAAATTATTATGCAATTTAACTACAATAAATTGCAACTCCAATAAATAATAGTGAAAGTAAATTAACAATCACAAATACATCTAGCCATGCTTTTATAAATTTGATGTAGAGTGCAAAGCACAAATAAATTCCCAATGAAATATGAAAGGAAGCCAACAAATACAAAAGGAAAAAAGAACAAGGAAAATATGAATAAAAGGTGTTTTCTGAAAAGTCAAAAGTTTAGTGATAGTTTGTCTCTAGTCAAACTACTCTTATTAGGAACCCTCTAAGATTTAAGTTGTTATTCAAAATCAAGTACTCTCCCATTAAAAGAGATCAATTTGTTTAACATATATTACAACTAAATATCCCACTAAACCACTAGCAACATATCTGACAAAATTAATTCCCAAAGAGTGAGGATCACTAGTGAAGATATTTTAAATTTTAAAGTTTAAAATAAATTATGAAATATTTTAACTTGATTTTATTTACAAATATACGAAATATATTAATTAAATAATAAAATATTTTAACCTTTTTAGAATTATGAATAAATCATAAATATTGTGATTTCTCTTCAATACTAAGGTGTTAAACTTGCGAGAAATGACAAACTTGTAAAGGAGTGAATTCATAATATAAATTTATAAGAGTTTACTTTTATTAATAAATAATTATTAAAATATATAATTATATTATACATAATAGTTAAAATACAATATAAAGTAAGACATTTGTTTAAATGCAATTCAAATTATATAAAATTAAAAAAAATTATCCATTTTTTTATAGTACTCAACCAAAAAAATAATAATAAAGTTTATACATAAATAGTAATTCAATATAAACAAATCTCAAAAACACAAATAAAAATTCCACAAAGAACAACTCAATGAACAAAAGCTCTGAAATGAAGAAAAAAAACACACACACACATTCAAGGCAAAACAAGGCAAGTAGAAGAGTGAACAAAGTAATGGTAAAGCATACGTAGAACTGCAAAAGAATGAAGTTATGCTATGTCATGTTGGTGCGAGTGTATGCATGAAGATAGGTAACATTTCTTTCCTTAGTTAGGGCATGAGAAGCATAAAGTAGAGGTGCAAATTAGGAAGCACAAAGATGGAATCACACGGAACAGGTTAACCCAACTTTAAACATAGTGTTTTACATTCTCGCTCTCCCTCTCTCTCTCTCTCTCTCTCTCTCTCTCTCTCTCTCTCTCTCTCTCTCTCTCTCTCTCTCTCTCTCCTTTTGATCATCAACACTTTAGAATGTTGAGAAGATTTATTTTGGACTCGGCTTTTGTAGGAGCCTTTTGATATTTTTTTAAAGCTTGGTTGGCACAAATTTTGGGGTAAAAAGGGATATTCTCAAACTTGTCAAATCAATCAATTTTATTTAAATCAATTATGAATCTACACGAGTTAATTCTAATTTTAAATCTACAAACAATTAGACATATTTTCCTTAAATAAAAATGTAGACTTGATAAACTCATTGACTCAACTTGTGATTTTGAAAACAAATATATCAACGTTAACTTGTGTTGCACTCATTTAATTAATAGTAGTATAGAATATAAATAGTCCGACTAATCTAATGAAAAATTTGCAAAACAGTTTAGAAAAAAAAATCCAAACATGTCCTGCAATAATACAAAAGGATAACACAAATTATTCTTGATATAATTTTTTTTCACACATATAAATGTATATACCTTCGTGAACCAGGAGGCTCATGGAGATGGCTTGATAGAAGGTGTTATTTAAATGTATATTACAAACATGTCCTCTGCAGTCATTCTCTTTCTGAACAATTTTTTTTCTCTTTTTAATATTAGTATATTCAAATATAATGAAGCAATTCTATGAAACAAACTCTGGTATCGTAGACTCATGAACCAAAAGGGACAATGGGACATGACGATGAGTTGAACACGGTTAGGAATGTAGCCATAATAGTAAAAGTTGAACCCGAATACCACCCTTGTGAATAAAATTGTTAGCATAAGTCTGCTGCTAAAGTCGTTGTATTTTTTTTTTTTGGGTTGGGGGTGCAAAAAAGTCATTGTATTAGTTACTGGTCCTGTAGTGGAGAACAAGTGATCACCTCCAAAGTTGGATATTTTGTTTTGGATAAAATAAATTTTATGTCGAAAGGTCTAATTTCAACCTCATATTTCCATACCCAAAAAATACAAAACATCTTTAGACCGGTTTTTTCTGATTTTTCATAACACAAGGAATTTTATTACATTTTAGAATTTATGTATTAGAATTATAATTAAGTCATAATTTTAGAGGTATAATGTAATTTTTTTTATTTCTAATAATTTTAGGAGGCTCTTTTCATCTTTTACTAGTAGGCCTGTTTGACTTGGGTTCTGACAAGGTAAAAGTTGCTTTTTTAAAAAAAAAAAATACTTATCTTGATAAAATGAATTATTTGGCCAAGCTTTTATAAAAAGGTAAGCTGCTTGCTTGGGATAGCACAAGGAATTTTTTTATTGAGGAAAAGAAGTAAAAAATTAAAGCTACATTTAATAGGTAAGAATGGAAGGGAATTGAATGAAAAGAAATGAAAAAGGTAGATTGAATGAAAAATGATACTTTCATTTCTATTTTTAAAAAATTATTAAAAAAACAAGTATTATTAATTAATAATAACAAGGGCATAATAAATATTTTTTTTTCTCTTTCTCACCCATGGTAATGATACCAAACGTGGTTAGAACTTCTTGCAAACAAGAATAGAAGCACACAATTATTTTTTTAAGACAAAAGTAGCCTCACTTAAAATCATTAATTATCATAATTATCTCTTACTTTTTTTTATCTACCTTTTTAAATACATACTCTTTTAAATAATTTGACATTAAAAAAAAACTTCTCATGAAAGATTTCCCAGATACAATAATGTTGAGAAAATTTATCAAATATTTTGCCAAACATAAATTATTTCTTGCTTATAGTTTATTTAATAGAACTCCATTTAAAAAATAATTTTAAAATAAACAGAAATTCACACAGTGATTAGTACTGTTTGCTTTTAATTAGTTCTTCAGGCATAGGCCCCATATATATATATATATATATATATATATATATATTATGAGGTGGTTTAACTTATTATGCAGAGTTACAGACTCTCATATATATCTTAAACTGGTGGGATAGGATTCAATAAAGCCATAAAGATTAGAGTGATTTTGGAGAATATTATGATTTTTAATTATAATATAATTAATTATTAAAAATGGAATAATATTGTATTAAATAATTATTTAAAATATTAATTTATCTAATAATTAATAATTCTTTAAAAAATTAATTTGATTTTTATGTAATTAATAAGTATGATTATAGTAATAAATCTCTTAAAATAAATAAAAATATTATTCTATATCTAATAATTATTATATCATAATTAAAAAACATAATATTCCCGAAAACGTAAAATTATCTCTCTAAAGCGTATAACATCAGAGTTATGAATGAGTATTACGGCTCCTCATCTTGGATGAAGAACAAGGGGTGTTCGTACAATGTCAACTTTAATTTCGGCTTTAATTGCCCATTTAATAACAGTATAGAATATATATGCGCTTGAAAAGTGAAATCTTCTCCAAACTGCTGGAAAAATCTGAACATGTCCTGCAGTGGAAATACGAAGGAGCAGTAACATGAATTATTCTTGATAAACTTCTTGCACGCAACAATATTAATTAACTTGCATTAGCCATCCAATTTTCAATTGTCCATTGGTGAACTAAAAGCTTCCTATCCTAGCTACCTCACCGGTCTAACTTTGTTTGGATATGTGAACAAATTTAAAGGGAAAGTATAACAAATGATCAAGACCTTCCCTTACATTGTTGGAATTTGAGAAGCGAAGACAGACATAATGGAGAGATTTAATGTCCCAAAAGAAAAGTTAAAAAAAATGGAGATACTTATATTTAAATATAAAGTAGTAACCTTTTTTGTTTCTCTCTTTCTAAAGATCTAAACCACAATAGAAAGCAAAGCCTAAAACTAAAGGAAGAAAAAAAAAAACTAGATCGCAATATTGTCGCTGCAGCTGCAATTAATCCCGAGATCAATCCGTAATTCTTGCACAATGTGTAATGGCGGTGCAGCCCCTGTTATAAGGATTCGCCTTCCCGCGTTGACCGCAACCATAATAAGAATGTCCACGACGGTTGCATGGAATATTATTTTTCTTAAGAGCATCATAGCTTATATACCTTCCAGTTTTAAGGTTTCTTCTGCTCCTACCAGACCCCATGAATGCCATTTCTTTCTCGTTGTAACACTCTCCCAACAAGCCATTACACACTTGTGGCCTTAAAAATTGCTTAGGTCCCCTCTGCAAAATGGTGTATGATTTTGACTTGGACACCACGGCCAAGGCCAAGGCTAAGAAAATCATCAGAAGGCGGTAGCTCATGATACAGAGGAATTAAGCTTCTTGTTCACAGAGATAGGAATAAGAAGAGAGAAGCATGTGGGGGAGGGTTTTAGTGATAAGAAAAGATGAGGCTAGTAGGTTGCTATATATTTATTTGTGATGGAACTTGTTTTCGTGGTTGGTGGAAGGAACAAGTGTTTGGTAATGTCCATTTATTGCTCCCTACTTCCCGTAGATATTCTTTTATCATCAATTCCTCAGCTTTGAATATTGGATTCGGTTTCACAGTAAAATTCTGGAGGTGAGATCGGAACCAGCTAAGAAATAGTGATTCTGTTTTATGAAGGGCAATGCATGAGCACCTATGATCCACGAGATCCTCTTCTATTTTTTCCCCCCTTTTTGTGGGTTATATTTATTTGAGCAATATGCTGCCTGGTAACGTACTATCGTTTAGAAATTGGCATTAAGGGGAAGAAAAAACGGAATCATGTGTCTTCTATCATTTGAGATAAGTTCAATAATAATATTGATGAATGGACCCTTGCAATTGGGTCAAATAAAAAATTGATAAGGATAATTTTTTTTTTCCTTTGAGAGATTTAATTATACCATTTTTAAAAATATGACCCTCTCCTAAAAGATACTCTATAAATAAGCTTATTTTGAGAAGAATATTATCAAGAATAATATTAATGTTTGGATTAGGTTTAAGTAAAATTTTTAACTATTTTTTTTACCATTAAAAATTAGTTACTAGCACATTAATAAAATATTGCCAACATATTTCAACAACTGATGCCAACATAATGAGCAATTATTACTAATATGTACAGTTGCACTTAATTTGTTAATTTGCACTTGAGAAGCCCCCCCATAAACCTCTAACTAAGAATGCTCCTAATTAACACAAACTAACTAAGTACTTGATAAGTAAAAATCTATCAAACTTCTCTAAAGATTAAAATCCCATTACCTCCATTAATTAGCTTGTTATATATTCGCAGTTGTTTGGGCAATTTAGATATATACTCTGAAATACAAACCAAAAAAAAAAAATTTCATCCACCCATCCAAATTCAAAAGACAGAAGACGCCAATAATTAATCAAATAGAAGTGACTTCTTCAACAGCCATAACAAACCAAACCACCCTACCAATGCTACTGAAGATCAAGTTCTTCCCAATGCTAACCCCAATAGCCAAACCCACCGAACCACGGGACCTCAATATTGAGCCCGAACTAGCCGACGGAGATGAAGCCGGGCCCTCACTTGGCTCGGGCGACCCACTTCGCGGGGGGTCAACTCTCTGATTCTTGGCGCCCGGAGATGGCGCCACAGAAGGTGGTGTCGCCGCCGCCGGAGGAGGTGACTGATGTGGAGGCTTGTCACTCGCAGCCATAACGAGGACGATCAGCTTTTCACCCTTCTAGCAATTCCTAGCTTTCCCACTGATAAAGTAAAAGGCACCCGACCTATTGAGATTGAAAGATGAATCGCCATCCTCCATCTTCTGCATGGGACTTTTGGTGTTGCACGAATCGTAATCCTCCTCCTTCACGACCAAAACTGAATCATACCCTTTCTTGTACTCAAAACCTACATGCACCAAAATAATAATTATTATTATGAAGAGAAATTAAATTACATTATAAAATATCTATTATGGAGAAAGAAATGTTGGACTTACAGAGAGTGTCGTTGACTTGAAACCTGCTTCTTTGGGCCCAGTGATGGTAGTCTTCTGAAGGCTTCGTTACCCAGCAATCTTTGCCGCCAACGTAAAACTTGTGTGCTTGAGATGATGACGAGCTAAGAAGGCACATGGGTATCAAGTTCAAACCTAGAAACCTGCTGCTAGATTCAGACCCCATTTCCCAGAGAAGCTAATTTTGAATTAATGTATGAGAGAGAATTGATCAAGAGGATATGGAGTGATAGGATAGGGACTAGTGGAGCGATATATATTATATAAAGGAGATTGGAGAAAGAGAGAAGGTGACCGTCGCGGAGTAGAACATGAAATATGCAATGGTGGGACGGCATAGATGTATTGTCACAAAACTCAGGGAGCGTTTTGTTTAGTGAATTCTATGCTTTAGAGCAGCATTTACTTACACATGGCGACATGCAGGAGACTCAACGGTAATACTCTGCCTGTACAGTCTTGGATATTTTCTTGGTTCTGTTAATTTCTTTATTTTTTTACATTTGATCACAATTATTGAGGAGTAAATTCTTTAATTACCCATATCAATTGAGAGCGAAATAGATGTAGACATTCAACTAATATATTTTATTGGTTTCTTAAAGTAAAGAACCATAAAAAGCAGAGCAGTTCTCTGAAATTCTGGGCTACTAAAAGGAGAACGGACATTTTAGGCGTTTAAATTGTTGCAGACAAATATGACTCCAAAAATAAATTCTTGCGGAAAATGATAATGATTTTTTTTCAATAAAAACTTATGAAATGGTTATAATAAGAAAAATTCTTAAGTATTCTCGTAAAATCATATCATTTATATACTTTTTTCAATAATAAAAGTCAATATCAATAAAATGGGCCCATAAACTTAGCTTTTTCAGATTTTCTTTTAATTTCTGCAGCATTTTCAGCCCTTTCAACTCCACCCTCTCTCTCCCCACAAGCATTTGAGTCCCACACTTTTAAAAAGAGAAATCCCACCAGAAAGAATTCAATCAATCTCCCCTATTTATTACTTTTCCTCCAAAATCATCTTTTAATACCTGAGCAATTCTGACATATACTCGATGCGCCACGTCATTTGTACACTTTATAATTTAGATTTACTCTGCACATGGACTCCACCTATACTACACATGAACCCCTGCTATACAAATTCAATTATATCTATTGATTTTTTGATATGCACCATACTCTAAGTGTATCTAAAAGAATTTCTCAATACCTTTCCACCAAAATTGTCCTTGACAAAATCATTCCAGCACACTAAAAAAAGTTATCCTTGCCAAAATCGTTTCAAAAGAAAATTTAAAGTTTGGAAGGTTTTTCTTTTATCATCTTAATAATATCAAAATTTTCTCTCTTTTTTCAATTAAAAAAAAGTTTATTATCCAAAACTTGCAAGTTCAATGTAAGTGATAAATTCTTTTTTTTTTTTTAACTTTATTTTTGTTTTTGTTTTAATTTTGATTGAGTGATGTGATTTTTTTTGGCCTTTTTGAATTAAAAAAGTCATATGCATTGATATATGTTGGAGATGTGTTCATGCGAGTGAGCTATACCCAGCCAATATCGAAGCAAATAAGCTCCATACATTGTTGATCCCTTCCACTGTTCTGATGATGATTTTGTGGCTTTGTACAAATCATAAGACTTCCAGAGACTAACAAGTGGACAAGGTCGCTTAGCATCAGGCCTTGCCCACGGCTTCCCTTTCCCACTCCGATGCAAGATACTCACAAGACCAGAATGAAGCGACCTGCATGTCCCATTCACATTATCTCCACTCAACCCATGTTGATTCCATCTATGATCAATAGCCTCAACATTCCCTGCAAAAACCAGCAAAAATGGTGGGAGAGAACTTAGATTGTAAATCCTCTTCTTGATGATTCCACACATCTCAAAGTCCAGCAACCTCTTTGGAAACAATCAGAACATATCCAAACACAGGGGCAAGCCAACAATGTTAGAAACAGTGAACGCAAAGAGAAAAAATGATGGCGTGAGGGAGCTCGATTATGGGCGTTGTCCTACATTCAAGATGTGGCTGAGAAATTCACGAGAGAGGAAGCCTAATGACCCAGAAATTCTTCTTTCTTGTGGCTTCGATTTTTGGACTGGATAATCAAAGGAAGCTTCTTCGATTATGACTACAGTCTTACTGGCGTCTGGCTGCTGCTTGACGGTGTCTGGCAGAGATCTTCGAAGAAGAGAGACGAGCTTTGGAGGAGAAATAGGGTGGAACTGAAGGGGCCAAAAATTCTGCAGATATTATAATAAAAAATCTAAAAAAATTAAATTTTCGGGTCTTATTTTGTTAATTTAGACTTGTATTGTTAAAAAGATTATATATGATGTGATATTTTAAAAATACTTAAAAATTTCTTTATATATAAAGTTTAAATATATCTTTGCTATTATTTTTGTCTTTTTGTATCCTTTTACCGCTTATGAAATCATAACGTATAGATAATGAATAATTAAATTTTTGTTTAAATTTGTAATGAAACAATATTGAAAGATTTATAATTATTTCTTGAAAAGTTTAGTACCAAGGGAGAGATAGGGAGTCCCATGATAATAAAAAACCATTGCTTTTCTCGATGGGCAAATGTGATTGAAACATTTAAAGTAATTAATTAGGTTAATTTGGAGCATTATAGGGATATTTATTTATTCATTAATAAGATCAATTTAATTATATATATTTCAAACAAAACAATTTTAATTCCAAATGCTAACTAATTGTATATAAAAGGTGATTAAAGTTGAAAGACGAAATATATTTTTCAAAAAAAGAAATCAACAAGAATCCATTATTTTATGTTTTGTTTTTTTTTTTTTGGGTGAAGTATTTTCATTATAATATTATAATAAAGAAAAATACACCTTTTTTAAGCAATATTCGATAATTAATATTAGAAATTGTCAATTCATCAGAAACCGTTTCGCGGTTAACAATTAGCACTGTATGGGAAAATTAAAAAAGGGGCGTTGTTTTCAGGAAAGAACGAAATCTCGTGACATTGTTCGGCCATCGAACGCGCAGTTTACGGAGGAAAGCCGTTTCCAGAAAGGCTCCTGTCCCATGTCACTGCACGCTCTCAAGGAAACTCTCAAGCCTTGCACAAGCCAACCATCTTCTAAAGCGATTAGCCGAACGCAGTCTTCGATTTTCCGTGATTCCGACCTCGCAATCCTTAGGAAACCCCCAAAATCCTCTCTCACCCAGCAGCTTCGTCGCCTGCAAGACCCACTTGCTGCTTCGCCAATTCAGCCTCACGATTCACCTAAGAGAGAAAGGGAACAGAAAAGCGGTGAGGTCGTGGATGAGGAAGAAGAAGAGGACTGGGAAGAAGAGGAGGAGGAGGAGCCAGAGCTGAAGAGGGCAAAATTCGGTGGAGCTAAATTGTGTCACTTTCAGTTCGATCATACAGGACCCTTTGAACCTCTGGTCTTGTCTTCGGATGGAGAAGTTCCAGTGGTACAGGTGGCTGAATGTTTTTAAGTTTATCCGTGTTTTTGCAACGCCCTAATGTTTTCATGTATGTAGATATGTTTTGGTGGCGTCTATTTTATAGAGAGGTTTTGGTCCAGTTAATATGCATGATACAGTTGAATAAATGTTTGAGTAGAAAGGACTTAGTTGCATCCTTGGCTGAATTTAGCAATTGGCTTGAACTGTAGTCAAACTTAGTGGGCATTCTTGGTAAATAGATTGGCGAATTGGTTTGAGTGGGTCATCTACGTGGTTTTGGTAGACAATATGTCATCATCTGTTCCTAATATTTGTTTGATAAATGAATAAAGTCATATTCTCCAGGAATTAGTTCAAGAACCTATTGTAACAGCCTCAAGCTGTTTTTTTTTTTTTTTTGTTTAATATATATTAGCATCAGAAAGATATAGCATTTGTGGACTCCCTTTTTTCCGAAACACCAATTGAGATGCATGGCTCTAACTTAGCACTTCACAGTTCTGGAACAGAGACTTACCTGAGAAACAGGCTTTACTTCCTTGTTCTTCCGTCTACATAATTGTATAACTTGATATAGATATCAGCCACATGTCTGTGGTATCCTCAGGAGCATGTTTCTCAATGTAATGGTTGATAACCATTACTGAGTCATTCGGTGAGATAGTGAATGATTTTCTTACTTATATCGATGCATTTTACAATTTCAATGGCATGTTACTCAGTTCTGTGGGGAAATAATGGCGTAATCCAAACATGCATGGACATGAGTAGCACAGTGGATGCATTATCAGTAGACAATCACAGCTGTGTCTCAAAACATCTTGATAGCTGTTAGATAGCATATGGTGTAGAACCTTTTGCAGCTGAAGAATTGCAGTTTGAAATATAAAGACAATTCTTATTGTAAGGACTAATTCATTTTTTCAGGTTCCTGCATCTATCAACTGTAGACTGCTTGAACATCAAAGAGTAGGAGTGAAGTTTCTATATAGTTTGTATAAAAACAATCATGGAGGCATACTTGGAGATGACATGTAAGTCACATGTTTAACCTTTTTCTCTTTACATATTATACTAACTCACAGTATTGTGATTCATTGTAGTGGTATCTATCTGTCATGAATTGGCATGCTCAGTTTTTCTTAATTGTAATGCCTTATTTTTCTTACCTTGAATGATTCAACAAATAAAGATCTTACTTTAGAACACAGTTATAATGGAGTTATTTTTTGTTAAGTATATGCTTAGAAAGGACATAACCATGCTATGGTTTTGGTGTTCCAATATCAGGATGTGGGCTATTGTGAATTTTGGGAATCATCTAATGTAAATAGCAGTATTTAAATGCTGTTATGGATCATGTATACACGTCATAGGCTGCAATTTTGGTCTATATAAACTTGATGTTCACAACAGTTCTCTCGTGAGCCCCTAGTGCATGTTGCTTTCTTCATTTTCTCACTACAGGCATCACAAGAATGCTGAAGCTTCTGAAGGAAATAATTGTCCCTCATTTTTCACTTTGTTGTGCTCTTTTTTGTTGAACATTATTTACCAACCTTATTAAATGTTGCCTTGAATTTATCTGATTGAACCTCCAGAGATTAAAATATTATGTTTCAACTTGCAAAAAATATAAAATGATTTTATGTTTCAAACTGTTTCTTGAGTCTGCTTCCTATTTCCCATACTTCAAATAATGCATTTGTCATTATATTTTCTTGTGTATTCTTGTTGAAACTACTTGTTGCATTGTAAATTCTAAATTTACAGACTTCTCTTTTGTCTTATGCGTTTTCAATATTGGCTCTATTGCTTTTCTCCTTTTTTTGGGGGGGGGGGGGGGGTGTTGAAAGTTGGTTATTTTGATTTTTTATCGCAATTTCTACTTCAATTTCCTATTACAGGGGTCTTGGGAAGACCATTCAAACAATAGCACTTCTTGCTGCTGTGTTTGGTAAAGATATAGAATATACGCCAAAGGAAAACCAGGCAATGAAAAGAGGTCCTGTGTTAATAATTTGCCCAACTTCTGTTATCCACAATTGGGAGAGTGAATTCTCCAAATGGTCAAACTTTAGCATTTCCATTTATCATGGTGCAAACCGGGATCTAATATATGATAAATTGGAAGCACATGGAGTGGAGATACTTATTACCAGTTTTGACACGTACAGAATTCATGGTAGCACCTTGTTAGAAATCAAATGGGACATTGTAATTATTGATGAGGCTCATCGGCTTAGGAACGAGAAATCAAAACTCTACAGGGCATGTTTAGAAATAAAAACCCGGAGACGTTTTGGTCTTACTGGTACCATAATGCAAAATAAGATCATGGAGTTGTTTAATCTCTTTGACTGGGTTGCACCGGGATCCCTAGGAACACGGGAACACTTTCGAGATTTCTATGATGAACCCCTAAAGCATGGTCAGAGGTCAACTGCTCCAAAGAGGTTTGTCAAAATTGCCAACAAGCGAAAACAACACCTTGTGACAGTTCTTCATAAATATATGTTACGAAGGACGAAGGAAGAGACCATCGGGCATCTTATGATGGGAAAGGAAGATAACATTGTGTTCTGTGCCATGAGTGAATTACAAAAACGGGCATATAGGAGAATGTTACAACTTCCTGATATCCAATGCCTTATAAATAAGGACTTGCCTTGTAGTTGTGGAAGCCCACTCACACAGGTTGAATGTTGTAAGAGGATTGTATCAAATGGAATTATTTGGCCTTACCTTCACAGAGATAACCCTGATGGTTGTGATTCATGTCCCTTTTGCCTTGTCCTTCCTTGCCTTGTCAAGCTCCAACAGGTTGAGTTAGATCTTGAACATTTCTTTACCTCTCTTGTTTGGTTATAGCATCGCTGCAAAATATATATCTTAAAAGATACTTTATTCATAGCTCCAGGCATCTATTGTGACTATTCTTTTGCGAGTTATTGCTTTGTAATTTTTGGTAAATTTTATAATGATTCAGCTCAACAATTCTAACAGGGAAGTGAAAGCAAAGCATTGCCTTAATTATAGAAGATATAAGTTTCTAATTTGTGAAGATAAAGTAAATGAAGTAGGATAAGAGCATTCAATTCAAAAAGGACATGAATAGATAAGATATGAATTACTTGTTCAAAAGCTTATGTCTTGAAACTCATTCAGTCTTTGTTCCATGGTGCTGTATATTGCATAATGGTTTAAGACACCAGGTCTGGCCTTATACTGGCTTGTTTTGAGTGAATAAAGAGGAATTTCCCTTTTTTCTGGCACATGAATGATTTCAATTCTTCAGATGATTTATGTATGGAATTTCCTATTGTTAGCATTCAATTTAGTTGAATGAGGTCTGTTTGCTCTATGGAGATAGCATCTCCTGACTTGAATTTACCTTATTCTCAGGATTTGATACAAAAGGAACTTTTAGAGCCAATGCTTTTGGATGGTATATGACTGTGTTAATGATTTGTGATTTAAATTGCCTATTTTTATTAGTGCCCTAGATTTGCTATCTCTTTAATTATGCATGGTACATTTGATTTCTCGGTGACTAAAATTCAGATTTAACTTTTCTTTGCAGAGTGTTAATCATTGTTGCCTTTCTGTCTGAACTAGGTTTTGCTTTATTTCCATGAAGAAACCATAGTTTCTCACTTATGCTCATGGTACTTGTTTTCATGATTCTGATGTTACCTGTTTGTGTTTCTTTATGCCAGATAAGCAATCACCTTGAGCTAATCAAGCCAAACCCCAAAGATGACCCCGACAAACAAAGAAAAGATGCAGAGTTTGCTGCTGCTGTCTTTGGCCCTGATATTGATTTGGTGGGTGGGAACATGCAGAATGAGAGTTTCATGGGTCTAAGTGATGTGAAACATTGTGGCAAAATGAGAGCACTTGAAAAACTTTTGTTTTCATGGATCTCTCAGGGTGATAAAATTCTTTTGTTTAGCTATTCTGTAAGGTGATACACCTTATTAGAACTTTTTTATTACTTTTTCTGGGTGCTATTAGTACTCTAGTTTTAGCTTGCATGGATTAGGTACATAGTGATCTTTTTTGGGCCAATGATATATAGTGATTTATGTTTTAAATGTATTTAACTTTTCTGCCTTTTCAAGATCCCATATTTAAACAGTTAGATAAAAATATTTTTTGTTTGTATTTTTTGAGGCCAGTTGGCAATCAGCTGGCAAACCTCTCATCCAAGTTTGGAATGGCTCAAGATTGAGTTCATACACGTTACCCCTCTCCAAATGCTAACAACCCCCCCTCCCTCTCTCTCTGTCTTGCGGGAGCCAAAAAGCCCTGCTGTGGATTATGTCCTACCTATAGTCAAAGTAGGTGTTCCACGGATCTATTGCTTATAGTCGCTGGGGGCTTATGTTCTAAGATGACTGAACAATACTGGAACTAGTAAAAGTGCTTTGCCTTCTTTTTTTTTCCCTGGAACAAATCTTTATTCTTCTGTTGATATTGTGCTACTTTTCCAGGATGCTGGATATACTGGAGAAATTTCTTATAAGAAAAGGCTACTGCTTCTCAAGACTTGATGGATCCACTCCAACTAATTTACGTCAGTCTCTGGTTGATGACTTCAACTCAAGTCCTAGCAAACAAGTAGGCCTCAAAACGATAGTTTAATAAGGCTCTTTCAATTCAGTTTGCCACTGGGCTCTTATTTATTATTGTAGGTTTTCCTGATATCAACTCGAGCTGGCGGGCTTGGATTGAACCTTGTCGGCGCAAATCGTGTGGTGATATTTGATCCCAACTGGAATCCCGCTCAAGACTTACAGGCACAGGACAGGTCCTTCCGATTTGGGCAGAAGCGACATGTTGTGGTATTCCGGCTTCTTGCGGCTGGTTCACTTGAAGAGCTTGTCTATTCTCGTCAGGTCTACAAGCAGCAACTATCAAACATTGCTGTCTCTGGAAAAATGGAAAAGAGATATTTTGAAGGTGTCCAGGTACCAAATCTATGCATTTTGGTCGTGGATATCTATTAATTTATTCATATATATTAAATTAATTCTCAAAAGTAATTCATTAGTTTTCATGCAGGACTGCAAGGAATTTCAAGGGGAACTTTTTGGAATTTGCAATTTATTTCGAGATTTATCTGATAAGCTGTTTACCAGTGAAATAATTCATTTGCATGAGAAGGAGGGAAAAGAATATGGGCGTAGAACAGAACAGGAGGAAAAACTTGTTCCCTCAGAAGAAGCCGATATAGTAGAGTCTGGGAACGGGTTACGGACGGATTCTGAGACGACTTCAACAAGTAAAGCAGATCTGAAAGACCTTGGTATGCTTCATATGCCCTAAATCCCATCCAATGTGTAGTCCCCTTTTCTTTGGATCATAAAACCTGCCTGTTGCCGTTGAGCATATAGTTTTGAAGTTGGAACTGATTAAGTCATTTTGCTTATAACCTTCTAAGATACCATAGGTGGTAAAGTTTCTACTAGCACACTTCATAACCAGGAAATAAAACAAAGGGCATGCCTAATTTGGTCAGTAGCAAATTAACATTCATCAGCTTCAACCTCTTTCATTTTTTTTCCTTTGCTTTATGGCTCTTGTCGAAGGGGCTAGGGAGGCAATTAG
The DNA here is from genome assembly GCA_032878935.1 of Erythrophleum fordii. Classification (NCBI taxonomy): domain Eukaryota; kingdom Viridiplantae; phylum Streptophyta; class Magnoliopsida; order Fabales; family Fabaceae; genus Erythrophleum; species Erythrophleum fordii. Next base: position 789,473 of record JAVQMF010000035.1, read on the forward strand.
CTATGTGCTTATGAAGTCGGTTTTCATAGCAAATATCGTCTTCTTCCTCTTTTTTTCTCTCTTTTTTTGTCGGGCGAAAAGAAAAGAGGAAGGGGGGGGGGGGGGGGAGGTCCTGCGGCTTTGATTTTGAAATGGTGCATTGAAGCTTCTAAGAAGTATCTTTATTTTTTTCGTTATTCCTTTTTTTTTTTTTTTTTTTTTTTTTTTGGGGGGTGGGGGGGGGGGGGGGGTGGTGTAAGATCACTACAATTTTTAAGCGTGGGACTAGTCCTTGTTCGAGCTTCGACTTGGTCCTAGTCACAACGTGCTTCCAGTGGGATTTGATTGCGTGCATTGCAGGTAAAGCCCGCCCACATAGAGGTCAATTTGCCAACTGAGCGACACGTGGTTTTCATTTTTCTTTGTTGATTTGGGAAATGGCAAAGTAAATTTTCCATATAATTAACTGATGCTTTGTGCCTTTAGGCATTGTCTATGCTCATCGCAATGAAGACATTGTCAACTTTGGACCCCGGATTCAAGGGAAGACAGATACCAGCATCTCTCAGAGTGATAGCCAAAGCATGCCAAGCATGTCTGTTGTCCAGAGAGAGAAACCAGAGCGTGTAGGTAAAAATCATAAAGTTTCTCTCATCACTGAGAGGAAGAGAACCCAATATAGCCTGCTTGCTCGGTCTAGAGGCATGGGAAAGCTTGAATTTAGCAAGTGGTTATTATCAGCGACTCCAATGGAGAGAGAGAAAGTGCTTCAAGACTACAAGAAGAGGAAGAAGATACCTAAAGGCTGAAGGATAGATCAGTTGCACATACTCCCCGTAACGCTTGTTACGAGAAAATTGAGAACATTGTACAGTATTGTACATCAGGATGTACAGCAATAGTTTTCCTTGTCAAGAATTTAAGTTGTCAAGTATAGCAGGGTTTCAGACAAGGCTTTTTGCATTTGATTGATTAATTTTAATGTTGTTTCAAGCTCTATGACATGAATTTCGAGATTCACATGAGGCGTAAAATGAGGAAAGTAAAGAAATCAATTAATCTAATTGGGAAAACTCACTCTTCAGGTGTAATATGAGAAGAGAAAATCTATTGCCTCTTCTGTTCTACGTCCCTCTAGCTTACAAGTTAAAATAAAGGAATTCTATCTATAGGAAATCAACTGTCTAAAGTTACAATTTTACATAAACCATACAGCAAAATTTATTGAATCAATTATAGTCTAGGAATAACAGTAATTTCACCTTCATTAAATCCTCCCAAGTTCCCTTTTGCCAAGAAAGCGCATTTTTGTTCACTCCCCATTTTGGTTTATACCACAATAACTCCTTCCCTTTTAATCCTAACAGGTACATCCTTGAACGATCATGGATTGCATCACCATTAGATTGCCAAATAAAAGAACATTCAAACAACATTTTCATGTTATCGCAGTTATCTTCTCTGCATTTTGAATCTTGAGACTGGTTTTGAAGGTTGAGAACCAGAAACCTGTAAAGGTCATGACTCATGATTAGCATAGAATTATTAGTCACTGATGAAGCCACCAAGAATTATACTCACGAATAAACACCACATTTAAATTCGCGAATCTACAAGTACCTGTGATGAAGTTGAATTTTGTTCTCTTGAAGCTGTTTGTAAATTCTCAGCATGCTCTATGATGGAGCCTGTAAAAGCCTGCAGATAATATATATTTGACAAAATTATAATCTGCTGCAGATTCTGCCATGGGAAGTGAAAGATTCTAAGCATACCTTGCAACTATCAAATGATGGTTCTGAAGTTTGGCGTTGAACCTGTAAGGAAATAATTGTACGTTATGCCAATGATAATGAAGCTACCAAGAATCATACTATAAACACCATTTTTGCATCAGCAAATCAACCTGTGTTGAAGTTGAATTTTCTTCTCTTGAAGGTCTCTGTGTATTGTCAGCACGCTCAACAATGGAGCTTGTAGAAGCCTGCTGATGACACTTATTGGACAAAATTATCAGCCGGTGCTTATTTAGTCAAGGTCCTCTTTAGGCATGACAGAGATAATAGTTATTAACAAACCTTTTGGCTATCAAATGATGGGCGTGAAGCTTGGTGTTGAACCTGTAAAGGAAATAATCGCACACTAAGCTATAATTTTAAAATGGAATTTTACAGGGCTGCCATGTGTAGTCATCTCCACTAATAGGCAATTCAAGTTTGAGATTATTGTCCAAAATGTATAATTCCAATCATATATTTAGCTTCTTAATCATCCAACACTACACATAAGGATAAGGCTATATACATATCTGGTTATAAGTTTCACATTCATAGCTCACCTCAGTATATCCATGCTCACTCTCTGGTTATAATTTGCATATTACAGTTTCATTTATTTGGGGTCTTTTTACTCTTTGGTTTCGAGGAGCCGGGGGTTGGGGGGGGGGGGTGGCGGGCAAAGAAAGCAAGAAAAACCACCAAGAGGAGGCTACACCAGGTCCATCAGCAAGGATAAGATGTTGTTCATCAGGATAAGCATCCCAATGAATTTTAGCCCTTATTGGTAGCAGTAGCACCCGATTTTGCCCAGAAAGCAGCACATCTGTTTCCTTCACTCAAGATATGGAGAATTTCAGAGATCTGGTACAAGCCTACAATGGCTGGGTAGTTGCACAGTGGCACAGAGATAGATGGCTTCCAGCAAATCTGACTGACGTTAATTGGATTCGTCATGCTGTTTGGTCCTTGGTTATTATTACTTTAGTATCACTGATTAAGGCACCCAAACAACTTATGTACTTGCTTTATTATAATCCTTTTGTTTCCAGATAACCCCACTCTACATATTCAAATACTAAATTTTAAACTTCAATTAATTCCTTAACCTTAACTCCAGCTTGCACAGATTGAATTTCCTAATTGACACGTATATCATATGTGACCTGATTACATCCTTGAACCTTTCAGACCTGTGCTGTTGCCATAAACAGTACATTATGGAATGCAAAATATATTTTTAAAATGTTTTCTTTCGTTAATGGTTAATAAACTTATAACCGCTGTTTATAGCTGACAATAACCATAATACTTATTTTTGAGTATTTACTCTATTCACAGACCAAGCAAGCAGTAAAGCGCAGGCATTATCAGATCTTCAAGCTTGGCAAACACCATATATCACCTTGTGAAGCAGGCTCATCAGTAAGCAGGGAAGTTTAATGATATCAAGAACCACTCAAGATGTACTATTTAAAAGTATTAAGAAGAATGAGACAGTGATATAGTTATAGTTATACCAAAAAATAATAAATATAGTTGCACGTTACTTCCAATATAAAATAAATATGAATGTTATCCCAAAGCAAAGTAAGTAGTATTTCCACATGCCTTCAAGGAAGTGAAATTCACAGTATGCAGGGGGATATGATGCTAGAAGATTTCGTCATAAGATCTATATACCTCACTTCTGGATGTTGTTGATGCTTGAACTACGTTCTCTTCAAGATATATGGTTGACTCTTCACTAGCATCAAAATTTTTCAGATTTTGTGCCATATTTTTACCCTCTGATGGTTCTGATATGACATAAGAACTAATATCAGAATAAGTGACGAACAGTATAGCCATTTTGAGGGATAGAGAACCACAAACATGCAGTCACAGCAAAAGAAGAGTACAGAAATCATTGAAGACTAACCTCTGACTTGAGACTGCAGTGCAAGGCTTGCAAACTGCATTTTAAAAATTACAATGCAAAAGAATGCTGCATCAGCTGAACTAAATAACTTTAAACCTGAAACTAAGAGAATAGGAAGATGCAATCTTACATTCAACTGATCAGAAATATCTTCTTGATAGTTATGCTCTTCTGGAAATTTAGTTGCTATACTTTTATTGTTACCCTGCTTCAGTGCTACCCTTGGTTGAATGTCCTATTTGAGCAGTCATCAGAATTAAGTAATAAGCCATCACAGTCCACTGTGCTGACAGTCTTTATAACAAGATTTATTAACTGGAACCGAACAAGTTAATCCAGAACATTTACTTCTGAATTTTGGAGATTGTTGTCAAGAGTTCTCTGATATGAGATCTCATCAAAATCACTTGTAGTTCCCTCATGGTTGCCACTTTCAGCCGCAAGCTCTTCTTTCTCTAGTTCATCCAACCTGGACATCATGTGAACAAATTCCTCATCGTCAGCTGTAGCTTTTTCTTTGTCTGCACCAGCAAAACTAGAAACATCTTGCTTCAAGGGACCTGAAATAAAACATTGAAATCTTATTCCAGTGTAACCTCAATATTTCTGTAAAATAAATAAATTTAAAATAGAGTATGGTCATTGACTTGGTACATTGTTTATGAAACAAAGCTTAAACGGAAGAGGCAGACCAAATTTCTCACGTTCCACATTTGACATCAAATACAAGACAACAATGTCATAGGAACAAAAAGGAATCATAAATAAAAATTGACCAAGCCTCTGAAAACTGCTCATATAAAGAAAAAATTAGATCCTCCCCCCCTTTCCCAATGCAGATAGCCAGATACAACCATATAAAAATATGTAAACTCCCCAAAGACAAATAGTTAGATGCATACATGCAGTACATGCACTTATAAGGATGCATACATGCAGTATTCATAATAAGCTTAATTCTTTGAAGAAAGGATTAGAATTCTATTTGAACTTCCAAGCTTTCTACCAACTTCCATTCACAGGGAACACCTACTATCATTTTTTTTTTCTTTTTTATCTTAAACCACGCAAGGCAACAGAAGGCAAGAACATACCAGATTTAAATTCCTGTTTACTAGAGTTCTCCTCCACATAATCTTCCCTTATCTCCACAAGACCCTCCTGTGCCATATTAAACCAAAACATTAGTTAATCATCTAGAAAACTTTAAAACTAGTGACAGTAAGCATCAACATAAAAATACACAGAAATCTCACAAGAAGATTTAGATCAGAAGAAAAACAGAGGAGGAAAAATTAGGGTTGCAATACCTGCCAGTGACAGAATTACAATAGTGTTCTACAGACAGAGATTAAAAGCAGAAATCATATAGACAACTTCATGATTCAGTCGAAAAGATGATCTTAATTTAAAAGCCGTTTGTAATTTAACAAGTCTCTGCAGAACCCATTATAATCCAATGCATCCACAATTCTTGGTAAAATTTAGGTACCAATAACACAAGTCTCACATACAAACTTAATAATGAAGTTGTCTATATATGATTTCAAGTTTATTCAGGAGAATGTTACACCACTGCACGAAACCTACCGCCGCTTCAGAAGCTGTCGCACTGAAAAATGATGCTTCGGCTCTATGGTCCTTAATAATGGCCTCAAGAGAATTGACCTCGGAATCCAAAGACTTATCTCTTCGTCTCAAAATCTCAATGGTTTGTTTGGACGTTCTTTCTGCAAAATAACCTTCTCCTAAAAGAACCTACAAGCAAAACACTTGCTACTTTCATATCAAAATTAGGGCCTCAGCGAGCATAGACAAATCAACAATTCAAAGAAGTTACCAAAAACTCGTTGGTGTGAATCAAACGCCCTGGGAAGAATGCTGCTTTCCCAAACGGGACCTGAGGACAACCAGACAGAGAATACACGTCCCAAGTTAAAAATTTCTTTCAGAGATCAACAGGAAAAAGTACGGTAACGGAGACTCAAATTTTGATTATGCGAAAGCACCATTATATCGTGATGGAGCTCTTCGGGCAGCTTCTGAACGAGGTTGATAAGGTTGTTGTTGTCGGCGATGAAACCTCGAAGACGGCCAAGCTCCCTCTCCTTCTCAGCGATCGTGTCTTGCACGCGCTTCGCCGCCTTCTGAGCCTCCTCCACCGGAAAGAGAGAGGCGAGCGAGGTCACCGTCCCTTTCCCTCCATCCTCCATTTGCACCATGAACCCTTCTTGTTCTACAGTCTGTGCTCTACACGTTTGGCTCCCTGTTTCTCTGTTCGGAGTCATCTGACTGCTCAGACGGTCTTTCTCAGATTGCACTCGGGTGCGGATTCACAGGAGCTGACCCGACCCATATAAGTAAGGCAGATAGAGCGTAGAGACGCAGTGTCGTCGGCCCAGGCCAGGCCCAAGCCCAAGCCCAAGCTGAAACACTTGTCAGGCTTCATGGATTTACCAAGTTGGGCCTATTGTTGTTTAGTTTTAAATTCACTTATAACCCTCCTAATTTCATGAAATTTTTAATTGGTCCTTTAGTTTAGAAGCCAATAATATTGCCCTCTTCTTATCTAAAACAATCCAATTTCACCCCCTCTGTCACATTTTTATCCAAAGTTGAATGATGAATTTAACCGTCTACTAATTTAAACGCCAAAATTGATTTCCTTTTATTGCTCACATTTTTTCTTCATCTTCTTAATTCTTCGCCATTTTTCTTTCATTTTCAACGAAATTCATAGTTATTTTTGGCCTCCCTCCAATCACTTTTAAGTCTCCTTTTTTGTTATCTATTTCGAAGGATCAATGTCAACTCTACCATTTTTGTGCAGACTCTTGCAAGATTTAAACTTGATGTCTTAGATTAATATCCACTATTGATTTTTTCAATCTCTAACTCTCTAAGATAATTTTTTAACTCAATTTTGGTTTTGGATGCTAGATAAGTGAGATTTAGGTTGTGGGCTATTGATGTGAATAGTAACCCTAAGTTAAAGGGATTTTGGTGACAAGTTTATACTCTTGGCTAGACTTAAGCCTTATTTGGTTTCTTGCAAAAATAAAAGAAAAATTCTTTTTCAAATTGCTCACAATATCTATTATATGTTTGTAATTATTATTTAATAATATCTATTCTTTTTTATTAATTTTTTAAAAAGTATAAATACAAAAGTTATTTTTTATTTTACTTATTCATTTTTTGCATTCTTTTTTTTTTCTTTTTATATAGATTGTATGGTAGATTAGTGATGTGTTATTCATGATTGTAAGAAATTATAAAGTTATCCCTATGGACGGGGGTCTAGTTCTCAGCTTATGGATTAGAGAATCTTAGTGTTTTTTCTTCAAGTTATGAGTAAATAATACCAACTATAACATATTTATTGTTTCTAAGCATTATTTTGATTCATGAGCCCTTTTATAGAATTTAAATTTGTTGTTCAATGTTCTATTAATCCATGGGGCAAGCTTTATATTTTATCCTTTAAGGAATGACTATGTGGATTGGAATCGTGTTGTCCAACCATATTCTTTTTATTTTAGAAATGAACTAATATTATATTTTAAAAGGATAAGCACTAATGCAATTTTGAAAATTATGAATTTTGGTTTGAAAAGTTTAAATTTTTAATTATGTTCTACACGATATGAGTGAAGTCAATAACAAGTTAACTTAAAATGTGTGCTTGATATGAGTTAACTAAAGAATGTCATAAGTTGACTCAAAATCATAAAAATGTTGTTTTGAAAGTTATAAAATATGTATTGTATGTTATAAGTTAACTTGAAACATTTACATGCATTATTATAAAAAGTTATAATATATATTTCATTATGTTTCAATTTTTTTTTTTCAAAAAGTATGATACTTTGGTCATAAGGTATAACGTTATGTTTAGAAAAAGCAAAATGTTTTGTTTTAGAAAAGTGTGATGTATTGTTTAGAAAAGTTTGATGCTCTATTCACTAATGTGTTAATGTTATTTTGAGAATGATAAATTGATGAGATGATCGATTTTGATAGCATGGCTTAGAGTTGCTCAAAATGATTTCTTATTTTTATCTTCTTTTAAAGCTTTATATCCCATTTATTCACTCATAATTATTTTATTGAAATGTTTTCAATGGAAGAGTGTCTTATATGAAACCTAACAGCTAAAAATAATAATTGTTGATATTGATGCACCACGGTTTGAACCTTAAATAATAAGGGTGTTACTAGCCTCATATGAAAACCAACACACTTGGATATGTTTAAAGTGGAATGGAGTAGACAACTCATTTATGAAAAGAAACAGAATGTCCATGACTATAAAAATGAGCAGAATGTTCACTTCTAGTTAATTTACCCTTTAAGAATTATGTGTTCATGTTCAAACTATGTTTTGATTTTGTTATAAATAGCTCCCAATGAATAGTATATTCATGATTTATTTAAATGTTATTTATTAGTTTATAAACTTACAATTTTTCTATAATTGTTTTAATACCCTATGAAACATAATTATTTGCATTTCTTATCACTACCATATTTGGTTTTGTGCTCTTTCCTTTAAAATTGTGTAACTAAGAGCTGCTAATTCTATATTTCTTGAACTTTATTATATGCTTTATTTACTAACGCATTTGTATATCTTGACAACTTTTTTTAAAATTATTTTAATTTCTCTTTTAGTGATTACATTGGATAATATCACTTGTTATTAGTGTTGTTATTAGCTCTCTTTCATTACCTGCTACCTTAAGACTTCTTGAAACACTTTCTTGATGTTTACTTTTACTTTCTTATTTTCAAAACTTTAATTTGATAATTTGAAATGCTCATGCATTTTGCTTGTCCCATTCCATTTATAGTATGTATTATCTATTCATTAAAAACTCACTTCAATTTTGTTACGTGTTTTAGATAAAGGTTTGGAAAAAGGTTTGCCTTTCCCAGTGTAAAGTGTGAAGCACTACCAACTAGTGAGTCCAATACATTGGTTGTGACTTAATGTTAACCCAAAAAAAAAAGATATATGATTTTTGATTACATAGTGACTAGTATTTTATAAATATTCCTAGGGATATCAATGGTCAATTAGATTTGGATACATTGGGGACCGATGGTATTTGTATGAAGAAAATATTTGCATTAGATATGGGATATTAGACAGGATATAGGTAGTAGAAAACGATATCCATTCAGATATTAGGTAGATTCAAATTTAGGCATTGGACACACTATATCCGTATGATATTATTGGGTGAATAAGGTGCCCAATATCTGATATCATATGTTACTATCTAACATAATTAAATATATAATTTGAGTTCTATCGAATGTTGACATGAGATTTAAGTTTTGTCATAACTCATGAGGATGACAAGGAGCTCAATGGTTAGGCTAAACACGTCTCGCATAGCATAGTTGCAGATTCATGTTTGATCCATCGACTCGTCCTCTCTTTTCAATGGTGTTGGCCCCATAGGTTTCACAATCAACCTTAAGAATTTTGGTGATGACAAAATACATTCAAATAAAGCATTAAGTCTTTAATCTAAGTAATAGACACATGTGACACTTCTACTCTGATATTTAACAGGGAACGAAACCAATTGTAAAAGAAGGTAATCAAGTCAAATACTAGTCCAAATGCAACTTCATCTTAAACAAGTCACAATGTTGCAAAACAAGCATAATAAAATAGAGGGATTAGAATCTTTTATCAAATTCATCAAGAGAGAGAATTTGATAAAATATTCCATGGTGCTTCACATATATCAACGGCTTAATAGAAGCATTGAATGAGAAAAGATAGACAAGCTACAACCAACTTCTTTCCTGAGCTTCATAGCCAGTGTTTTGTAAAAAATAAGAAAGAAGAGAGAAAGACTTTTTGCCAGTAACCTTTGGCCACACTGACGTTTCCCTCTATTAGTAGACAAAAGTTCTGGGGCTCGATCCCTAGCCTCTCACTTGTAATTATAAAAATAAAAGAAAAGAGAAACATTTTTTAATGTTAAAAACCAAATTCTTCACTAGACAATTTGAAAGCATGCTAAATCTGGAAGAATTCCTTTATGGTTTATCTAGAGCCTTCAATTCAAAGTCAGAAAATTAGATAAGTCAACCCAAAAGCTAAAATCCAAAGGTGAAGGGAGCTACAAAATCTTACGGCTACATGTTCCTCTATAAGAGCATTCAAGGTCAAAGGCAAATGTGGAACAACCATGAATATAAAATACTCTCTTGTGTGTCTTTACTCTTTTAAAAACATCATTCCAAGCTTAGTTTTTTTTGTCTTATCTAACTGTGAGAACTATTACTATGTGCTTGTAATCCCTTGTGTATAAGGGTTCTTAAACAGTCCCATATTTTCTGTAAATCTCCCTTAAATGGACGAAGCTTTTAATTTAGGATGAGTTAAGAGAAAACCGTTGTATAAATATAGTTTGAAGTAAGTTGAAACATTGTGTTCATGGTATACTTGTTGTAAAACTATATGAATTAGAATTTATATTGATTTTTTTATTTTAAAAAGCTCTTGAAATTTAGTGAAACCGGATAAAGGCTTGCTTAGCCAACTCAAGCTAATTGCTGATATTTTTCCTTCTCTAATCTCTTTTAACTACCCACTATTTAAATTGATAGTTAATTGATTCTAACTAATTGCATCTATAATATATTGTTTTGACATTTATTTTGTCTTCTATTCTTTTTAATTTCGTCTTGGCTGCTGCATATTTGAAAATTCACTTCATCTACTATACTTAGATCAAAAAGTTTAAGAAATCAAGCTTTTTACATAAGCACCTATTCACCTATATTCATCACATGGATCCTCAATCCCTTCTTCGTCTTCTTTTCCTTCTTTATTATTTTGATCTCTCTCCAGCTCACAGAAAATAGCTTCTCCCTCGGTTGCTTCCCTTCATCTTAATGGCATAACTATGCCCTTCCATTCTTCACTTTGTTTCCCACTTCTAATCCTGATTTTGCCTTCTATTTCTAGGCACATCAAAATCTGCAAAATTATTCATTCAATTTTCTCAAGATATTTTGAGTGCTTCAAACATCAAGTAATTTTGGAGACAAATATTGAAAGCGTTTTCTTAAAATTCGATTAGGGTTCAAATATAGAATGTTTCTTTTGAATATGGATTTAGATAGTGAGAAAAACTTCTAACAAAAAGTTTATGATATTATCAAATTTGTATTAATAAGTATTTCAAGCCAATTCTTATCATTAATTTATTTGATATTATTTTGCTAAAGCATTTCATACAATGGACGGGTTACTTGCTAGTTTTTAAAAAATGTTATCTTACCTGCTCTTCTTAAGTAAAATTGATCATTAATAAATCTTTTAAATTTTACTATGGAGAAGTATATATAAGGTTAGATGAGTCAAAGGGACTCAAATCACCAAAACTATTAAACCTTATTAATTTAAGGTAGTTGCATTATCACCTCAACTGATAAAGCCTTTAGCATCATTAACCTCAACAAGAAAAAGGAAATTGATCAGAAAGAAAAACGGAATTGTTCCAAAAAATTCATACTACAAAGAAATGATATCCTTCTCTTACCGGCAACCAGACAACATAGAAACAACTTATTTACCTAAAATTGTTTTTTTTTTTCCCCATTTGGAACTATTGAATTGAGAAAAAATAATTTGAAGACTTGAGATCAAGAACAGTGCAACATAGGCTTAGTTTATTAAGCGACTATTACTATTAAGTCATGCAGAAATGTAAAACATATTACCATTAAGACATATAAGTTTCATTTGCAAAAGACAAAAAATGCACATACAATCATGAAATACAAGTAAAGTAAAATTGCGCTTATGGGATAAACAAAAACTAAAAATATTGCAGAATAATTTCCTAAATACTAATTAAAACATTAAAAAAATTACAACACAGCATTCATTAAAATATAATGAGAAAAAATAAATTTAAATATTTAAAAGACATCAGTGAAAAAGTGACACATCTCTTATAATTCTCTTGGACAACATTCTTTCATTGGAAAAAGAAAAAAAAGAAAAACAGCATTCTTTCGGAAATACTTGATTATTCTATACGTGAAAATAGAAAACTTAACAGTACGTTTATTTATTTATTTTGATTATTTTGATATTGATATTGTCTGTTGTTTACTTATTTTATTGTGCAACGAACACCCAACTTTAACCCAGACGGACGCTCTAACATCCCACGCGTAAGACCACGTATTTCACCTAGGTGAACAACCGCTGCGCTGACTGATATGTGAATTTGTTTTCATTGGGACGTGGCTACACGTCCATTGGAGCGCGTGAGAATTCCCTTTTCTACTCCCAGACTAGAGCAAGTCTGACCTCCATTTACCAAAAACCACACCACAGCGAACTTGTCAACCACCGCCGCTCGAAAACTTAGAAAGGAAAATCTTCCTCTGGGTTGAAAAATATAATATATATTTTTTTCAAATTAGTATAACGTAATCTACAATTGGTCAGAACTAAGCGGATGAAGGAATCCTTTGCTTGGTTAATTGCCTTCGGGGGTCTATTTTATCGTTGGGCTTTCACTTTCTGTATCTGATTAAGTTGTGACTCGTCGTTGTGAGCCGGGTGGCTCTAGTGTTTTGCTCCTTCTGAAGCAACCCCTTGTCCTTTTTAAGCTATTTGCCATGATGGGTTTTGGGTTATTCTCCTGGATTCTATGTAATCAGCTGCAACTAAGAAGTGGCTTGTGGAATTGGAGTTGAATTTTCAGATATGGTATGCTTGGGATTTGATATGGTTGCCACTGAAAAATTGGATTCTTGGTTGTTCAACAGGAGGGGACTAGGGTTTGTATTCCAGATTTTATATGGGTGGTGGGTTGTTCTACTGTTCCTTCGTCCTGTGGCGGGTCTGAGACCATTAAGAGAAAAAACTCGGTCATGGGGCGATGAGGTTTGTATCAGAGCATGTCGTTAATCACTGTTTTATTTGTTGACTAGAGTGATTTAGGACGCATATTGTACCTTGAATCGTTTAAAATTTGATTTTTGATTATTCACCGTAATCTTGATCATTGGGGTTTCCATTTTAATTTACATTAGGTTTATACTATCAGGGCTTCCTTTATCTGCTACTGCGTTTTTTTTTTCCCCTGTTGTGAAAGCGGAATCTCGAAAGTTTGTGAATTTTCTGTTCCAATAAATGAAGAAAAAATAGTGGTTTGGGAAAAGGCGTTTACACTTTCCACATTGGCGGAGGAAACCACATCTCTTGATAGGATAAGAAATTACCTTAATTTCCTTGATGAGAGAATTAGAGAGGGGAACCATGGATCTGAATCCTTTACATTTAGCCAGTGTGTATTTAGAGAGATATAGTGAGAAAATAGAGAGTGTAGATAAAAAAGAAGAAGTAGGTGCTATACATACTTTCGCTCTTTTAATGTCACTTTCCCTCTTAAATCCACAGCCTATTATTGTAGAGGATCACAATTCGGAAAACCACACCTCTTGATAGGATAAGAGAAGTAAGAAACTACATTGAAACGGTTCATATATGGTTGATGAATTTGTGTCAAAATGCACCGTAGTTATATTTGTAATTATTTAATTGGAGCTGTCCCTCTTAACAAGAAGTTTAACATTTAAAATTATTTTTTGTGTCTATCGCCTAATGTGCTTGGAGGTAGAAGAATTTCACAATTATCAACCATTAGACCAATTAATGCTTTCTTAATGTGCTTGTATGTCATCATAAATCTGCTAAATAGGATTTGAACAAAGCAGGAGGTATGTTATCATGAATTATGAGTGGGAATGGGCATTTGCATGTGATATTGCTGCATGTCCAGACAATTCTCTACTCCTGCTTTTTGTAGTTGTTCACAGTTGCAGCACCTGTATTAAAAATAGCTCAAGCATACATCAGGACTTCAAGTGGAACGTAAAATAGATAATTTGCAAATAAAGTTAATTTAAAGAACCATTGGGTTTTGTTATGTGATTTGGTTGCAAGATCTTTTCAAATGAAGGAAATGTCACTAATTTTATAGCACCTCAAGGACTTTCACTTAATCATATTAACATTATGTTTATTTTACAAGCATTGCGGTTTTTGATGTAAAACAAAACATTTTTTTCGTTCATTGATATATTATGCTTTTTCTGAATAAGGCAAAATCTGACAGACATGTGTTTGCATTTGATTGATATTGCTTCTTTCAGTGGCTACTTACAACAAAAGAAGAAGGTGATCAATTTTCACAATGGAACATAACAGGAACTTACAGAGGTTTGTGTTCTTCACTATTCCTAAGCATATGTATGGTTTGGCAATATCTTTGTGTTGGGCAAATGTTTAACGTAATCATTGCTCAGTTTAAATATGGCTGAGCTTCTGCTTCTGCTTCATGCATTGTTTGATGCCTGCTATGAGAATTTATGATTGAATGACAAGCTAAATCAGATTTATGACAAAATTACTGCTTTAAAATATTATCACTTGAAATTTGTAATTTTTGGTGCCCACACAATTATTTTAATGAGGTCATGCTTTTCATGGATTTAGTTGTCTCTTTTCTTTTGATTAAGTAGGATCTCTTGTCCTCTGTTTTTGTGTTATTCTCTTTTCTCTTTGGTAAACTTCTATATATTTATATATAAATGGATTTAATTATCTTCTCATTTGCCTTTCTTTTTTTCTTTTTTCTTTTGGTAAAAAATGTTGATATGCTCCCTACCATATTGCTTTAGTTAATAGGCATGCTTATTTGACTACCACTGGATAGATGGTTTCATGCGAGGAAATCATGGCAAAAGGGCAGTGGCCCTGCATAAAGTAGGACACCTGATCCCATGAGTTACTTTAATGAACTTGTGGCATTTGGACTGCTCATGCAGAACTCCTGCACTGATGATTGTTCACTTGAAGACTAGAATAAAAGGAATTTGAACAATTTACTAGAAATATGCTTTATGTTACTATGAGTACATGTTATTTTGGGGTAGACAAACTTTGTGCACAAATTTGCTATGGAAGGAATTTTAAGTTTGTCAGAACTTGAGGATGTCTGTATGTTGACCTTTTGGAGTTGCAGGGACTTGGAACTTTTTAGATACCACAAATGGCTCCTCCAGATTTTCAGACATCAGAAAAACAAATGGCAATTCTGTAATTGAATTGTTTAGTACACCCACAAAAATAACCGGCGTGCATTATGTTCAGGTGAGATGAACTATATAACTAATTTCATATAGAAGTTGGCTTTCTTTTGTGTTATGGTTTCTGATTCTTTCTATTTTCTAATTTAAAATTACTTCAACATTTGATAAAGACACTTTTAGTAGAATGGAGTGACTAAGTTATGATTATCTATTTCATATGTATATATGTTGGAAATATTAATTGATTCCGTGATTTCTTGAAGTTGCTGTGTCCTTGATATACTGAACTGTGCAAAGTATCTCATTGTATGCCTCTTTCCTCTGAAGGTTTAAAAATTGATTTTTACTGGAGTGTTTGCCAGATAAGAGTCTGTTTTGTTTGGTCCAGTGAACTTCCATACATATTTGGATACGAGAATCTGTATTCATGTTTCTGGTTTAGAGAGATGATACCTATTGAGGTCATAGTTCTGTCAGGGATTATATTGTGTACAAAGTTTGTCACTGTTGCTGAATTACATTTATTATTTTCTTTTATATTTCATGCTTCTAGTGCGCATGTATGCATTTAGCAAAATGTAATCTGGAGCTAAAGACCATATTTTAGTAATATTGAAACCAAATTCATTACCCTTTCGTCTCTCTACATAACATTATGTTTTAGTGAAATGCTTTTAATTTCATTCTCTTATACTTAGCTTTTACCTGTTGAAAATCCTTATCACTGCTTCTTTATATTTTTCTTCTATTAATTTTTTTTTTCAATGCTTGTTATCAGGGGGTAGTTATATTCCATGATGTGTTTGACAATGAATACAATGTTGGTGGTGCTCAAATCAGAGTAGAAGGTGTATATATATGGCCTTTTAAACAGCTTCGAATGGTAGCTAACAGGTGAATTTCTTAGTTATTATCAATATGATGTGTAGCTCAAGTTTATAGGACACCTTATACATAACATTGTTCAGGTTGATATATGATTAAATAATGGTTTTCTATTCTCTCGTAATAATGAAGTAATAAATATTAGCTAGGACAGGTTTGAAATTTACGAATGAAATATATGAACTCATTGACTTGTGCAAGTATGAGGAAATAGCTTATCAAGCATAAAATTTCTGACTTTGCATCCAGAACTTTGTAATTGGCAGTTCTTGGGACATTGGTTTTGAATGAAACTGATTGTGATTGATTCATTAGTAAAGCAAAGAGCAATACACACTAAATAATGTAAGAAAACTAATTATTTGTGAAGTGATTCAATACGTTATAAATGAAATTCTCATAGTAAAGAAAAGAGCAATACACACTAAATCATGTAACGAAACTCATCAGTAGTGCGTTAGGACATGCAACAATATTTATTAACTATCTATCAGCAGTTATAAATGTAATTCCCATACACTCTTGTCAAGTACATTCTGACTTGCTGAAGCTATCAGCAACTTGAAGGGGATAAGTCTGGATAGTTGTAACCACTGACCAATCTGATGGAAAACTATAGAACTGGCGTATTTTGTTTATTATTGCAGTAAATTATGAAACATATTCTGATTTTAAACTCAATTATGCTGAATCAGAGCTTATTTTGTTAGGATATATGATTGGCCTTGCTTTTTCCAATGCTATTTGAAAACCATATGTTCTTTTGATTTTTTGAGAAGCACCTTGGGAGATACTTTTCAAAGATGTTTGGCTTTCAAAAAAATATGAATTACGTAAAAAGCCATCAACTTCTCTCTGAGTCATTTTCAATTTGCAAACTATCCACTTAACCTTTAAATACCTGTTTTTGTAATTATAGATATTGACATCTGTTTTAGAACAATATTTACCAAATGCCGTTGTTAATCAAAATGCAATTCACAATACTTATATCTAATTTTTGCCAAATAATTTTCTGAATATTCTTCCACAATAGCTTATTTACAGCACCAACAGCTCAGCTTTTGAAATGCCACAGTTTCATCAAGAGGGGCATAAATTTCTCAACTTCATATTCATTGTAATTTGGCATTATATCTTGAACCACTTCTTTTTGGTTTTACTTTTATTGTTTAAATTTGTTTTATTTGATATTTCAATTCTATTTGCAATTGAAACATCAAATTTCCTTAGATTCAAGACTATAATTTCTGAATATGCTGAAGAGTTTCTTTTGTTCCACTTATTGCAGTGGAAAAGAGGGAGAGTCAAAACAGGATGAAGATTATATCTTATCTAATCCATATCATCTGGTAACACATATTTCTTGACGTATCCTTTATCTGTTCACTATTGATACTGGTTTTATGGCAATCGGAACAAATTTTGTCTTGATTATCAGTTTGTCTTCCAATTGTATAAACAAGTGTATTTTTTACCTCTAAAATTTATACTTCTTGGAGTCCAAAAATGTCACTAAGGATGATTAAATTTTAGGATCCAAATTCATATCATCCTTATGGAGAGTGGGAAGAGAATAGGAGAGATATTATTAATTATTTGTAAATTAGATATTAAAGATAAATATAGGAAATAATATTTTATTAGGATTATGGTTAGGAACTAATATTTAAATTACTTTTATTATTTGTTTTATTTTGAATAGCATTAATTATCAGCTTAGTTATCTTTTTATTATGTTTTGATAATTATCTTTTATTAGGATTGGGATTTAATATTATCTTTTTATTTTTAAACTTATTATGAGTTATCTCTTAGACTCTATATAAATCCCTTGATAATTAGGGTTAGAGAGCTTTTTTTGACTGATTATTATAAAATTACCTTGGCTTATTAGTAGTCTCTCTTCCTCCCTTCTTCTCCTTCCCCCTCTATTTCTTTCTACATCTCCCTCTTTTTCCTTCCTCCTTCCCCTTTTCTTATTTGTCCTACGTCACATCCTTTTCATTGGCATGATTTTCTGGTTTTCAATTTGTTGGCTTTATCTTTATTTCTTGTGTCATTATTTGATCTTGAAAGCTGGAAGTCAATATCTGTAGTGATACACTTCTACCAGGGCCTGTGGGATGTTC
Source organism: Erythrophleum fordii (assembly GCA_032878935.1). NCBI lineage: Eukaryota > Viridiplantae > Streptophyta > Magnoliopsida > Fabales > Fabaceae > Erythrophleum > Erythrophleum fordii. The sequence goes on from JAVQMF010000035.1 coordinate 807,307, forward strand.
TCTAATGAAATTCTCAGCCTTTGAAGTGTAAGCATCAGCTTTGAATTTTCAGTGGCCGTATTTAAGATTGCCAAATGTTAGAACCTTTTCTCATCTCCTTCTCAAAAGGTTTCTCACATTTGGGTTCTTTAAATGGGATTTTGAAATAATTCAGACACCTTGTCATTAGGGGTGTTCATCCAATCCAACAGGCTTGGTGTTGCCCGGCCATGTCAGGTTGGGCTGGACCAAGCCGAGCTGAGTGGGTCCCCCCAAAAAAAAAAACAAGAAAGAAAGAGAACTTGGTTGGCCTTTCCAACCAGTCAAGCTCAGTCAATTCGGTGGCATTATAAATAATAAAAAAAGTATAGGGACTAAACTGAAAATAATTCTTTTTCTAAGGGTATTTTGTAATTGTAGCCAAAATTTTTTAAACATATTTTACAACTTATAAATAACAAAGGGGGTTAAGGCCCTTACCAGGCCTCTTCTGATTACATTCAGACAATAGAAAACGAAATAGAAAACATATACTTCTTGAATTTAATAGCAAAAAAAAAAATTCTTGATTTGAGATAGTAAACGACCTTTTTGGGAGAAAATAGCCGGGTAAACCACATTTGGCATTTGTTTGGGTATGTTTTGAAAAAATACCCAAAATTAATATTTAAAAAAAAAACCTCAATCAGACCATCAAACTCTAAGTTATTGCATTTTGAAATTTTAGGTTCTATATCTATATTTTCTTCCTATTTCCTCCTCAGAGTCCACATTTTTTTAACTTTTATTTCATAGATATTGAAAAAAACATATAAACACAAGTAGTCATATACCTAAAATAGTCAAGTAAATACAAAAATATGAGTCTTCAAAATTTTAAAAAATTTTTCCCAAAAAAAAAAAAGTTGAAATGGCCCCTGTTGGCAAGGCCGGCCTGGTCAGGCTGTGCTGCGGGCCCCACAAAAAGAATTTTGCCCAACTTAACTTGGGCCGTGCTTCAGGTTGGAGTGAAACTCAGCCCGTTCACATCCCTACTTGTCATAGTTTCAATAAATCCTTTTGAAAAGAGTAGCAGCTCACAGATCCTTGTTATAAATATGTGATTGTATAGACATTTTCATATTTGGGAGTACAATAAGCATTCAAGAGTACTTACTTCCACATATATGGTTTTCTTGGCACAGCTTGGAGTGTTCTCATCTCAGGTATTCCAAGAATCCTCACGGGAAAAGACCTGGAGAAGAAAACATTGTAATTTATCTACTTTTTTAGTATACTTTGAAGCATATTCTTTTTTCTTTTCTTAATTCTTTTTGTTTATCTTGTAGTGACTACCTATTTTTTCTCCTTACCTCAGCTCCAATATATGACATGGAGAAACATTGTAATATTGAAATTGCTGCACAGTTTTCACGCCTGTCATCATCAAAGAATGGTACTTGAGTTCTCTCAGGCGTACAAATACTTTCTGTATAAGAATATGGATTGCTAATAATCGTAGATGTGACAATTGTATAAGATTTCTATTTGCACCAAGCTACAAAATCCCCCCCCCCCCAAAAAAAATTTTATAATCATTGATTGAATGCTTGTTATTGCTGAAAGAATATGAAATTTCTGTCCTTATAAGTCACCAAGTTGTTATATACTCTCCTACAGATGGGGATCACGATCGATTCCACCTAGAAGGGTTAATGGAGAGTCCCTCGGTGGATGGTGATGGGGACTGCTTCTCACCTTTAATGTTAAATGCAACATCTGTTAACATTGAGGTCTACTATAACAAAGCAGTGAACTACACCTTGATGGTTACCTTTGTATCCTTCAATCATCAACACTTTTTCAGCTCTATGATACTATTGTTGTCCATCACTTTGTGAGCTCCTTAATATACCTATATCAGATCTCTTTCTTGCAAGTTCTTCTATTGATTCGGCAAATGGAGCATAGCAACACTCAATCTGTAAGAATTTACTTTAAAAATTTTATTTGAAATTACGCATTGGAGATTAATGAATGGAATTGAAATGCAATGTTTTATCTTTTAAATGGATGTACTTTATATCTATTTCATATTTCACAACTACGATTATGGGAATGAATATAATTTAGATATACCATTTCAGGGGGCTGCTAAGGTTTCAATAATAATGATTGGCCAACAGGCTATAATGGATGCATATCTTTGCCTTTTACATCTGACTGCCGGAATACTAGTTGGTAAGTTTTCCAAATAAATGCTAGAAAATTTCATGTTAGTGCTCAAGATTGCTCTACTGACTCAGTTTACTCTCTCTCTCTCTCTCTCAAACATATCTCTGGCATGCTTGTAGACTTTGAGGTTGCAGCTTTGGAATGAGATAAATATATCAAAATTTCTTTTCTAACTGGGAAAGTACCAAATTTTTTTTCTGTGCCTTTAAAATTGTTGATTGTCTGGCAGGCTATGGTGGAAGTAGATCCTTGCCTTGCATTAGAGATAATAATAAAATACTTTTTTGGGCATTTTACTTACAGTATAAGCTTATGAGATGAATTGTTTCTTGACATGGTGTCATAGCCTTCATGACCAAGCGGTCAAGTTTTTGATCTTTATCACCCCTATTTTTCTAATTAATTTAAATTTTAGCACACGATGGGTGAGCATGTTAGAGATAATATTTTGGGTCTTCTCCTGACATTTTAGGCATTTTGGATAAACTGTTTATTACAAGTACAAGCACTTAAGTTAGTACAATGAAACTTAATACATAATGTGTGGCCATGGAAAAGAGAGATATTGGTTCTAACATTGACCCCAATGAAGATACATACTTGAATGGTCAGAACCTAGACTGTTTATACACGTCTGTTGCCACCCTTCCTCCTAACCAAATTTTCTCACTTGTAATGCAATCCCTAAAATCCAGCTCACTTTGTTCTAGTCTAGACCTTACCATCTACACCATCACATCCTTAGAGGCCACCAGAAAATTATAGTACATGGGTTTTCTAAATCTGTTTCATGTTTGCAGATCTTTTTATTCCTGCCCTAATTTTAGGGCAAAAAGATTTTGTGTCAGATGCAGGCATGAGTGGCTGATTATCTTCTTTTTGTATTGTTCATTGAGTAACTGTTGCTTTTTGCCATGCAGAATCCTTGTTTAATGCTTTTGCGACTGCTGCATTTTTCAAGTTTGTGGTCTTCTCAATATTTGAGATGAGATATCTCCTTGCCATATGGAAGGCAAGTAGGCCTTTGAGTAATGGGGAAGGCTGGGAGACAATGAGGCGTGAGCTTTCAGTTTTATACAGTCGTTTCTGTGAGTAATTATTTAAAATTAAATATTCTGTCTCAATCTTTGTTTCTATCTCATCAATGTGGGTTTGACCTAAATTCACTACTTAAGACCCATGATCATGTTAGAGTTATGTTATTCCTGAACCATTGAACTATGATAGTTCCCTACTCAGGAGCCAATCAGTATTGGGTTAAAGTATTTTAATTTTGATAGTTAAGTCTCAGTAGTAGCTTCAAGTTTGTTTCTTATTATCAGAAAAGGAAAACTATGTATTTTGCTTGACAATATTATGGGGATAAACAACAATATGATGACTGCACTTCAATTGTGTTCATTTAAATAGCTCATTAAAATGTTGATATATTAATTTTGAGTTTCACATATTGTTGATATTGTTTGCTTTTGGGCGAACATAAACCCATGAACTTGTAGTTTGCATTATTAGCTGAGGACCACCACGTTGAATTTAGAGTAATTGAATGGTAAAAATCATATAATATAGTAATAATCTGTTTTATTTCAGGCTAGTCCACCTTTAAACCTTCGACTTTCCATATCCACATTTTTCTGGTTATCTCTATTGTTTAAGCATGTCAGATGATGTTACTTTAGTTATAAGTTTTCCTATTGTTTTAAGTGGTGTGAAGTATTCCTTGTATGAAGTGTGGCTCAAATTTGAGTTAACTCTTCAACTTCTTTTGCAGATGGGATCCTGTTGGGAGGAATTCTGCTCATGTATGAGTTCCATAATTATTTGAGACCTATTCTTCTTCTTTTGTACTCATTTTGGATACCTCAGATAATCACCAATGTTATTCGTGATTCACGGAAACCATTGCATCCTCATTATATCTTAGGGATAACTGTCACTCGGCTAGCAATCCCATTATATATATTTGGTTGCCCAAACAACTTCATGCGCATTGAACCAGACAAGAGCTGGTGTTTGTGTTTGGCTGTATTTATTGGACTTCAGGCTGCAATTCTTCTACTTCAGAACTATCTTGGGTCCCGCTGGTTCATTCCTCGTCAGGTTGGGTTCCACTCTTGTCTTTTTCAGTTTTCTCTGATACTTTTTTAACCTCTTGTGCATTCAGAAAACTTCATCATTCCTTTTTAACGTGAAGTGGTTTTTCACTGAAAATAACTTAGTCTTTCTTTGGGACACAAAAGGAGGAGGTAAAGAACATCCAAAAAATAAGAATTAGTAATGTATTAACATACGTATCATGTCTAGATTCAGTAACAATTCTCATTCCTTGATCTTTTCCTCTTCTCTCATTGTTTCCCTTTCCGTTTCCCACACAAGGTCTTAGTTGTAACTGGTGTTCCTTGGATAATTTGATGCATTTCCTGAATATCTGCATGTATGGGCGCTATTTTCTTTGTTTTTTCTAATTTCGCTTGTGGCAAAGATGGAAAAACTACAGTTTCCTCATTGTTGGAGATTCTGATCTGTGCACCATCGCCTTTAGTTTGTCTTTCTTCCCTCACCGAACTTGCATCATGATCTGGCATGTTTCCTTTTCTTGAATCTGCATGACTACCTTACTCTTATCTGGTGTTATGTTCATGATTTGCAGATTCTGCCTGAGAAATACAGCTATTACAGGAGGTTTGGTCAAAATACAAATCATGCTACAGATTGTGTTATTTGCATGACGGCTATTGATCTTACTCAGCGATTAAATGATTGCATGGTATTTGAATATAACCTTTGTCTTAATTTAGAATTAACTTTCACTATCTTGAAGGAGTCAGTCTAATGCAAACTCTTCACAGGTGACACCCTGTGAGCATTTCTTCCACTCTGGTTGTTTGCAAAGATGGATGGATATAAAAATGGAGTGCCCAACTTGCCGGCGCCCACTGCCACCTGCTTAGAGAGATTTCCACGGTGTTAATATCAGTAGGATCAACTGACACTGCCAAACTTACAAATTTTGGTAAACTCGATGGCATCCATGGTGTACACTATTTTGCTCTTAAAGTTCTATGCTGCATGAGAGAATGCAAAGCATGCTGCTTTTGGCGTTTCAACCTTTTTCTTTAATTTTGATAAAGTTTTCTTCCCACATCAATCTGTAATTTGATTTTTCCCCCCTGGTTGCACATACTGAGAATATATGGGTTTTGTACATAATTGAAAAAGACAGTGAACACAGTTACATTGGTGTATATTTTAACCCTGAAGACAGATTTTATTTTTATTCTTTTTTTTCCATGTGATTCCTGTTTATAATTAAAAAGAACATTTTTTTAGTCCAGTGGTAATCGGTAACATGATATAAGTCAGTCTGTGATTAGGTAGTATTTTACGGAATTTGACATATTCTTGTGCTATAACAGGTTGGGATAGAGCCATATTCAGTATCATTGCACCTTCAGTTGGGGGCTGAAATACAATACGTGATCTTCTCATAATTGTATCATGAGGCATTGGCTTGTAGCTGATAAGTTCAGCTTTTTTTTTAATAATTTTTATTATTCTTGTAATGTATCAATAATTTTGCACATTAGAAATTTCATGACAGATTATAATCACTTTGACTTCATACAGGTAGTCCTTTACATCAATGAATGCCTTCCTAGAAAGAAAGAGCAATGATTTCCACTATAGCCCCTCCCCCCTTCCTCTACCACCCAAAAGAAAAGGAAAGGATGGGAGGAAGGGAATTTTTTTTTTTCAAAAAAAGAAAAAGAAAAAATAACAGGTTATTCACACAATACGCGCCCGTCCGCACACACACGTATACATATATGGCTAATATATATAAAGGAGAAATTGTTTTTTTTTTTTTATAGAAATGTTCAAATTATATGGCTTTCTTATTTATTCTAAAAAATTATACTCTCCTCTTAGAATAGAAAAGTATCTTATATTAAAAGAAATTAATGTTATTTTTAAAAATAATTTGGTCGTCTTCTGGTTTTAAAGAAAATTTGTATATATTTTAAAATAAAAAGAAAAATTGTGTAATTAGAACATCTTTTGAAAAAGATGAGAGTAATTTATCCAAAAATTTATGTAGTTATTGATCAAAAAATATAAAAGGAAGTTATTTAATTTCTTATTATTACTTTTTGGTTTAATGATAAGTTATTGATATGAAAGGAGAGTGGGAGGTTGAATAATCTTTCACTACTTTATTTCTTTATTTAAATATATAAAACTTTCATTTTTTATTTAAAAAATAAATTAAGAAAAAATGGGTGCCTCCCAAGCCACTAATTTACCTATATGCAAGGCACAACTCCTCACCAATCTATGTATAATAGAATGCACAAATGAGGAATCCTCGAATTTTGAATGAAAGAAATCATATCCAGTATATTATCGTCCCCTCATGGTGCACATTGGAGCCTAGTATCTATAAGAGGATTCTAATAACACTTTCTAGGGAACAGGGGAGTATGATACAATAGGATATACATAAAAGAACACACAACTTTATGTAAGTATGCACAACGTGATTGATTCTCTTACTCAAATTTGAACCTTATTTTGCCAATGTGTATCAACAGATATACTTGTTCATGGAGAGGTTGGTGCTGTAATAGGTGAAGATACAGGCATTCCCATTGGCATTAAAGCTGGTGGGATAGCCACTGAGCCAGAAGTGACACCTCCAGGACAGCAAAGCTCAGAGCAATCAACTGGGTGCTCGAGTACTGCATTGCATTCCTTTTCGCTCCTCTGCAGTGGCTTATCCGGCAAGCAATTTCGACGATCATCAAACACGATGCTTTTCGATGTCAGATTCTGACAAATACCCTCTTCCTCGCAGAAGAAGTTATAAGAAAACGTGAAGTTTGCCAAGTTAGGCAGTTCACAGACTCCCATTGGCACTGCACCACTCAACATATTATGGCCCAAATTTAGCTGCTCCAAATGAGACAACCCAGCAAGGCTGTAAGGTATGGGGCCAACAATTTTGTTAAAGCTCACATCCAACACTCTCAGTTTATATAGAAACCCAACTTGCTGTGGCAAACAACCAGACAAACTGGTGTTAATTAAGACAAGCTCTTCCAAAGTATTAGCAAAGTTGACTATGCTTTCTGGGAGGCACCCTCCAAATTTGTTATTAGCAAACACAATCACAGAGGCTGAGCTTTGGCCTAAAGTTGTTGGGATTGAATTGGTGAAGCGATTGTTGTTGAGGAAAATAGCATCAAAGGTTTTGTTGAATAGTTGAGGAGGCAATGGCCCTTCAAACTCATTATAGCGAATGTCAAGAAATTTAAGGGTGGGAAGGGAAAGCACAACAGAAGGAAAAGGCCCTACAAATCTGTTGTTGCTAAGATCAAGCTCATAGAGCAGAGTGAGGTTGCTTAAGGTCATCGGGAGAATGCCACAAAAGCGATTACTGTTGAGATGGAGAAGAGCGAGATCAGAGAGTAGGCCTAGTTCATTGGGTAAGAACCCAGCTATGTCTGCAAAATTGAGATCAATGCCAGCTACAACTGTAACTTTAGGATCATCTAGAGATGGAGAGCAATATAATCCAGTATAGTTGCAGACCGAAGGGCCTACCCAATTGTGAGTGAAGTTCTTTGGGTCAGAGTAGATCACGCGCTTCCATGCTTGGAGGGCAAGAAAAGCTCGGTAAAGCCTTGGGTTTAATGGAGGATTCTGCGTATGGTAGTGGTGATGGGGATGCAAGTTGTGACGGTTGGTCACACCATGTTTTGCTGCACTTAGATTGTTAAAGATGGAAGACGAGTGCAGTAGAAGAAGAAATAGCAAACAAGTGGTAAAAGAAGAGGATGAAATCGAAGCCATCGCTTTGTGAGATTATGGTAATGAGCTACTCAATATATGCAAGAGTCAAGGGTTCTTTCACTTTCAAGCGGAAAGGCAGAGTCTTCCGTTTAATCATATTTTTTGTTCGTATTCAGATTAGAACAATCCACATATTTAGAAAATGATGACTTCTAAAGTCCAAAATCATCACAACCACCTGTTAAAAGTGACAGTTAACCGTTACAAAAACCTACGAAAAATGTTGGAAGTATATGTTTCTGCTCTCTTATCAGATAAGCATCGTATAAAAAACCTTCGTCTGTCTCATGGGTCGTTGTCTGTACCAAAGAATGTTCAAATGGAATGTCACATACTGCTTGTACTTGACATACATTCTGTTGAATCCAGTTGCAGGGAAAAACTTCTTAAGGGGTGACCCAGAAGCTTGAAGAGGATGACTATGCGCATTATAAGGACTTACCTCCTTCCAGGTGATTTTCGATGTTGTTTGAGTGGAGCTAGAGAAGGACAGCTACAGAAAATCTATGAGGATAAAAGAGAAATGGGGTTACTTTAAATCGAAGGGATAACATGGCATTTCATCTGAAGTTGAAAACTTTCAGCAATTAGCTCCAAATATTCAAAGTCACAAGTGACAACTCCGCCTGCTTGAAGATTGTCTGGTGCTTGCCCTTTAACGTTGATTATTTTGTTTGTATTGCCGAAGGATCACCGTAAATGGCATTGTTCTTATTCTGAAACCAGCAGCCCTAAGTAAAAGACATTTTCCCTATTTTTCAAAAAGCTTAGTTTTGCATCTATTTCCTACGTAAATCTTGAATAATTTTCTTGGTAGTATCTAATAAACGTGGATTTTCTGTGTCTAAGTAGTGCGGAAACTTTCATGTATGAGTATCGATTCACTTTCTCTCTAATGTCTGACAAACATGGTTTCATTCCTCTCCAATGTGAATCAAATAATGGGAGAAATTTTGTGTACAAGCATATATACTTAAGAATGATGCGTTAAGTACAACCTTATCAAATAATAATAAAATAATCAAACTCTAAGTAAACTAGGCTAATGAGAAATAATCATATGAACATGTGATCTGTGTTTTAATAAAATATAAAGTGATACGTTGTATGAATAGACTTAATTTAATTATTTAAGTAAACTAACTCTCTAAAAATCTCTAAAATTAATAATTTTGAATTATTCATTATTTTTGCACAAATTTATAATTAAAATTATGTACTTGGTGTCATAAATATAGGAAATTTTCTTAAGTACACCTGGAGTATGGTGTACCTAAATAAATCAATGGATGAGATTGAATTTGTATAAGTGAGGTCCATGTGTAGTACAGGTGGGACTCGCGTACAGAATAAATCTGAACTGTAGAATGTACAAATGACGTGGCACACCATATGTAAGTAAGAATTGCTCCAAATATAGTTAGTTATTACAATGGGGCCACGGGTAGAAAGATTTAAAAATGTTTATCCAATACGTTTTTGTATTACAAAAGAAATAGCCACTAATGTAAAATAAAGAACAAAAAAAATAGAAGCCTAAATAGTAACAATTTTTTTTTTAAATGAATTTATATATTCATGTTTTATTTCAATCAAATTAGTATTAATTTCTGTTTTAGTCTCTATCTTTGCTCTCTTCCCTCTTTCTGTTCACTTTCTCTCACTCACACAAATATGGCATAGCACAATAATAAATCAGAGAAGGGAAGTGTGTATTAAGCATACCAATAAATCCATTGGAAGACACTCAAGCATTGGCTCTGATTTTTTTTTTCTCTTTCTTTTTTCTATCTTCAAGTTACATTAGCCATATTGAATTGGATCTTTAATCTTTATGACCGGAAAGGATGCAAAAAAAAAAAAAAAATTATACCTGTGATTCTGCATTTTCTTTTCCGTAGTGAAAGTAGTTCTACATTAATAGTTTGACGCCATTTGTGCCCTTAATATCATAATTATGTGACACAATCTTAATTATTTATATAAATTAATGGTTAAAATTGTACCACTTGTTTATTGCATTGGTGCCAAAATTGGATATATTGAACAAGAATATTCACCCGATATTTTTTGTTTTTGATAGCCATCCAAAATCATTTATTAATTTCTACATAGATGTATTTGTTTTGTCACTAAAAGATATATATATATATATATATATATATATATGGAAGTTAGAAAAAGAAAAAAGAAAAAAATTTAATATAAAGACAAGAGAAAAAAAGATTAATTAGTTGTTGATTTCTTTCATCTGGTTAAGATGTTTAAGATAAACAAGAATGCTAAATAGTAACAAAACTACCTTTTCTTATTAACTTTTATTTTATTCAAACTAACACTAATTTCTTTTCTTGTCTCTATCTTCCGTCTTTTTTTCTGTTTACTTTCTCTCTCTTTGTAAATTAACATAATTTTGAAGAAGTAAATATAAATACGTAGTTGCATAATCTATTTTAAAAAATATTAATAGCTATGATAATGATCATTTAGATATCATAGCTATTCTAATGAAAAATAAAATTTGTAATCATAATCAATAAAAAAACAAGTTCCCGAACAAAACACACGGCACAAATTATAGAAAGAAATTCTTTTTCATTAGATATACAGTTAATTACATATACACTTGACAAGTAAGGAATTAGAAATTCTAGTTCTCACTAAAAAAAGTACACATTTTTTTGTTTGTGGGTAAAGGAGAAGTTTTAAACCCAAAACATGATTCCAACATCTCATTACAACATATGCTTTAGCTGAATTTGCGCCACCGTATTTGAGACTGCAATTTTGGTGTAATCTTGCATGCTATGCTGAGCATCAAAGGTGAATAAATAATAAAGTATTTATTACGTGAACAAAAAATAACACATAAATATATAGAAAGTTAAGATAAAAATAAAAATAAAAAATAAAAAGATAATTTTATAAATAAAAAATATTTATAATATTCTTACTTTTAATGATTAAATAATAATTATTAAATAATAATTATAAAAACAAAATTATAATTTATCTCAACTTTTCTTTCTCTTTTCCTTTTTCCACTTCCCTCCCACGGATATCAAACCGGCGATAATGTTATTTTTTTTTCTTCTATCTCTTTTTACGTCAAAAACACTATCATTTACTTATCTAAAAAGATTTAAATTCCATTTTACACCACCTCAGGACAAAGTAGATAAAAATTAGATTCTCTGTCGAGCCTATCTAGCCCCCCAACATCATCATAACTTCATATGAATGGGAGGCTATTGTGCACCATTGAAACAATAGGGCTATTCTCTCTCGCGCTCGAAGGCGCAGATTCATACGACGTGACAACCACTTGTCACTTACTGTTGTGGTCAAGCTAGTGAGGGTATTGGACAAATGTGAGAAGGAAAAAGAGATTCAAACATGCAACAAATTATACAATAGGTCATTAGTGTTATTTTAGTCATTGGTGCCGAAAAGCAATTAAGATTTCCAATAAACAGTCCTAACATAGTGAAATTTTTACCATAAATGATATTGATATACGTCCTACCAATAAACACTATGACAGTCATGCCAGCACCAGCTTGCAACTTATATGTAAGTACACCCTTACCTAAAAGGACAAATTGGAGATCATTACACACCTCAAACTACAAAAGATAAGAATGAACATAAAGATTGACGTTACAAAAATGCCAAGTATGGTTTATTCATATGCATATGTTAGAATGGATGCAATTTTTCTTTTCTTTTTTTGATGAAAAGTATGCATAGGGCACTCAACATGCTGCAAGAGGATTACAGCAAAAGTCAAGGAGCAATGACTATATACACTAAGCAGAACACAAGGAAGCCCTTTGCTTCACAATTAACTCCTTTAGTTTCTTTATAAGCTGCGGATTGGAGCCCATATAGTCCTCGAAGGACTTCCTCAAGTCCTGCAGCAACCTTCTATCATCATTGCTGGTGTATTGGTTTAACATCTTGGTAAAGAAAGTCTTCCAGAGCTCAACGTTCCAGTAACTGGTTGATCCAACAGGCAAGATATCAGAATGAAAGAGGGAGTAGATTGCCGAAGGAAGGATACGAAGCACTCCTGGTTTAGTTTTAAGTTGCTAAAACTGACATTTACCGAGATGAAAATTAACAGAATTTTCACACAACAACCTTCTTTCAACAAATTACAAATTCGCGCAAAACAGAAATAACAATTTCTTAAAGCTAGATATTGAGGAATGTACCGTTTAAAGGGCAGTCTGGGAAGATAAACGTAGCCCCCATCAGATGATTCTTTTTTGACAATCTCCATATAAGAATTATGCAACATCATGTGGACAACAGCACAAAGGCCATATGTGTCTACCTGTTGGCAAGTGACGTAGAAGGCCAACTTTGAAGGCAGTCCAAAATGAGAGCATTTGTGTATTGTTTAAGAAGAGACTGACCTGAAATTTCCATGGCTTGTCCTCTTGCATCTCAATGCAGCGAAAGCCAGAAGTTCTGCAGTCTCCCTTAAATACTGTGTGATCCGGAAAAAGATGCAGATCAATCCCTCTTCCCCAGTCTACAAGGCAAAGACCCTGCATGATAAAACCCTCGAATCATGAACAAAATTAAAATCTAGTATAGCTTATTCTGGAGAAAACCTGACCTGATCACGCCATGGGCCACTTCTGTCTAAAAACCCATCTTCTTTAAGGTCGCCCCTGTGAAATTGCAAGAAATGTAAAGAGAACTGTCAAACAATTTTATGTAGATCGGGTAAGCAACTTGACACACTGCATGACTACTTAAAATATGTAGATCATTTAAATGCTTACTAAAACAGAATCTTAGAAGCATTTCCATCATTCCATGCAGTTTTTTCTCAATCACAGATATCTTAGAACAACATGATTTCAATCTTTGCCGTTAAACATAGAAAGGCCAATTTATATAATGAGTAATGACGCTTCTAATTTCCATTCCTGCAGAGGATGCTTTACCAGATGCAGAGGGCCTTAATTCATGAACCCAGCATCCTTAGTTACAAAATATTTACATAAGGATGCAGCAAACTGATGCTACTAACTAATGGGTTCCAAAGATTTGTGCTTTAGATAAATGAGTCATGCCCTTATAAATTAGGAATGGGAAACAAACAAGCCAAAGAAAGGGACGAAAAGAATAATAGGAAAGAATAACTAACAACTTCTAGGTATTAGAATTCAGATTATTCAAGCCTGAGCCATGTCATTAATATGTGCCCCAGTATATTTCTCCTATAGAAAGTCATTAAGTAGCGCAGGCATGATCTAACATAGAAGGAGCTTATAAGTTATTACCTAGCATAGCGAATGAGCAGATTATCTGGCTTGAAATCACCATGAATTATGCCAACATCATGCAATGCTTCAAGCATATGTAGCATTTCTATGGTGTAGTAAATGCACAACACTTCTTCCATGGATTTCCCTATGACCACGTATGAGTTTATGACATCCTGCATAATATTTTAATCTGGAAATTATTACTAAAAGTTGAACCGGAAATAAGAGCAAATTAAGAAAACAACTGACCTGTAATGTCCCATGAGCTAAATAGTCACAGATGAGTATGCTACAGTCAGAATAGATATGAACGCTATGAGCGAAGCCATAGCTTGGTCTCTGATAAAATGAGATGTCAGAACTCAGAATAAGGATTTGTTGAAAGAAATGGCAGAACGATGGCATAATTGGAAATGACATACTTCTCTGTCCAAGATGCGCTGATCAAGCAAACGGTAGATGTAAAATTCCCAAGGGAAAGCTGGCTTTTGTATCTGCCATTTAAGGTCGAAGTTTCAATCTGATGAAACAAGTGATCCCCACTTGGGAGAAAAATTATGTTCAATTTTGTAAAGCAATCACCTTCAGTGCGAGAACATCATCAGGATTACCGTTAACATATGCCTTGTATACTTGAGCGAAACCACCTTGTCCGGCACAACCCTTGATTTGATACTTCTTTCCACCTTTAAATGTCATAACAAGGACATTCAAGAGAAATGGTATCCTTAGTATAAGGAAACGAAACTTCCAGGTAAAGAAGCAACTGATAGAAATAACAAATTATAATCTTACTTTTGGTGCATCCCCCCCCCCCCCCCCCCAAAAACTCAACCTTTCTCTCCCAAGTGAAAAATTAATTCTGATCTCTCTTGGAAAAACCAAATATCCAAAACAAAGAATTCCAATATTTTTACGTTGGGGGAAATAATAACATAGTACAAGGAAACACCAACCGACTATATACGTTTGTTTTGTTTTTCTTTTGGTGGGGGGGGGGGGGGGTGTGGGGTGTTTGGTTAGGGGAGGGGAGGGGGAAGAATCACCACATCTAACAAATTTATAGTATTATGTTACTCCTGACGGCCATAAGTATTGCAAAAGGTTACATATCCTCCATAAATGCATGAATGTAGCTAAGAAAATAAACAAGTATACTCATACAAAAATGGACTCTGCTAGTAGATCCTTTTCATATAGAGAAAGCTGGAAAATGGTCAGAGAATTATATTCAGATGATAAATATGATTAAGAGAATCACCTATCTCTATAATTTTATTCCTTGATGAATTCTTTAAAGAAGATAAGGCCACTTTTCCGGCGTAAGCTTTAGTACTTGAATGATACCCCTGAAATGTGTTAAGTTATAAAAAGGAAGCTTTAGTACTTTCCCGATAAAAACTAATTCTGTCTGATGTAGTAATTCAAAGACATGTAAATAACAAAGTTATAAAATGTCTCACATCAAATTTTGTGATCAAAGCATTTATCTTCTTCAATAGATTATCCATGGCTGAGGTGCTCCATGGATTGATGGCGCCATTTTCAAATTTCATGGATTCTTTATCATCAATCTGAAATAAGAAAATAGACAAGAACCTTTAAGGTTGTCAATACAGTCACCCAAGTTAAGTAAGCTTTAAAATCGAACAGACACAATGCTGATGAAGTAAGAAACAGAAACTAAAGAACAGTGGTATGAAAATTTCATGACATAAATAGCACAAATCAAAATCAAGGAGAGAGCCTATAGAAGTTGCAATTTTTTGGATTTTCCTTTATATTTTCTTTCCTGTTTTGGCTCCTTTTTTTTTCTCCCAGAATGGAACTGTTCCATGATTCATACCTTCTGACGTAAAGTAACAGTCGCTATTTGAGAAATTCTATTGAGGAACAACGTATGTGCCTTCTTCAACCACTCAATTGGTTCTGCATTCCTAGTCCATAAAATAATAATTACAACCATTGTGGCACAACTTTAAATAACAAATCAGGCAGGATCTACTGGCCATAGTTAGACCCATTACTGACCTGGAAATGCCAAGCTGATAGACCGTGTGAGCGTCATGCAATCTCCCTTTGGATTCAAAAAAATATGCGGACCACACATAAAGTGAAGACTGGTTCACACATACATTACTATCCAGCATTTCTTTGAACACATTATTAAAATCCTTACTAGCATCCATCTATGAAAACCAAGAAAATCAAGTTAAGCCCTTCAATAATGTCTCGAAGTAACGTGCATGCAAGCAACTGAAAAAAAATAAATAATAAATTAAAAAAAAAAGATTTGTGCAAAGAAAATCATCCTAACATTGCCACATGCTAAACAAAGTGAAACTACATAGAGGATCCAAGTTCATTCATGAAATAACTCTTACGCTTCCCAACAATCTTCCCTAAACCTGTCAGACACCATCCGGGCCCTCAAATAAAAAATAAAAGAAGTTAACGTGAATCTGGAGGAAGACAAATGGAAACTAAACAAGCGTCAAGGGTTTGAATGGAATTGGCATGACCATGATATAAACCAAACAATCATAAAGGAAATGGAGATAAATAAAAAGTAAAAGCAAAAGATTCACAAATTACATATAGGAGCCAAATCTTAAGAAATCTGATGTCATTTCTGTACTGGACACTGTGCTTGAAGTTTCTGATGCAATCTTGCAGAAGTGTTACGAGATCCAAATTGGAAGTATGGCCGGAGAAGGAACCTTCGAGAGCTTCCCTAATGGACCTAAATTCACAAATGATTTGAAGTTTATGAAATCGTCAAATTCCGTGTGATTGTTTAAATGTTAAAGAGAAGAGGGAGTACCAGAGAAAAGGTAAGAGAGGATCCTGAGCATCTACGGCGACCCTGGAAATGAGGAAATTATCGACCATGGTCATCCTGCGCGTGGAACTGAAAATTGAATTTGTCTGTGTCAGAGAAGCTGAGCATTTGAGTAGAAGCGGGGAACTGCAGAATTTTGAATTTAGTAGTTTTAATTTAAAAAAAAAACGTATTTTTTTCGTCCATAAGCAGGAGATCCAAGAAAACTCTGGGCTTTGTGAATCGTTGCCAATAAGGAAGTCCAATGGACTGAAACTACCCGAAGCTGTATGTATATTTGGTACGTGGGAAAAGAATGAAATATAATAAAAATAAAAAAGTAAATGAAATAAAAAATAATATTTGTATTTTTTAATTTAAAAATAATAATAAGATATAAATACTACTAAATAATTATTATAAAAATATAATAAATATTTTTTAAATTTTTTAAAAAAATTTCTTTCTTTACTTTTATTTAGTTGACTACCAAACATAATCTTATTATTTAAGCACTTCTTCATAATTTTGGTGAAGGTCATCTATAAAGAGAAAATTTATATATAATTTCTTATATTTATATTGTTAAGTTTACTAATCAAAATATAATAAATACTTGTTAACTATATACTTGTTATATTTCTATTAAAAAATTATATATTTATTATATTTTGATTATTAAACTTAATAATAAGAATATAATAAAATGCATCTGAATTTAGTCCTATATGTAATTACTAATTATGCACATTGTAATAAATTTGGATTTTATTTTTTTAGTTTCTTGTGATGAGGCCCAAAAACTTAACGTCTATAATTTGTCCCTGAAGTTTTATATTTTAAAACTGTTAATTTATTAAATCAAGTCAGATTACTTAGATCGTAATTAAAATAAAAAAGGAAATCATCATACTAATAAATAAAATTTCTCTTTATTTGGATTATTCTCTCCTGTAACAAGGGCGGAGAGGGGAAAATCTTTTTTAGAGGAGATGATAATTAATTCTAGCCACCAAAAAAAAAAAAAGAGATGATAATTATTTCCTTTAACTCCATGTTTGGTACTAAGGAGAAATGGGAAAGGAGAGGGAGAAGGAATAGAAAGAATACAAACAATGTTTGATATACTGAAATTATATTCATTTGAAAATCATTTAATGGAGTGTGTTTTTTTAAGCTATGGGATAGAATCTGAAATCTTTCTACGGCATAAAAGTGAAACTTACTATTTTGCCTCCATTACCATTATCTTAATCACAAATAATAATTTAAATTGAATATTTAACTATTTTTTAATTCAGGAGTATTATGGTCTCTTGACAATTTTTTTTATTTTTACATTATTTTTATCAAATCAAACATAAAAACAAAAAAAAAATTATTCTTCTTTTTTTTATATCATATTAAACAAAATTTTGTTTAATTCACCTTCTTATTTCCACAAAAATTATTTTCATGTGTTAAATGCAATCAAAATATAAACTCCTCTTGCTCAATAAATGCACAATCCTCATCTTTCTTTGGTTCTATCCTTGCATTGCATCCAATTTTTTTACCGCATAACACAGCCATGGCATATTGTGCACCCTCCATATAGGAAGGTTAATTTTTTTAAAAAAATCTAATAAATGTTGGTATTGCATAACACGGTACTGCACAATACCAAATCCATTTGCCCCTTGCATCTCTTTTGGTCCTCTTTTTGAAGATATTTTTATGTTTTTTAGTAATAATTCTTCTTTGCTTTATTTTTATTTATCTAAAAAATGTAATTATAGATTTTTTTGTTCTGCTTTACTTATAAATTTGCAGTTTTTTCATTTTCAAGAAACTATCATTGAGTAACTTTACAGTATTTTCGATATTAAAAAGAAGTGAATGAGTATAATACATTAACCTTAATATTTAAATTTGGTATGAGTTTAATGTCAAATATTCAATTATTATCGATGTTTTTTTTTTAAAGGTATTGTCTTTTTTATTGAAAAAAAGAACCATTTTTTTATAAGAGAAAATATGCTATTGTACCAAGAGAAAGATGCTTTAAAACACAGGAGCTTTCAAATTCCACTACTTGGATTGGATATATTCTTGTGTATTTAAATAATAATAATTTAAAATAAACCTAATTGTTAACATTTCAGCTCTACACGAACCTATTTTAAATGTCACCTTTTGATTTTTTTCTTTTTTCTTTTTTTGGGATAAAGAAGGAAACAAAAAAGCATGAAAACATAAAAATAAAAAATAAAAAATAGAACAGCAAGACCTTATATGCCGCACAGAAGACAAATCCATCGAGAAAAAGAGGTACGACCCTGTTTGGTTACGTGCAAGAGACTCCTAATATATTTATATAACTTGTATAATATTAATTATATTTTTTAATTATTAAAATATTATTTTAATTATCAAATAATTTTTTAAAAAATAAAAATATAAAAATAACTTTTTATTTTCTCTTTCTACTTTTTATATATATTTTTTTATATCATCTAATCTAATCAAAAGGCCGTGAGAGTGTCCAGTTAAGGATTTTTGAACCAGCTCCAAAGTGTTTGGTTCATATTACTATGAGCAAAAGCTTTAGTGGAGAATTTTTAAAATTTTAATTTATTTTTTTTATCTTTTTAAAATTTTTAATATATTAATATATAATAAAAATTAAGATATTTTTTTATTAAAAATTAAAAATTAAAAAAATTAAAAATTATAATTTTAATTTTTTCACAAATTAGATATAAATCATTTTTTATAAAAAAAATTAAAATGTGTAAAGATGGGTTGTCATATGAGTCAGATTCTCATTCCAATTATGAAATCTCAAATCCTTCGTATAAATTAGTCTTTGACCAGAGCAAAGAGTTCAATTTGAAAATTCGAAACAAGGCCAAGGAAATTTGAGAAACCACCAAATCATACGCTTGCACTATTTCGAATGAAACTTTTTATGCCTGTTGCCGGGAGACGAACCATTACTGTACCTCCATGAGAATCTAAGAAATTTCAAATAATTAAATTAAGATTAATAAACAACCTATTATAAAGAATTGTAATTTTATTAGAAAAATAATATATCACATAAAAAAAATTTCTATTAATTTCTCTATTTAATTTCACGTGATTGATTTAAACAGAGTGTGACGTCGAAAAGAAATGGGTCATTACTCGTTAATGCTAAGCTTTGAAATCCTATATGCTTTATCTACCACAAAAAAGAAAGAAAATTCAAATTCTTCAAACAAGCATTAAAGGCAGAGACGGGACCGGTTTCTCTGCTTCTGTAAAACAGAAACAGAATGTACTCCTGTAATCTGGATCGTTCAAAATAAATCTAGACGGTCTAAATTTTATTTTAAATTTTTTTATATTAAAAAAATTAAAAAAATCTAAATTTTATTTTGAACTATACAGATCACAGGAGTACACCAGCTCCTATTTTACAAGAGAAACCGGTTCCGGCAGAGACCAGGTCACGTAAATCCTCGTCCCTACCACTATCTTCAGAGGATAGAGACATATCCCTCCTCCAATACTGCAAATACAACCGTACTACGACACGTTTCGATTCTCCATTGGCTGTTTGCAAAAACATTTAACACAGAACCAATCATCTTCTACCGCCTCACTGGTTTCCAGCGCCATTGCCACATCAAAGAGCATGGGATCTTGACCCTGAAGATACCATCTGCACAACCTACCACACACGTACATTCACTCGTTCTCCTACCAATCTTCACGGGCCCACCACTTCACGAGGATGCTCCCCCAGTCCCTCTCTGAATAATTTCAACACTTCAAGGGACAAACACCGTAGATTGTTGGCAGGCATCCTAATCGTTTGCAGTTTAGCGAAAATTTGATGTCAGTACAATTAGAAGGGGAAAATTAATTTTCAACGTTAAAACTTTTTAATCTTTCTTTCTGTGACTCTACTTGATCTGAATTCCATACAATATTGTAGAATATCCATTTTAATTGTTGTCACATAAATTCTTTCAATTTTTTTTTTTTTAAATTAGTGGTTTCAATTTGACAGAGGGATAAATTTGTAAGAAATAGACCATTTAATTTTAGACAAGTAACTTTTTTAAAAAATCAATAATATCATCTTCCCAAATAAGTTCTACTTAAATGGTAGTAGAATTTATAGAGTGTCTGGATCCGCACAAAATGTGACTTTATTTTTTCCAAATTTACACCGATAATATTTTGAAGAGTTCTAGAGAGTGGGCACTTCTATATATATACATATATATATATGTATGTATATATATCTTACCGTGCATCTAATTGATTCAATGTTGGAGAATGACAATATCCAATTTACAGTCTCTCAAGACACAAATCCGTGTTATCGTGTGCTTCTTACTCGCATTTTTCACTGTCTTCACCCGTCGACGTACGACACAAAACCATGAAGAGGCAGTGATAGTGGGAAGGTGAAAAAAAAAATGAGCAGCTTCGGTACTCTTATTACTTGTCCTCCTCTTCCTCACTTTTTCTCCCAACATAAGTCAATTTCCTTGTCAAACGAGCTCGCATAACCAATCACCTTCTTTCCTTGTCTCTCTATGCTTCAGAAAAGCCTGAATGGATGGGATTAAGCCAAAGACGGTGGTGAAGATGGAGGCCTCAGGGGATTACGATGAGCAGAAAAATGGATACTTGGAGGAGGAAGACAAGAGGAAGAAAGGGGTGGGTTGTGGAGCAGGTGGCGGTGGGGGATCTGGGAAGAAAGGATCTAGTAGTGGTGGCGGAGGAGGTGGTATGCGCTGTTGCCAAGCGGATAACTGCACGGCGGAGCTCAGTGATGGGAAGCCGTATCATAAGAGACACAGGGTGTGTGAATATCATGCCAAGGCTCAGGAAGTGATAGTGGGTGGCATACGACAACGTTTTTGTCAGCAATGCAGCAGGTTCGGGGAGGTTCGACTTTTGGGTTTTGTCCCCATTTCTGTTGTCTGTTACTATATTCTTGTATCTTCTCTGAGTTTCTTATTGTTGCTAAATTTGGTTAATTTATACCAAGGAATGACCTTGAAATTCAACGGTTCCTGTTTTCACTTATTCTCTTGTTATGATTTGGAAGGATATGTGATCCACTTCTTTTCCTTTTTTCTTTTTTTGGTGTGCTTTCTTCAAAATTTCTCTTCTACCTTACTTTACGAGCAAGAGCTCGTCCTTTGGGAGAGGAAATATTCTTCAGAATATCCGATTGTTTGTTGTGTTTCCCACCGCCTGTTGTTTGTTTTCCACGTTGTGCCAGAAACATGGTATTAGGACTCCACAAATTGGAATGTACCGTCATGTAGTTCTCTGTGGATTGAAGTTGATAGTATATATTATTTTAAATATAACATATAATATGATATTCTGTGGACTTCTTTTTAATCTGCAGATTCCATGAGTTGGGTGAATTTGATGACACGAAAAGGAGTTGCAGGAGGCGTTTGGCTGGACACAACGAACGGCGAAGGAAGAGCTCTGTGTGTGAGTCTCAGGCGGAAGGGTCAAGCCAGAAAAGAACAGGGACTCAGCCGAAGGACAGAGTTTGTGGTGATGATCGAGGGAGAATTCAGATCACCATATAAGAAAATGCCTCTTACAAACATTTCCAAATAAGATGAGGATGAGATCATCTTCATCCCATTGATTGCCTGCTTTTCTTTTGGAAGCATGCTCTCTCTCTTCTGTCATCCTGGGCATGTATTCTTAACTACTCGTAATTCCTATGCAGGGCAACAACATCCATTTACTGGACTTACTGTTGCCTATCAAACACTAGAGATTATGATTATGAACTTCCAGTTCTACCGATTATGTTCAATCAATATGCCTTACAATAATTATTTTTCTCCCTATATTATGCTTTATCCCACACATCAATGAGAGAAATTTGACTGGTTTAGCCACATATTTTTGGACAGCTCAGTGGCTACCAGGGTAAAGGGCTAATCACCAGTCCATCATCTTGACTTTTTTTGCAATCATTATTATTTTATTGACTAACTTGAGTTCAATTTAGCTCACTCAAATTCACTCGTATGTATTTGCCGATAAAAAGCCATCAGATCTTGCAAATCTGTGGCTTATTAGTTTGTTAATTAGATAAATTAAAGTGAGTTTTTCATTTTATTTTATATAGAAATTTGTCAGATTGTTGAATGCTGACATCAACCCCAGTACCATAACCCGTTTCTCACTCACTCGACTTGTCCCCATCACTCATGCCCAGTGATGTCAAGTCTTCGGAACCACCTGTTTTTTTCTTCTTTTTTAGAGTTCTTGGTTTTTGGACCTCATGACTGGCCGTGCATTGATATTTTATCTTATTTCCAGATTTTTATCCAACATTCACTTGAATTGAAACTTTAAAATCACAATAAAAGTAAGGAAATAATGTTAATAATTGATAACTTTGTCAATATTAGAGTACAGAGTTAAAACTATTGGGGACAAACTGTTTATAGGAATTGTGATGGCGAATTTGCCACGGATAAAATGTGTGTTCAACGTACAAGGAGGCAACATGCCTTTGCATGCTCTAATAAAACAAAAAAGGAACAGAAAAAGATTGCCTTGCCGTAAAATAATGTCTTCTCTTTCCCACTAGAGTGTCGAGCCACTTCTGGATTCTTTTGTACACTAAAATTGTCGCAAGCTAGCATTTTGTTGGTGCGTGTTGTGTTACATAATAAAAACATTTTAATTAAAAAACAATTCTTCTGTTTGGGAGCACAGCACGCGTCCCACATCGTAAAAGATTGGGATTCTACACGCTATCGTAGAATTGGCCGACTTAGGTTATTGTTCTATTTTATAACAATTTATCATGTTAAAAATGATGTTTTAAATAGCATTCCAAATATTCACGTTATTTAATTTACATCCTTTTCTTCTCTCGTTTGCTTCTATTTTAGTTTTAAAGAGATATGTGAAGTTTTAATTTGGTCTTTTATATAGTATTATTTTTAATTTAGGCCCTCTATTATTAAATCACTTATAATATTGTCATTTTATTATATTTTCATACAAAATGCATAGATGTATGCAGTAAAAGGATGCTTTATTTATGTATAAGCAACTTTTTAATATCCTAGTGCTTTTATATTGATAAAAATGTCCGTTTGTTGATTAGTTGATGCTTGTTTTCCTGCCTCATTATGCTTTTCTAATATTTTTTATGGATCATTTTTCTGCAATATGTTGCTCATCAGACACCTTTGCTAATTGCTAGCCCATGAAGTTCAGGTGGCACTTTAAGGATGCTGCAGTGAAAATTGAGATAAGTCACCTGATAAGACTTTGATGTATGATGAGCTAACAACGCTGAGATGAACTGGAAATTATGCGAGGATATGAAACCTTGTCGGGCCTAAAATCCAAATGCTTATCTAAAAGAGAGCATTTCATGAGTATTGATAAGAATTTATTTTCCAATTTTATTGGGTAATCAGGTCTCTTACACATCCTTAAAGTTTGCATATTTCTAAAGATGTGGAGGAGATGTAGATGTAGACCTAATTTGAACTGTTTATATTGGATCCAGATCTAAATTATCAAGATCTTTTTTTTTTTTTTTTAATTTTGACTTTTTATTTTAAAGAAAATAGAATATAGAATAGAAATAATCTTTTAATTATAGATTAAAAAAAATTAAATAGTTAAAATAAAAATATAAAATTTGAACAATTTAAATTTCATCTTAAAGATCTTTAAGATGTGCAGAGAATTTGCAAAGTTCAAGTGGGGATAAACTTCTATCCTTTTTCTGCTGTTTTAGAATTTGGCATACGGGCAGAAGGAGACAAATATAGTCAAAGTATGTTTTATAGTTTAGGGTTTACTTTAGGGTATGTTTTATTTTATTTTATTTTTTCCTGATATAGATAATAATTTTTGCCAAAAACAATGCCAAAGTATGTTGGAAGCCAAATCAACATATTTTATTAGCAAGACTGATGGTGCTAGTACAAAGGATATTTGGCCAACATTTATGGGCAATATCAAATTCATTCTTGGGGGGAAATTTATTGATAGAAGGACATGTATTGCTAAAGAAAATATTAATGATGAGATATTACACACAGCTATGAGCACAGGTGAATACGTATACTATCAACCTGGCTTTGGAGAGATTTACATCTAGTAACAACTGATATTTGATGTAACTACTATCTACGCAAGGGAAAACACCTAATACACAGAACCAGGTTCAAGATATTTTGAACACTGATCACAAGTTGAGACCTTCCAATTATCTCATACTAGCAGCAGAACTGGAGACTGCGGTGCCGTTGAATATCTTCCGTTTCTCTTTCCTATGGAGCACATGCGAACTTGGTGACTTGGGCCTTGTTCTTTCCTTAGCAGACCTATTGAATCATGCAAAATGGGATCCAACATTATGAGTATTTTCTTCAAATTAGTAAAAACAAGTAATGTAAGAGTAGGAAAGGGTTGATGCATACTTTTGGAACAAAAAGGATGGGAAAATTAGGAACTGGTCTAGCCTGGAGAACCATTGTCCTCCTCAATTGCTTTATTTCCTTCACTTCCTCTATCTGCAATGTTCATATTCATTATCTCACTATCATTCTCAGATCACTATCAGATGATTAATTGAAAAAAAACAAAAATGCCATACCATTCTTGCTGCCTCACTCTCCTCTCTGCACAGCTTGAACGCTTGAACATCATTTCTTTCTCGTTGATCCGTAAAATAAGCCTTCTTGAGTACCGTAAGCACCATGATCTAAAATTTTGCTTTTCCCACTGGCAATCGTGATTAATTTGCATAGTGTAGAAACAAAAGGGAATTGGTCACCTTTTCATCAAATTGTGCTCTCTTCACAGAGCGATGATCTACTTGTAGGTTGAACCCCTGAACTTGTGTTAGTGGTTTGCGATCCTTCTCTGGAATTGGGATTGGATCTCCGCAAGCAACGACATCCCATAAGGGAAAAAAAAAAAATCATTCATTAGTATTAGTATTTCTTCAGAAACCTTCAGCAACTCATGCATTGTAAATGACAGACATATTCTTCAACTATAACACATGCATGCTAGTAAAATACTCAATCAATAATTGTTGCTTACTCTTTCAAGATTGGTTGTGCCTTAAAATTCTCATTTGGGCCCCTTCTGTCTCCATTCTTTGTCTTTCTTCCATTTCCCTCTGAATTGCCTCCTCTTGTCTCACTAGACTCTCCAATTGAATTGGCTCTGGTTTTGTACATTGCTTGGATCCTCGTTTGGGTGGGATCTGCATTTGATAGCATTAGTTTTCATAATAGAATCATTAATAACTTGAGACAAATGAGCCAGGATTGGCAAACTTCTTTACCAGGGGATAGTCAGTAGTATAAGGGTAAGGATTAGCCTTGGGAACCCTGGCCCTTTCGTCTCTCAACTGTTTCTGCAGAAGTTCCATGAAAAGTTTCTTCTCCGTCTCAGCGCCTCTTTCCTGACATGGAAGAAAGAGTACTGGTATTAGACGAACCAACAAAATAACTACATTTCATTAATCCTTTCAGCAAAGAGAAACAACAATGAACCTCTGTGTGGAGATGAAATGGATTTGGGGTTGTGTTTTTGGCAATAGAATTGTTATTATGTGCGGGATCAGACTTCAGAGAAAGCTGCAAAATCAAGAAAAAACGATGAAGACAATACATACAGTTTTCATTTTTATTCTAGAACCAACTAAAGAATTATAAGGAGACAATACAGTTTTAATTTAGAATGAATCAGCTACCGTAGCAGGTGGTAGAATCCTCTCATTTGTGGCAAAATGAAATTCTTGAGGTTGGGTAACAAGTTTCTTGGCATGGCAGAATATTAATCCTGAATCCCCTTTACTTTCAAAGATCTTCCCACACACAAAAAAAAAAAAAAAAGAAACGATACTGTTTGGTTAGTTAAAAGATTAAATGACATTCTTCAGGCTAGTTGGCCCTGTTTCCTTCTTATTCAGAGGCTTTGCTTTAAATTTAGGGATCTTTTCAAGCTCCTCATGCTCTACTTCTAATGAGCTTTCCATCTTGGGTGGGCGAGCCCTTGATGATGTTTGGAGTACTGGTGTTTTAGGTTCTGTAAGATGAGGCTTCCATGGATTCTCCTGTTTCAAGAAAAGAAACAAAGTGACTAGCTGATCAAAGAGGTCCCAGGGAACTATGATAATGTGGCTCTAAAATAACCTTATGAGACAATTCTGTTGAAGCACTTAAAGTTGAATCAGCATTCTGATGGGCCCTAGCCCTTGTTTCCAGATGAAATTCCTGAAAATTGTAAATAAATCCAGCATTAAGTTTTATAGTTTTCTTTAAATTAAACATCTCTTCATCCATGTTTTTTACCTTGAATTCTGGTAGTTGGAGTGTACTTCTTGGTACCGTAGGCAATGTCGGTGCTTGCAAAATCTGTAATGAATAAAACACAAATTTAAGCATACAGAGGCCAGAAGTGATGGGAAAAAGATCATATAATAGAAGGAGTACCTTCTTATTCAATGATCGAGCCTTGAATTTTGGCATTTTAACCATCATTTCTTCCTCAAGTTCGGCAGTACTCTTCACCCTCACTGAGTGAACCCGCTGAGCTGTCTCAAACTCGGTTCCTTAGGCGTGGTCAATGTGAGTTTTGGCTTCATCTGGACCATAGAAGTAACATCACTTTGAGTAAGTATGGTGCAAGGAAAGATGTCAAGATGAAGTGGGAGTAGAGAGATAAAGAGATAAAGAAAGAAAAACAAATAATAATAACAATAAATTTGAAAGAGAGAATTAAGTTTATTCAAGGTGGAAGTAGAGAGATTAAGGGATCCATGTACTTACACGAGAAACAGTTATATTTGGTAATGACAAATCTCTGGTATTTGATTGGAATTTTTTCATCATTTCTGCCATTGACACAAATGGTACTGAGGCTGGCATTGGTGTTTCACGAACATAAACCTATAATCGCTTAAATATAAGGATTTCGCTAACAAGCCAGAAACAAAAGGACGTTGATTCAAAATTGATAAACAAACCTTTAAGTTCTCTTTGTGAGTTATACTAGAGTTTGAAGAGGTGACGTTGCTGTTGGTTAAACCCAGCTTTGACTTGTAAGGCAAATTTTGGTGTTTGACTTTAAGAATCTAGGAAACTTCAAATTAAATAAAAAGAAATGTTTCAGTTGAGACAAAATGCAAATCAAACTACTTTTAAACGGTGGACAGAAAAAGGGACAGTCACCTGTCTAGTTTTTTCTCCTTCCAATTTTTGCCTCTTAATAGCTTGATTCTCTTGGGCCAAGTGGGTAGTCCCAGCAGTGCTCTTCACAGCTGATGGCTTCTTAACTACGGAGCTTATCTTTTAGCCGCTTGTGGCTTCTTGGAATTTGTGGCTGTGACTCTTTTCTGCAATGCTTCAGGTAGATTGGGTGTGCAGGCATCTTTTCCTACTTCAACAAATGCTCCTCCAGTCAAAACCTCTAAGCATATTCCCTCCTCTTTACAGTCATGGTCACTTCTTTCCCCATTAGCAGCAAGCTGAAAGAAAGATAACTGATATATGAGAAGAAACCAGAAGACAAGTAATATAATACAAAAGTCATAGCACTAATTAGCCCAGAAATAACAGATGCATCGTTTTCTTCTTTGGCTTCACCGCATGGTACATCCTCCTTTGTTTTGGCAGTCATGCAGTGTGTTTGAAAATTGATTTCCAAGGTTTCATTATCAGCATTTGAAGCGCAAGGTGATGACATCTAGTAAATCAATACACTGCAGTGACGTTAAAGTAATCAATTGTGTATATTATCAAAATTAATTGACAATACCTTCTGCGTTTCATCCTCTTCACTAAAATCACACAAGGTCGCTCCAGTAAAAGGTCTACCAGCCTTGATTCTAGGCATGAAGGCCACAACAGTTTGAAAACCCCAAAAATAAACCAAATAACTAAGATACAATAAAAACAAGGTCTCAAAAGCTGAAGCATGATTGTGATTAATTATTGACACACCAAGAAGAAAAAAACAGGCAGTTCCATTGCTAAAAATCATACATATTTCTTTTAGAAGACACCGCCTGTAGTCCAGACATTTAACTAATTGCCTTCGCGTAAAATAAGCTGACTTATCCACAAAATCCAGTATAAGGTCTTAAGCCTAAGCAGAATCAGAAATTCAGTTCATACACATGTCATAGAACCACACGGAATTAAAAGATCAATGCTTTATAGCTATCAAGGAAATTATCAATTCAAAACAGAGCCACCCTTTATCCGCCAAGCCTACAAGGCCAGACAGAAGCTCTCTTTGTTTACTGTAAGTTGAGTATCCATTTATATTCAAGATAGGGTCAATATGACCACTAGGCTAAAAGTTATATTATTATCGAGAGCGTAATTTTATTTTCTTAACTCATGATAGGAGAGGTGATGTCCGAGACTGACTTCCAATAACCCCATTTTGATGGCATCAAGCTCTAGGCCAAAAGTTATAATTATTAATCAAGGCACAACTTTATTTCTTTAAGGCCCTAATCCAGAGAGTAGGCGCCAAGAATACCAAACAACCCAGCTCGAATGCAAGGAGAGTTCATGGACAACGTGTCAACAATTCCTAAAAGCACCTAATGATGGGAATTAATGAAAAATTCACACTTTAGGCATTCTTTTGTCATTCGAAATATTGGAATGGGGCAAGTTCCATTTATTGCCCAGAGAATCCAAGGGAAAAACAAAAGTTCGGCGGGGCCATTCCCCTGGTTCCCAGATAAAGGTGACTGTACATTGTATGTACAAGAAATTACTGGACTGTGGTCACTAGGATCAATCAAGAAATCGCTATTTCTCATTTCTTTTCAATCAATTCCCTCACAATCAACCAGGGACTGCCAAAACAACCCTGGAAAATCAGCAAAAGAAGAAACTGAACCATCGACCCCATCCCGGCAAATTCTACCAACGAAAGAAATATAACAAGTAAATAAGAAAAATAAAGAAGGAGCCAAACAAGAAAAGAAAATTTCTCATCTTGTTCCGAAAGCAATCCCCTCGATTCTAACTGAACGGGTTCAACAACCAAGACAAAAGCAACAATTTCGAACAGAAACGCTAAAAAAACTTCCTTGCAAGAGGCATAACCGACCATTGAAGATATCGTGCAATATGATTTCATGAATGAAAGAAAATTTTCGAGAAGATGAAAGCGTACGAGAAGGGGCGTAGGAGAGAGCAGTGTCTAACCAGAGCTCGGCCCTGTGCCTGTTCTCCTCAGTCTCGTCCCTGATGAAATCGAAGAACCGAGGAGCCGAAAACTCATAGGACTCATCGGTCATGGGCAGGGCGCCACCGCCATTTTCAGTTTCAGGACAGGCGCGAACAGGGGAAGATGAAAGTATTCAACTTTGGATTTTTATTGGTTTAAAGGAATAACAACTTCATGATCTTCAATGGAGGAGACAGGAGAAACCGTGGTAGAGATATGTTCAACGGTCGCAAAATTTAAACTTTTGAGACCAGATTGTCCTAGTGTAGATCTAACGGCTTCTTGTCACCCTCAGTCGTTTTAAGCACATTGCGGTCAGAGGATTCCTTTTTATTATGAGAATTATCTACTTGGCAAATGGCGCTTTTGATTTTGTCAGAAGTTGCCAATGGCTGTCACTTTTTTGTGTCACTTGTAGTGCTGAAAGATGTAATCCATCCATTTGGGGAGTCCTCCAGCTTAGGTGCTTCTCTCAAGAATAAGATTTTCATTCATGCTTGTGTCAAATTTCAGTGCAGCTTGGTCTTTCTGTATATTGGTCGGAAAAAAAAAAAAAGGTATTTCTGCCTGCTTTTCAATCTCCTAATTGCATGCTCAGATTTGCTCTGTTTTTTGTGAAGCAGGGAAGGTCAATTATATCATGAAGATAGATCAGCAATTGAGCAACTGGATTCCGAGATCAATTAGTTCCAACTATACCATCTTTTTGTGTTTGATTGAAATATCTAGGCTATTATAATACAAATATAACAGCAACGATAACTCAAAATTAAACAATGTTAGAAATGATATTTATCATGGAAAATAAATCCCATGCACAGATGCACGAGGTAAAGGGGGATATGAAGAGAAGGGTGATATTTATTTGGGACCTGCTTGAGTAGGCCTTCTGTTTCTTTGCCTCTCTCTTACTGTGTCTTAGTAGTATTGTAAGAGATTTGAGCTTCCTCATCATGACTCTAATTAACTTAATCTTAGTTGTCCATTCAATGTATTAGTTTATAAACAATTCAAGAATGGGATTGAATTAGATTTTAGAATTATTTTTGTCTTTTTAAAATTTTTTATTCTAATTCAAAATTTTTACTTCTTGATTAATTTCATAAAACAGAATCTTACTTGTTTAGAAAAAGCTTTGAACAAAAAATAAAGATAATAAGAAAAAGAGAGACTATACAACTAATTTATTGTAATTTGGATTAATAGTATTTTATATTCACTCTCTAAGAACAAAGTAAAAATTTTTATTCCAGTGAATAATCTCAAAAAATACAAAATAATCTTAAATATAAGTAAAGCTTCTTAATTTTTACTACATATTAGACAAGTAATCTCATAGAACTCAGCATTCAAAGTTTTACAGTCTCTCTCATCCTTTAAGTTTTTTTCACCAATTTTTTAAAAATTTTAAATATAAGGCAATTTCGTGAGTTCAACTCTTTAATTTTTACAACCTTACAATCATTGAATTTTTCTTTTAAGATATCTAAAAACTTAAGGGAGAGGCATGATAAAAGTAGCACACATGACTTTCACTTAATTATAAAGCTAAATCAATCAAAGCAAAAAGTATTACAAAGGTTTAGCATGAGACGGTTGGACAACAATTTTCTTCATTACATGTATAGATCATTTTTAATGTCCAAGAGTCTATGGTTTGAATGCCTTAAATTAATCTTTGCTAATATTAACCTCTTCTTGCCATTTTTAACTCTGTTTAATATGTAAAACATTAACTCTATTAATTGTATACTTCAACAAGGTAGCAAATTTGAATGGTTATCTTTCAATTCATTTTTATTTTTGTTTCTTTCAAACAATCACTTTCCTTTTTCAGCCTTCTCATTCTACAACTATCTTTTTCTCATTCCCTAAATATTAATAACACAATAGAAGTGCAAGGATTATATCACCATGTTAGAGATCATGAAGGAGGCCCAGCCCACGACGAAGAATCTGTACTTGAAGTCAATCACTATCGGGGTTGTTAGGATGTCAATATTGTTTGTATATTGTTGTTTATATTACGATCTTTGTTTCTTGTAGATAAGATTCTGTAGATACTCTCTCTCTTCTTATATATGCGAAGGCTGTAACTTGGAACTAGTAGATCGGCAATATACATCAGACTTCATTCTTTGCCTTGCCTTTCACATTCTTTATCTTTTATCTTGGTATCAGAGCTTCATACGGCACAAGCCATGAGTTCCTCCATCAACTCTCAGTCAAACAACAGCAATCAATCTAGCTCCATGACGATACCCCTCCAGACCAATATCACAAAAGCGGCATCTTTAATCTCCACGAGCAGCCCTGTCAAGTTGGACAGGAATAATTACTTGCTCTGGCAGTCCGCTGTGCTACCTATAATTCGTGGCTACTGAATGGATTTTCTTCTCCAGGGTCCAACAACTTGTCCTCCAGCACTTATCAACATTGGTGATGAGACTCGTCGAAACCCAGCATATGATGATTGGATGGCTTCTGATCAACTTCTTCTCGAATGGCTTTATACCACTCTGTCCTCCGATGTTGCTCCTCAACTCGTGAATCACGAGACAGCTTTTGATCTATGGAATGCAGTGAAGCAACTGATAGCATCTCACACACGAGCTCGAATTAATCTTTATCGCAACGAGCTCCAACGTACTAGGAAGGGTTCCATAAAGATGGATGAATATCTCGCTAAAATGAAGACTATTGCAGATAACTTAGCACTTGCTGGAAATCCTATCTCTAATAATAATCTGACCTCTCAAGTTCTTGCAGGATTAGATGGAGATTACAATCCCATTGTTTGTCAGCTACTTGATAAAGATGAGTTAAGCTGGGTAGAATTGCAGGCTGCCCTCCTAACGTACGAGACAAGGCTTGAACAACTAAATGAGTTCTCTAATCTTAGCCTCGGCCCACAAGCCAACATAATCACCACCTACAGAAATAATAGACAGCCATATAGTAGAGCACCTCATCCAAGAGGAAGAGGAAGAGGACCAAACTGAGGCCGTGGTAGAACCCAGCGTGGTGGCAATAGAGTTACATGCCAACTGTGCGGAAAAGACGGACATCCCGCAGCCACTTGCTACTTCCGTTTTGATCAATCCTACATGGGTACCTCACCAAATTCACAGCAGCGTCACCAGCAGCAAGCTCCTTCCTATTATTCAGCCTTCACAGCTACGCCTAGCACCGTTGATGATCCAAACTGGTATGTTGATAGCGGTGCGAACTCTCACGTAACTAATGATTCCTCTCAACTTGAAAGCACTTTGCCAAATTCAGGTAAAACGAGTCTTATTGTTGGTAATGGTGACATGATTCCTGTTAATCACATTGGACACAGTAAATTGCTAACTAAAAATGGCAAGAAATTAATACTAAAAAATATCCTTCATACTCCTCGCATTATACGGAACTCCTCAGTGTTTCGAAGTTCACAAATGATAATTATGTTTTCTTAGAATTTCACTGCCGTGTTTGCTTTGTGAAGGACGAGAAGACAGGAACAATCTTATTGCAAGGGACGCTTGAAGATGGGCTTTACAAGTTTAGTAGTTTTCCTGAAAAGAATAAGACATCATCAGTTTGTTTTGCTTCTTATCAATGCAATAAACTCTCAGACGAAGATCTTGTATCATGGCATCGACGTTTGGGGCATTCGTCATTTAATATTTTGTTCAAAGTACTTCGCAATTGTAATTTCCAGTTTAGTAACAAAGATATTCCATTTTGTGAAGCTTGTCAGTTTGGAAAAATGAAAAATTTACCTTTTGGTAACTCAGATTCACATGCTGCAAACCCTTTGGATCTTGTTCATACTGATGTATGGGGACCATCCCCTACGTTGTCTGTCAATGGGTTTAAATACTATGTTCATTTTCTTGATGACTTTAGCCGTTTTACTTGGATTTACCCACTTAAGAACAAAAGTGAAGTCAAAGCTGCATTTGTTTAATTTAAAAATATGGCAGAGAATTTATTTGAGAGAAAAATTAAAATTTTGCAAAGTGACGGAGGAGGTGAATATAGAAGTCTCTTTGAAACCTTGAACAATTCAGGAATTCAACTCAGACTCTCATGTCCCTATACATCTGCCCAAAACAGGAGAGCAGAAAGAAAACATAGACACATTGTTGAGTTGGCCTCACAATACTAGCCCAAGCTAATATGCCATTACGATATTGGTGGGAATCCTTTCAGACTGCAGTACATCTTATTAACTTACTTCCTACTCCTATTCTTGCAGGCAAATCTCCTTTTCAGGTATTGTACAACAAAGATCCAAATTATGCAAAGCTTAAGACCTTTGGCTGTGCATGCTACCCTTGCATGCGACCTTACAACCAGCACAAGCTTCAATTTCATACAACCAAGTGTGTGTTTCTGGGATATAGTAATCAACACAAGGGGTACAAGTGTCTATCCTCAACTAGAAAAATTATCATCTCGCGCTATGTCTTATTTAATGAAAAGGAGTTCCCTTTTGCATCTGGTTTCTTGCATAAAGCACAACCTGCGTTCACGGGCCCAAACAAATCAGGCCCAAATTTGCTTCTAATTTCACTTCATGATGCGAGCTCCTATGATCAGTCTCCCACTAGACATGAGGCCATAAATGGACCTGGTGAATGCGATCAAGGCCTAATTGATATGCAACCTGCTCCAATTGACGTGAATACATCAGCTGCAGCTACCTCAGATGAAGCCACGTGTACAATCAGCCCATGTCACTCTCTAAACATTGCCACGTCACAAGTAGATGTTATGAACAACACCGCATCTTCTCTTGAACCAATTCCACAAGGTTCAGGAGATGTCTCGTCCCATATGCCTACTCACCAGATGATCACACAAGCCAAAAGAGGAATATTTAAGCCTAAGTATCCATTTGTGGGCCTTATATCCGAGAAGTCCAGTGATAACGTTGAACTTGCAACAACCATTGAAGCCTTAAAGTCTCTATCTTGGAAGGCGGCAATGGTCTCTGAATATTAAGCTCTCTTGAAGAACAAAACATGGCAGCTTGTACCTCCTCCACGAAATCAAAAAATAGTGGACTGTCGCTGGGTCTTCAAGATAAAATATAATGCTGATGGTAGCGTTCAGCGACATAAGATGCGATTGGTTGCCAAGGGGTTCCAACAAGATGCAGGAGTCAATTTCGATGCTACCTTTAGTCCTGTAGCCAAGATCACTACCATACGTCTTGTGCTAACCATTGCGGTGAGTCTTAATTGGCCAATCAAACAAATTGATATTAACAATGCCTTTCTAAATGGCTATATCACAGAGAATGTCTACATGTCTCAACCAGAAGGATTCATTGACCCGAAGCCACATCATGTGTGTAAACTAGACAAAGCTTTTTATGGCCTTAAACAGGCTCCACGAGCATGGTTTGAGAGACTAAGACAAGTCTTGCTTGATTGGGGATTCCATAATGCCAGGAGTGATAATTCGCTCTTTACCTCACACCAAGATCAGTACGTAATCATCATTCTTGTGTATGTTGACGATATATTGGTGACTGGGAATGATGCTACTAAATTGAAAGCCTTCACTCATAGGCTGAACAAAACATTCTCTCTTAAGGATCTTGGTGACCTCCACTATTTTCTTGGCTTTGAAGCTCAACACAACAGTTATGGTCTACACCTAAGCCAAACAAAATATGTTGAAGACTTGTTGAAGAAAAATAACATGATATATGCCGCACCTTCCAGCACGCCTATGGCAACAGGAAAATTGCTAACAGCTGATGATGGAGATTTACTTGATGATCCAACCAAATTTCGGAGAGCAATCGGTGCACTACAGTATCTAACAAACACGAGACCCGGCATTGCTCACTCTGTCAACCTTCTCAGCCAATTTCTTTCCAAACCAACTTCTGCTCATTGGCAGGCAGTAAAGAGGATTTTTCGTTATTTAAAGGGTACTGCTAGGTATGGTCTGTTCTTCAAACGTTCCACTAACTTGAATATCACAGCT
The DNA here is from genome assembly GCA_032878935.1 of Erythrophleum fordii. Lineage (NCBI taxonomy): Eukaryota > Viridiplantae > Streptophyta > Magnoliopsida > Fabales > Fabaceae > Erythrophleum > Erythrophleum fordii. The sequence continues at coordinate 842,710 of JAVQMF010000035.1, forward strand.
TACTCGGATGCAAATTGGGCAGCTTGTCCCACAGACAGAAGATCAATTTCAGGTTATTGTGTGTACCTCGGTGACTCACTCGTATCTTGGGCCTCTAAGAAGCAAAATGTGGTGGCACACTCCATCACAGAATCAGAATATCGTGCTTTAGCCAATGTCGCCGCCGAAGTGATATGGGTCAAGTCTGTGCTGTCTGAGCTCAAAGTTCCAATGACCATACCGCCTACAATATGGTGTGACAACATGGGGGCACAGGCTCTTGCAGAGAATCCCATCTATCATGCTCGAACCAAGCATATCGAGATAGACGTGCATTTTTTTTCGTGATCAGGTTCTTGCTGGATAGCTCATAGTTCGCTACGTGCCCACACTTGAGCAAACTGTCGATTGTCTCACCAAACCACTAAGTCGTTCCCACTTCTCGTACCTTCGTCACAAACTCGGGCTACAGGAAGTACCTTCTCGTTTGAGGGGGGATGTTAGAGATCATGAAGGAGGCCCAGTTCACGACGAAGAATCTACACTTGAAGTCAATCACTATCAGGGTTGTTAGGATGTCAATATTGTTTGTATATTGTTGTTTATATTACGATCTCTGTTTCTTGTAGATAAGATTCTGTAGATACTCTCTCTCTTCTTATATATGCGAAGGCTATAACTTGGAACTCGTAGCTCAGCAATATACATCAGACTTCATTCTTTGCCTTGCCTTTCACATTCTTTATCTTTTATCTCACCATAATTAAAATATAATGTAACCAAATTAATATCATATAGTCATCAATACTTATTTGATTTAAAAACTTTCTTTATTAAAATATTTTTGTGTAGATCAAAAAACTTTTCACATAGGGATTCTTAAAAAAGTTTTCCATGTAAATTCCTTGATTTTAAAATGATATCTTCCATAGAGTATTTCTTAGATCCAAAGAATAAAATATAATATTAATGATTTGGCCCAAAATAGTTTTCTAACCCAACTAAAATGATTAAAACCAAAATGCCACATTAGGCAATAATATTATCATAAATAAAATTAAACATATTAAATGGGCTTGTTTGTTTTAGAAAATATAAAAGGAACATGATTGAATAAGAAAATGAAAAAGTTATTTTAAGAATAAAATAATTTTGTATCTTTACTTTAAGAAAATAACAAAAAATTAGTGTAATATTGTTAAATAATAATTATAAAAATATAATAAATATTATATAAAAATTAGGTAAAAAGATTACCTTTGTATTAAGATTATCAAATCATCCTTCTAACACATATTACATGATCCAACAAGAATACCTTAGGCCCAAAATAATTTAGCAACAATAATTTCCGTCCAATAACACATATTTTTCAAAAATTAATTATCTAACAATATTTGACATGATTAAAACATTAAATAGTCTTTGATTTAACACACTGAATGACTGACATTAATTCTTAGTCAGATGTGATAATTAATACCACCCATAACGTGATCAAGGTGGTTTGAGCCTTGCTTAGATCAGTTCTACATTTGAGATTATGATCATAAATATTATTATGACGAATTGAATATTTATAAATTTCTTTGCGTGCAAGTAAAAGAAAAAAAAAACGATGTTTTGCAACAAATAAAAAGAGAGAGAGAGAATAAAGGAAAACTCATCTGAATAGCCCTGTTATCTTGAATTCTTAATCTTTTCCCTCATGAGAGCCAGATCATGGTCTAATAAGAATCTGTCAAAATTATGAGAAGAAAAGATAAAATTCTATTTGAATTATGTCCGCCATATTATCATATGAACACAAACGTTTGTAGCTGAGAAAAGGTATGTGATTCTTTCATTGAGAAGGGATTCTAAATTTCAAATGCGTAAGATAACTAACAAAATCTGCGCAGGGAGATTTTCATTTTATTTTTTCCTTTCCGAACTGCCTTACTTTTTCTTGTTTGCTTAGAATCCCTCACGACAAGCGTAGTCCAATACACTGTTTCAGAACACTGCAGAATTGGCAACTAGTTGAAATGTATAACAACATGAGTAGGCTTTACACAGTTGTACCATCCAAGATAAGGGAAAAGGACATGGTCTTGGTCAAAAATGAACCACCCAATTGACGTGAGGTACTGTTTCAAAAAACTCCTTTGGGTTAAGTTTTTAAAATTTTTTTTGGTGCACTTAAAATATAATGTACCTACCAAAATTTAAGAGTCAAAATTAAATTTATACAAATAAAATCCATGCGTAGTAGTATAGGTAAGATCTTTATGCAAAATAAATTTAAACTATTTAATGTATAGATGATGTAGCAATTCAAATGTATATAAGAATTGTTCTAAATTCTCAATTTGTCACTCACGGAAAATGACTGAATGTCTTTATTTTTTGCCAAAATAAATTGCTGTTAAATTGAGTGAGTATTACTAAATAAAGAATTATAAGGTGTAATTTTTCTTTTCTAATTGTATCTATTTTAAACGTCATATTTTAATTATGACTTAATTTTTTATTTAAAATTTTGTTATGATATAATTACTGTCACACCTTAATTAATATAAACTATTCAATTCTGTTTATTAGTTAAATAGAACCATACTCAATGGGTCTTTTTTTTTCCCTAAGAATTTAAAAACCAAATAATTTCTCTCTCCAATGTTTGAAACTCTCTCAGAAACAAATACATTTGTTCCTCTTGCTAATGCTTTCTGCGACATTTTTCTGGGTGTCTCCTAAAAAAAGTAAAATGGATCACAATCCCAGAAGCATAAAGCCTCTGTTTTGGAACACAAGGCTTTTTGTTTGGTATATTGCTTATCAGGCCTTTAATATGCAATATATATATATATATATATATACTATACTTCATGCTTTAGTTTAGTTATGCATGACTTGCCACTTGCCACTGAATTGGTTTGGGTAAGGTAGGCTAAAAACTGGCATTTGACATTTGTGTGGTTGTTATCACATAAGTTTGCTCTTGTCCGTGACCCTAAATGTTATTTAACTATAAAAAATATATGTGTGAATTAAATACAAAAGTACAATGCATTTTTTTAACAGAACATTACAGAGAAATTGCTTAAAGTAAAAATCTGGATCCATACGAAACAACCATCTGATATAATTTGCATCAGCCACCCAATCTAGCCCATCATTCAAAACGAGTGTTCTTTCTTTTGCTGCATTAAAGTAATCCTTTTGATCAATTCCTACCCACGTGGCTGTTAATGAGTGACTCAAGCCATCAACCACACCACCCCTTCCAAGTCATGCATGATAATGATACAACCACGTCAGTGTAATAATAATTCACTGTTGTTTTATCCCCTTTCATTAAAAGTCACGAATATTTTAGATTGGGCAATTAGTAAAATGTTTTTGAAAAAAAATACATATTTTAATTATGTAGTTTCAAAATTTAAAATTAAATCGTGTAAAGATAATATTAAAAAATTTATATATTTATCATTAAATTAATTAACTAAAATATGATAAGTATATAATTTTTTAATAATATTATGATAAATATATAAATTTTATAAGTAATTATATAATTTTTAACTAAATTATACATTTATTATAATATTATCTATATACATATTTTTTGTATTTTAATTAAAAAGTTTGATAATAAAGATATAAAAAATTATGCTTAAATTTAATCTTATATTCAATTATCAAATAGTTGGATTTGTATCATTTTAAAAACCAAAAAAATTATATTTCTTCTGAAAAAATGAAAATTGAAAGTTTCCATCCTTCGCTTTCATGGAAAAATTTCCCCTGGACACAAAGGAGACCAAAGAAACAAGTGGGAAAGGGGAAGCTAAAACGATAAATGATGTGAAAGCAAAATTTGAGGACGGAGGAGGGGGAGAGGACTAAGAAAGGAATAGTCATCCGCAAGAACGCGTTCTTTTCAAAGAACGCGGTCTATAAAATGTTAAAGTTACGGGCAGTTCACGTGCTCCAAAGTCAAAGCTTTCTTATTTATACACCTGTCCTCTCTCTCTCCAAGATCTTCCCTTCACTCTCTCTCTAGCCTCTGAGCATCTCCTTAACAATAAAACACAACATGACTGGAAGAGAAATCCTCCACAAGATGAAGGTAAGTAGCAGAGTGCGCAATTTTCTTATGCTAATTAAACATGCCCAACTGTTTTGATTTTTCTTTCTTTTGAGGTAGTAGTAGATTATTAGTGGGATTTTTTCAGGGGTGTTTTTTGCAATTGCAATTTCTTACAATATTCCGGAGTTCTCTTGGAGTTATGGATTTGTTTTCGAGTAAGTGATGCAACGTGTTTAGTCCTTCAACTAGTTTGATTAACAGTACTTGAAATTAGAGCTTGATCTTTCTGCTCATATGGGTTTCTTTCCTTGAAAAACATGATGAAATGTTTTCTAATGATATAAATCAGGGACTTTTTTGTGCATTGCATCAGATATGCATAACTAGAAAGTTGAAATTGATGAGTGTGCTCAATAGCGTAATAGCATCTAAACTGATGATTGCAGAAACAGTATGAGTATGGTCAAGATGGCCATAGACCTGTGCTGATGTGAAGAAATTGAGGCGTTGACCTTCCAATGAGCTAATATACCATTAAATATTTTTTAGATTCATATACTTGTTCGAAAATATAAAATGGCAGTGTACAATTTAATAATTCTTTTTTTTTTTCCTTCTATATTAAAAGTTGGAGTCCACAAGTCTCCATTTCGAGTCCAGAGCCTAGCTTTCAAAGTAATAAAGGCTGAGATTGATTTTAATATTGCTTGTAGGCCAAAGCTGGGTTTGGGACATCTTCACCTGACACAGGAAAAGGGAAAGGTAAAATGTTAAAGCATATCACGCATGGCTTTCACTTAATGAAGGGAAAATCGGGCCATGCTATGGAAGATTATCTAGTTTCAGAATTTAAGCAAGAAAAGGACAAAGAGTTAGGATTGTTTGCTATATTTGATGGCCACTTAGGTCATGACGTTGCAAGCTATTTGCAGAACCACCTTTTTGACAACATCTTGAAACAGGTAACTGTCAGATTACCTCAACATAGGTACACTATCATGGAACTGGTTCTTTGGTAACTGTTAGCATATGTTTTGGATTGAGGAGATTGGAGGAAAAGTTTGATTTTAGATCTAATTAAACGTTTGTCTCTCTCCTCCATTCTTCTTAATCCAAACATACCCTTATGTTTGATGGTTTCCACAATTATGATTTCCTTTCTTTTAAACCTGCTTCAAGTTTTCTACTTTAATGCATTTTTGTCTTTGCTGCAAGCAGCCTGACTTCTGGAATGAAACAGAAAGCGCAGTAAAGAGAGCTTATCTTGTAACAGATGAGAAAATACTGGAACAAGCATTTGTCTTGGGACGAGGAGGATCAACTGCAGTAACTGCAATACTTATTAATGGTCAGAAGCTTGTAGTAGCGAATGTTGGAGACTCTCGAGCCGTAATTTGCAAGAATGGAAAGGCCAAGCAACTATCAGTTGATCATGAGCCAAGCAAGGAAAAAAGATTGATCGAGAGCCGTGGTGGTTTTGTGTCAAACATTCCAGGTAGTTAGCTGTTTGAGGCGTTCTCAGGGTCTTCTGTTATTGTAAAGCTTTTGAGTTTTCTCAAATGTAGAAAGTTCCACATCTACATGGGTTAATCTGTTGGGTTTTGTGATGACAAGTATATGACTCTCTGAAAATATTGAGTCGAGTATTCTGATCTGTACACTAATTCTGGTTTTCAAGAGTAGGTCTGAATTTCCGTTTCTTGCAGGGGATGTACCCCGTGTAGATGGGCAGCTGGCAGTAGCAAGGGCTTTTGGTGATAAGAGCTTGAAGATGCATCTTAGTTCAGAACCTGATGTTGTTGTAGAGGACGTAGATGAAGACACAGAATTTCTTATTCTAGCAAGTGATGGAATATGGAAGGTCAACTTTCTAACCATTTTCTTACTCTTCCAATCCATACTTCACATTTTAATATACTTAATGGAGAGGAGGATTTAAAATTTTCAATTTTCAGTGGCTAAACTAAATGGGTTTTGCATTTTCTACCTCTGTTTAGTAGCTCACTTGTCTGAGAAGATTTTTCCTACATGTTGACAGGTTGTGTCAAACCAAGAAGCAGTGGACTCAATTAGACAAATAAAGGATGCTCAGGCTGCAGCAAAGCACTTGATAGAAGAGGCCGTTGCTAGGAAGAGTAAGGATGACATATCCTGCATTGTTGTGAAGTTCCAATGATGTGCTCTTGAAAAAGCCTGACAGTATTTTCCTAAGTGGTACATCTGATGTGCGTATATCAGATGAACTTGTTCTTCCAAGCTGAATGGGAACCCACAACAATTGACTGTGTGTATAAGTAATCAAACATGCTTCTACCTTTTACTCAAGATTTTTTAATATGTATGTCTAAATGAATAGTTTGGATGGTTGCAGCCCCAATACAGGTTCTGCTTCATTTGTTTGGAATTTGCTATTTAACTGTATCGGGTGCTCCTGCTTAAAAAGTGAGGGCTCTGTAGGATCACTTTGTGTTTGACTATGGCTAGCTTTTCTGTTGCCTATCGTATGTTGTTGTTCTACCTCCATAAAAAGGAATGGTCTGGGATAGCTACAATCCTTATGTGTTTATTGATTCCTTGAATGAGAAATTCGTCGTCTGAGAAGGAGTTTCTAAGCTCACAGGGTGTGCACATGTTTGTCAGGGCTTTGCAAAATCCAATTTATTCATTTGCTGAATCTGAAACAGAAGTAGACTAGCGATTAGGTCCTTGCTGACTCGTTTGCTGATAATTGGTTTTCAGGTGATTCATTGAAAACCAATAGACAAAAGAGAAGTTAATTAGGTGTCTGTTATTATGAAGAGTCTCTCCCATCGGTCTATAAAAACATAACATTACAAAAAGTTTTCTAAAAGAATCTATTATGTGGTGGTAAGTTATAATTTAAAAAATCTAACAAGAAACAGTTAAAATATTGCATCGAAGTTTTGTTCAGAACTAATACCCTGCTGCCATTTATCACAGTTTGTGACCTCCAAAAGTTTTCAATATTCATTCAGTGGGATGCTTCCTTCAGTGCATGACTGTTTGCGTAATTCTTCTACAGAGGCAACAACATATAGTAATTGTTGCAAACTTGTTTGTTGTGATCATTTTGGTTTTCTATTGTACAATCAGAAAATTGTATTGAAATGCTGGAAGATTTTATAAATCCAGCCAATAATTGATCTGATGACGGGGAAAGCGAGCAAAGAGAAACATGATAATGAAATACCATAATGTGAATTGCAGCCGCTTGGCAGGGTCTTGAGATGTAATAAGTTATGACCCTTTTAAGAAAGAGTAGACACAATGCAGGGGCCAACACAAGATCATGTTTATTTCCTCAATCTTTTCAGGTTCCCACTTAAACTCGCAAAAGTATAAGACTTACTAAACTTTGAGGTTGTGATTAGACTGATATTTTAAATTTTATAAAGTTTGAAACGCAACAATTAAAATCACTGCAATTCAAATTCTTAGCATTTTAAATTTTTTATATGAATAACCGCTCTAGTTATGAAATTCATGTGTGTGTGTATGATGTATACACATGTGCATAGGTGTTTAGACACTCCCATGCATGTGCATATATGCGTGTTTCATATATATGCATAAATATATGTGCATATATATATATATATATATACAAATATCCTTCTTAGTGTATGTTATTTTGGTACAAATCTTTTTGGTTCTTAAAAATAAACAGTTCGAGAAGGTTTTGAAATGAATTGCTAAGTTCGTGGATTTATCAACATATTAAATTTATAAATATAATTAAATTTTTGCTAATAATTATGCAATTCTGTATAATTAAAAAAATTCTGAACAACGCTTTGCTTGTTTATATTCCTTTTCTATTGTATAAAAGTTTGTTTTGTTGGATAATGTAAAAAAAAAAAAGAATATAAAAAGTAAATAAGGGGGATAAAAAATTATTTTTACACCTCTATTTCTAAAAAAAAGTGATTTGATAATTAAAATAATAATTTAATAAAAAATAAATAATATTATAGATATTACATAAATTATATAAATTTATTATGTTTACTTTTCATAGAACCAAATGAATCCTTAGAGTATTCACTACAGCACTAATCAATCACAGTATGTACATGGTGAAAAAGATTTGTGGCATAAGCATGTAATGTGTATACATTTGTAAAGAGGAAAAAATAATACAAAAGATTAACTCTCCAAAATAAAATAAAAAAAAGAAGAAAATTATGAAATTCCACTTATGAAGAATTTTTAAATTCATCTAAAGATATTTAGTTGAATTACCTTTGAAATTAAAAATACAAATCTCGTTGCTCTTGATCCAAACGAAAAAATCTTTACAAATAAGTAAAATATCTTCAAAAATTACTTTGCTTTCTTAACTCACTTGGTCCAAACAGGAGCCTAGTCTGCCCATTCTGTGATAAAGAACAAAGGGAGGAATCAAGAATAAATACAGAAAATGATCCAAACAAAAACACAAATTTATGCACAGAAATTAGACAAATCTCGACACAGAGGGCCTGGGGATCTGCAACAAGTTTTTTTTTTTTTTTTTTTAAAAAAGGCTCCCCCATCCATGAACCTGACAATCCCATTATTTTCTCCTGCAATTTACAGATTTGGAAACATATTATACTTGAGATCACCAATTATGGATGCAGGTGTCCAATGCCATTATTAAAATTGCTTCACTTTCCGTTACCGTCGCTATCATCAGATTGCGCTGTTGAGAAATTTTATTTATAATTACAATCATTTTATTCATTTTCAACTAAATAATTAGTCATAAATAACCCAAATAATTTAAACTTAATAAAAGGGCTTCAATTCCAGCATGTTTGATTTCTCATAGAAAAATAAAAGAAAAATATTAAATAATATTTGTTATGTTTTTATTATTTAATTATTTATTCTTTCTTATACCTTTTTTAAAGTAGTAATATAAGAGTACTTTTTTTCGTTTTTTTTTTTTTAATTTTTAACTTTTTGTGTATTAAATAAATACAAAATTATCTCTCAAAATAAGAAACACGAAAACTGACGAAATTTTGATGAGAGGGAATGACTGAGAAGAAATGGTCATTCTTTCTCTTAAAGATCCAAATCACCAAAACGGAGTATGATCGTCACCACATCCTTTGGACGATTCACTGAAGAGATAGTGATGCTGTTTACTTTCATGAAGAATGATAAATTTTATGGTAAACTATAGTTCACCCCTCTTATTTGGTTCACAATCAATTTGTTCGCGATTTAGAGTGTCTTATTACTTCCATGTGTTTGTTTCTTTTATATTTATTTATATATATTATTTTGTCTCTAATTTTGAGAGATTATTATAGTTGCACATTATTTAGAATGATGATGTTTACATTCATGAAGAATGATAACTTCTATGGTAAACTATAATTTACCCCTCTGATTTAGTTTATAATTAAGTCCGGGCATCTGATTTAAAATATCTCAGTAGTCTTTTTTTTTTTTCTGTATTTGTTTCATTAGCATTTAATTGAAAATTAACATAATAACTAATTTTATTGTTGAAAATATATATTATTTATATCTTACAAAATTTTATAACTTTTCATAACTATTTTTCGAATTAAACTAATATTTTAAAATTAAAATATCTAATTAATCATAGCAATAGTCTAGAAGTTGAAACACTATAAAAATAATTAAATATAAATGAAACAGATGTTTAATAATAAAATTATTTATCATTTTAAAACTCAAATAATTATTTTTATTAAAAATTAATTATAAAATAATTAAATAAGATAAATTGATTTTAAATCAAATCATATAAACATGAATTATAATTTTTGTGCAACCAATTTCACAAGGCGAGTCAAAGTTTTTATTATTGTCGTGTAGAATTGTACAAACATAAATAATGTGTTTGTAAATGTGTAATCAAACGGGTCATTGGAGTAAGCAATCATTAAATTACAGATTGAATCTTTTCTAAGTTACTGTTTATATTTTTTAAAGTTATAATTTAATCTTTTTCTAATGTTATAAAAATATTTTGAGATCAAGACACCTTTTTTCCTTTAAGAAACTGAACACGTGTCCAGGTTGCTCCCTCAATTACGTTTAATGAATAATTACTTTCTTGGGAAAGAAAGTAGTGGAAAGATATAAAACAGTGGTCCTAAAAGTTTGTTCCAGGTGATTTGGATTTTGTACAATTCTAACTTTCTATGTTCATTGTTCAGGGACCAAATGGGCTTCACGTCATCTGGGTTCACTGAAATTAATGGGCTTGGTCCAAATTCAAAGGTGACCTTAATCTGTATTTTGCAGGCAAATTTAGGACATGTGGCTCTGTCTTAATATCTAAATCTCCGATTGGCCCTAAATGAAAGAAGGCTTTTGCAACCCCCAAAAAATACAAAAAGGAATAGGAAGAAAGAAAGAAAGAAAGCTAAATCTCTGACCAAATAATAATAAGATGTGAATCCACGTGGCAACTCTCTCAATTATTAAGCGCCTCATAGAACACTAAATTTTCCATTTCATGCGAGTTCTAGATCCACCCAGTGGATTTGAGCAATGTATAGCTACCTTCAGACACCTTTAATCTTTGGAATCACAAAATATGTTTCTTTGAATATAATATAACACTATTCATTTCCCGGAAAAAATAAAAACATAATATAATACTATATCTCCCTTACGCTGTTTGTTTAATGTTTTTCAAACTAAAATATATCATATATAAGTTTTTTTTATCTTTTTAATACTTGATATTATAATTTTATTTTAATGTCATATAATATTTGAAAATATTATTATTTATAAAAATTATAATTTTAAATATTGAAGTGACATATATATTTTAAAAATTTTAAATTGATATTAATACTAATTTTTAAGAATCAATTTTTTTTTCTATACCATCACTTGTTTGTAATGAACGTGATGGCGGTGAAACCATGAGTTTAGATTTTTTTTTTTAATTTTTTTTAGTTTTAAATAAAGATAGATGTAAAATTTATTATTTAAATATTTCTTACATATTTAAATAGGTCACATCATTTAAGTGAGTCTCATATATTTTATATTTATCTTTTCAAAATTAAAAAAAAAGTTAATAAAATTTTAAAAAGATCCAACCTGGTGAAAATATTTAGATACCTTATTCAACTTAAAATTTATTGTAATAAAGTTACATTAAATTTTTATTGTTATTATTATTATTATTATAAAATCACATTTTATTTGAGGTTCAACCACTTCACTTCTTTAGCAGTTGAATCATCTTCTATCCTTAAAAACTCATGTATTTATTTATTTTATTTTTACTATTATTATTAAAAAATAAAAAAAGAAAATAAGAGGGGTAAAGTGAACCCAAAAAAAAAAAAAGATTATGTTGAAGTAAATCTGCTGCAATAATGCAGAATGATGTGATCTAGAATTTTTAGACGGGTTGTGACATCAAAAATTCCCACGGAGATATTTATAAACAGAGAAGTTGTGACACAGCAACACATAAGCAAAATTCGTAGCTGCAACAAATTGTGACACTGCCACATAGCCTCTTTTGCATGCCGGTCTCAAATGTTATGCAGCCACGCTTCTTCTTCTCCATTCCCCACCCTCCTTTCTCTCTCCTTAACCACCCTATATAACGCTGCCCTTCTTTCCCTCCATTTCTGCACTCTCCACTCTCTATTTCTCTTTCACAAAGATTTCAGTTTTGCCACCATGAGCAGCGTCTGTGCTGAGCAGCACAAGTTCCTTCCCTTTTCTCCCAAGAAATCCATTATCGACAATATCCCACCCAGGAAGCTCCTCACTCGCCGTTCTGTCACCGCCATCCACGACGCCGAATCGCCGCGCTTTTCCTCTTCCGAGGAGGCTTTCCTCCAGAAATTCCTTGCCCACAACAACCTCAACATGGACTCTGATGACGATGACTCTGATCCCTACTCCTCCGACCACTTCCGCATGTACGAGTTCAAGGTCCGCCGGTGCACCCGCAGTCGCAGCCACGACTGGACTGACTGCCCCTTCGCTCACCCTGGCGAGAAGGCTCGTCGCCGTGACCCCCGACGGTACCAATACTCTGGAACTGTCTGCCCCGAGTATCGGCGCAGCGGGTGCAGCCGCGGCGATAGCTGCGAGTTTGCACACGGGGTGTTCGAGTGTTGGCTTCACCCAGCAAGGTACCGAACCGAGGCTTGTAAAGATGGGAAGAATTGTAAGCGAAAGGTGTGCTTCTTCGCTCACACTCCTCGCCAGCTGAGAATTTTGCCTGTTAATTCTCATTCCCACAATTCTACATCGGCTGAGCATCACATTCCGTGCAAGAACCACAACAAATTCTTGAACCCCGCTTCGGGATCGAGCAACTGCTGCTTGTTTTGTCATCATTGCGTTGCTGCTTCTACTTCCTCCCCAACATCCACACTGTTTGGGATGTCCCATATGTCGCCACCACTTTCGCCGTCGTCTTCCCCTGTTTCACCGCCTCTTTCCCCCGTGAAACGCCGATCGACTGCAAATGGGGTGTCGCCAATTTCTAGATATTGTGACAGATTTTCAGGATGTGAGACATCTAGTGGGTTGATTAATAATCATGGGGTGGTGAGCTATAAAGATGCGCTCACTGAGTTGATGACCTCCTTGGAGGGTCTGAATTTCATTGAAGCTAATGCTTCACCTGTTTCTGCTACAAAACCCCCAAATCTGCCTTGGCTTGATATTTCTTTAATTAACAGTGAAGATCAGCAGCAGCAGTTCATTCTTTCACCTACCACTTCTTACAGTTGTGAAGATCAACAGCAGCAGTTCATTCTTTCACCATCTGCTCATACCCCAACAAACTCCTCTATTTCTGCAAGTTTCTCCAATGGGAAATTATATACAAGCAGCACAATCTTCAGTAATGAAAACAAGGTTGTTTCAAATGATAATGGCTCCTCCTGCTCAGCCCCAGATCTCGGGTGGGTCAATGAGCTGCTGCTGTAGAAGACGACGAAACTGGTGATGATCATAATGGAAGTGTAAATACAATCGAGCGACATTATGCCTGGCGTTTATTGTTATTGTTATAATTATTGTTTTAAGTTCATTTCTTTCCGAATTTGTTGCTAAGTTTGTGACTATTCCTGTAATTTAATTTACGCATTTAGACTTGATCTCCTTTTGTGTAAAGGGAAACTGATTCATGGAGGGAGAACGAGCGATGTTTTTTGTTTTTGCATTTGGATTTTACATTATCTATATTTTCTTGCTTGTGGTATTACGTGTTAAACCTAACACAATGAAGCCTATATCTATGGGTTGCGAAGTCATGCTTGAGATATTTTGCCATTCTGTTAGCCTTTCCTAGCAAGGCAAATCTTTACACATGGCAAGCATGCGATGTTTACCGTGGTCTTTTAGAATAACATGAGGAATATTATCTAAACGGTTTATGGAAGATTTTCCTGTGTAATGGATAATATTAATTACCATAAGCATGAGGTGTGCAGGCAAATAATAAGTGAAGAAAATGACAAGGTCGACGCCTAGGCAACGATAATATATTTATCTATCACTACAAAGTACATATAATTATAGCATTTGCATCCTTTATCATTTAAAAAATAAATAAATAAAAATTTGGGGGTCATTATCATTTACTGAGTTAAAATGTAAGAAGAAGAGGTTGTCTAGTACGTCTTGGAGTGATATTGCTCCTTCGCCAAACACCATTCCTTTTTCTCAACGAGAAGCATATATGATGACAGTGAAGTAGGTATAATATCTTGGCCCAAAAAAAAAAAAGGGTAGGTATAATCAAGCGAGAATTAATAGCCGAAAAATGTCACACTACCAAACAGAATTATGACTCATCTTGCGCGACCACACCTCGATTAATTGAATACTGAATTAAAACGTACGAGTTAGTTATGCATAATAATTTTAATTAGCCATAATTAATTAGAAAAAAAATGGCCGTACTTTGAAGTGCGAAAGGTTAAATATCTATCAATGAAAAAAAAAAAAAGTACATGACAAGATTTTCCAATCTTTAATGATATCATTAAGGAGACGAAAAAGTCATTTCATCAGCCACAAGATTTCCGACAACCTTATAGGGAATGATACAGTGCATATTATTCATGGTGAAAACAAAGGAATTGACAGTGTAACTACTTACATTTACACATTTTCCTCATCCAAAAAAAAAAAAAAAAAAAGAGGACAAAAAGAACCATTTCTTTGAAAAGTGAGGTTCCTTGATCATTGATATGTTATTGCAGGGCATTGCATGAGACATTATTATCTACTTTGCGTTGTTCCCCTTAAAGCTTGAATTGTGTAAGTTGGGTTTCAATTACCATTATTCAAATCCAGTATTATTTGTTAATAATCATTAATAGCATGCAGTTAAAAATAATGAAGATTATGAATTGTATACTATCGTGTTTTCTAAAATATTTTAAGCCACGCCTCTTGTGCATCATTGATAACAAATAAACATGTATGTTTATCCAAAACAATAAAAATGCGCACGGGTGAGTCCAAATTTTATTTTCAAATTTCATCCAAATTTTCAAAACAACAAATATATATAAATATATATATGCTTATCCAAATTTTATTTTCATTGATCTGACGGGGTTCATACGCCTTATTTATCTAACATATTTTTTGTTCTAATCCAATAAGGATTACAATCAAATCAATTATATATGTATGTATATATATATATAAACCAAAACTCACTTCTAACGTGTGCTTTTATATGTGTGTGTGTCTGTCTGCCACTTGGTTTATTTAATTTTTTATAAATCAGGTATTAAAAAATCTTTAATAAAGACTTGTTATATCCGATGTTTCTTTTTCTTTAATAAAAATTTCTGGATTCGAGCCCAATTCTAACCTTGAACATTTTTAATTTTAAAATTTAAATTGAGCTTATTTGGCTTAAATTAGTGACAACGATAAGCGAACGTAATTGAAGTAAAGGAGAATACTTTTCGTATTTTTATAGAATATTTTTAACTTTGAATCACTTAAAAAAATAAAAATTTCGTTTTAAGAAAATCAGCTCAAAAAATAATAGTTTTTTTTTTTAAATTCTACAAAACAAACGTAGTCCGTCGGAGACATTCTTTTTTTTTTTTTGGGGAAATTAAACACTACGAACTCTAATAAAAAAATAATGTGACTCAAAACTCTTGTACCAAGGCATTCACATTTACATAAACTCTTTTGGTCATGGACCTATTGTAACAGAGTAATAGAAAGTAAAAGTATCTTCATAGGATTCTAGACGTGACGAAATTTAAGATAGTGAAGAACATTTCATTTTCAGTGTGCCTTATTCGAGTATAAATCCAAAATAGGAAGGGCTTTAAAATACAGATACGTGTCGCTACTCATTGCTGTGTAAAGAAAAACATTGAATCTTACAGCAAAGTGGGCTTGGGTGCCATTCCTTGATAGCATAATATTTGTTTCCTAGGAGGCAAACTTATATGAAAGACAGCTAGAGTGGTGGGGCTCTATAACCCGTAAGGGTGTGTTTGGAATAACTCTTCTGGTGGGGTAAGTTTGGTTGGCTTGGTGATGAGGTAATTAATTGGGTTAGGTAGTGATTGCCATAAACTTCCCATGAAATGGCGTGGGATGGGGGAGCAACCCATGCTAAAACGACCCATGATAGGGTTAGAGAGGTCCCCTATCTGCCTTACCTTTGCTGTGTCGTCTCACTTTGATTTTCGTCTGTGGGACAAGAAGCCCATACTGTGTTTTGCTTGTGACTTTCTTCAACCGTGGAAAAGATTGCCGACACCTGTGAATGGGTACATTTTAGGGGGGTAATATATAGCTAATGATCGATCTCTTTCTGTATGCAGAATGATTCTGATAGATTCTCATTTTTCAACTGATTTCTGAAGAGGGTTGGTGGGAAAAAAGAAAAAAGAACCCTTTAACAGGTTAGAATTAAGAAGTTGTCTCCTTGCGTAAGATTAATTCATCCGCAGACTCTGCACTCATTACCATACTCGATCGAGACATTTCCTTGCAGAGAAGAACAAAATGCAGATAAATTTTGCATGTTTTTAGGAGCCTGGAAATTTTCGTATCTTGCAAAATGAGGGAAATGCATGAGATTTTCCAGATGCAGAAGGCGAGAAGGAGGATCTTATCTTACTCTGCATGAGTCCTAGATAGCATGATAAAGGCCAGCCGTCGTTTGTAGCAGATGAAAAAGAAAGAGCTCAAGTAACAGAGCAATTCTTACATACACCCGATGCGTCACGTTATTTGTATACTCTACGGTTCAAATTTATTTTGCACGCGAGTTCCACCTATATTACACATAGACCCCACCTATACAAATTCAATCTCATCTATTAATTTACTTAGGTGCACCATACTTCAGGTGCACCTAAAAAAATTTTTAAGTAACGATGATGAAGTCTGTTAACACATATATGTCAGCAGACACTTCATCAAATAACGCCACTTCAGAATATGGCATTACGGGGATCTATAAATATTTTTTAGATCATTTCTTATAGAATATTTCAGATTTGTGCTGTTTTTCTTAATGCTGACACGTGTTCTCTTTTCGGTTACATTTTCCCCATAAAATCTGTACACTATAACCACAATTTGATACAAAAGAATGATAATCAATTTGCTCAATTTTATTCTGTTTCTGTTTTGATAAAATCCATAACAAGGAAGATGCAACAAATATCAATTGAATTAGTTAATCAACGGGTTTGGAGTTGAAAGTTCAAGATTTAGAATTCATTAATTAATTTTGTCTTGTTTATAAATTAAAATAACATTAATAATAAATAAACATTAATAAAACTTAAAAACTAAGAAATGCCGCAATCAATGAAATATTTTAGAAAACAGTTACTTAAACTGATTCCCACAGCCACAAACACAGTAATACTCTTCCCTTTTTCTTTTAATTTATATTTTTTTTAATGAGCAATATTTGAGTGTCATATATAATGCTTGTATAATTTGAACCATCAATTGTGCAAATACACTATAGCATCCAAGCAAAAGAAACACAGGTGTTTGCTCTATCTGTAAGGCCTTGCCTTTATCTTGTAACACATTCAGAAGCGTATGAAGGGAAGAAAAGAAAAAACTGCCAGATGTATATAACAAGTATATGAAATTTTTACATCTAACAAATAAACGTACAATCTGTAATTAAAGAGATAAAAATAAAAAAGAAAGTAGAGAAAATAGAAAAGTGAACTCTTATACATATTCTATCTCACTCTTTTATCTTTATTTTATTGCACATGATTTAGTAGTATATAAGAATTCTTCTTACTCGAAATAATACAGCATACAGGATAAATCATCAGGATGAGGGAAGAAAGGATAAAAAAAAAAAAAAAACTGCATTGTGCATCGTTTGGCAATGGGAATTGGGAAGTAAATCTTGGCCTCATGGCTACGGAATTGTCTAGCTGTGCCATCTTAATTAAAAATACAGCATGAGAGCGGCAGGGGAGAAGCAAGGGATGATTTTCTTTATGAATGGAAGTGTGTGAAAACTTTGCCCGGTTTGATGTTGTGTAAAAGAGAGAGAATTTTTTTTAATATAATTGTATATAGCATTTATTATGTTATTATAATTAATATTTAATAATATTTATTTTTAAAATTTAAATTATAATAAAATATAAAATTTTTAATCGATAAAATTATTTTTTAATATTTTTTATTTTGTATATCAAATGATTAAAGATGCAGTCAACAAATCAAGGGTTCGACTTTCGAAAAGCTAACACAGTTGGGGGTACGTGGCGTGCGGGAAGTTCAAGACAAGCAGCGACGGGTGTAGGGCTGGTGTGTGCCGACAACCTAACGGGTCGTTATTTTGACCCGCGTTTAATTTCTTGCATTTATCATCAAAAGCCTTGTAATATGCACGTTACAATAGTCCTGCGAGAAATTCGTATATATATATATATATATATATATATAGATCTTAAAATTTTGTTAAGCCCTGGACTGAAGAATAATGAGACGCTTGACTCAGGTGACATCTCTTAAAGCATAGCTGAAAAGTCCAGCATGAGTATTTAATTCTTCACTCCCCACTTCTCTTCCTTGACAGCTGTAATTCAGTTTATAGTGAAATTAATATGCATGCGGTTTGACTTGATAGTATGTTGAAATTTAAAACAGTGCTATAATAAATATTTTATTATTATTCGGCGTAAATATCTCTTTTGGTGTAATATCCTTCCATTTGCCTATTTTTTTTTAAATAAAAAGGTGCACTGAAAAATAACTCCAATCCATTGTCTAGTCAAAATTCCTTTTAACATACCCATAGAAAGAAAATAAAAAAAATTATAAATAATGACTATAAATTGATAATAAATTAAAGAATCTTAAAATTTAAAAATTTTTTAAATAACTAAAATTACAACTTGTATTTTCTAAAATTAGCATTTATCTTTTTTAAAATTATCATTAAAAAAGAATCTCTTGTAGTATCAAGAAGATCATATTATAGTTTTAAAATGCATGAGTAATAATTTAAAGTTTTAATAATAATTTTTTTATTTAGTTCTTAAGAGAGTTTTTTATTTTTAAGGTCCCTTAATAAAATTTTTATCAAATTATGATTTTTAGGTGAAATTAGGAAAGTCTAATGCATGGTCAGTATAGGCAACATGAGAGCATAGCTTCCCCCCCAAAAAAAAAATGAAATTAAAAAAAAGTGACACGGAACGCCAGACAAGAGGAAATAACTATCGTTCCAAAGCCAGTGAACAATTACGGCATATATATTGATATTAATTTTTTCAAAAATTTATTTGAACGGAAAAAGGGGAAAACATTGATGATTAGCTAAAGAAGAAAAGAGCGTGAAATTATATGGAAATCCGGAGCAGCTACTTTTAGTTGCGTGATTGGGTTCTTGTGTTCTCATCTGCATGCCCTAACCCATGACTACCTAGTGAAAAAAATTCAAGGGATTCGGATTTTTCCTGATATTAAAAGGGGTTCTATAAAAAAGAGTAGCTGATAAAGAGTGAATCTTATTAATTTTATCCTTTTAGTGTCTCTCCTATTAAATCTTATTTAGTACTGGAGAAGATTTAATTATTGAACATAAAAAATTCGAATTGTCTCAATTTATCAAAAACAAAAACAAAAAAGAACATATATTAATTTCCTAGATCATATGAAAAATATACAAATTATATTCAAAAAAACAGACAAACTTTCTCAAATAATTTAGATTATTAAAATTTGTTTAAAATAACTTTTTTTTTCTTTATAAATTAAGACAATCCGAACATGCACCCAGACGAATTTCATTAGACCATACTCCCTCCACCTTTCTTTCCCACACGACCCTCCCGGGAGAGAATAATCTTCCAAAACGAAGTCGCTTTCGCAGTCAGTGGGTCCATCACATTGACCCCACTAGTGTTCCCACTTCCCAGTTTCCAATCAACCCGTTCATTGGCATTTTACCGTTGAACCGGGCTAAATTTCGAAAAAGACCCTTCTTTCTCCAACGGCTAATAGACCTCGATTGTCTACATTCAAGAACTCAGGGTGGTTCTAGATGACAACTCATAAATCTTGCCACCACATTTTCAGAAACTCTATGAAACGTTTACCCAGAATTTAATTTTGTGATCAGATTACAGGCTTTGATTCATTAATGGATTCTTCTACACCTCCATATCATCGTTCCGATCCCAAGTCTCGAACCAAATCCTCCTCTCGCTTGGCCCGGATTGTTGATAAAGCAAGCCAAGAGCCCCTTCGTATTTCTGTTGATCTCGTTCCACCTCCCACCAAATCCGTATCACCTTCTGCCTTATCTCTGAAATCTCCCCCTTCACTTCTTATCAAAGACCTGCTTCTTTCACCTTCGCCTCTCAGAAGGTCTAAGACCCGCCTCGCGGATCGGCTTGAAATGGCGGAAGAATATGTGGAGCCCGTTGGGTTACATCGGCGATGCAAAAGCAGAGGAGCCCAGATGGGCATCCTGGCATCGCCGAGGAATTCCCGAAGGTCAAGGAGGCGATCGGAGCTTGAGATTCGAGAGGAAAAAGAAATGGGGTTGGCAGATGAGATTGGAAAGCCAAGAAAAAGAAGGCACAGTGGGCGATCTAAGAAGGAGAAACTTAGTTTGGTCCCCTTTGTACCAGCTTCAAGTTCATCTCCAAGTATGTCTAAATGATTTTAGACCTGTTTACTTCCGTTTTCAATTTAAACATTTCGGACATAGCAGCTAATATGTGCTTGTTTGTTTTCTCTCTTCTTTTCTGCGTGATTTGGTGTTCAGAAGCTGACGAAGATAATGGAGGTAATCTTGATCGTATTGGACAGCTGATGACGGATTTGATTATGTGGAAAGATGTATCAAAATCGACCCTTTGGTTCGGCTTCGGCTTCCTCTGTTTCTTATCTTCTTGCTTTATTACTGGACTGAACTTCAGGTTTGCAATTTTTCTCTCCGCTTTTTGTTTTGTTTTACTTTCTTCACTTTTCAATCAGGTAGAGAAAAATCTAAGGCATTCACAAACTCGTGATTCCAGCATATTCTCGGGCATGTCACAGTTAGCAATTCTATATCTGGGTGTTGCGTTCTTCTCAAACACAATGTGTCAAAGGTACACTCTTACAACTTGCAGAGTTATCCAGCAAAGTCCAAACTATCCTTGTTTTGGATGTATTATAAAACTTTCAAATTTGTATTTCAGAAACCAGATCAGAAAGAAAAGTGAAGTCAAGCTGAAAGAAGATGACATTTTACGTCTTGCAAAATTGATTCTTCCCGCTTTAAATCTTGCAATTTCAAAGATAAGAGAGCTTTTCTCAGGGGAACCATCCATGACCCTGAAAGTAATCCCCAGAACCAATCTTTTAGTCTCAAGATCATGTCCAAAATTGCTCAATGCGTTAAATCAGCTGGTCTTTCCTGGATGCAGGTAGCTCCTTTTCTTCTTCTAGGAGCAGAGTATGGCCACCTCATTACAATTTGGAGGCTGTGTGCCATTGGTGAGGACCGAATGAACTCCATAACCTTTTTGCAGAAAATGAGTCAGCATTATCATCTTTGCAATTATATATAAGTTCTGGCAATAAATATCTTGCTATGCTGCCATATATATTCACAGGATTTTTTGTCAGCTTCAGTGTCCCAAAGCTTTATTCTTGCTACTCTGTTCGGATAAATCAGAGAGGTAAAGTCCTCACGCCTAGTGGAAATAATGTCGGTCTGTCCGGATTTTCATTTCTTAACAAAGCAAAAAAATTTTGTTATGCAGCTGACTGTTTCAAATTGCGGATGATGGACACATGGAATGGTTGCACTCACAAGAAGTTAGTGATAGTATCGGCAGTCACAGGCTTCTGGAATCTGTCAACTATAAAGACCCGAATCTTCACAGGTAATGCCGACTAAGAGATTTGGCTATAATTTATTACATCAACAATAGTTTATCAGCTACACTTCCTCAAATGACTTTAAACCAAAGTCCAAACCACCACCTTATTCATATCCATCCATCTGCAAAAGGTTGCATGACTTATTAAGCATCTGCAGTCTACAGTCTTAAAAAATGTACAAAAATCAGTCAATTTGCTTGGAAATTAAAATCAATATTTACCTGGGGTGAAAATTTTCGCTCCTCATATAACTTCGTTGATGCGGATTTGGTAACTCTGTGGAAGTTGATTCTCATGATACAGTATCCCTTCCTTTGCAGCATTTATGGTGCTCGTAATATTAAGATATTTTCGGCAACATGTCGTGCAACAAGTAGAAGATGGGGAAGCAGAAGTGGGAGAGAAGGAACAGCAGCAAGCTTTGGTGGTGGCAGAAACAGAGGAAAAGGAACAGCAGCAAGCGTTGGTAATGGCAGAAACAGGGGAAAAGGAAAAGAAATCGCAGCAATAAGTGTTTTGCTGCCAATATTAGCTCCTTAGTTCTTTTAGCCATAAGTTGACTCTTAACTCACCAATAATAAGCATTTTGCAGCTATAGATGGAACGGCTATTAGTAGTTGGGTGAAAATGTTGATGTGTTCGGCCTATGTTCAATATTTTTTCCACATGTATAATCAAGAAGTATATTTTAGTAGGTCAGGGTTGTGCACAAATGTTTTCTATATGCAAGGAAAAAAAATCTTAACTGTTTGACAGTCATTGGCCAAAGAAAAGTTCAAAAAAAAAAAAAACTGTTTGACAATCAGAAACATGAAAAGCATCTTCTGAGTATGGTAGTTGCAGCTTAAGAATAGCAAGAGATAACTATGCACCTAAATTTGAAAGGGATAACTAAGAATAACTAGCAAGAATCATTCAACTATCACGGATTACTACTTCATGTTCAAATGTAAGAGTATAGAATTTTTATAGAATTTTTGGTCTTTTCCTCCTTTCTCCAAGTTTGTTCCATTTGGCCACTTGGTTGAGTAGGAAATAAAAATTATGTTAAATGAACCATGCTGTATGCTGGAATTTTTTGAATTCCAGCCTGCATCATTTCTTTCCTCAGTTCAGCAGCATGATTCCATCTTTCCTTCTCTGCGTTAATGCTTGATAATAACACATATTGGCCGCAGTGTTGTGTCTGCAACTCAAGCAGCTTCCTTCCTATTTCTTCTCCAAGGTCAATAGCTCCATGAATTTTACAAGCACCCAAAAGAGCCCCTAAAACAGATGTATCAGGCTGAAAAGGCATATTATTTATGATATCAGCTGCTTCCTCCAAATGCCCTGCTCTTCCCAAAAGATCAATCACACACCCATAGTGCTCCATTATTGGTACTACTTTATAGTATTTTGACATTGATCGAAACAAGTCCAATCCTTCCTTAACAAGTCTTCCACGAGAACAGGCGGTAAGAACTGCTACAAAGGTGATACTATTTGGTCGTAGCCCTTCAGCCTTCATATCTTCAAACATATTAAGAGCCTCCTTCTCCCTGCCATTTGAAGCTAGTGAAGAAATCATTGCATTCCAAGTGCAGACCTCTCTGGAATCCATATGTTTAAAGACATTCGCAGCATAATTAAGGCAACCCATCTTCCCATAAACATCTACCAGTGACGTTCCTACAAAAACTCCCAAGTTGATCTCATTTGTTACGATGTATCCATGTACCTGCTTTCCACAATCGAGTGCTGCTTTACCATCGAGATTGGCACAGGACGAAAGGACACTCACATACGTAGCCTCATTTGGCTTAACCAAGCGATCCAAGACATCCTTGTGAGTCATCATCTTCCCAAAAAACTGAATTGCCTTGCCAAATTTCCCATTCCCCGCAAACCCATTTATAATAGTTGTCCAGGAAACAACATCCCGCTTGGGCAAGCGTTCCAAAAGCGACATGGCAGACTCCATATTCCCATTTGTGCAGAAAGCATGAAGCATTGCATTACAGGCGACAATGCAAAGCAGGGGAATTTCATCAAACACCTTACAGGCATCAGCTAGATAGTTATTTCGCGCATAGAGAGCAAGAAAAGTGGTTTGTATAAATGGGTCACATAGAACGCCCCGCTTGATCACTTGGGAATGAAGGGCTATTCCCAAAGAAGAAGAGTAAGAAGCAGCTTTGATGAGGGGAGGAAATGTGTGGCTGTTAGGTGGGACTTGGCTAGCAAGCATGTGGGTGAAAAGAAGAAGGGCCTTGTGAGTGAGCCCAGAAGTGTGATGAGCTCTGATCAAGGCGTTGTATAAGAGGGTGCCCATCCATTTTAGATGTGAGGGTGTATTTGGGTAATGAAGGAGGTGACCACTGGTGATTACAAGGGAATGGATTTGGGAGACTAATTTGCGGTGCTTGATGAAGCGTTGTAGAAGTTGAAGCAAATACTCAGGTGAATGAGTCATAGCAGCCGCTCTGCATTCTCTTACCGAGGCAACGGTCAACGTAGGTGTTCCAAGCGAAGGGCTCAGTGATGATCAAGTAGCACGTTAAAATAGAATGTACCGTACAAGCAAGTCGTAAACTTCAACATGTTTTGGCCTCTGGGGTTTAGGGTGAAGATGCGCATGATGAAGTCTCCAAGTAAAGTCTTAAAATGGCTTCCAAGGTTAGGATGTAATGTTGAATTTGAGTATAATCTTTTTGTTAAAAGTCAAATAAAATTAGAATTTCTAATATTTCAGGCATCCTAATCCTAACATTATTATGTTATTTTATAGAACACATTTAAATTTGTATGATTTTATGATAAAATATAATTGACTACTTTATTATTCAATTCATTAACCGAGTATTTTGTAGTTTGTTCTGTTAGTATGTTGTTATCTTGTACTATATTCTCATTAAAAATTGATAAAAAAACATACGGTGATTCCATTTTTCCTTTAAGTTGAATGTAAAGACTCGATTATTGAGTCTACATTGTATTATAGACACCAAAATTAACCCACTACCTGCATATTCACGAAACTTTCATCAATAATAATAATAAGTTAATGCTTACATTTTCGAGTGCTCTTATGTTATTCCTCTCCTAATACTCAATGTGAAGTCTTAATTTCTCGAATCTAAAATAGCTCTTGGTGAAAACTCATAATGGATTTCCCGAAAATGATGAATCAGTAAAGAAATTTATTTGTCTCCAATTAGACATTTTGATGGATAAAATGGAGGGATTTGTAGAAGATAATGTGTTATGCATGTTGAATTTGGGATTTTAATTGATTAAGGGAAGAATTTTGGTCTTTATTATGTAAAAAACCAAAGATTTTATAAAAAATTTTAAATTTAAAATAAAATTAGATATTTTGTCCAGATTTTTAATAAAAATTAATAAGCATTTCAATTGACTAAAAGAAAGATTTCAATGTTCACTACACAAAAAATTAGAGATTTCATTAAAAAAAAAAAAGGAAAAATTAAGAACAAAATTGGGACAAAATTGGAAATTGTATCCAATTTTTACAAAAAAAATAGCATTGGATAGTAAACTGCTAATGTTCACACTACAGAATGTTCAGTTGCAAACTTCAATAAACTACACAATAAGGGCCTGTGAACAGTGACTCGAAAAACTTTGACAAAACGAAGAAGAATGGGGAAGCAGAGGTAGTAGTGTAAAAGGAGGCAGCGGGTTTGTGACAAGCGGATGACTTTTCAAACCGGGTTTAAAAAAAAATAGAGAAAATTACCCCTACTCATATTTTAATTTTTTTCTTCAATTATAATTAATATTTTAAAAATTAACCGGTCATTAAATAAAAAACTAAGTACAATTGATATAATATATATATATATATACACCCATCCTTCAAGCTAAAAGAAAAATTAAAATAGCAAAAATACAGAGAGTCACTGCCTAATTAATTACAATCAAAATTTGCTAAAATACACTCAACAAGTTAAATTTTTATATAGATAATAAATCAAGTTCCTATTTAATTTTACATTCTTATTATTCATTTACACTTTTTATTGTGCTAATATTTTTAAGCTTTTTTATTAATCTGGAATTATAATAGGTTTATATATTTTATAAAAAAAATCTGTACATTTTTTTTCTTGTGTTTATTAATTTTTTTGACTAAAAACATTAAATGAGAAATTTTTGTTAAAAGTCATGTAAGGATGATTGAACAGTAAAGAAGTTACGTTTTTATAAGAGACAAAAACAATTTATACCTTAATTTTGTCATTTAAAAAGCTATTTATCATTATTGTTTTTATTTATAGCAAGTAGTCAAGATTAATTTGTTGATGCTTGAAAAAAAATTGGAGTTTGGATTGCCTATTTACCCCCTGAGATGAATAGGTGTTCTTTCAAACCTAAATCATCCAAATTTAATTTGAATGATCTATATTAGATTTTTAATTAAATTATTTTTTGAAATTAATGTTTAAAAGACTAATTTTACTTTGCAATCTATATCATTTCAAATGATAAAAAATCAAAATCTAAAAACTTAAAATATTAAATTTGAGTCATTCAAATTTGATATGGATGATTTACATTAAGACAAATAATAGTTGGTTTGATATATAGCAAATGAAGAATGGAAACAGAAATAAAAAGTAAAAAGAAAGTTTTAAAAATAAAAAATGACATTTTTTATCTTATTTTAAAAACTTTATAAAATAAAATAAATATCATTAAATAATGATTATATCAACATAATAGATGTTA
Source organism: Erythrophleum fordii (assembly GCA_032878935.1). Lineage (NCBI taxonomy): Eukaryota > Viridiplantae > Streptophyta > Magnoliopsida > Fabales > Fabaceae > Erythrophleum > Erythrophleum fordii. The sequence goes on from JAVQMF010000035.1 coordinate 868,892, forward strand.
TATAATTTTTTTTTTTCCTTTCCAACTATTCCCTCATTTATTAGAAAAATGGTATATTTTTTTACTTCATTAAATAATAATTTTTTTATTATTCATTTATTATTATATCAAATACATTTAACAATGTATAATATTTTTTCATACAAAATAAAGATAGGTAAAATATAAACGAATTATTAAATTTGAACTTAATCAATGAGGACTAAACTGATATTAATTATTTTTTTTAATACTAATAAAATAATTTTTTATTTGTAATAAAAAAGATCTGAAGGAGTACTAAACAAACCTTAAGAGATGAGAAAGCAGGGAATGAGTAAGGAATCTAATTTTTAAAAAATATATTGTGTAGATTTAAGAGAGAAAGAGTAAAAAATAAAGGAATAATCTTATTGATTTTAGGGAACTTTTCAGTTGCCCAAGAATTCAAATAATATCCATCAATGTGAATATCACATTCCCAAAATATGAGTACACAGCTTATTATTTCACCTAATAACTCCTTAGATGAAATTAAGAATATATATATATATAATTCTTTTATTTCATATCATCTCCATGAAAATAAGAAAAAATTATATAGAGCACAAAATTTCATGCAAAATTTCATATCATTTGCCGCCGCTGCCGTCGCGGCACCGGTCACCTGGCGCACAACCCCTGTTGTATGGATTAGCTCCTGGTAGTTTGCATTCGGATGGCGTTCGGGGACCGCATCCTGGATCTTTGTCACGTCCGAGCGCCCCATAACCGAGGTTTGATCCCTCTGCAACCTCACTCATCACCGAGAATACCACAATAGCACAAAGCAACACTCCCATTATTTCTTTTGTCATTGCCATTATGATCTTCAAGAATTGCCAAATTTTAATGCACAACAAGCTGATTCGTACCTACAGGGTTCCTAGCTATATATACAGATGTTCTGTCTATAATAAGCCATGCATGAAAATGCCGAAAGTGTAGTTGTCGTCGGCATGCAAGGTCCTGCTGTCTGATGTTGCCTTTAATTTTCCTTCCTTCCAAACCATGACTTGGTCATCACTGCTAAACATAGAATGCTCATGATATATGGAATGGATAATTATTTTTGGGGAATATTTGATTAATAGTAACAAAATCTAAACAAAGTAACAAGGAATGAAAAATAGTAAATTATATATTTAACGTGGTTTGACTTTTTTAATTTACGTCTATGAACAATGGTAAGAAAAAAATTTCACTAGAAAACCAAATGAAAATACAAAAGTGGTGTAACTAAACACTCTAAAATAAACCTTAAATATACTCAGAATATCTTACGATAATTTTTTCTCAAAAGATGTATATATCTGCACACAAAATACATAAATAAGGACATAACACATGCTTGCAACCAAATATGGCTTAAGCTCCACCACCTTGCTCTTCTTGCTAGCTTCACAAATGGTTGCAATTCATGCATATTTATAACATAAAAGAAGGTTAATATGGACAATGGTAGACTGATACAAATGGTTACAATTCATGCATATTTATAACATGAGACAGGTTAAAATATATTTATAAGCAACCGATGTTTTGTTAAAAGAGTAAATGGAAATCCACAAACAATCTCAATTCAAACCACAAGTAATACATTTTTATCTTGACTTGAATTTTATCATGCTTAAAAGAAAACTCAATCCACCGGCCGAACTAAATTATTAAAAACACCAATCAAGCTTAAACAATTTTTAAAGTTAGCAACTACACTATCAAAATATCCACTGATGAATTGTAATTGATCATCATTATAATTAGTCTGCTTATGACACATATCACTGAATGTCATAGTGGACAACAGCCGCTCCTTGATCCAAGCCTAGCTAACCATAACCTGGTCCATAAATCACATACACTTCCATGATCGAGTCGAGAGTTCCGTGCATTCCAATTCTAAGTGTATTGTCACGCAGCCTCTTGATTAACACCTTGAATATATATTGAAGGCAAAAGATTACTATGAGGATGATGAAACTTCAAGACATTTAAACTTTTGTATTGTGGAGGATCATAGAAATATGTTTCCCGTTGTGTAACAACAGATTGATTTTTGAATCACCAGTTCCTCTTAATTCACTATATCTGAGATGAAATATAAAGATATTTTGTAAAATTTATTAAAATTAAATATTCAAGTACATGAAATTATGACATTTAATGTTTTCATATAATTATTTTTTATTAGTTTATTCTATTAAACTAACCAGTAATCAAGTTTACCTAACAATTAATTAACATTGATTTAAAAAGTTTTCTTATTCTTCCTCAAATTGACATTCTGATTGAAGTTTAAGACTATGTATGTGGCCAAAGTTGAAGTTGGTTTAGTTTCGAAATATACATATATGTAAGTGCAGGTTTGAACTAAATTAAACAATTCGTGAATTTGGATTCAGATGGTTAAAAGTTGAGGTTGAAAAAGTATCTTCATTTAAAGTCGGAGCTTATTGCCAAAGGCACATTGGTTCAAGTAGTAGTTTTTTTAGACATAAATGTTGGGTGTTTTGACATATGTGGATTTAATTTTTATCTTATTTTGTTTTTACATGTCTTACTTCCAAGGTTTTAGTTATGTCTTATTTGTAACTAGAAAAAATATAACTAAAAATTTTTTTATGTCTACGGGTATGGTATAAAATTAAGACATAATACAATTGAGGACATGTGGTTAATTTATACTGTTAGCACTTCATATGGGTTATTTTTTCATTAAAAGTAAGATGAAAATGGCGCGTGACTAGCAATTGACAAATTTTATTTTTAAATTATATATATATATATTAATAAAATCTCCAACCTCCTATATAATGAAGATCAAAATGTTCTCTTTGGCTAACAAAATCTTAAATTCGATTCATTGAGGTCTTATGTTTAATATTCGCCAAAAAAAAATACAAAGAGTAGTTAATTATGCAAGTAATTAGCATATTTTTTGAGAAAGCTTTGTAATTATATAGGTAACATCCCTAAAGATTAAAAAATTTTAATTATTTAATATTTTTATAAAATAAAATTATTAAGTTTTAATAAAATAAATTTGAATGAAGTAGCTTCATATATAAAAAATATAAGACGAATAGAACCCATAGGAATTTTTAAGATTTTAAAGGGGTTTAAGAGCTCAGGTACAAAATTATCATTTATCACTTAGACAAACTTTGATAATTTTTTGAAAGAATGAGGAGTCAAGAACTAGTCCAATATATATATATATATATATATATATATATATATCAATAGTTACGAGATAACACGTAGAAAATTATAAAATTTATTCTATAAAATTCTAAAATAGCTAGAAGAAAAAAATGACCTTGAATGATTAAGAACTTATATAGAAACCAACTAAACCTCAAAACTCGAATTAATTATCTCAAAAAATTTTGTGCAAAAAGATTTACCAAATGGTAGTGACAGCATGTGAAGATGTGGAGTTAAGACAAAGATATAACTAAAAACCAAATAGATGTATTTGTCTATTATATTACTCCTAGGGGCAAAACGATCATTTGGATCCTAAAATAATAAAATATTAAAAAAATAAATAATAATAAAATATATGACTAAAGAACTTAAATAGGATTCACATAGGTCTAAATAAAAATACAACAAAGAGTCTAGAGAATGCAGGTTGAATAAAATATTATGGAGAATCTATGAAAAGATATATCGACAAAATGGTGGCATTTTTGTAAATTCTAATTGGGAAAGCACTAACATTGCACCATGAGCAGGGAAAGTGCTAATGTGGCGCCATGGATAGGAAAAAGTGGTGATATGGTACCATGGATAGGAAAATTCTAGAGACTACACTAGCTACAAAGTGATGACATTGGTTTATATCAACAAATCTTAGTAAATTTTATGTTTTATGAAAAATTTATTGCTAATGTCATTGTTGACATAGGATGACACAGCCGCTAACTCAATGAGCAATACATGCAAACTTATCTTCACAAATTATGAGAAAAGTAACCATGATTAAAATTTAACCACAGATAAAATACAACAGTTAATATTTATCAGTAAAATGATATGTGATCTCAACTGTTAATATAATCTTATGGCCTATATTCTTTTACTTTTTAAGATCAAATTCCAATCTTTGATCTAATCTAAAAGCTTATATTTAATCTTTCAATTCAAGGCTTAATCTTAACTATCAATTTGATCTAAGGGCCAAGATCTTTCATCTTAAAAGTTATTCAATCTTAATCATTTATTTGAAAATAAAATTTACAAGAACATAGACACACACATACACATACACCCCCATTTGGCCATAACAAGGAATAAAAGAAGAAGAAGACTCATGACTAAGGGAGAAGGAAAAAGAAAGGAATAAGAAGAAAGAAAAGCTATCGGGAGAAAGAAACACCGCAGATTTAAAGGTAACATGGATAAACTCTCTTTTTCTTAATTTTTTTTTTTATTTTTCTCCAAGAATTTTTCTCTTTTTTTCGTTTTTAAGTCTTAACCATGGCAAGTTGAGATTAGGAATTTTGTTGTTTTCATGAATCCAAGCCAAGAAAAAGATAGAGGATAATGGGAGAAAGTTTTTGAAGAGAAAATTCAAGAAAATTCCTTCTCTTAGAAATTTTTCTATAAATTATGGAACTTTGAATTTCAAGAAGTCATGGAAAAAATTGAAGAGAAAATAAATGGGAGAATAATGGTAGAAAGTTTAAAGAAGAGATAGATTAATATAATCTTGATTTCCATTAAAATTTTGACAAAAAACCTTTAAATTTTATTTTAGTAGAAATATAGAAAATACATGAAATTTTTAGAAATTGGTTGAGGGTTTTTTTTTCATTTCCCTTGAATATGTATGTATACCTATTTGGTGACATGAAAATGAAGCAAAAATCACACATATTCCTTAGTACTTAGGCTTGACGAAGACCATTAGAGACACTTAAGGAAGAGTTTTCTAAAATCCAACTAAATTAGGTTAATCTACACTAAAAATAAGGCCTATGATAAAATTTTGATAAATTATGGATCACTATATAAAAAGTCAACTTTTTGAAAAAAAAAAAATGCTCATTGAGAGTGTCTTGAATTTTTACTTATGTTATTTGATGTGTTTTAGATGATTTATGTGATTTAATATGTTCTATATGCTGTATGGATTATGCTAATATTTATTTTGTAAATTTTGAAACCTATATGTGATAGTTAGAAATTTATGAAATATTATGTCAAGAATGAAATATACGGTAAATATATGTTCTAAATTGTACTGCTTACTGTATTGATATATTGTTTATTGTCTGATTTCATGAATATAGATTGTTTAGTAAATGATTGGCTTACATATAGATATATATATATATATATATATATATATATATATATTAATGGCAGAGTTGCCTTGCTTAGGGGATTAGCTTTGTATGTGCCAAAATTGACCATTAGATAACTGTTGTTGTGTTAGATGTCCAATTTTAATTAAGAAAGATACTTAAAAATACCTAAAATACTAATTAGGACTGGTGAAGTCCATTTGGATATTGTTTATTATTTTTGTAATACCTAAAAAATATATATATATATATCTAAAAATAAATACATAAATAATATATTTTAGATTATTGAAATAAAAATTAAATAATTTTTAAATCTATTTTTGAGTATATAAAAATTTTAAAGGACTTTTCCAATCATTTTAAATCTCAATTAAAGCATATTAGACTTGTTGGGGGCAAAAGTGCAATATTAGCTAAAGATATTTTAATATTTCCTAAACATCTTCTCTCTCCAGCTTTTCCATTTGAGGCAGCGTTCCTTCTTCTTTCTTCTTCATTTCATTCACGAAAACTTTGCATCTTTTCATTGCCATCCATACATCTCAATCTCCTAAAAATTTTCTCATCTATTTTGGTTACCTCCAATCACGCATCTACCACCATTAATCACTATTCCGACGTGCTTCAATCCTAGTGCTTCTTCCCATCATTCCAACTCCATTATTCTCATCTTCTTCCTATTTTTCTTCACTGTCCAGCTACAATTTTTGGAATTTGGAGGTAGTTTTTTTTGTCTCTTCCCCCTTATCTGTCTTTTCCATTAAGATTGATCCTTTCACATGCTTTATTGAAGCAAAATTCCCTTCGTGCAACTTTCTTCATTCCTAGTGCTGTGGGTGAGTTCCAAGATTGGGGTTTCTTGAATTTCAACATTTAAATGTAAATTAACCCTTTTAAAGTTATCTTTGGAGTTCTAAGAAGTAAGTTTTGAACTTAATTTGAGTTATGAAAATTTAAATTGAAAACTCCCAAATTTAGAGTTAATATTTAAGATAGAAAAGTATATAAAAATTTAGGAATTTATGTTTTAAGGAATATAAATAATTATAGATATTATTTGAGTGGTTAATATAATTAATTTATATTGGTTATAATTTTAGATGATATCAAGAAAACTTATTCAACTGGGACTCAGCATTAAATAATAGGAAATAGAGACTTATACTATTAGTTCTAACTGGTGAGTGTATAAATAATAGAGTGGCATATCAATTTTATTCCATTTTATATTTTTATAGTAAAAATTTCAATTGTGTGATTTATGTGCTCTATTCCTTGGGGAAACAAATCGATGTTTTCAAAATTACAAAATAGGTGTATATATATATATATATATATATATATATATATATATTCATATGATGATTTAATAAATTATTAAAGAAATTGATAATTGAAATGAAATGTAGTGCGATATATCCTTATGAAATGCAAAAGAATGAATTTGAGGGAAAGAAAGTAGTGGTATACATATATTTATTTTGAAGGAAGTATTTTATGTTGTTTCGAGGTTTCATGTGTTACAGTGATTATATTGAAAGTTAACTCATCTTATTTAATTATTTATTTACTTCTTTGATTCCTTATTTATTTATTTATTTTGATAGCTAAATGTCATTTGAAGGGATTTTATTTTATATAATGGATGAGAATCTAGTTAGGACCCCGTAGCCGTTAGCGGAGGTAACGGTCTAGGTGCACCTAAAATAATTTGTGAATTTCGACAGCACTGTGATGTGATGTATCCAGTCCTGCGATATGAGATATTATATGTATATTGTGAAGTGATAAAATGAGATGAATTTAAAGAAATGACATGATATATGATGTTATGGGTTGATGATTTGGTTCCTTTCTATGATACCCATTCTCATAATATTTTTCTTATATTTAGGAAATATAAATTTTATCTAAAAGTTTTTTTTATTATATAATTATTTTTTTATTTAATTATAAATTTTATTGCCTAAATTATTTGATAATCATTGATTTCTAAAAATTCTTACGAACACTTGTTTTTTTTTTTCTTCTGCGCACATTATTATTTATGCACTCACTAAACCAGTGGTAGGCTTATCCCTCTTCTTTTCCTATTTTTCAGACCAGCAAGTAAAGGAGTGAAGTGATCTGGGAGCTTGTGAGCTACCAGACCCTTAGAGTATGTGTTTAATTTTGTGAGATTGTGTCAAACTCCATGATGTGGTGGTACTTAGATGTAGAGAAAATAGTTTAGAGTTGTGCATATTATATGGTCACTTAGAATGTGTAAACATTATTTATACTTCCTTAGCTTAGTATTTTGGTTGTATGTAACTAGTTGTTGCTGGTGCTGGTATTAGTTTAATTTATTTTTCAGGATGTAATGTCTAATTTTTAGGAGAGATGCTGCTAGATTTTCGATAGCCCCTTAATGACTTAATGTACAGAATATTAAATTTATCAAAACTTATAGGTTATATGGGTTAGTTTAAATATATAATATAATAGTTGACTATAGATTTTGTGAGGCTTGCTAGGCTAACCCAAATTTCTAGATTAGTTTAGCCTACGCGTCGGTCATGACTCAAAAATTGGGTCGTGACAATTTTGGACTTACTAAGTTTTATTGAGCATTTTGTATATCTAAATGAGTCTTTTATGGTTATATAAGACTTTATTCTGTACTTTGATATTGGACTTCGATTTATGGACTATTTTGGATATCGGATGGACCCCAAGACAAATGTGAATTTTAAAAAGTGAAATGATAATTTTAAGTATTTAAATATAATTTTCCAAACTCCAATATTCTATTTTGATATCAGGATTATTTATGCACAGAGTTATGTGAAGCAGTTTTTTTTCTAAATATACCTATTATGTCTTGATAAAATGATGGCTTAAATGACATATTATTATGATATTTTCATATAACTTTCCTTGGGTACCCACTGAGGGATGCTTCAGTGAAAGAAGTAAGGTAAGTCTGCTAGGTCATGGCAGTGCAACATGATTTAAATATTGAGCCTGCCAAAACTAGTGCAACATGATTTAGATATTGAGTTTAGCAGTCTCCAAGGCCTAATAGTTAAGCTAAATAAATGTTGTTTGTTATATTGTTTGTATTCTATACATATGGATATCTTGTGATTGATGAATTTGGATTTTGTTAATATTTTACTTGTATTTAAATCATGTTCTATTTACATATGCAAAATCTTAAAGTTTGCATGATGTTATTATATGTTAGCACAAAACTCTCTTTTACTCTTTGTTTTCGTTATTTCATATTTATGTTAAACATTATGAAAAGAGTATATTTCTTTATTTATATTATCATTAAATTAATTATTTTTTGCAGAGCCTTCCATTTATATTATCTGCTATTTGTTAAATTATTATTTAAATTTTCTTCATGAATATTATTTTGTATTAATTCTATTTATGTAATTGAGAAAATAATTTTTCACTCTGTTGTGACTTATATTTTTTAAATATTGATTTATCGAGTGACCATAGAACTTCAAGTATAATGGATCTATTTTCCACTTCGGGGATGGATCTTTATTATTCACAACATACGAATTATATCATGTGACAACACTATTCATACAGTACTAGTGTATTTTATGGTCCCAAAAGAGCTTGAATCTTACTCATTCCTAATGGGTGGATTTGAACCTCTTAGTCCTTCATATCCATGATTAGTGCCCCAATTACTAACATTATTTTTTTTGTGAATAGGGGATAACTCTTATAGTTTTTTTTTGTTACTTGGGGATTGTGAACACCGTATTTTGTCCGGGCATGCTCCAAGAATCATGATAAAAATAAAAAATTAGAAAACAAAAAAGAGGAAAGACAAAAAAAATAGGTCCTTCAGCTCAACAAAAACAAGAAATAATAATAAAAAAAAATACAAATACAAATCAAAGAGGGAACAACCGAAATCCAAAAAAAAGAGAAGGAAATAAAAATAAAAAAGGACCAAGAAAAAAAAAGGAAGAAAAGAAACGACGAATAAAAAAAAAATAAAACCCACAAAAAAAAAAGAGAGAGAGAAGACTAAAAGCAAGTTAATTCAAAAAAAAAATCATTTAAAAAATAATAATTAAAAACAAAAAAAAAGAAATAAGAAATAAGATAATTAAAAGAAAATAATCATAAAAGGTCAAAAAAATTCATCAAAAAGGGTATAAAAAAAAAAAAGAAGAAAGCAAGAAAGAGAAAGTTAAAAAAAAAGATATATGCTAAAATACACAAATTAAAAAAAAAAGGAAAGGAGCCCAACATTTTTAAGATTGAATCCAGCAAGAAAATCGTTTCGACCCAATTCTCCTAAATCTTATTGGCCCTATACAAGGAAAAAGAGATGAAAAAATAAAATTTGATCCAAAAAATAAATAAATAAATGAAGCAAATAGAAAAGAGTCACAGTCTATTCCCCCAAACCTAAAGACCCAAGTAATGAAAAAAAAAAGGCTGAAAAATGTAAACAAAAACGAAGCCCCATTATTTCAACCCAGCAATTCTTCAAGCTATCCAACCCAAGTCTGAAGCCCAAAGCCAGCATCAAACAAATAATTAAAAAAAAAGAAGAAAAGAAATGGAAGAAACCTTAGCAACGTGGTCGGGGTCTCCATTCGGTCTTGGGACAGACACAGACAGACACACAAAAGGGAGACACATAGACAACGAGGAAAAGGGGGAAACAACTCTGAGCACAGGGAGGAAAAGGAGGAAATGAAGAGACGGGGCATGGAGAACGGATAAAAAAAAAAAAAGCAAAAGAGAGGACGAGGGGGAGAAGGGTGCGAGAGAGAGTGAGAAGGAGGTTATCAGAGAGAATAGGGGAAGGTTGATTTCGGGTTTAGGGCTTTCAGTCCTAGGTAACTCAGATCAAAGAGAGAGACAGTGAGTTGGAGAAACATAGAGGAGGGCGAAGAAGAGAGACGGATGATCGAGGATAAAAAAAAGTTGGAGATTTTCGGATTGAAGGGGAAATCAAGAAAGGGCAAAGCAGAGAGGCGACTAGAGGGTTTGAAGGAAAATGAGAAATCAGAGAAGAGGGGTGTGGTTTCAGGTTAGAGAGGAACAGAAGCATAGAGAATGAATGAAAAAAAAAAGAGCAGAGGAGAGGTTTCAAGAAAGGAGAGGAAGGGGAGAGAGCAAGTGAGAAATGAGGTATTTTCGGATTTGAGAAAAAAAAAAAGAAAGGGAGTAGTGATGGGGAACGGGTGATTCAACGATAGACTGAGAGAAGTGGAGGATTCGGAAGGAGCAAGAGCCCGAAGGAGAAATCTTGAGAGTTGGCTAGAAGTTGTTCTGAAAATGGAGAAACCGAGAAAGAAGAGAGGTGGTTCATAGGAGAGTGAAGCATCCCATACCTCAATAACGCAATTGAGCAAGTATAGATCTTGATTCATGGCTTGTTGTATAGTTTAATTTCACTTTAATTTGTCCCTGAACGATGAGTTAATTGGTCTCAAATTTCTAGATAATACCTCTTCTAATTGGTTTCCTTTCCATAGGTGATTAATTACTTTGCTGGTATGAATTGCATCGCTTTTGTTTGCTATTTCCTTTCTATTTTCATTTAATTGGCATGTGAACATTGTGTTATGATGGGTGAGGCATAATGGGAAGTGAGAACTTTGTGGTTTAATTTCTCGTTGGTTTCTAAGTTGTGTTTCTACTGTGCGGGATTGCCCCTGTCAATTACAGGGTTTTGATGAATAAATTGATAGCCTTAAGCCCGAGGCAAATCTCGCCTTGAATTTAGGAGTTTTCTAATTAGAAAGTACATAGGCATTTTGAGAGGTTGTTGGGCAATAATATTAATTCGTTTTTTGTGGGGTAATATTGTTTTCATGGTCTCGGATTAAGTTTTGGATTTACTTTGATTTTAAGAAATTTCACTCTAAATCATGACCTGGTCAACATGAAAAAATGAGTTTGAGCCTTATTGGAATTACTCAGTGGGTGTCATGAGAATATGTACTGGTTTATTAGAGAGCTACGAATTTTCTCTTAGGAGTGTTATGAAAGAGATCATTTGCTTGAAGATCACTTTAATTTGATGTGAAGGCTTGCTTCCTTGTCCTGTTTTCACTTGTTGCAATAAGCTATTCACAGTACCATTGGTTGTTTTGTGGTTGTTTGGATGCTTGCATTGATACTTATACATGAATTGGCCAATTATTATCCTCATTCTTGTCTAAAATTCTTGGTACAAATTATCTTTATGCCAATTGCTTATTGCTTTGACTCATTTCCATGCCTAAACCATGGATTTATCGAAACTTTACTGACTAGCATTTATTTTGTTTGACTTGTGAGCAAATGCCCATACATGCTATGGGTCATCAAGGAGGGCGTTAAGGAAATAGAGGAATGCAAAGACAAATAAGTGATTGTGGTTTAGTTCTTTCATATTTCTATTCTCTTCATTTTTGTAAATATTGTCTGGAATTATGATGTTGGTTTGATTGACCACAAGAACACACACTAATACAAATGTTTTGTACTTGCAAATGCTATTTTTTTTTGTATATAGATTTCATTTTCTTTTTTAGAATAGCCGTGTGGGATTTTATATCCCCTCAGGCATAGAGAAAAACCTAAGGATCATATAAGGTAATAAGTCTCCTTGTAATCTATTAGGTATTAAATTTGTAGTTTAATAAGTCTTAGGTTTCAATGGCTCACGCATAATTTTGTTTTCAAAAGAATATTAAAAAAAAGTAGAAGAGAGAAAAATAGACTTTTGACAAAAAAAAGAAAGAAAAAAAAATTTAAATAATTTTTGATTTGTAGAAAAAAAGAAATGATGAAATGTTTTTCCAAATCCTTGAAAAAGAGTAATCATCGAAATTAAAAAAAAAAGTCTGTTTATGAATTAAGTTTAAATTCTTTAAAACAAAAAATAATAACAAAAAACAAAGAAAATGAGTCTTTCTCTATAAATGATAAAAAGTTTTCAAATTTAAAATTCAGTTTTTTTTTTCTCAAAAGGTTGCCAAAACCAAAAGAAAATATTAAAAAAAAAAAGAAGAAAAAAAAAAGAGAAACAAAAATAGAAAACAAAAAATAACAACAAAAAATGGAAAAAAAAAAAACAAGAATGAAACAAAAACCAAAAAACCAAAAAATAAGAAAAAATGAAAATTAATGAAAAGTGTAAAAAAAAATGATAGGAAAAAGAGAGAAAAAATCGAAAATGCAGAGAAGAGTAAAATTAAATTTTCTTTTAGCAAATTAAAACATATCAATCAATTTTCAAACTTGTTTTATTTGTTAAAAGAAAAAGTAATTTATTTTTTTCATCTTTTTGTAAAAAAAAAACACACAAGCAAAAAAATTTTTTAAATTTAAAAATAAAGAACATAAAACAAAAACAACAAAAAACAAAAACAAGAAAAAGGAGAAAAAAACAAAAACAAGACATAAAACAAAAAAGAAAAACTAACCAACAAATATAATTTTCAGTCGAACTACGTACTTTGATCCCCCATTTAGGGGTATGTAGGCCCTAGACTCTCATCTTAGGTCAAGTCCGTCCTTGTAAATAATTATTTTCTTTTAGTTTTATTTTTTATTTTTATTTTTTTGATTTACTTCCTCTTATTTTAAATCTTACTTCTTTAATTTCTTTTCCTTTTTACTCTTAATTCTATTTTATTTAATTTCTTTACCTTTTATTTTGCATGTGATTTATTAGGGAGAATTAAAATAGATAAAAGGCCATGATAATTTTGTACAATTAACTTAGGGTAATTGTTTTTAAGAACGGGTGTAGTGGGGTATCTAACACCTTCTTTACTTATAATCGACTCTCGAATCCGAATCTGGTTTACAGACTATTTTTCAAATTAAAAAGGTTTTTTTTAAGTTTTGCCTTTTCAAAAAATTAAAATTTTGGTGACGACTCTTAACCCTATGACATTTTAATTTTAATTTCGGTTTGGCGCCATGCGGTCGCATTTTCGAGTGTGACAGGAATTCTTTTTAGATAGTATAGACTAAATCACTAGTGCTATATTTTCATCTGTACTTATATGGATCCCATTCTCTTATGCTAGAAATTTTAAACAATTTGCAGTAATTATAGTATATTTATGTCATTTTCGTATTTTGCTACACTATAGAAAATTTTTATCATAAAGGAACAATTAAAATGGAAAAGGGTAATTAAAGTCAAATTAATTAAAATTTTTCGTTAGAGTTATAATAAAAAAATTTCACTAAAAATGGGTAAATAGATGAGGCGTTGCAATATATACATGTATTTGCTTCATTTTGATGTTTATGTATTCAAGTGCAGACTAAATAGAGACTTGGATTCATTTTAGGAGAAACATAGAAGTCATGTTGGTTTTTTTTTTTTTTAGCCAAACAAACCATATGATATTTTGTAAACTTATAAAAATTATAAAATAATTGATTATAAATTACAAACTTTTAAATTATAACACAGTATATTTTACCCTAAAATTAATATTTGTAAATTAGAGATATTGTAAGCCTAGATATATTTTTGATACCTCACGGTGCATTATAAACCTCCACATTCATTAATATGTGCCTCCAAAACTAAGGTTAGTGTTAAATTTTTTCAAAAAAGTTGCAACTTAATCATTCTTTTTGTTTGTACAATTTTTTAAAATTTTATCCAAAATAGTCAAAAAAACGAACCTCTTAAATATAAAATGAAAAATGTAATTGTAGTAATTATAATATATTTCTGTCATTTTTGTATTCCACTACACTACAGAAAATTTTTATCATAAAGGAACAATTAAAATAGACAAAGGGTAATTAAACTTAAATTAATTAAAATTTTTTGTTAGAGTTATAATAAAAACATTTCACTAAAAATAAGTAAGTAGATGAGGCATTACAATATATATATATATATATATATATACATGTATTTACTTCATTTTGATGTCTGTGTATTTGAGTGCAGACTAAATGGAGACTTGGATTCATTTTCGGAAAAACATAGAAGTCACGTCAGTTTTTGTTTTTTAGCCAAACAAACCAAATGATATTTTGCAAACTTATAAAAATTATAACATAATTGATGATAAATTACAAAATTTTAAATTATAAAATAGTATATTTTACCCTGAAATTAATATTTGTAAATTAGAGATATTGTAAGCCAAGAGATATTTTTGATACCTCACGGTGTATTATAATCCTCCACATTCATTAATATGTGCTTCCAAAACTAAGGTTAGTGTTAAATTTTTCAAAAAAGTTACAACTTAATCATTCTTTTTGTTTGTACAATTTTCTAAAATTTCATCCAAAATAGTAAACAAAGAACCTCTTAAATATAAAATGAAAAATGTAATCAGCCTTTTCAAAAGAGAAAACTACAATTTATATTCCTAAACTAAGATAATTATACAATTAATACACAAGCTTTAAAATATAATAATTTCTTTAGATTTTAAAATATAGTAAAACGCTCCTTCTATCGCTAAATATTATTTAAGAGAAATATTTTGTTAGATTTTAAAATAATAATAAAACAAATAAATATTTTGTTATGTTGTAAAATTTTATGGTCAATTTATAGAATTTTTAAAATTTAAATTATGTGTATATAATTTTTTTAATTTTATCAAAATTTTAAAACAAACCTTCCAAACTTGAGTTTTGGTGCGAGTAATTTCTGCCATTAGTAAATTCGTTATTTCAAGAAGTTATTATACCTGACCTAAAGTTCAAGAATTATATGCACAAAAAATATAGTATAAAGGATTTATTTAGTTTGAAATATTATCTTTTTGTTGACAGATTAACGCATTCACTAATGGCATGTTTATTTATATAAAAAGAAGTTGAATGAGTTATTTAAAAATGTAAAAATTTTAAAAATTATTTATATATAATTTAAAATTCAAAGAATTATATTTTAGCTAAATTTTAATATCAATTATAGAACTAAATATTCTGCTTACTGTTCTGCCGGCATTTTCTTTCTAAAAAATAATACTCTTTTATTTTTTGGTTCCTTTTATTTTTTATTTTTTTTTAATTTTCCGATATTTCGGAGCACTGTGGCTTTTTGATGGGGAGCCCATAATGAAACGCGCTGTTATTCCCTAGCGTTCCAACCAAGAAAACACTTATCGCCGGGACAATATTTTCTGTTTTATCAGAAATGGACGCTATAGGCAGTGGGCATCATCGGCTCTGGAACTGGAATCCTTTCCCTGGGAAGCCCAAATCACGTCGTCCTCGACGGCAACGACGATTTGATTCCAAATCGGAATCCTTTGGTTCGGCGGAGTCAACCGGCGGCTCCGGTTTCCGCTTCCCCTTCAAGCAGGCCGTGGCAGCCGGCTCCCTTGCCCTCACCGGCGACACAATCGCTCAGCTGAGAGATCGTTGGAGAAAAGCAGAGGCTATTAAGCAACTCTCTGTTTTGGATTCTGGTGGGTCCAGTCAGGTCAGTGGAAATTTATTTCAATATTTGGTTTTATTGTAATGAAGATTGTAGTTTTCAACTTTCAATTTATTATTCATGCATAACTAAGGCTATGGGAGAGAATGGCACAGGGACACTATGACTAAATGGAATAAACTTAGATTTGGTCATTTTTTGAACAAGTTATTGTAAAAGCTGATAAATTTCGGCTTTACATGAAACTAATCCTACTATGTTTCTTGCTTTTCTGCGTCTTTGAGCAGGATATTTGGAATTTAATGGTGCTTCACTTTATATGAAGTAAGAAAAAGGAGTAAAATTTCGTGTGTTGAGTTTTGAATTGCTTCCTGTGGATTGAGGCAAGAAAGAACATCTAAAACCGACACTCCTTTTTCATTTAATTGAGATGATGGACCTGGAGGGAATTTTTCTGCCTTTATAATATATAACTGGTTAAACTATAATGACACCAATGTACGTGACGGTTGACTAGGAACAATATGATTATATTATGGACATGTAAATTCAAATTGGCCGTTGCTCGGCTTGAGCATTGAATTTGAACATGCGCCTTTCCTTGGGATGTGGAACTTGGTCTGACAGATGGTTGAGAAACTAGATGCAACAAGGTCTGACACTTGACTTTGTCACTTCAACTTATCATTCTAGTTTAGATTAGTTTTAAGGCACTTCAACCTATTATTCTTGTATAGATGATCAAAAGTTTTGGACACACCTACAATTAATGCATCATAGGACTATATGTAAACTGCAATTGTAACGGTTAAATCTGGTCAAAAGCCTGGTATAATGCGTTTAGACATTTTGAGGTGTATGAGGGCTGCTAAGATTTACCTTGCTATTGTAAGTAAAGTCGTTATTGATCAAAAGCTTTCCGTTAGGATGAACTATGGAATCACCTTTCAGACCATGATTGGCTACGTGCCCTGCGGATGACTTCCTATGGTTTCCTTTTCTATGGCCCTGGCTCTTATGCCTGGTACCAGTATCTTGACCACTTTTTGCCGAAACCAACAGTGAAGAATATAATACTGAAGGTATGTTTGATTTATACTTTAAAGCCAGATATTGTGATGCATATAGGGACTGCATTTAGGATAACTAGTAATTTCTCCTTTTTCCTCTCGTGGCAGGTTTTACTAAACCAAATTGTTTTAGGTCCTTCTGTCATTGCTGTCGTTTTTGCATGGAACAATTTATGGCAGGGAAAACTCTCAGAGCTTCCAGAAAAGTACAGAAAAGATGCTCTTTGCACATTGCTTCATGGTAGAAACCTGTATTCATTATCATGATTTGGTGATGCATATTTCTTATGTGTTGTTGTCTTTTGATTTGATTTGTCTATGTAGGATTTAGGTTCTGGATCCCTGTCAGTGCACTAAATTTCTGGTGCGTATGTTCATTTTCTTTTTTTTGAATATTCTATTTTGTTTTATAATCCTTTTGTGTCTCAGCCGTGCTGGGTAAATGATGGAAACTTTTCTGATATTATAAAGTGGTGTAGAGAGACTACATCTATTACATAGATTTTACAATTTTATCTGAATCATGTGGGTAGTGAAGTTCACTTAAAAGTACAAAGTAGTGGTTTCCTAACCAATGCTGGTAATTATATTGTGACTAGAAGGTTTTCTTATATAATAAATTAGCATAGAAAGATTCTATTTGTTACGTTGATTTCAAAATTGTTTATTTCCCAAAGTCATTGGAGGTTCGCGTAAATTAATTTCACTTTTTTTTTTTGGGGAGGGGGGGGGGGGGGGGGAGAGAAGAGGTGAAAATTAGTTTCACTAGCAAAATGCCCCCTGTTGAGCTTAGAGGGAAAATCAGGAATATTGATATTGTTTGGAAGATCATAATGAAAATGAAGCTTCAAGTTAAATTTAGCGTCTACAAACTGTAAGAAGTATAGTCTGGACGGTTAGTTTAAATTAGTTTTATCTCTGATGATGGAGCTTCTAAAACCATTCTGCATGTCTAACTTATGAAAATTTTTGGTCCTCCACTTAATCAAGATATTTTGGGTCTGAACATTTTCGAGAATGTCTTCTTGCTTGGATTTGGGGCACTTGCATGTAGTAACAATAAATCAATTCATGTAGAATTTGTGATTTGATGAGTTATGGTGTAAAATATATTATGCCATCCTCAGATTTGCGAGGTGATTTGAAGTCTTCTTCTCTAATTTAAAGTTCTTCCACTTAATCGATTTTTTTATTTTTATAATTATTGAAGTTCAAAATTGATGCTATGACTATTCATTTAGATGCCAGTTGGATATGCTGTTTTTGAAAGTTCATTAATACCATCTTCCATAGTTATGAGGATGACATGAGTTTGAAATTGTTGAAGTGGGTAAGATTTCAATTGGTATTCCAGCATCAAGATCTTACAGTTTTTAATTACTAACTTCAAAAATTTAAAACTTATATTTTGCATCCACATTTTTATGTTAATAAGACTATTCTGTTCGTTTTATTGAAAGAAAATGAAAGATAGTATTCTAACCTTGAAGTCACTTGAGGAGGATTTTGTTCTTAAGAGTACCCCTAAGTACTGATTATGTTGGCATAATGTAACGGGGTTTGCAGATTTCACATACTTGTTTTTGCTATTTGCTTGAGTACTACCAAGGCATCTAACATTCATCTATGTCACTATAACTTAGTGATCATATCCTGGATTATTTTTATTAAGCTAACGTTCATTGGCCATCTGTATGGCATCTGAGCAGGGTGGTGCCTCTTCAAGCGCGAGTGGCTTTCATGTCTATGGGTTCCATATTCTGGAATTTCTGCTTGTCATCAACAATGAGCAAGTAAAACTTGTGGAGAAAATTTTCCAACGATTTGAATTGTTTGAAAATTTCAACACGAGGTATTCAGTTATGATTACATTTTCTTCTTAAGACTTTGGTAGTTATAACATCAAGTCTTGTCCTGTGTTGTAGATTAGCTCATGCTCTTATGGACGTGGGAGAGGAAAGGGGTGTAGAACGGGCAATGATTTCAGTCCCAACACTCATGGGGTACCATTCATCCATTTCAATTGAATGTAGGTTTTCCGTGAAAACACTGCAGAATTTTGGTTCTTGGTTTTTAACTGAATATACAGAGACGAAGATAGCTCATTTCTTCAATGAATCTCTTTTTAATATCCTTCTTGGTCTGTTAAAAGAGAATTACCTTTTTTCTTCTTCCTCTTTCAATTTCTAGTAGATCCAGAAGTTAAAAACGCATATTTCTATTAAGATTTTCCCTCTGAGGTGGCTATCAAAATAGAATACATGGCTGAGGAACACCGAAAAATTTCTTGCCTGGATTTTCATCTTGAAGATCCCAGAATCCAGGTTCATTAGAAACGGATGGGGTGGAAGCCTTGGCGAAGCTAAACGATATGAAAGAAACTCTACTTTTTGCCTAGCATGCGAAACTGAACAAACCTTGTTATGATTCAGAAGTTTGTAACAAAAAGCATATGAATGGTGTACTTAATTTTTATGAATAAATAATCAGGCATTGAGTTATAATAGCATGTTTCAGGCTATCTTAAAGTTAAAACCTATAATTCAATTTTTAGACCCAAGACAAATCGAGAATTCACTTCATTGTAATTCTTTTCAATACAAAATTTTTGGAATGAGTTACATAGTAAAACTCAATTCTATCCACCTATAAATCTGCGATATTCGCACCAAAATGCCCCAGCGACCTGTTTTCTTGTCTGTCACTTTATAATCAGAGAACAACCATGAATATAAAATTTGAATCATAAGAGAAAAAAAAAATAAGCTTGTTTGGTTGTTTTTGCTTTACTATTTTGAAAAAGAGATTAGACCCCAGACAACTTTTTTAATATCTTTGCAGCTAGTTTTTTTAATGAAATGTAATAAATATATGATTTTGAAAAATTATAAACTAGTCTGTAAAAATTATATAATCATTATGTTATTATTAAAAAATTATAAATTTATCATATTTTAATTGATAAATTTGATAATAAAGATATAATATGTTGTATATAAGGTTTTTTCTTTAAAAAATAATTTTTCAAAATAATTTTTGAATACAGTTTTAAAAAATAAAAAAAAATGATTTAGATTATTTGTTCTAAGATACTTTTAAAAATTAAAAGGAAAATTAAAAATTTTTGTTGGGATTATTTATTTTTGAAACAACTTTTTCTAAACAATAAGTTGACAAGAATTTCTTTATAAATAATAAAAACGTTAAGCATTTATATCTGTATAAAGATTTTAAAACATGACATTATTCAAAATATATAAAAATAATATAGAAGAGAATAGTAGTTTAATATTTATCAAAATGTTATTAATAAATCCACATTCTAATTAAAAATTTGCCACCATATATCAAATATTCTCAAAAGTGTTTTTAAAAACATGTTATTTAGAAAACAATAATGTAAAATTTTATTTTTAAAACATACACTTTAAATACGCAATCCCAAACGGACATGTTTTTTGGGTTGTATATTGGGCCTCCGACTATCATGGACCTAATGGGTACTGGTGACGTACAAAAGTCCATTGATTTCTCATCTGGAAGTGAATCAGGCGCACCTCAAAAATTCCCAAATGCGAAGAAATAGAGGCACTAGGGTTAGGGTTTAAGTTGGGCGCCTTTGATCGATCAATCGATTTCATCCTCAATCTCTAGAATCAGGGTTTTGGAGTTTCAAGCCATGGCAACACCCGCAACGGCGAAGAGAAAGCCAGTGTTCATCAAGGTGGACCAGCTAAAACCCGACACCAATGGCCACACGTTGATCGTGAAGGTTATCAGCTCTAATCCAGTAAAGACTGTTAACAACAAGGGCGGTCGATCGTCAATGGTCCTTGCCCGGCCCGCTCGCCCCTCCCTCATCGCTGAGTGTCTTGTCGGTGATGAGAGTGGCACCATCATCTTCACAGCTCGCAACGAACAGGGTATGTTAACATGTTTATATTTGATTACCATTGCATTATTTATATGAAGTTCGATTCGATTCATTTGAGAGGTTACATTAGGAGTTTTTTAATTGCCTGGATTATGATTACTCGCAAAATACCTATATTATCTACCTCTTGAGAAATGCTGCAGACAGGCTCCTAGATTCTGAATCATAATTTTTTACACTGTCAGCCATTTCTTTTTTGTTTTTTAGGTTCAACAGAATCACCAAGACCTGTTTTTTGCTCTCTATGTGACTGCGTTGATTTGTTCACTCAGATACTCGTGTAATTTATTCATTAAAGGCCAGTAGCAGGAAGAATGTTACCATATTAATCTTTAGGTGCCTTTACCAATGTTGGAAATCGGAATTTGTGCTGTAATTAGCGTTTTCCCGAGTAAGATGGATGTAATATGAGGGTCATGCATTATTAGCCTCTGTTGTAAAGATATACTCCCTCCGGTCCTTATTATAAGATACCATCTAGAAGATATCTTTGGTCCATAATATAAGAGACTAGGTAATAATTAGACTTAAACTTCCAAAAATAACCCTGTATTCCATTAATTGCAGTGAGAGAATTATGCTGATAACCTTTAATAAATAAGGGCATTTTTGAAAACAAACAATAAATTTGTAAAATTTAAGGTTTAAATTGATTTTTATTAAGATGCGTGCGTTAGTTGCAAGTATCTTATAATAAGGACCGGAGGGAGTACAATTTTGGGGAGTCTTTCTAGGTCTCAGATCTGTCATTTGTGTAATCCTATAATCTCTGGAACTAATGTTTTCATTTAGTTGGTATTTCTTGTTGTAGTCTTTGCTAAATGCCATCTTTTCTACTGCTATGTTCAAAAATATATTTGTTTGGTTCTCATATATTTTTATATAACGGTGATTAATTCATGACTTTTGTACAGTGGATATCATGAAGCCAGGCTCGACTTTAATTTTGCGTAACGCAAAGATTGACATGTTCAAGGGATCTATGAGGCTTGCAGTTGATAAATGGGGACGAGTTGAAGAAACTGAACCTGCAAAATTTGAGGTTAAAGAGGATAACAATCTTTCCTTAGTTGAATATGAATTAGTTAATGTTGTTGAAGAGTGACTTTAGCATCTGGAAGTGAATGCTTTATATTAAGAGAGGTTTCTATCTCTTTGTCTTGACCATTGAACAATTAACTGCAGTCTGCAGAGCAGTATTCATGTGGTACAGTCTTGATTGTTTTAATCTTAAAATTGCTGTAGTAAAAGCAAAATTTATATTTCAAGGTACAAATAGACTAGTTTTGATTAGTGATGTGCTTGTGCTTGACCTGCTAGAGTGAATACTGTGTTACAATCCTTCAACATAATAGTTTATTCAGTCGTGTTTCTGCAAAATATTTGTTACTTAAGTCTCCAATCCATAAAAGGCATAAATTACCGTTCCCATCTAGTCAGTTAATGTGGCTGCGCAACATGAAAGCAAATGTTAATGAACTCAACAGACTCATGGCCACTTAAGTCATACTCCAGTCCATGTGATTTAAGTGAGATTAATGGGAATTGCTCGGATTATTACTTGGGTTATAGAACTGATGACACCAAAATGAACGCAACTATAATAATAGGAGGCACATTGGGTTAACGTTGTCACAATATTGGACTGCACTGTGCTAATCACACCTTATCTGTTAGCCTTGTGAAAATTAAAGCATTTACATGCGTTACAAACTATGCTGACTATTTATAATGATAGGCCACATCAACATGTAATATTAGGAAACAGTTGCCTCTTCTCCGACCTTTTGGGAAAAGTGAACTGGTGGCAAACTGAGATGTAGAGGTCTGCGAAGTTCCGAGTATGCAAGCCAGTTTCAACTTACCTGATTAGCTCTTGGCATTGGGTCATTGGATTCCTTTGAGACAAATTACAACCAAGGGTGAACTCATTTATAAGACACGTTCCTATCAAAGGAACCATGCGCACCATAAAACTTACTCATCCAAGGAGATCATTCGGAAATTACTCGGATACGAGAAAATATTCAGATTTTGTTCAATATATTCTCTTGGAAAGCACATGGTCAATCTCCGTAGCTAATTCAGTTGATTTATTTTGTGAAATTTGAGGGGACCGCTAGGGATTTATAAGGATGGGTAACCCATGATGTGGTTACACGATCACATTTATCCAAAGTTAAACCAACCAAGAAATAAAAACACGTAAAGACTGCACATATACGAACAAAACCTCGTACAAAATTGAGAGGCTAAGAAAACCCATATCATGAAACTCGGTTAAAATCCTGAGGTCCACTGGTGGCAAACCAAGTTATAAAGCCAACGTCGGACAATTTTGGAAATGGAAGTGCCAAAAGCATAGGTCTCCAAGCCAGAGTTGCTTTTAGAGGATGTCACAGATCTAAATAAACAAAACACTGGATTAGACTTTGAAAGAGAGCCGCAGGGGGTAAAACCTAGAACCTAGAATTAATAGTTCAAATATACAAAGCTCAGAACAATCCCACTTGCGAAGGAAATCCATAAAGTAGAAGAGAAGCCATTATGGACCTCTTATAGAGGAAGATAACATGTCAAAAAGAACCACACTATCATCTCAACAAATGAAGCTTATTAAGCAAAACACTGGATTAGACTTTGAAAGAGAGCCGCAGGGGTAAAACCTAGAGTTAATAGTTCAAATATACAAAGCTCAGAACAATCCCACTTGCAAGGAAATCCATAAAGTAGAAGAGAAGCCATTATGGACCTCTTATACAAGAATATAACATGTCAAAAATAACCACACTATCATTTCAACAAATGGAGCTTATTAAGCAAAAAAGGTCT
The DNA here is from genome assembly GCA_032878935.1 of Erythrophleum fordii. Lineage (NCBI taxonomy): Eukaryota > Viridiplantae > Streptophyta > Magnoliopsida > Fabales > Fabaceae > Erythrophleum > Erythrophleum fordii. The sequence goes on from JAVQMF010000035.1 coordinate 892,463, forward strand.
GGTGAAGAAATGCCAGTGCGGGTCTGCCCAACTCATTTAAGAGAAATCATTGACGACGATAAAGCATATCCTGAATGAATCTACTACCGACAATAAGGGATGACTGCCTAATACGCATTTCGCATATATGTTATTCCTACTTCTGAGGCATCATTCTCTTTATCTCTTGGTATTACAGAATTCTCATTTTCACCACCTACTTCTCAAATTTGACATTCATTAAAAACCGCTACCTGATTCAATAAGAATTCAGGATAACTTAAAAAGCAACACAAAACATATTCAATACTTTGCAATACATTTTCAACTTATTTGCCTGAGTTCAACATTGAGCGCTAAAGACCACATGGATAAAATAACAACCTTTATGCATCAGAAATAGAGAGAAAAGTACAGTTGGTCTAAGTGTCAACTATCAAAGTCCATTTTAGGCACTCATCTTGCCCCTCCAATGGCTCAGTCAAAACTCCTAATTTTTCAGCAGTCACTGTTTGACAACGCAGATTTGTACATAACAGATTGCTTGAATCTTCTGAACACTTATCACACATCATCATTGCAATCTGATTAAACAAAATTGATCAGTATAACCTTTAATTATCCATTGACCCTCTAACACGCAAGAAAATCAAGAAAATGAAATGGATTTGCATCAAATATAGTTAGTATGAAAGAATTTGAGCAACAGCACAATCACACTACACAGAAGTGTACAATCCTTGAAAGATTTAAATGTATAAAGTACAAACTGATGAACTGATTTCTAAATATATATATATATATATTCTTACAGAAGTGTTGGTGGGGATTTTATCTTGTCCTTTCCATCCGATATACCACGTATATTGACAAACTTTTTACATAGAGTCAGAAACTCATTAGTAAACAATGCCCATTTTATTTTTTTATAATTCCTGACATTTGCTTTCTAAACGTGTAAAGAAATTTGAACAATGTAATTCAGACACAGACAAATTATTATATTTGACCACGCAATGTAAGCTAATAAGTGTGCTGCATCCATTCCATTCAACTTGCCAACTTAAAAAAAAATACCGAGAGCACACAAATTGCTCTAAATAATGTTAACCCATTGGTTATATGTATCTAGCAATTCTTCCTAATAATGATCTAAAAAAAATTGTTTAAAACCCAACACTGCAAGAAGTCCATATCATCCCGTCTTTGCTTCTTGATCTTCATCTAGTCTTCTGTTGGCCTACAAACAAAAGGAGGAGTGTGCATGGCTTCACTAAAAGCTTTAGTTGCAGGAGTGAGGAATACTGAAGATATAGCCATCAAATTGATGCAACTGATGTAGTAAAATTATAAACTTATGTTCAAGCATCAATAGATGAAAGGCCTCCTTTTATATGTATATCAATAGCATTATGTCATTTCTCACAAGACTCTAGTAAGTTTAACCCAAAAATCGTAAGAAACACTAACTTACCTGAAGATTAAATTGAAGAAAGAACATCAAGGAATCCTACAGATGTTTAGCTACCTAATTCAAAAGTAAAATCCAATCATCAGGCAACCTACTAGGAGAACTACCATCTTTAACGCATATGAATAAAATACGCCTGCAATACTATATATGTTTGCTTCTGAAATCCTAGCAGCCCAATAAAGAAGAATAGACAAGCTTATGTTGTCAAAGCGATTAAACAATTAGAAATGAACAAAGACAAGTGACCCAAATAGTCCAACAGTGGGACCACATAACATAATCTTTTTGGTCCGAATTTTATCTCAATGTTAAAGTGTAAGCATGTGTTTGGTTTTTGGTTGCAAAACCACGTTTGCGTTGAAACTTCCCATCTTTGCTTCCTTTCAAACGTAGTTTTAGGCCCTTCAAACGCGGAAACAAACATACCATAAGTGGTTCTTAATTTTAATTCTTAATCCATCAAATCCTCTTCTCTATCAAGCCTCTGTAAAGTTCCAACCAGCATGGCATCCATACTAAGTGTATACTAAAAAGGGAAAAAGAATAACGTTTGCAAGTCATCATCTGTGAAGACTGCAGTATCCTAGTGTCCCTTTAAAACACACAAGAAAAAGAGTCAGTACATCGAGTTTCAAGTTAGAAGGATACTTCAGCTTATTGAGTGGCTTTTATGTAACTTAACCTTCCCTTCCCCACCCAATTACGAAAAATAAATATATAAAAATTGTCCACGATAATCTAGAATTCATATAAAACAATTGAATCCCTTAGCAGTAAATGAAATACCGCACCTCAGTAGCTTAGATGATAAATTTTCTGAAGACAAATAAAAATAAGTAGAGGAGGCTGTTAACAAACCTAATAAATCAAAATAAAAATAAGTAGAGGAGGCTGTTAACAAACCTAATAAATCAAAATAAAAATAAGTAGAGGAGGCTGTTAACAAACCTAATAAATCAAGTTACTCACAACCCAGATCACCTTCTTTCCACATTTAGACCTCATGAACGAAATAATCATTTACAAAGAAACACAATCATTGACATCAACGGTGGGGAAGTTACCTTCAGGAAGCCACCCACAACTGCGGCGAGAGATGGAGAGCATTGAAGTCATCAGTGCAGAAGCAGTTGCAGTATGATATGGCAGCATGGATTCCACACAGAAACTCAATTCAACAGGACACCTAATTAAGTAAATATAAGAACAATTCCATCCATAAATTTATCATAAGCAATTCTACACATCCAATTCTAACAAAGACGCACACATCATCCAGTCTTGAAGTATCCTATCCCTACTACCATTTTATCTACCAACAAAAAAATAAAATAAAATAAAATAAAAGAATCACAAATTAGGGTAATAATAAATCCAGCACCCCGTTTGGTTTCTGGGAAATGGCAAGCAAACCATAATCAAAACTTCGAATAATTTCTCCAATGCTGTGTCAAAACCATTGCAATGGATTTAAGGAACATTTTCTTTTTCTTTTTTTTTTCGAAGAAAAAGGTGAAAAACACCAAAGGCCTCAATTTTTAATTTGTATCTGGCTTGCATTTTCTTCTCGTCCAGAAAATAGTACTATGTTATGCAAATTACCTGACCATGGAATGGGATAGATTTCTTTTGGAGACGAGGCGGAATGGAGAACGAGTTGCTTTGGCTTCCGACGCAATACGAAACGCAGAGGAGCGAGTGGAGCACGATCGGAAGAACGACCTAACGGCGGCGGAGGAGGCCATTTTGTTATCGGAAATGATCGGTGAGGCTTTGCTATGGGACTAGCTAGGGTTTTTGGGTTATGGTTCTGTGGTGTAGGAAACTAAAACCCTGCGTAAGTGTTTGGTTGCAGGGCTTGGTAATTCCTGACCCGGAAGATATTGACACGTGTCTCTTTCGGGTCGGAGCAGGCGGATAGATCCATAATTCATTTTCAAGTCCGCGTGTCCCCTTCGTTTTCTTCGGTTTCGCTGCCCTAAACTTCGCTCCGGGCTTCAACGTTCGAACGACTCCATTTCTTCTTCTTCTTCTTCACAGTTTGTTCGTTTTCATGCATTTTCAGTGTGGCAATTTCTCTCCCTGGACGAAAGGTAAAATTGTCTCAGCTGAGTTGTAGAGAAAGAAATGGCTTCGCTATTCAAGGTACACCATTCTTTTCATTTGTTTCGCAAAAAATTCATAGCTTCTTGTTTTTTCAGTTTAAGTTCTTAAGCTATTGCACTGATACATTCGTCTAATTTCGGTTTTGAATAGATTAAGAAAATCACTGTTACTAATCTTTGAGTACATATAATTTCTGTGACTGGCTGTGAACTCTGTATGATACTTCGTGTCTTGCAAATAAGTTTAAGGAACCCGATCTTACTTCGTTGTAGGAAAACAATTGCAGGGATCAAAGATTGCTTGAAGTAATCTGAATTGGAGAGGATTTAAACTTGCTTTTGCTTTCTCTCTTTGTTTGTTAGACACAGCCCTTTGGTTGTTAGTTGTTGGTGTTTATATTCATACTGCTTAGACAATGAGGAGTATGCGGCGTCATTTTTTTGCCTCAGCCAGCGGCGCCCTTACCTCTTTTATTCAAAACCAAGTGGTTTATTTTACATTATTTCAATTTTTTTTTTTTTGGTTCTAGGATTTATCAAAGCTATCAGCATATCGAGATAGAAGGTTTCCTGGAACACAAGAGGAATTTGAACATGCACTCGAGTTTTCAACAACTGTTTATGTGGGCAATATGTCCTTTTACACAACAGAGGAGCAAGTTTATGAACTTTTCTCTCGGGCTGGGGAAATCAAGAAAATCATTATGGGCTTGGATAAGAACACAAAAACACCCTGCGGCTTTTGTTTTGTTTTGTAAGACTGTCGCGATTTATAGATGACATGTCGGAGGAAATTTTTTTTTATGTTATCATTCTTTCAAAAACAAAATCATATTCTTTTCTAGATATTTGATGGTTGCATAAGTACTCCAGTAATTATTTTCTAGCAATTATAAACCGTCTCAGTTCAGTCAATTGTTATATAAACTCCTTCAGATGGCATGAGAAGTTTTTCCTGGAGTTGGGCCTTTTCTCGCCATTAATTTTTAATAATTTTTTCCTCAAACAAGAGAACCTCTACCTTCCCTCCCCATGTTGGAAGTTTCCAGATGTTCTCAGTAGTCTATTCTAGTGATGAGTATGCACTGTATCATTGTAGTGCTTGCCATCTTTGACAAAAATTAGTAATTGATGATTGTGGGTACTTATCACTTACCAGATATTACTCTCGTGAAGATACTGACGATGCTGTTAAATACATAAGTGGGACTATACTTGATGACCGTCCTATTCGTGTGGATTTTGACTGGGGATTCCAGGAAGGCAGGCAGTGGGGTCGTGGTCGAAGTGGTGGCCAGGTGAACTGAACTGTTGTACCTTTGTTGCCTAAGGATATCTACTTCTTGGCCGATATAGACCATTGTTTTCTTTTCCTTTGGCTCATTTTGTGCAGGTGCGGGATGAATATCGGACTGATTATGATCCTGATATCCTTCCAACTGTTTGACATAAAATGTCTTTGCAATGTGCTTCCTCATATAACTTACATTATTGATGTTTCAAATCTATAAGACAGGGAAACTCATATTGCCATAGTAGAGTACAGCTACATGAATCTGGCAATCCCTGAAAAGTCAGAATAATATGACTTCTGTGGTGTATTAATTATTAATCCGCCCATGAGCATATAATTGAGGTTCTCATTAATTAACAATTTACTTATGTCACATTTTCTTGAGAAATGTTCACAGAGCCGTTTTTTTTTATATTTTAGAAAGGACCTTGCTTTTGAATAAGTATCACTAGACAAATTCAACGTTATGGAAATATGCCACTGCTATGATTTTAGTATATTGTCATTGATAATAAATTATTAATACTCTCATACACGCCGTTGATCTAGAACCATTGATTTTATTTCAACATTATTCACAAACAAGATTGATGGGAGCAATTAGTTATCACACTAATCTTATTTTGGCTTCCTTAATTCCTCATACGTAGAGGTGGTTATGGGAAGTTAGTTCAAAAAGAGTTAGAAGCACAAAGGCAGCTTGTAGATTATGGTGCTGGTTCTTTGGGCTCCTATCCACCTGTTATGCCACCTTCCTGTAAGTGACTTCAAGCTGTAGTCAATCTTTATCTGATTGTAATAACTCTGGTTCAAAATTTCTCTTGTTTTGGAATCACTTATAATCTGGTTGATGTATTGTGAATGTTTAGAATAATAGGATGATTGTCCAACTGTGTTAAGAGCTACATGGACACAGTGCTAGTTAGGCATCAACGGCTGTCTCTGAGTGAACATGCAACATGCAAGGTCATCTCTAACTACGAGCTGATTACATTAGCCTGTCCACTGTTGACCCCTATTTATTATACAGTAAAAAGAAAGGGCATAAAGTAATGCCTTCAGAGCCAATTACTGCATCATAGTGTTATACTTCCTATTGATTGCAACCTAAATCAGAAGTTGAAAAAAAATTGCTTATCCATCAAGCTACAGATTTGATGTACTTTTCCTAAGTAAGCTTCTGTATGATGTTTCGTGTTATTGTGAAAATAACTTCGATCTGGGAAATTGTGTGAATCTTTAAGGGGACGCAACGCATGACTAGCCTTTTGAATCTAATATGCATGAACGTAAGGTACCAACATGTGTTGGTCTTAGGTAGCCTTTTGCGGTATTGGTGGTTTTTTTTACCCTATTTAATTTGGGTTTGCATTCTAAAACCCTGATAGTTATTACCATCTGCGGAGCTTGTCTGCATGCAAACTAAACCGCTCAGCTATCTTACTCCTGCAGATGGTAGACATGGTGGAAGCCATGGTCATGGTGGTTCACATCGGCATGGGAGAGGTATTCCATCCCGTCCTGCAATTTGGATTTTCAGAATCGATCCAAGGGTTCCTTTAACTGATCTGCTTTTGAGATTGCCATTAATACGAATTTAATTTCTCTTTGACATGATAGACTACAGGAAGAGACACAGAGATGATGATCGCCACACACACGAGTCCTCAAAAAGAACCTCAGATTATGAGTCTCGAAGGAACTCTGATCACGACTCTCGACCGGTAAACTTTTTTAAGTCTAAATGATGATTCAGTCTGATTAATCAACTTAGTACTTCCAAATCCCAATAGCTGAACCGATTGTGACAGAAGGCGTATCGGGGTTTATTTCTTTGATTGAAGGCAGGATGCCTGTGGTCATATTACTCCTACTTTTGTCGGCAATTGCCATGATTGCTATTAGTTGATATGCCAGTCCTAAATATGTATTTTTTCCTCAGACGCGTTTTAACCATTTGATTTGTCTCTCAACCAATCACTTGTGATGTGGCAGGGAAAAAATCCCCGATTTCGCGAGAGTGGTGATTCTGATGATGATGAGGAAGATGGTAGAAAACGAAGAAACTAGCCAGATTCTCTGTTTTTGTATTGGAAGTTTCTGACATAAATCATTTTTAGTTGAAACAGATCGTGATTGTAATAAGACCATCGCAAATTGCAAAGAATTTACTGTTATTTGTCTGAAATTTTACGCAGGATCTGCCTCTTGCGTCAGTACTAATTGTTGGTCCATAATTATCTTCAGTATTAATAATCATTCGTTTATTTATTTATCATTTGACAAATGATTCGTGTACTTGAGATGTCACGAGTGTATTATATACAAATTCTCAAATTCATGAAAAAATATATTTCACTTGAATTGAGGTCTCAGTCCCGTTTTGTTATCTTTTCACGTCTCAGTAAATGAAAAATGTCGTTTTATGTTGAGATATATTGAAAAAAAAAAGTTTATTGTCATATTTGAAGCTTGACAAAATTCAGTTTAATTAATATAACGAAAACAATCTTTAATATTGAAAAGCGTCCAACACTGTTTCCGGTTAGACAGACGTACAATTTACTTGCTACATTAAAAAACAGAAAATGTTGCAGTAACATTCTCTTTTATACGTGAAAAACTGTAGCGTTCATTATCATGTTTCGCTTCAACATTGTAAATCACCCTTGTATGTATATGCCCTAAAATTCACAGAAATACAAAATTGTCAGGCTAAAGGAACCACTGAAGATCTACTTCTTGATAATTAGCATACTAACTAAAACTGTTCAGACATTAAAAAGAAATATAAAAATTGTCGTTACGGTCCTCCGTCTTTCTTATATTCTGGATTCTCCTTCAAAACAACAAAACCTTCTAGAATCGGGGACAGAGCAATATATCTGCCAAAGAACAAATAGTATCCAACTGACAATTAGGCAGAGAATTTAAAGTTAGTAGTACTTATACTTTGAAGGGAGTAGTATATTTTACTCTTCTGTTGCCAGCTCTGCCCTATCCCCAGGACCAAGAAGGACTGGGGTGGATAGGGTCTGAAAACCAGTAATTGTCTTGGGAGAACCTGCCTGACCAACAACATCTACTGCTCGGCCTACTCGAACAGGCACAGATAGAGGCTTCGAGTTCTCATCCACAGTCATCAACATCTTCGGCTGTTGCAACAAAAATATAACCAACTGAACTGAAAATGGAGGAGTAAAATAACTAACGGAAGAAATGAGACTCAAACAATACCTGCATTGCCAAAACAAGGAAGTAGAGAACGTAGTGATAATTTCCCAAGACTATAGCTTTCATATCAAGGCAAGCATGCAATGTGGTGACTAATCCAGCTAGTGCTGCCCTGGAACAAGGGTGGAACAATGCCGTTTAGAAGGTAACTACAATAAAGCAACAATGTCACTAGGAAATCGAAGACTCAGTTGGCTTACTTTCTGAAATACATATATTTAAAGAGAGACAAAGGCAGCTGGGTTAAGTGAGGGTTTACTAACCGTTGAAGTAAGAAGCGATCAGAATGATATGGATTAAGTGTCAATAATCCCTTCCCCAAATGCACAAGACCTTGGGCAATCCGCACCTGCAAAAATGATAAAAGAAATCGGTAACAGTAAAAATACCGTAAAATAGGAAAATTAGACAACTTAGACGAAACATACACAAAATAGAAGACTTGCATCCTTGTAGTAATAGCTTGAAAGATTGCGAAGCAAGCCAGCAATTCGAGCATTGTTGGTTCCTGCACCTATTAGACCCAAGGAGATAACTGCTGCCTGCAGCAGACAAATAATTATTTTATCCACAATTAGTAAGCAAGAGACAGACCATACAAATGGAAATAAACTGGCTCCTCTACCTACCATTGCTACTTCTGAATCAGCGTCATGGCTAAGTCTTTTTAAGGTATCCACAACATTGATCTGGCATGAATCCACCAGATTAGCATAAGGTATAACAAGCGATATCTTGTCCCACCAATCTACTTAACTTGATATAGAACTATAGGCCAACCATATAACAGGTATCATATGAACAAAAGCTGCCTCCTACAAAACTGTGTCCTGAGGTGAAATATAGAACTGTTCACAATTATGGCAGTGATACAATGTTTACATTTCTTAAATATTCATATAAAATAAGAACTGGTTACAACTCCAAAAGCATTAATATTGGCTTCACAAGGACCGTTAGACTCAACCAGATCTTGCAGCCAAATATCCTTCCATTGGAGTTTTAACTTGGTTGTCCTTCTTCGTGGAAGAAAATAGTGCACTTTACAGTATCAAATATGACACCAACTAAAGTCACAAAATGCTTGGAGGCAAGCTTATTACCTTTGGGTTTGATATGCACAGTAGTCCAAGTGCCAGAGGAACTGCTCGGCGAATATTCTGCTCTCGATACTGTAGAAAATGTTCGAATGATCGAATTGCCATCTCAATACCCAATTCTTCAGCCATTCCTACCATAGCAATTCCAAGCACAGCAGGACCCTGGTGGATTTCACCTTTGTTAAGACGTTGTGAACAGTAACCCAAAAGATTTTGAACCTGCAGGATAGAAGCATCAACAATTGTAAACACAGGGATTTATTTATTTAAAAAACTAGTGTAATCAACTCACCATAAAATCGTACCTTAAGAACATTCCCAGTTCCAGCATAGGCACATGATAGTAGTGTCATTTCACTGTACTTTCTGATTTTTCTATTAAATATCTTTGATTCTTGTGCTGTTGCTTCTACCATTTCCTGTTGTCAATTTGTCACCAAACGAGGTTTAACAGACAATAAGAATGATGATACAGGAAAAATCAAAATTTTATAACATGGCATCTTTGACCACAACTTAACCAAAGCCCCTCCAAACCATCAATTGCTTTTCAGAAATTAAAGTAAGATTTACCAAATGAAAAGAAATCATCTACTACTAACAAACCCATAAAGAGAGAAAACAGATGCTGCCAAACATCTTAATACCTCCTTCCCAAGGAACAGAAGACCAAGGCCAAGAGGTAAAAGCCGCATAAGGGGATCTTCCAAATCTGACTCACTCCGGTCCATTAATGCAGATATAATTGCATCTGCAGCTTCTTCATTGCAAGAACCGACACAGATCAAGCCCAATGAAATTGCAGTGAAAGCAATCACATCAAGTGGAGCCTCGGCATCATTCAGTATGCGTGTCAATTTGCGACGCAACTGAAATATTAATGCACAAAGTAAAAAATTAGTTTTATAAAAATAAGGCCACACACATATATCAAGAAAGAGTATTACTGGCGCAGGATTCTAACAGAATTAAATAAAGAGAAACAGTTTACCGTTTCATTCCAAGAATTTGCATATGTAATTCCCAATCCCATAACTGCAGCAGTCTTGATTGAGGGGTCATCTTCTTTATTCGTATACTTCATGAGAAGTGCCATAGCCTGAGAAAGAACCAAATAAGATCCAGCATGGAAATGAAAAAATATACATGTATTGATCAAAATAAAAGGAACTCACAGGATCAAAATCATGTTTGATATGACAATTGAGAATTCCAACTCCCAATAAGGCCCCGGCGATCACATGTTTGTTGTCACAATGTATGTACTTGTCAATTTGAGCAAGTCCAGAGTCAACATCCCAAAGTAAAATCATGCCCTGTTATCATACATGATTATAAATGCAAGTCCTACTCCATACATAAGAAATATGATGATTCAGTAATGGATACCAGACTAGCTACTGCACTAGTCATCCCATTTTCCTTATTTTTGAAAACCCAATTTTCAGAAGAACCGTCACTTGAAGAGTCTGATGGGACAGTCATCAACGTATCCTGCACAACAATAAAGAGGAGGAGGAAAAAAAAAAAAGAGATAGAATGACAAACAAATGGTAACCCGAAAATACATATAAACACACACAATCCTGCATCTCTGAAGTACATGGTACCTGACCAAAGCCAGCATTTACAAATGCATTCACAAAAGTAGCAGCAAGGTTCTGTCTAGCTGAATCAACACTTGCACCAGCACTAGCCCGGGCGTCAATCAAGTAAGCCTATGAAAACGAAGCTAGTAAGGCATAAGGTTGAAAGCAAATCAACAAATTACAGACTCAAGACAACAAATAGCATGTTTTATATATATATATATATATATATATATATTCTGATGCATGGAACCTGGGCACGATCGCATTAAAAATTCAGCAACAACAGAAACCTTGCAGGTTGCATAAAGTTGTCCGATTGTCATGATAGAGTAATACACTACAAGCATACTTAATGAATTTGAAATACAAATTAATAATTATCTGCCAAGACAAACAGAAGATGCAGCTGCACGAGCAAGGAGGGTTACTCAGCAAAGAATTAATGCCTAAACAACTGAACTTCAAATGCAACAAGGAAAGAAGTAACTGTGATAGCAAAGAGACAGACCCACTAGACAAGTTTTAAATAACAAATGCGTGTGTGTGTGTGTGTGTGTGTGTGTGTGTGTGTGTGTGTGAATTCTTCCAGTTACAAAGATAGGCAATTCTTGTAGGGAGGCAGCCATTTTCACCTTCACCAATGGAGTCCAACATATTGACAACCCTAGTCCAGCCACGTTTAGTAAAGGAGGAAAATTATCATCATAATTCACACCTTGTATACATCTCCAGGGGACTTAGGTTCCATGACTTCCATATCACAAGCAAGGGTTAGATATCCTTCACTTAATTTTGCGTTGTTTATGATATCCTGCAACATAATTCTGTCATCATCTTTTGCAGCCTGCTCCTCGTCAAGCACCCAAGTATGTCCCTGCATGTAAATAATAATCAACACTATAAGTTGGAAAAATCATCAACAGAGAATTTCCAAATTAATCTGATCTCAACATCTCTCTATGTCTCTTAGTCTCCCTCTTGCCTTCTCAATTTTCAACTTTCAACGAGCTCAGAACATTTGAGCAGTTTATATCAATGAAGATCCAAAAGTAGATGAAAAGGAAAATAATAATTGAATGTCAATTTTCCGAAAAGAGACAAGTGTCCCAAGCATATATAAATCCCTTGATCACACCGTTAAACAACTAACACGCACTGTAACCTCCAATAAAAATCATCCATGACAAGGAATAAAACCAAGTCATCCTGTGACGGATGTAAACTACATTTGTTAAAACTGGGCAGTCAACATGAGAATTTCAAAAGAGGCAACCAGAACAAGATGAAGGAGGACCTGAACATACCACAGAAGGAGAAAACTTTCAGATAAGATTAAGTCATTAATTACTAACAAACAGAACATTCAGGGCTTACATGACGAGCAAGTATGTAACAGAGTTGCTTCTTTTGCAGCACATCATCACAAGATTCAAACACCTGAAACACACACTGTTAACAACATGGCAAATTGTTAAAACCATGAAAGCATTTGAGGATCAAAAGATAGACATCTTATCTTTATATATATATGAAACTACTGAACTATAAGTTTAACTCCCTTGGTCTAGTGAGTTGAAAATATGAATAAACCTCACAAAAGGACATCAATTAAAAATTACAGAGAAAGAAAATACTTGAAATACGGTAAAAGAATTTCAAAGTTGCACCTTTGGGCTTTTTAGGAACAATGCAATACGAAGTGCGTTTGGATATTCTTCAAATTTCTCATAAATTGTGTACGCAATTTCCAAAGCTAACTCACCTGAGTCATGGAGGTATCTGCAAAGTGCAACAATTTGAGATTTTAATCTCAGAGAGAGGGAATGAGAGAGAGTGAGAGAGACACAAAATGAGATTTGATTCACCCTAAAATACCCATAGCAAACAGCCAAGAAAATAGCCAGTGACTTATCATGGAAAATGATCCTTAAGAATCAGAGCTAACAGCCCACTCTTAACCAAGTTATCAGGACCAAACTAAGCTCTGGAGCCTCATATCCTATGACTAAAAGAAACATATAACGATTTCACACTATCATATCATTAGAAGAAAGAACTCCCCATCTTGAGTCCCTTTGACCAACACTGCAGAAAGAGGTCGAATCCAACAGCATGCCATGTTAAGAAAAGTTTCTCATTCCTAAAGCATTGGCTCACTTCTAAAAGTCCAGGATGACAACCTGAGACTCATTATATTATAGTACTAACAAAATAAAGATACCTTTTGAAAAAGGAAATTATGAACAAGAGTATAAGATTGAAAAACAAACAAAAAGTCACTAAATCACAGAGGATACAAAACCGCATATGCAGCAAGAAGTTATTTTCTCCAATTTCTTTGTAACTGTTCTGAAATTAATAGAATTCCCTGAAGCATCAAATGATAATTTCAAAAACCTGCATAAAATATGGCCTCATTGCATTTACCTTGCTAAACTGGTAAGGTACAGGCAAGTCCTTCTAAAATTTGTCTTGTCAACATTTTCATTTAACATATCGAGGAGTTCAACCTAGCATTAAAAGTTTATTACATAACAAAACCATGTTCAGCTTACCATCTTAAGTAGTTAAGCGAACAACTTAAACTAGGGATCTTACACATACCTCCGTTAGAAGATCAATAGCTTCAGGTTCAGCATTGTGCTGCAGCAGGATTCATATTAGTAAAACAACAAACAAAAACAAAACAACCACCACCACCGCCACACAAAAAGATTCTTATCTATCATACCTGCATGAGGAAGGCAACTATCTCTTCCACAAGAACCGTGAGATCATAGGAGAGGTTTTCTTCAGTCTGGAGCATCGAAAATAAATTTGAAATAGTTAATACTGCTCAACATAAATCCAAAGCACATAGGCCTTTCCGGACACCTAAGCAACAATACTTTAATACAGAATCATCTTCTCTTATAATTATTAATTTGTAACAAAAGAGGACCAAGAGATGCAACTCTTTGCAACTAGATTTCACCACATTATGTCATCTAAAAAAATGCTTAGTCGTACCTTTCCAAGTGCAAAATAGACTATGATTGACGCTTTAAGCTGAGTATGCACTTAAAAAGCTGTTACGTGCTCATTAGGCCAAGAATAATGAAAAAGCTATGGTGGGAGTTGTAAGAGTAGAAAATCATAAATTAAATTAGATAGATGCCTAACCTGTTCCTGTTCATCTTCCTGTTCCTGTTCCTCTTCCTGTTCCTGCTCCTGTTCCTTGGCATACTGTTGAACAATTTCTTCAGTCAGGTTCCTGACAAAGAAAGAAAATATAACTAGAGTGATTAAGGTTTATGTTTTAAGATTACTCCCTTCAGATTAAACTTCTATCACCACAATTTCTAATGTTTTCTCAATTAACCACAACGGTTAACTTCAACCATAAAAAAACATCATTTGAAATCATGATGCTCACCTCACATACTCATGTCCCCATGAGCCAATATCACCCACTGAACCCAATAGTCTGTACTTCAGGCTTTCCTAGTAGAGTGAACATAACACACACTAATCACATGTCATATTGTTTGGAATAAGTCATATAGGTGTCTAGATTAACATCTATAAAAATATTACTGAACACCATGCAAGATAGAGTAAGAAATGCATACTAAATAGAAAAACGACGTATAAACAGAATGAAGATGCACCGCCCAAGCGCTCATACACTACCACCCAACTAAAGTAGTCACGAATAAAATCATATGACTTTATGCTCTAAAATGGCAAACCTTACCAGCTCTCCCTCGGTAGACATAGTAAGGGCCAAGACTGATAATATATCGGCTAAGTACCTCTGCATTGACAAGAAAGTAAATGACTGAGCATAAGAGGGTCATAATATTTCGTATATAAGCACCGAACAATATAGACACCTTCGAATCAGACCCCGGCAATGTCTCAAAATATGTCTTCAGAGTTTCATAATGAGGACGAAGAAACTTCAATGGCTTCGGAACTGAGGTCATAGAGCTTGCCGATGTACGAAGTACTTGTCTAAAATATAACCATATATTTAAATGTCAATCCACAATCCATTTTTCTCTAAATCAACTTAGTGTTTCTTCACCTAAATCAAGGCATAAAAGTTTGACTCAAGTATCGTTAAATCATCAAGCAAAATAATATTAACCTCATACTCTCGAGAGCAACCCTCCGCAACCAGGGGTCAGGATGCTGAGCCCTCTCGACGTACAACTCCAACTGCTGCTTCAATGCTAAATCCTCATCTGACTGCAAGGATATTTCGAACATATCAAACGTCATTTCAAAGTTGAACGTAAATTCTATTTCAGTTTCAGCAAGAAAACAACAGGAAAAGGTGAACCTATCTTTTTGACTCACAAGATCTTCGTTGACCTTCTTCTTGGTGGAGCCGGAGGTAGGTTTAGGATCGGGCGCCATTTTCAGCACAGAGCAAACTTAAACCCTCAATGGGAGGTGATTAGAAGAAAAACGCCAATGCAGACTACAGCGGAGAAACAAAAGAAATGTAGCTCGTGCTGTAAAAAATCAAAAGAACAAAAATGCAGAAAAACACCTATACAGAAGCTCGATTTCAAATGAGTGAAAGGCTGAAGAAGAAAATCTACTTCTTCTTCACTTCGCTCGCTGCTTGCTTTTCAGAGAAACCATGAAAATGGTGGGTGTTTGCTTGCCACCCACGATTTCTTGTGTTATGCTCTTTTTTATTTATTTTTATTTTTTACTTTTCATGTTGATCAGCACAAAGGGCTGATGAGCCATTGAACCATCCCGAACTTTAATGGCCCAAATTTGAATAACCGGGCCCAGTTATTGGGCTCATTTTATTTTAAAGATTGGGCCTCCTGAGGATATAAAAGCTGGGCTTGCCATACTAAGGGAAAAATGTTACAAGAATACCAAGAAAAAACAAAAGGAAAAAGTAACAAGTAAATGTGGCTCAGTTTTTGCAAAAGATAATTTGTCTCTAAAAGTAAGAAAAAACCAAATCAATATGAATTCAATATCATTTTATACACGAGTGTTTATATAAAGGAAAGCAGAAAATAGAAGAGAGCCTTGCATTAGGACTTCGATTGTGTGCAACGGTAAACAAAGGGATCTTTGAATAACCTCTCAGCTTTCATTAATGATTGAAGACTCTTGTCTGATGGAGCAGTTAGTTTAATAATCATAACCAATTCGATGATATCACTTAGTTACAAACATATATGATTACTACCCAGTTTAGAAACATTCATTTTTACCGAAGATCTAGATGTCTTTATTTTTTTTGGGGTGAATCTAGATGTTTTAATTTGATGTATAGTACCCTGCCAATTGTTTAAGGATTTTAGTGAATAACATATATAATCTTAATTACATATTTCAGCCTCAACTCCACAATACTACTTTTCATGTTTTTGATCTGCAGAGCAGGAAATTAAACTGTGCAAGATCCAAATGATCAATTACGTACTAGAAAATAACACATCAAAGTTCTCTCACAAGTTGGTATTTTTCTTTCAATTTTTTTGTATGCATTATTTGTCTGTCGCCTCCTCTAATTATAATTAAAAGCATTTATTCAAGGCATATATATTCCTCCTGGCTTTGCTGCTGTTTCTCATGCTCATTTTCTCTCGTAGTAAGCTTCACTTTCATTACTTACTCTTCCTGAATCGTACTCATGTTCATGATTCTTGACATGATAATAGTACTTCCCATTCTCCACGAACTCAGCTTCTTCTGTGTTTCTGGTATAATCTAGCTTTGGCTATGAAGTGAGAAAAGAGGCCAAAGAATCTCCATCTCTGGGGGGAGAGAACAAGCGGCAAGAGGAAGAAGAAAGAGACTTGAATTTCAAAGGAAACCATAGTGTAAATTGATTAATGGAAGCAGAGGGGGAAACATATATGGAGGGTCATTTTATAGAGAGGAACTGCCTGTAAAGATCAAAGATCAAAAGGGGCGGTAATTAAGCAAGGATTGAGGAAGGAAAGAGTGGGTGTGGGGTAGGATTATATGATTACCATGACCTTTAGTGCTCGCTCATGTGCAAGGTTTGGGAATTAATGTCATCATGCAAACAGTGGATACCAGTCTACTTTTGACTTTAGAGCTCGACCTCTCACCTCAGTCGTTAAGATATGCTTCAAAACCTATGTATTTTTCACTTCCATAAATGAATCTTACAGTGCATCTAATAACTAGAGAGTTCAATTTCTCCTTATCATTTTCCGGTCTTAGAAGTATTATTTCTCTTTCTGACTACTAAAGTTGATTCAGACCCCTCTTTCTAGCTACTACATCATTTGCGGTCTAGGTCAGTCAGGCAACGGAAATGAAAATGGAGGTTGAAAAATTAATTATATCTAAAGAGCGTGACGAGTTCCAAGTGTTATATATGCAGAATTCCAGACTATAATCACAACATAAAATCTGTAAAACTTAATCAGCGAAAAAATTTTACTAACCTCCAGCCATAGCAATGTGATGAGGAGTTGGAAGCAATTATACAGAATGAATGATAATAAAAAAATCAGAAAACAAGAAGAAAACACAAATGCAGTTTTTTGACCTATATGGCAATTCTGTTGCAACGGCAGACAGTGAACGGGGAAAATGTCCTCAGTCAGAAACCCACTCCAAGACTAGTCAGAAAAGTTCTCTCCTCCCACGTAAAAGATCGAAACCCCAAAATTTGTAACTCGTCCGAAGAAATAATCACCTTTTTTTTTTTTGTGAAAAGCAATAGAGGTCAAAAACTATAAATAGAGTGGAAAATAAGGGCCACTTAAATTTAAATTTAAAAAAATCCAACACTTAGCAAATAAAAGATGAATCAATTTAGGGCCCACGATGGTTCTAGTTCATGAACTAGAGAAAGAGGAGAACTAAGCAAGAAGGAAAACGTTCACTGTTTGAAAAGATGGGTCAACGAATGGTATGATTAGTTAATGGCAGGTTCAGACTTTTTGATATTTGATTTGGTTTGGACTGTTGGTGAAGGAATAGTTACTTTGGCTATGGCGTGATCACCCGCCAGTAGTACAATTGAGAGACAAAGGTACAATGAGGACGCAGAAAATAAGTGAAAGTATGCTCTTCTGTGTTTTGATGAGTCAGTATTTCTTGCTCTACTCTACTCCAGAAAATTAGGAAAATCTTTGACTCACAGGGATATATGGATATATGGCCCTCCCGTGAACAGGCCACAATTGTTTTTTTTTTTTTTCACGGATATCCTTTTATTGGAAGTAATCCTGTTTGAGACATGATCAGATACTAACGGCATGTTTGATAGCTTGTGGAAAACGGAAATGGAAAAGAAAAATTAAGAGAAATTTTATTTTTATTTTTTTAATTATTATTCAATCATTATATAACATTATTTATTAATTATTATTCAATTATTATCTAATCATTAAAATAAAGGTATTATAATAATTTTTTATCTACAAAATTTTTTTTTTTTATACTTAACTTTCTGTGTACTAAACGAACTATAAATATAAACACCTCTGCTAGGGAAAATTTGAATTGTGATTCATCATGTTATGAGAGACTAGTCCTTTCCACTAGACCCAACCCTTGTTGATTTGTTTTTTTTTTTAAATTATATTTAAAGATTCAAGTTTGATAAAGTTTATATAATAATTTTAAAAATTAAAATGACTTCTAAGAACTAAAATTATTAAAAAAATATAGTTTAAATAAATTTGATAATAATTTTTCTAAAACTTGATAATAATTTTTTTAAACCCTAATAGTTAATTTTTCAAAAAAGTGGTAATCTTAATCTTTAAAAGTAATTTTAAATTTAAAAAATTTTTATTATAAATTTTATAAGACATGAATCTTTAAATGTAATTTTTCCTATTTTTTTGGGACTAAATCTTCTGTTTTTTTATCATGAATGGGTTGAAACTAGAGCAAGTTAAAAAGTAAAGGAAATTTGTTGTTGCATATCAAGAAAAAATATATATATATATATATATATATATATATATATATATATATATATATATATATATATATAAGAATCCTTGATTAAAGGCATCAATGATCAACTTTGAGAATGAAATCGCTGAATTACGTTTTTACAAGTATGAACTTTTTTTTAGAATTATGGTTTTAACTAAGAGTTAAACCAAGGAAATGGCGTATTATACATAGGAATACTTTAGTGACATTATATATATATATATATATATATATATATATATATATATATATATATATATATATATATATATATATATATATATATATATGTATGTATGTATAGAATTTCATTCTCGTGCCACAAGGCCTAGGGTTTAGCTCTTGGAGTGGGCGGAAATTTCAGGAGAGGCCTTAATCAAGGTTGTGGGGAAAAAATTATGTGTGGGAATCATTTAACAACTTAAAAATACGAAACACTGTGGTTGTTCTTGTCAAAAAGTGTGTTGTCTTTATCCATATAGCTCTTCTGCTTTTTTTTTTGGCTTTGTTTTTTCTTTTAAAAAGAACATATAATCCTTCTTAGATTGCGTACCTTAATTAGTTTAAATAGAATATTGATCTCATATATTTGGCTTTACTCATCGAGTCATATAAGCTAAAAAGTAAGTCTCTAAAGGTTTTTTTTTTGGAAAGTACTTTATTGAGATATATTCCTTGATACACACCACGACTAATACAAAAATTACTTACTTTATTATCACACATACACAAAAAGGCCAGTGATGAAGAAGTGAAACTTCGACAACAGAGAATCCTTAAAAAAGTAATTCTCATTTTTGGTAAGCAAAAGAAGGGAAAATTAATGAAACACTCCGGGAAAATGAGAAGTCGTCGAATTAGGGTTTTGTGGCCTTCACAGCTAGTTAGTACTTAGCAGCAACCCAGAAGGGGGAAAAACCTCGGTGGTGGAGGAGACTGCTGTGGAAGGGTCAAGCACAAGAGGGTGGAATTTTGGGAATTCCTTGTCTCTGTAATTCACCCATCACACTATCAAGCGCTGGAGCTTTAAGCCCAAGAGGGAGTGGCAGCCGTGGCTTTGATAAAACATCTCCGATGGCTGCATCTATGCTCTCCTTTGACTGCCCAAAGAACACAAAAAGAATTAATTCTACATTAAAGCATCTGTGTGTGTATATATGTATTCATATGATTTTGTACAATAAATTGTGTTTTAAGTTCAAGCTAGTAACACTTTTCTGTAGATTTCATTTTTAGAAACAAGAGTTTGTTTCAAGAGTTTGACAACAGAACTCCTGCAAGTTTGTGTTACTGTAGTAAGTTCAATTGAGGCTTCCCTGTATATACAACAATTTCTTTCCCAGAACTAGCACTTCTGTTTTAGTGGCTAAATGACGAAACAGGTATATGATCTTGAGAACTGCATGAACCAAACAAAAAATTGTACTTATTGACAAAGAATACGGCGTATGTATAAGAAAATTTTATAAGGAGAAAGCTAGAGGGGAGGATAAATAAAAATTTACCAAATGAAGAACATTAATTTCTTTTTCCAGAATTAGTGATTTCTTTCTTGTGTTTAGTGGATTATTCTCTACACGTAAAAGCTAACCTGAATCAAACAAATAATTGTATCTATAGACTTTGGGTATAGATATGTCTGTTTATTGAAGAGAGAAATATAGAGAAAAGGCGAGAAAGAAATTTACCATATGAAGAATTACTACCTGCATAAAGCCTTACGAGATAAGGACATAAACCCAACACAAAATATTTATCCGTATACAGGAACCTATTTTTGTGCGCGAGGGCAAGAAGATGACGTACAAAAAGAAAGAGGAAAGAGAAGCTCACCGGATGAAAATCGATGAGTGGCGGGGGACTGGGTTGCCCGGTGGGGACGCCGATGCCGGGATCTACTTTGTACATGGCATGGGGTGGGATACCCGGGACAGGTGGAGAGCGAAATCTCTGCATATATAGAAATTATTTGTTATCTTTCCTTTATAGCGAGTGAGCCAAATACATACTGCAATTTGTAAGTAAACATGACAACATTTCTTTCATTTAGTTGTTTTTTCTTTGGTCAAATATGGTATTGTTTCTAAAAAGGATAAAAAATTAAAAAGGAGAAGACAAGCAGAGTGGCCCCAAAAGAGTCAGGAATGAGTAGTCACCGTTGTAGTCAGAGGTTGAGTAAAACAAGCTGTTCCTGGCGTTAGAGCATTTGGAGCCTGTAATATTAAACAAGGATATGTCTATTTAAACAAAGAAAGAAACATGGATTTTAAAATCTATAGGCTTGGTTCTTTTAAGAAAGTTCATGTGCCAATTATTGCTTTCTGTCTATGAAGCTACAATTCAAGTGTCTGATATGTCAAACTAAATTAGTATCTTTGTTTCTTAATTTTATTTAAAATTTTAATTTGATTCTTTAAATTTAAAATGTGTCAAAATAATTATTTATATTTTATTTTATTCTATAAATATTCAAGATTGTCGAGTCTATCACCTAATTGCTAATGTGATGGCTTTAAGTATACTAGGATAACATTTCTTATACATGGTTATTAACTTAGTTAATTACCGTATATCCCCTTCCCATAATGTTTTTCTCAAATTGGTATATATCTCAATTTAAGATTTTTAGGGCAAAAGCTAACAGTTAAGATGCCATCTCAACACAGTTAAGACAGCTGGAGATAACAATTTGAAATACTTATGGGATGAAAATATATATATATATATATATTACATATTTTAAATTTAAATGATTGATTTAAAATTTTAAATAAAGTTAGAAGATTAAATACAAATTTTTAAAAATAGAGACTTAACCGGTTGCTGCCAATACGAAGGGTCGGGAGGTGGAGGCGGAGGAGGTGGAGCTGTCGACGGCGCCCACGCTAGGGGCGATGGCGATGGGCAATGTGGCGGTGGATGCTTAGGCCACAAGGGCATGAAGGAGAGGTCCATGGTGGGATGGCCCCATACATGTAAGGGTCTGAAATGGTGCATTGGTGGTGTCATGGGAGGGAAAGCTATGGTGGGTACTACTGCTAGCCAAGGGCTCCCGTCTCTGTTGCCTCCTCCTCCACCTGTAGCTGCGACTGCACCATACGATTGTCTTCTTTTACTCCAGTTTGCTGCTTCAGCTTCACGTGCTAGCAGATGTTTCCTGTGGCATCGATATTTCTGCGTTCAAAAACAAACAAACAAGCAAACTCCATAGATTAAAGTTCTCTCCTTAAATGCTTAAATTTTATACTGGTTAATTTGATTCGTGTATGTCCCAAATCTTGCCCAAGGAACCAAAAAAATTCGTGCACTTTTTTGGCCGTTGCATACATAAAAGAAATTCAAGCTTCTAAGAAGTTCCCATAAGAAGAAATTACGAACCTTTATTGCTAGCTTAAAAAAGGGTTATTATAAGATCCTAGAAAAGCATTTTTCTTTCATTTGTTATTTCTGCTTGTTTTTCTTTGGAATCTTGGAGCTTGAGATTCACAGAAGATGGAAAACCAAAAGGGGAAGAAGTAGAAGGATATATACTTGAAGATGGCTGGCTATGTTATGGCGAGTGAGACAATCAATTCCCATAATCTCCAAAATTCTCGAAGGCACTGCCTTATCCACTCCTAGTTGCTCCACTGCTTGCACGAATCGCCTGTGCAATTCTGGTGTCCAATCCACCTTCAAATAACCCAAAAAAAAAAAAAAACCATCACTATACTTCAAAGAATCAAATTCCCACAAAAAGAAAATCATAATTATGATAATAATAATAATATTATTTCTATCTTTCTCTCTCTTCTGCTCTCGTACCCGTGAGTTGTTTTGACGCACAGGCACCTTGTAAGGGCATAGCCATGATTAATTGATGAGATAGAGACAGGAGCTTCAGGACTAGCTCAGATCAGCTAGCACATAAGCGTCATCGAAACCAAGCAAGAAAAGAAGTGCTAATAATATGTAAAAATGTAGTTAATTAATTACCTTCACTTTTCTCTTCCCTCGGGAATTCTTCGATTGAGCTGATGATTTTCTTCCCTTGTCACCTTCCTTCTGCGACGGGTTAACCACCACGGATTCATCCCTTTTGCTCACTATCTCCTCTCCAGAATTCGAACCCGAACCCGAAGCCGAAGACACTTTATCTTCCTCTTCTTTCTTCGTTGTCGTTATAATCTGGTCAACTTTATTAATATTTTCCACCGAGACCGATGACGTGGCCGTCTCCGAGTCCTCGCCAGCGCTGACGGAGAAGTCGGCCAAGATTTCGGGGTCCATTTCCAAATCGGGCAAGACATCTCCGTCGTGGATACCCATGAAGATATCATCGAAATTGATGCTTTCCAATAAATTCCCATCGGATAGATCACCGAATTCAGGGGATTCCATGGAAAATCTCTCCATCTCTCCTTGCCCTTCTTCATCTTTTGTACTTCTAAATGGTGACACCGCCAGCATCAATAATCCAAGATTCCCACCTCTAACTATACAAATTCAATTTTCTAATAATTAATAACGAACTCTTCTAAAATACTCTAAAAGCCACACATGCTAGCGCATGAAGTGGTGATTTGAAGGAATCTAAGGGAGAAGAAGCGTGAATGGGATTTGAATGGCTTTACTGCTTTTTCTGGAATTGGCAAGAGAGAGTGTGGAAGAAGAGCTTTGGATGTGAACCACAACTTGGGAAGAGTTTTATAGAGATTTACTTTATGTTTTTGTTTGGGAGTGTGCTGCTTGCTTGTGTTGGTGGGCATTTATAAATTTTGGCTTTGTGGATGGTCTTTTTTAGTAAAGAGCTTTTTTTTTTTAAAAGGAAAAATTCCGAAAGTGATGGTTTCATTGTTATAATATAATTGATAAATGGATATTAACTGAATGTATGTCTGTTGCAATGGTACAGTGAAAATGAAAGGGATGTATTCCTGATTGATGATGGTGAACAAATTGACCGCTGTATTTTTCCGGCTCGCTGATTATGTTTACCTGTTCCCAAACGAAACTTGCCATTACTTCCAAATACCACTTAATCATCGCTAGCTCAAGTTTTTAATTTTATGCATAGGGTCAGAATATTTCTTTAATTTCCTTAAACAATTTACTTAACCTCTTCTGGTCAAATATAGACATCTAAGGTTGGGTTTGAGTGATAAGACACTTTTTCTGGGTAATTTAGCCTCAAAAATTTGACAGAATATAATTTCAATTTATTCAAATTCCATACCCGAAAAGAAGTAGAAGCATAGTTCTGTGATAAAATTAAAGAACAAACTGTTTTGAATATAAAAACTAAGCTACTTAATTTAACGAGAACATAGCGAGGAAAATCTTTCAATAAAATATCTAATGAACTACTAAATTTTTATTCCTTTACCTTAATTAGGACGTATTTCAAAAAGAGTATGTACTTGTGGCACATGCAAATGCTTCTATTGACCTCACTTTATAAAATAAGCGTTTGAGATTTTTTAATCGTATATTTAAATATTCAAAGTTTAAAAATAAATACAATATTATAAAATTCTCTCTCTCTCTCTCTCTCTCTCTCTCTCTCTCTCTCTCTCTCTCTCTCCCCTCTTGTATATATATTTTTTATTTTTTCTTCATATCTTGAATTTTTTCTCATTTACCCAATACATTTCAATATTTTTTTTCATTCTCTTATTTATCTTTATATTTTATCGTTCTTCTCTAATATCTCTTCTCTCTCCCCCCCTCCTTCTCTCTCTCTCCCCTAATTTTTTGGCCATAAACCTTTGCTTTCCCTCTCTTTCCACTCTCTTGTCCTCTCACTCTCACCATTATAAATGTTATAAGTTTTAGTCGGTGATAATTTATGCAGAAATTGTTCTCTGGTGATAATTTCAAGACAATATTATGCAAATGTTATTGTGGGGGCCTCCAATTTTCTGCAAGAATTCTTGAACTTCCAGAGGCCTGAGGCTGACCTAAGTCAAGCAAGAGGAAGACACCTCTTGTGCATGGTATATTGCAAGCGCTGCTTATGATGAAATATTTTCCTGTTAAGATGAAGAGAAGATGATAAAACATATAGATAAATTTGAGAAAGAAAAAAAAATAAATTTTATTGGATGAAGAAGAGACAAAATTCAAGATCTGGAAGATGAGAATAAGAGAAAAGATAGGTGGGGAGAGAGAGAGAGGAGGCATGGGTTTGTAATGATGCATTGATTTTAAATTTAAATATTTTAAAAATATAATTGACACAATTTCAATAATTTATTTTATAAATAGTTGAGATTTGTGCGCTTCATCTTTTAAAATACAACCTGCACTTTAGAAAATCTTGATAATTTAGTTTTATGCAGTGGTCGAGAAATGAAAAGGCTTCACTGTCACGGATAAGTTTAAAATGTTAGTGTGTTCATCAAGTTTCAAGGGAACAATAATTTGATATTTTGAAAATATATGAAATTCAGTACCCTATGTTGCAGTATGAAATAAAGTTGCCTAACCAACAATGTAGTTTGCATTGGTGTTTTAATTGGGTATAATTAAGTAGTATTACTCTTACATAAATAAGATATACGAGGGGATACATCTGCAGCTTTAATGCTAAGTACTACGAAGAATTTAATAAAATTAATCAATTTTTGTAAATTACAAATTTTTGATATAGTTAAATTATTTTGATAAGTATCTTTCAAAATGCTTCCTAAAGACAACAAAGGAGAAGTACTTGAAAAGAATTTTAATGCAATATATGATGTGGCTTTTGATGATTATGTGATTAGATAAGTGCTTATATATGTATACTTGGAAGAATTATATACAAAATTATATTTATTACTCATTAGATTATATATTAAAATTCATTCAAAATAATTAATAATTATATCAATTAGCTAATATATTAAATATTACCAAAACATATAACTGATTGGATTTTGTTAATAAGGTGCGTTCGACCTCTTGAGAGGTTCAATCGCTTCACTGTTATATTGTTTTAAGATCTGTGTCATTGTCCATATGATAACAAAAAATTATTTTTTCATAAATCGTGTAAAAATCTAGCGGTAAGAAGGTTGGACCTCTTGGGAAGGTCAAATTATTCATAGCATTGCCCTTAATAATTTCATGAGTGAATCACTATTATATATTCATTTGTTTAAAAAAATATATGAAACTAAAGTATAATTACATACATAAATTTTAAAATGTAAGTAAGCACCACATTATTTCAAGAGAGTGTGTTGTTATATTTTAAAATGTAGATATAATTAGACATTAATTTAGGACAATAAATTGTAGTTTCTCTTCTTTTCTTGGAAAGATAATGAATTAATTCCTTAAATCAAAGAAGATTACATTTTGAAAGATAAATTTTTTTAGTTATCACTATTGACATCCAAATTATTTTATTATATACTGGAATATCAAATCAATCAAATCAGATATACAAATAACATTGCAGCCAAAATGAGAAAAAAGAATATTGAGTGAGCATGACAAAAATCATTTGCTTGAAGAGCTTAATTAGAATAATAGGAAGCCCGAAGAGATATTGTATTTCCCAATGGGCGTTGACCCACATCTTTAATAGGAAGTTAGGAACGGTGGCAAATTGTGATGGCTTCAAAGGTCCGGACAAGATTTTGCCAGCCCCAAATTCAACAACTACATAATTTGCCACCAAAAAGCTCAAAACTGTAATCATTTTGATTTTGTCTAAACAATATATATAATTGGACTAAACTTATATTTTATTCATAAAAATTTAATTTAAAATTTAATAAAAATACGTATAGAAGTTATTTTTGCAATGCTTTTGGTCGTTCTGCCTCTATTAATTACATGATATTAAAGCAGCCAGAAGTTAATTAACTACTAAATAAGTTTAATTTGTATTTTTTGATAAAACATATTAATTATATGGCTTAATTAAATACAATTTTTGTCCCTCTAATTTTATAAAAATTTTAATTTAGTTCTTTAATTTAAAAGTGAGTAATGTGTTGTTCTCATATATTTTTATAAAACGTTCTTATGCCAAACCTGAATGTAATAATATAGGTATTAAACAAACGAATAACATCTAAGTTAATAAATTATTATTTTTTGAATAATTATATTTTTTAGATTTTGTGACAAATGGATAAAATTGAATTTTAAAAAAAAAACAGAAAGACAACATTATTTTATTTTAAATTAAGAGAACTAAATTAAAACTTTTTCAAAATAAAAAAAATGTATTTAGGCCTAATTCTATATGAGATGGGTTTTTCTACTACTTACATGATAACATCAGCCTTAATTAAGCTGCCAACTATATGTATGATTGATACCCGATATCCTTTAATTATCTGAAAATAGTTAAATGTCATTAGGTTAGATCATGTTGATAACCCAACGCCAACGCAAGGTGTAATCATGAACTGAAGTATATATTATAATATTAAGCTTAGCAATTATAAGCATTTGAAAGATCCTAGCCATTATGAAGGGATCTGAATAATTAAACGGTGCAGTTGATCCAGCTACCATCAAACTTCGGCCATGTGGGGGCATCATTTTCTCTTGCATCTTCATGAAGTATGAGTTTACCTGGGAAAAAATTTCGATTCTATTTTGGTTCAAGTGATACTTTTTTTTTTTCCTTTTTCAATATAACTATATATCAATTTGTAGTCTTGATGTATGTATGAATTGGATCTCTCTACTAATTTGCTCATTTTTCGATTCTTACTTTCAAAACTGTGTTTCTTTGTGAAAAAAAAAATGAAAATTACCTTCATGTTAAGAGTTGATTAACTGGAAAGAAATAGCGAAAGAGCATTCAATAAAGCAAAGAAGGAGCAGCAAAAACAACGTAACTTATAAGAGGATACTCGCCAGAGAGACAAAATCCAATAAAAAAAAAAACCTCAAAAACAAATATTTATATAAAGCTACAGGAGAAAAAACCTATCTCAAAGAAGATGGGTAAATAAGAATCTTTAACTAATTGAAAACATCGGATTATTGATAAACCAAATGCTCTGCAGACCAGTAAATAGAGTAGTACTCCATACACACTTCTTCTTACGGCAAAATGACTAAATTAAATGGGGAAAAAATCATATATAATTATGTAGGCAAATGTAATATCCTCAAAAATTTAACGTATATGATCTATAAATATATTATTATTATTATTATTATTATTATTATTAACCAGTTTTATGAAGTTTCAGTCTAATTAAAAACTGTAATTTTCACTTGTAGCTATAATCACTTTTGCTAATAATAAGAAACAAAAGTGGAGTAACTTAATATTACAAAAAAGCTTTTAGCAGCGGCTTTTGCCGCCATTAAAAGTCCCCGGTAATTAATTTTAGTAGCAACATTTGGTGGCCGCTAGGTCGAAGCTAATATCCCGTACCAAAAGATCTTTTTATTTAATATACTACTTTAAACTTGTAGTTAAATGAAGTATGTATATTCATTTGGCAAAGTAATAAAAATAAGACAGAAAATGAAATATAAAAAAGAAAGAGAGGATAGAGGTTTGAACTAATTAAAAGGAAGGTATGAGGGCATATATATTGCCACACAGAAAATTATTATTTTTAAGTCTAATTAGCTTCATAATTTTAATCTGATGCTTGAGTTTTTTTTTAATTTATTTTGGCTCCTAAAATGTAAATTCAAATCTCTCAACTTTGGAGATAACTTTAATATTATTAAACCAAAGCTCATCGGTGATGCTTGAGATTCTTATTGCATTAATTTGGTTTTTATAGGCTTAATTAATGTAGATTATCAATCTGTTGTGTGTTTTTCTAGCGTCTAGCATTCTTATAACTAATGATACGAGGGAGAAATATAGTGTTGCTGAATATGAAAGTTGCACATGCATGCCTAGCTCTAAAGAAATTCGTGATGCACCTGTACGTCAATCTAGCTATATATATATATATATATGACAAAGTGTCTGAGATTGATTCCAGATCTTCGTCAACAAAAATCTTGTAGTGTTCATGGATCCAATAAATACCTCTATATAAAGAAATTAATTCACGGTGTCCAGTTTTTAAAATAAAGATATTCTTCAAGCTTCGTAATGTCTGTTTCCCATGCTTTCATTTTCTTTATGTTTGCTTAATATTAAAGAGTTAATCTTGAATATCCTTTGCTGTTGGGAAGAAAATGATAATTTTTTTTTTGTTTTTTGTTTTTTATTTTTTGTTGTGTTTGACCTACATCCAAAGTTGTATTCGAGTAGTAGCATAATATATTTTTTTATTGCATGAAGAAATGCAGAAGATTAAAACTTCATTTGAAGGAGAAAGAGAACTGAAAAAAAAATATTACCAATTACTTTTTTATTACAATACTTTTTATAAAACGTGTTTAAAAAGATAAATAATTTTAAAATGGCCACAAATTTAGGACAAAACCAAACGGGTCTTAAGATCAGTACCATGAAGTGAAAAGCAAAAGAGAATAAAAATGCATTCGAAAAATGAGATTATATTTCACTAAGCACCAACTTTAATATTTTATGATTGAGGTGATCTTACTATTTTGGATTCCATCACTACTCCTTATCAGTGTCTTACTCTGATCTTAAGCCAGTTTTTCTTTTTCTTAAAAAAAACTTAGTAACACCATATTTCATCAATCACGGTGTACTATGCTTTAGATTTGGGATCAATAGAATTGTCTGTCTTCTAAATTTTTAAATTTACTACAAAAGATATTAATTCCCTATTCCTTTCAAAGTTGTCGGCTAAGTTTAGATTTTGATTTAAATGTCTTATAGTTCAGTGCTAATTAATCAATTAGACATTGCACAGAAGCAGATATATGATATTGGAGTTATAGATAGATCTATAAAGTCGCAAATCGTCTCCAAGCTGCCATTGGGTATGATATTCTTTATATATGTTAATTGGTAATTAACTAAAATGACTTTGGATTTTCATTACTTTAAATAGAAAGGTGGCCAACCATTTGGATGAAGATGGGACCATTCATATAGTGGAAGCCTGGAAGTAATCATCTATTTATTTATTAAATTGGCATATTTATGGAGTTCAAGATTTTATGTAAAACATAATAATTAACTTATTAATAGATATATTTGTTAGTACTACAAAAAGACATAAACGTGTCTTTACTGGTGGTGTGGTGATAACCACAGACATACAAGTTATGAAAAAGAGCTTCAAAATTGCAATAATTTTGGCTTATTGTAAACAAGTATCTCACTTTCTCTATCAAAGGGTCACTCTCGGCGCCAGGAGGTCCCCATATTTTCTCACCCACTAAAACAATCCAAAACCATATAGCACTGACGTGGACCCACCTCCCTCAATAATTCAATCCATGATGGCCACTATATCACAAAGTTATAAGTAATTTCCATGTATGTGGGGCATATTAATTAATCAAACCTTCATTCTTGAACCTCTTCTCATTTTCCTCTGTGACTTTCAAGGATCTCATGATATTTTTATGACATGCCTCACATGTTTTTTAATAATAACTCGTAATTAAGCTGCAGTAATAAAATGATATTTCTGGTTCTTGGTCTATATGCATAGGTTGCATGTGGAGGAAGGTTCAAAATTAAGTAGAGTGAATCAGGGAAATAATTGAAGACTGGTAGTTGGGTAAAAGCATCCATAATTTGGAAATAGAAAGAAAAGGATGTTGAGGGGAAACACATGGGCTATCTATGGATGATCAGGAAATGATATTTTAAGAACTGGCCCAAAAGCATCTGTAGGCATATGTGGAGAAGAACTTTTTGTCTTTCATGCATGGAAGTATTCTAAGGAGGTTTTGTGGTGACAAGTATTTTGTTTGGACATTGGATCCGTATAGAGTAATAGAGACCTGTTTGTATGTGTGTGTGAAATGGTGAATATATCTATATATATACACATTATATAAATATATATATATATATAAATGTACATGTACGTTGGAGAAAGACTAATAATTAGGTAGTGGCACTATCACCGTTACTATAGGGAAGGTCCTTATTAATTTGTGGGGCACAAGACACGGTGTGATGATGTTGCAGGGATTGGCCCCCAATGACTTCTTGCATGGAAGAAACTAAACTTATGATATAAATTTTAGAAGTCTTCTGGTTAATGCCAATTTCAGTCTAGAACTGATAACTACCTTCAATGGTTTCTGCCTTTCCATATTCTTTGGCTTGACAAAACTCATAAAAATGTTAGATATATGTCAGACATAGTTTGAAAAATATAAGTGAACAGAAAAGAGAGAGTGGTGTTTTTATAAATAAATACATAACATATTAAAACATTAGTGTATGAGTGAATTAATGTCTTTTTACTAACATGGTGGGTAAACAGTTGTATAAGGATAAAAAATTAACTTAGTAAGCCACAGGTCAGGACAGGAAATTGACAATTCAGATCATTTATATTCACAAATTGAATACATATAATATATTTAAAGAAAAATAAAAGAATAGATGAAAAGAGAGAAAGTGAGTCTTATACATATTTCTATTCTTTTGTGTTATTTTATTTAATGTATAAATATAGATGATTCAATTTAAAAAATTAACTAGAAGTCCAAGAGCATTTTCGAGGCTAACACAATGAGTTATAAATCGATTGGTGTAACTTGCTACAGGTGTAAGTCGTTCGATGTGTTCAAATAATTTGCCGGAGACTATGGACCTATTGATTGTTAATTAGAAGGCCGATAGTCGATTGGCATATGTTGTACGTCAATAGCTAAAAATCTTCAACAATTCAAGTATTTGTTCATCTAGGAGTCATGTTATTTCAACTAATAACAATTAAACTATCACCGCATTCCAAAACATTGAATGTCTGAGAAATATAATGGTTCAACAAAATTTGAATAAAATTTCTGTTGATTTAGATAGTGTTTGAATAAATAATAAGGGATAAATGGAATGACTAAATTAGATTGGATCATTATTTGAAACTTTTTTCAATAATAGAATAAAATGACAAAGAATAGCCTTCAAAAACTTTTATTACCATCCAAAATCCTAATTTGTGCAATTTTAAATTGGAGAGCCAGGGATAGAATAATTTGTATTTATGTTGAAAACTACAAATATACTCTCATTGAAACTCATAAACAATTTCATAAAAGTAATATTAGGAAAAAAAATTATAAATCATTCCATTCTATCTATTTTATTGCAATTTTTAAATAATAATAATGGACTCTTTCTCTTCTCTCATTAAAATTTTCAATAATAAAAGGATACATAACTTATCATTCTATTCTATTCTATTATTTGTCATTCCATTTCATCATTTCATAAACTCTCCCTCATAACCTTATATAGTTGTCATTGAAAAGACATGTTGGTTTAGAATTATTTATATGAATAGGTTCTGAATTCAAATTGAAATGTATGAGATAATTCACTATATAACACACTTTTCTATATTCCTTTATAATTTGAGGAAATAATTTTACAATTGTTGAATATAATTTTTTAGAGTGATTTGGATCAATCCTAAGAGTAATTTGCCTGAAGTTTATAGTAACCACTTAGTAAGAATTTGGATTATCTGCAGTTGATAGATGTCTGCATTTGTGGTGTTAGTAGGAATTTGATGGATGGGTGAGTTTAATTTAAAAAAAAAAAAAATTAAAATACATTTATTCTCCCTACTAATAGTACAACAGGATCCAAAATTCAACTGTAGAGAATTCAAACGCATCCATTAGGGATAAATATTACTTTTTAGGATAATATGTTTATTATATGTTTCAAAGCCTTCCTTATAACTCCTTCTTCAGTGTTTTGCATTTTTTTCCTCTAACAATATATACCAATGAAATTATCATTGAATCAGAACAGTTGGACAATATTTGGCGTCATTGTTATTTTCATAATGGTGAATGAGATAGAATCTGGAATTCAATCAGATTTCAAAATTATGACAATTAAACTGGTTGTAATAGCTAGGGAGGGACATAAAGAACTTTCTTGCCTCTTTCTCTCTTCAAGTTATATTAAAAGGGTTTATTATGGCTGTACATAAAGTAGCAAATTAGCTGACTAATTAATATTTCTTTTTTACACTTATTTAACAATACTGACAACGTATTTTTCTACACATATTGTAGGTTGGTTCAATATTTACTTGTTTTCCTAGATGGTATATATGGAATATAATTATATCTCAACGTGAAGGCAATGAACATGAGCAAATCAAACACCGCAATTCGAGAAGTTAAATTGAAAGAAAATCATGCTCCTCTCATTCAGAAGATCAGGAAGCGGGAAATAATTTTGCTGTTTGAAAGGATTTCAAGGAGAGGCGCTAATCACTCTAATTAATTGATTCTACTTAAATTAATTGATTATAATTAAGCTGATTAATTGTGATATACTGTAACCCATTGCGGAATATTGGAAGCGACGTGTAGTCATGAAACCAATCATAACTAATTAAACATTAGAAGAAATTATGAACATTAGTCTTCTATGTATTACAATCATCATAAAGTTTCATAGAGCTAAATTTTAGGTAAGCAGATACTTTAAGAGCTATTTTAAGAAATTAATTAATGTAAAAAGCAACTAGAGAGAATATTATTGTTGTTAATTCATGAAGCTTTTCATCAAATCATCTTTAGTGTTCTCTGCAACCCATATATATATATATATATATATATATATATATATATATATATATATATATATATATATATATATATTTGTTAATATGGTCTCGTGTGTATACAATATTATCTTCTTGCATGCTGTCAATATGCTTCGCTGTCATTATTTTATTCTTTCTGTTAATAAAAATGAGAAAAACATATTTCCAGTATAAATCCAAACAGACAATTTCAAAGAATCAGAGAGAAGTTTATATATTAAACAAAATAATCAGAGCATGAAGCTGTGCTACTAGATTACAAACATAATATTATAGGTGATTGTGTAATATTCTTTTTAATTATCAATTATATAGGCATCAAATAAAAAAAATGGAAATAATTTTCGACTTTCTTAATTTTATTCTTTTCATCAGTCCCACTATGTGGCTCAAAGTTAAGCCAAACTACATCACCTAGAAGGCAGAAAATTATCCGAGTACCATATAATCCAATTTCTTTTCATTCTAACATGAGAATATTGACCTAGTTTTTTTTTTCCTTCCTCATTTTATCTCCAAAGCAAACCTCTCAGCTAAAGTAATAACTAATAAAGGGACGGAGCTTGGGAGATAATGGACTATATATAATAGCTTCAATTTTGTTATATATAAAATAAATATATAAACGCTTATCCCAACCAAATTAAAGTCTTAGGAATGCGACCACATTGGTTTTGAATTATGATATATTCTACTTCTTCAACTTCTGCAGACATGTTATGCAACTTCGAATTCAAGAGATTCAGCTCGCTAGCCAGTCATATTAAGAAGAAAAAACAAGAAAAAGAATTGGAGAGAAAGGATCTCACAAGTCGCGCTGCGTTTACGTCTGTTTGGTAGTAATTTACGGTAAAAAAGCATTCAGCCATGAATCGATGGGGCACGTGTCGGCAAAGAATCTTTTTAATTTTAGCTCTCATAAAATTTTTGTCAATTATTAAAGAAATAGAGGAAGAGAGAAAGTGAGTGGAATCTACTCACACATTCTCTTCTCACTCTTTTTATTTTTTCTCTCTTATAATTAATCAAAAAAAATTTAACAGGACCAAAATTAAAAAAATTCATTATCGCACATGTTTTTCTTCTTTGAAAAAGTCGTACCAGCATAGTGTGAGAAAGCACTGGAATTTGTTGATGTCAGAATCTATGACACTGCATATGAGATAGCTGACCCATCCTAGCTTTTGCTCGCCCTTCGATTATGAAAGCCGTTTTAGGACCAAACCTAGCTAGCTAAAACCTATGGGTAATTCAAGTTCAATCTTCTTAATTTCTTCCCCTTCAATTTTTCCGCCAATTTAGAAAGAAAAACAAAGGGAAGAAAGAGTGCAAGAGATTCACTCAATTGATTTCACCCCTTTTTTTTTCTCCTTCCTTCTTTCTTAAATCTATAGGAAATTAAAAAAGAAAAAAAAAAGAAGATTCAAATATGTTCAAACTGAGGCATGTTATTGTTTATTTGATTTATTGATTATAATAGTTTTTTAAACCTCATTTATTTATTTTTTAATATTTTAAAATAATCCTTTTAACTTCTTTTAATATTAAAAGATAATCTTGATAAACATAATAGAAAGTTAAAAAATCTAAATTAAATAATTAAATTGAAAGAAATAAATAATTTATCAACCAAAATGATAGTTAAGCCTATTTATTTTCCACAATTTGAAACTATTTATTCATGGACTTTATATTTACAATTTATTTAAGAAAAACTTTGTTGAGAAAGAAGCAAACAATTGATGCCGTCTTCTCAAGACCTAGCCTCTCAGCCCACACATATGATGAGAGAGTCCGGTTTATAAACCTTTTGGACCCGTCTATTTTTCAAGGCCCTTAGCTAACAAACAACTAGTTACCAAATCCAACCCACTTTCGTCGCAGCAAAATTCCATGTCACTTTCAAATATCACTAATAATAAAATTAGTAATTCTTAAAATTAAAAAAAAAAAAAGGATGTTAGAAGAGTAAATATAGGTATTGAAACCAATTTTGTTGACCATTTCCTTTTGAAAACTGAGCATAAAGAATTGCTAGCATCAAATGTATATATATGTCCTTCGATCACAATGATTAAGTTAACTATTAAATTGATAATTGAGAAGAACATGTGACATCGATATATGCAATTAATAATATTTAAATAATGTAAATCTTAAATTTTATAATTTTGTTAGGTTAAATAATAAGAAATTATAGATCACTCCTAATATCAGATATCACCTAAATATTATTTTATTTTAAGGAGACAATACTCTTCATATAATAGTATAAATAGACTTAATAAAGGAATATAATAAAATGTTTAGGTAATCAACGGAAAATGAATAAGGTCAACTTCACCGTGGGAAGACATGCCAAACAGCCCATCGAAATTGAGAAGGGAACTTCGAGAGTGAAATTACCAATATAGCCCACTACTTAGCAAAGAAACACGGTGCGTGATCGGTGGGTTTTATGGATTTTCAACGATATTTGAATAAAGAAAACTTCGTAAATGGCGGTCCTCGTTGACTCGTCATTTTTATTAATTGTAATTATAATAGACCGCGTCCACGTATATCTAATTGAACTTCGCTTCTCCAATAAAAAGTCCCTGAGACTCTTCAGATTCAGAGAACATAAGAGTCGAATTTCAAACAAGAAAAGCAGAAGCGATAAAGAAATTAGAAAATGGGAGAATGCAGGCCTTTAGGTTTCTTGATAGGATTGCCTTTCGCTCTTGTGGCAATCGTTTTAGCCATCGTGGGTGCTGTTCTCTGGCTCCTTGGGTAAGTTTCTCTTCTTTTTCTTCCTGCAATTCCTACGTTTTCCACGGTCTCGTTTTCACTTTTCATGGCTTCACAAGTTCTTTTTTTTTAAATCTGGGTTCATCTTCGTTGTTTTTCTTTCTGACTCGGATTCATAGCTCTTTCTTCCGATCTCTCCTACTGTGTGTGTCTTTTAAGAAGAATATAATCTTTTGTTTAAAATATATTCAAATTGTATGATATTTTTATTTGTTTTAAAAATATATATTTATCTTCCTAAATTAAAATATAATCAAAATATACTAAAAAATTATATTACTTTTTTTTATTAAAAATATTTTTAAAATTTTTATTCTAATATTCTTTATTATGAGGTGAGAACTATAAGTTATTTTAAAACTTTATTAAATTTATGACAAGACTTATATATATTAATATGGATACCTACTATAAAAGTTATTCTTAAAATTGAATTATTATCTATAAATTAGTTAAATTAAAAAAAATTATAGTTCGAATATATTCTTTGTTTTTAATAATTTATTTTTATATAAAATAATTTTACAATTTGTTAATTTTTTTTAAAAAAATAGTTCATATTAATCAAATATATATATAATATTTGTTATATTATATAAATAATGCAAATAGAGATATTTTGATCAAAATAAGTATAATTGTAATTTACTTTTCATTATAAGAGAGGTAAAAATAACATATGTTTTAATTTATAGAGAGAATAGTATGTATTTTTTATATAGAAAGAAGAATTATGTAACTTAAGTAAGAAATAACTTATATGCAATTCCTAATGTTTTTGTTATTGATTTTTTCAATTTAAACAAGCAAGTATATATATAATTATTTAATAATAACATGGTAGATGTATGTAATTTTTGCAAATTAAGTATATAGCTTTTTAATTAAATTATACATTTATGTATTTGTTATATTATTATTAAAAAAACCAATATATTTGTCATACTTTAATTAAAAAAATTTAATAACGAATATAAAAAAAAAAAAATCATACCTAAGTTTAATTCATTTAAATATCTCTCAAAAGAGAGAATTATTTTCCCAAATTATTTTGAAGAATTAGTGATGTGTTAAACTAGAGAATCCAACAGACAGCTGTATCTAAGTACATTCATAGCGGCACTTCTTTTTATTTTTTTTTTCTTTCCTTTTAATTTTTATTTTTTGCTGAACATATTTTGGTGACGAATGCAGGACTATATTGAGTTGCTTATGCCCATGTTGCATATGTTGCACTGGATTGGCTAACTTGGCTATGAAACTTGTACAGCTTCCAATTAAAATCATTAGATGGTTCATTGATCTGATTCCTTGTTAGGGGTCATATTTTCACTCATTTGTTATGTATACATACGATTACAATATATTCATCAGGATTCTTCCATGGCTTGTTTTTTTGTTTTTGCCTTTTCTTTTTTCAAATTAGAGTTGCTATTTCTTTCCTATCATGGCAGCATTGAAAATGATAAGTCGGAACACAATTAATTAGTGGTCACAGCGATCAATTGATGCTACACTTAATATTTTTGTTAAATGTGGACTCAGTCTTTGTAATTAACTCGGTGAGAAAATAAGTTTAACATTTAGAAGAGGCGTGGTAGGTGTGTCAGAACAAGAGAACTATAGAAGCAAATGTGATTAGTTTGCTTTTAAGCCTTGAATATTCCATGGACCTTAAGTAATTATTAAATTATGTTCCTATATATATTTTTTAAAATTACAATACTATTCCACAGTAGACGAAGGAGATCAATGATAAGTGTTTCTTCTAAAAGCGAACAATTTGCCTCCGCATTATCCTTTTGAATTTGAAAGAAGCGTATTCTTTTGGCCAACAAAAGAAGTGTATTATATATAGTGCAAAACAAGAAAAAGCTTCGCGTTATCCATTAATCTCTTTTCATATGGCAATTTACTATTCATCCTTGGTTTTTCACATAAAAACAGAGGAAACGGATTTCACAATTAATAATTTATTAAATTAATATATTATAAATATTCTTTTGTATAAAGTCTATAAACACTTACCATAATTTGGCTGAAAAAAAAAAACTTAATATGATTATGGGTCAGGCCTTTCTAATGTGTAAACATGGGCCATATATTTTGTACAGAAACTAAAAGCAAATCGAAGCCCAATTGTAAAATTAGCCTTTTCTTTTTCTTTGCCATTGCAAAATGGGCCTATCAAATCCAGCTATTCCCTGGCCAGACCTCTTCAGGTTAGGTGGATTATCTCACCCGTAATCTGGTCCAATGGACATGCATTTGTGATCTCTTAAATAAAAAATGCAAAAGCCAGAATAAGGCAAGTTACCATCTATACATAAAAGATAATTTCTTAGGATCCTAGAATTGTTGGATAAAAGTATAACATGCAAAAATTTCTTTTATGGGTTATAAATTCAATGACAAATATCTTAACAGTGAATTTGGATTAACTTAGTTTCTTTAAAAAATTGCAAATCAAAATTGACATAGTTAATTTTTTGAAAAATTGTAAGGATCCAAATTTCTTAAAAGTGCACTTATCTTTTGCTTATTTATTTATTGGTAAAAATTATTTTTAAAAAAAAATCAAATTCAAGCGAATGAACTACTTAATTACCAGTAATAAAAAATAAAAAATGAAAGTGCAATAGCATTATGCACGTTAACGAGGAGAAGTTATCCAAATGCATATTTTATTAGAGTATAGAATGGCATCAACAATCAATTAGAACAAGATATTAAAAAAAAATTAAGAGAAGTAATTAATTACGAGAGAGAGGGAAGCCAATCCCATGGCGTTGCGTAGGGAATGCAAGGAATAGAAAACTGCAAATCAAGCCAATCCCAAGAGGCAAAGTCACGAGAAGATCTCTGTCCTCCTCGGAAGGGTTGGGATCAAAGCATGTCACAACATTTTTATCAAGCATCGCAACAGCCACAAACACCAGAATCGACGTGCATGCATGGAAGAAATCTATAAACCTTAGCCTGTACTTAGCTGCCTCTTCCGCCGAAAGCTTCACTGACCCATCAACTACCCAAAGCCCATTCAACGAAGCAATCCCGTATCTGACTTTCCCTCTTTCGTCCCTGAAGCTGTCGGTGAAGCATAAAAGGAAGCACGAGATGCTACAAATGGCTAAGAAGCATGAAGTCATGGCTCGGCTTGTGTGGGTGTTGCATTGGCCTTGGTGGGTTACGATTGGTGAGAGAATCTGAAATGCCAGGACGCTTCCTGTGGGAAGAAGATTGGACAGATTTGCTGTGCCTTTGAATGTCTTTCTCATGGCCTTCTGGGCAGGCGTTTTGGGCTTTTTTATTGAGGCGCTTTCCAGAAGTGGTTGCTGAGATTCTTGAGTGTTTACATTCACATCCATGATGTTCAAGAGTTTCTGTTTCTCTCAATTCTCTTGTTCTTGAGATCTTTGTGCTCTGATGTATTAATATATATAAGTAAGAAACTGTAAATTATGGAAAGATCAAAATGTTGGGTTCTGTTTTGTTTTTCTGTTTATGAGGATTATCTTTGGCATTGGAGGTTATTAATTACCACCAACTTCTTTAAAATGTGGGAGGACTTTGGTAACTCTTATAGCAAAAGTAACGTTATGATATAGTTGGGATGTTTTATGGGAATTGAAAGAGGTTAATTTGTTTTAATTATAGGGAGGTTTTCATCTTGTTTCATTTGTGCAAGCAAGTTTTGTTTTCTGGTAAATGGATTGTCTAAAATACGAAATGCTGTCCCTTATGTTGCTCCTTTTTTGGGGATTGTTGATTTCATGGCCCAATATATATTAATTTCTTGGCAACATTGTACTTTTCATTAGGGGTGTTCACCGGGCCCGAAGGCTCGGGGGGACCGGCCCTACCCGGCCAAATTGGGCCGAGCATAAAAAATTTTTTTTAAAAAATTTAGGGCTAGGGCGGGCTACAAAATCGGGTCGAGCCGGGTATCGAGCCAACTTTTAGGGCTACGTTTGCCCGGCCCGGCCCGAAAAATAATTGTTTTTTTTTAAAATATTTGTTTATAAAGATTTATATCAAAATTTTAATCTTTTTTAAAGATTAAATATAATTTTATAAAAATTTATATAAAAATTTTCTTTTTTAAGTATTATTTTATAATTTTAATAATAAATTTAGGTTGGCCATAAAAGATATATTAGTCTAATTAAGTCTAAAAAAATAAAAAAATATTTTTTTATAAAGATTTATATCAAAATTTTAATTTTTTTGAGAATATTTTATAATTTTTATAATAAATAAAAAAAAAAATGTCGGCCCGCCCGATTTAGCCCAACCCCACTTGGTATTAAATCGGGTTGGGCATCAGGCAGGGCATCGGGCTTCAATTTTAAAGCCCTAATAAAATTAGGTCGGGCATTGGGCAAGGCCAAACCCCTGCCTAGCCCGGCCCATGTACACCCCTACTTTTCATCGCCCCACACATTTTGTTAAAATTTTTTTTCACTATAGATCATATTTAACGGCTTAGAGTAAGTCTTTTTTTGTTTTTTTTCACTTTTGGGGACTGTGAACACCGTATTTTGTCCAGGTAAACTACAAAAATAATAACAAGATCAAATTAGCAAAAACACAAAAAAAAGAAGAAAGAAAATAGAAAATTAAGAGAAAATGAAGAGAAAAAGATGAAATAATTAAAAGAAGCCCAAAGCTTTAGAAAATAAAAAAAATTATTAAAAAAATAATAATAATAAAAAGGAAAAATCAAAAAAATGAAAAAAAAAAAAAAAAAGAGAAGAGAAATCAAATGAGCACAACAAGATAAAAGAAAAAAAATCAATCAAAGAAGTCCAACCCCTTTTCTCCAACAGGCCTCGTCTTGCTAAATCTTTAACCTTTAACGGAAGCCCAATTTGTTAAGGCCAAACATTGAAAAGAAAAATGGACTGACAAATAAAAAAAACAAAGCCCGTTTCTTCAGCCCAACTCGTTCAAGCCCATCAGTACTACCCCTTTCTCAAGAAAATCAAATGAAAAAAAATAAATATTTCAAAAAAAATAAAAAGAAAAAAAAGAGAAAAAGAGTAAAACTAATTGAAAAAAATAAAATAAAATAAAAGTTACCCATTACAGCCCAACTCATTCAAGCCCATCAGTACTACCCCTTTCTCAAGCCTACTAATCTCAATGAAAAAAATACAAGCAAATCAAAAAATACCTTTAGCCTAAATTAAAAGAAAAATGGCTCAAATTCAAAAAAAGACCTTGTAGCCTAATCTTTTTAGGCCTAGTCCATTAACTCAAAAATAAACAAAAAATAAACAACAAAAAACAACAAAAAAATAATAAAAAAGGGGGGTTCAAAACGCAGGAACCCTGCATTTTGACCCCAGCCCTTCCATGTCACACTCGGCTCTCTGCAACTAGCAAAAAAAGGCGGACCATACAAAGGAAAAGGCAGACGCAGACACATAGAGGGGTAGAGAAAAAGGCAGAAAAGGAAGAGCAGCAGGATAGCTCTGGAGAAAGGGACGCATAGCCGGGGTTCTGGGGAAAAATGATTCTGGAAAAGAGGAGAGAGGACGAAGGCAAGGAGGAGAGGACGAAGGGATAAAGAGAGAGCAGATTTCGAGAAGGAGAGGAAGCTGATTTCGAAAGGGGAGGGGGAAGCAAAAGATCGAAAGGAGGCAGCGAGAAGCAGAAAAGGTCAGGGAGCAAAAAAAAATGAGAGGGGGAGATTGAGAGTGAGGACGAAAAGTAGGGGAAGAGACGGAGACCAGAAAGAATCAAGGGGAGATCGATAAGGAACGAGGGAGTGAGAGATCGGAGAGTGCGAACAGGAGATCAGGGAATGAAAAATGAGAGAGGGAGAATGAGAACGAGGACGAGAAACAGAAGAGAAGTGCGACAGAAAGGGAAA
This sequence comes from Erythrophleum fordii, assembly GCA_032878935.1. Lineage (NCBI taxonomy): Eukaryota > Viridiplantae > Streptophyta > Magnoliopsida > Fabales > Fabaceae > Erythrophleum > Erythrophleum fordii. Next base: position 934,495 of record JAVQMF010000035.1, read on the forward strand.
GAAGGGGGAGACTCGAGGGGGGTTTGGAGAAGATTTTTCTGATCTGGAACGCAGCGGCCGAGAAAGGAACCAAGAGGAGGAGCGTCTGAGGGGGACGATAAAAATCCAGAAACACACAGTCATCTATTGTGGTTCCTATAGGTAAGTCATGAATTTGACTTGTTCTTTTCTCTTGTCAATGGAATTTTCTTGCGATTGCTGATGGTCTGTGATGGGAATGGGAGATTGGATGGTGCTCTCACACCGAATAGTGTGTGTGGAGTCTGCAATACGTTGTTCTGTATGTATCTTTAGGCACGCACAATAGGTGTTTGATGAAATGCCTATTAGAAGGTTAAGTTGAGTTTTGGTATTTGACCATGGTTACTGGATGCATTGCAAAGTCGATTAGGTTTAAGGAGTTTTAAAGTCTATTCTGGTTGGGTTTCATTATTGGAATAAGAAGTGATACTTCTTCATTCAATTTAGTTCAATGTGAAGGTTGCTACATGCTATTTTTAAATTGTTTAGACCTTAATCTTCAGCATGAGTTTGTGCAAAGTTTTAGTATGATACACTATCCTCTGTTTTGCTATTTTCAACCTTGGCTTGTAACATGACTTAGTCACTTCATGTACAATCCCAGTTGTTGTCTCGTTGTTTAACCTTGATTATTAAGTTGGTATAAGTCTTAAATTTGTCTTGCATTTTCTGTTGGAATTTTCTGATATGATTAGCATCAACTATTAGCTTCGATTGAATCTTGAAGTTATTTCAAATTTGCTGTTGTTCCCACTGCCTTTGGTTTTGTGCGGAGATACTTGGTGCTGCCATTCCCTTTTAAGCCTCTAATATGCTTTTAGCCCTGGCCTTATAGTCTCATTTTATGCCAAAAGTTTGTTGCCACCTTTTTTTGAGTTTGACAAAGATTTAGTCCCCAGTTTGTATGTTAATAACCATGCATACATTTTGAAGTAAATTATGATTCCTTCGGATTGCTTGCTGTGTAGATGAAGTTCATCTATGTTGATTTTAGGCACATGTTGAGGTGCTTGATATTTGATCATTTACAGAAAAATTTGTCATCATAGCAACTAATATGCTTCTGTATGTATGAGGCCTACAAGTTAGTGAAATAAGGAGAGGGAAGCTGTATAGAGGGCTTACGTAATGGTTTGCAAACCGGTGAAGCAAGGAGAGGGAGGTTACACGAGGGGCTTACATATTGGCAGGACAAAATACTTCATTTTAATTTGGACACCTTGATTAAGATGTAATATTATGTCATTGGAATATTACAATTCTTGGATGCACACAAACACAAACCAATTGCTGCAAGCTTGTAGATATTTATGTTCTATTTTGATTTTATTTTATTTTATTTTGTCTTTTTTTAGAGTTGCTGTGTGAGATCTTATTATCTCCTCAAGTGTATAGAGGTCACTCAAGGCTGTGTGTGACAATAAGTCTCTTCAGTTATTTGATTGGGTCATCAAATGTTTTTGCATAAATTTTGGGATTCAACAATTCACACATTAAAAATATAAAAAGAGTAAGTTTTCAACAAAAAAAAAAAGGAAGTTTCAAAACAAAATAAGTAGTTCGTTTTTATATAAAGCAAGGTGTGCTTCTTTTCAAATAAAAAAAAAATTCAAATGCTAGTTAAAAATATATAATTTTCAAAAAGTCAAATAAACTTATTTTTTTTTAAAGAAAAAATAAATAAAAATGACTAATTCCCTTCTTAAATTTATAAATTCTTCTTAGATTCTCTCCTGGACAAAAATTAGAGATTAAAATATGCTTCATGAAAAAGAAAGGAAATAAAAAAAAAATATAAAAACAAAAATGAAAATGTCATTCCTAAAAAAAAAACATAAACTAAATGAAGTAGGAAAACCAAAAAAAAAGAAAACAAAAAATCTGAAAAGTTAAGTCAATAATCAAGATTAATCAAAAAAGAAATTAAAAATCTGAGGCAACTAATTCAACATCAATCAAAAAGAAAAAAGAGGGATATAAAAAAAGAGATAAAAAAAATCAAATCAAAAGTGACAACCAAAAAAATTTTAGAAATTAAATCTTTTATAAAAAAATTAAAAAAAAAGCATAAAAGAAAAACCTGAAAAGCAAAAAAAAAAAAAGATAAAAAGAATCAAAAATCAAAATCAGTAAAAAAAAAAAAAGGATTAAAATAAAAATTAAAAAAACAAGAATCATTAACAAAAATTAAAAAGGGGAAAAGCTAAAAATGAGGGAAGAGTAAAAAAATGAAATTTACATTATCTTTAGCAAATTAAAGCACATCAATTAAATCTAAATCACGTTTTATTTGCTAAAGGTGAAAGTAACTTTTATTTTCTTTCCCTTTCCCCACAACAAAAATATATAATAATGATAATAATAAAAATTCAAAAAAAAAAAAAAACAACAACAAAAACAACAAAAATGTAAAACAAAAAAATAAAAATAAGGGAAGGAAAAAAACGAAAGCAAAAAATATAGTGGAGAAAAAAAAGAAAAAAATGAAAATATTGGAAAAGCAAAGAAGTAAAATTAATTCTATTTTTAGGAAATCAAAAAGGGAAAACAACAACACAAAGGCAAAAAAAAAATAAAAAAATAAAAAATAAAAAACAAAACAAAAACAAAAACAAAGACAAAAAACAAAAAACAAACAAATATAACAGAAAACAAAAAAAAACAAAAAATAAAAAACAAAAAATAGATAGTCGAACTACGTGGACTTTGATCTTTTTGAGGGGTACGTAGACCCTAGGTTTTCATCCTAGGTCAAGTCCGCACTTGTAAATAAATTTTTTGTTCGATTTTCACTTTCTTAGTTTCTTTTATTTTATTTTGTTTTTTCTAATTTTGTTCCTTTAATTTCTTTTTTCCTATTTTATTTTCAATTTCATTTCCTTTATTTCCATTTTTATTCTGCATGTGATTTGTTAAGAAGAATTAAAATAGACTAAAGGCCATAGTGATTTTGCATGACTAACTTAGGGTAATCGTTCTTAGTAATGGGTGTAGTGGGGTGCCTAACACCTTCCCCACTCACAACTGACTCCCGAACCTATTTTTTAATTCGTAGACCATTTTTCTTATTTTTTAAATAAAAAACTTTTCTAAAGTTTTGCCTTTTCAAAAATTAAAATTTTGGTGGCGACTTTACTAACTATTTTGATTTTGATTTTAATTTTCATTTTCTTTGAAAATTGAATAGGAAATTCTTTTTAAAGAATTTTTCTTGTTTAAGTGTCACGCGGTCGTATTTTTGGGTGTTACAGGGACTGAGAGAGTCAGTCTTTTGAAATGATAAAACTAGGTGAATAATGAAATTTCATCTAGCTCTTTCTTGGCCCCAACGCGAGGAGCCCCAATTAATGTGAGTGGGACCTCCCAACTCACAAATTCCCCACTTTTTTCATCTTATTTTGTAAAGTAAATTAATGATTTTAAGAATAAACTAATAATTTAATTTTTAAAAGTTCATTCTTCTCTTCATTTAATTTTTCAAAGACAAAATCTCTCAATCTCTCACTTCAATAGTTTTCCCCCTATTATCATAGTTCATTTGTCAGGCAAAACGTGCAGCCACTCGACATATTTTGTTGAAGGGGCATGAACTCACGTGACTGTTTATTCATAATCAGAACTTGCCTTAGTTATAGTTTCTCCCAGACCGATGTCATTTACGCAAATTTTACAAATTTAAATAACTATTAAAATAACAGCTTCTTTTTAAAAAAAAAAAAATTTGTCTTAATATTATTGTTTTAGAAAAAAAAATACTACTTACGCAAATCTATGTCAAGAAATTAATGGTCATGTAGATTCTTGTCTATGCCTCAATAGGAAGTTGGTTAAGTGATTATGTTTTGCATAATAAAAAGACCATTTTAATTGAAAAAAAATCTTTAGATGATTAAATTGAATTATTAAAAGACTAAATTAACAGAAAATTTTTTAGGAACTAAATAATTAATTTATTCTATTTTATACTTTTATTATCAATAATTATGTACTTTGACGTCTCTATGAAAAAGGAAAAAAACACTAATCATTAACACATGATCTCAGTTGTAACGAAGACAAAAACGAAAAGGAAAATAAAAATTAGGACACAATCAAAAAGGCCTCAAAAGAGTATTCGTTTTGTCTTATCTTTTTTCTCTTTTCAGTTGATAATGCTGCATGGTATAACTAACAGCCTGTAAGTTTGTGCTTTTATGCATGGCTCTCTCCATGCTTAGGAAGAACAAGATCATGAACTTTAATTTGGTAATTAAAGTGAACAATTCTCTTTTATGGGTCCCATCTCCAGCCATGAATCACGATAAACGTTCTCCTTATAGCAATAGAATACAAGCCTATTATGTAATGACTTAGTGTTTCGTAGAGTGAGACCCTATCTATTTCTTATGTATTAAATTTATCAAAAAGCACGTATGTCTTAATAATTGCTACTAAAATATTACACATTTTATAACTCCAATCCTGTTACATCTTCTGATGTGTTTAGGTTTGAAACTACTTCTCGATACTTTAAAAATTTACGAATGTATGGTTCTCTCAATATAATCACCAATATATTTAATGAATTGCTACTGTATCCCTCAGTGTGATAGTATATATGGACTTTTTAATCGAATATACCTTCAGTGATGTCAAAGAATTATTCAGGGAGAGACAGGATTCTCTCTCATTTGCACTTTGTATATGTAACTAATAATATCATTGATATGTTTTCAATATATATTCAACTTTGATCCATTTTCAAAAGTAATTCAACCAGCATAGTCGTTGTCGAGGAAATGAATTAATGTGGGCTAACAAATGCAATACAAAAATTTTATAAAATTACAAATTTTCTGAATATGTGAAGTAATTACAAATTTGATATTAATTATTTTTTTATTTAATGAGTTCGAGCCTATCACATAATTTTTATATACTTGCTTATTAAAAAAAATTGTCTATCCATCAATAAATCCCTGCAATCAGCAACCAAAAATTATAACAAAAAAAGTAGGGACAGTTCTTCTAAACTTAGTGAAACTCGTAATGTTACGAAATCTTTTTGGTAGATATATGTAGTATGGAAATGTAAAGTAAGACTTTAGGGGAAAGATTAAACAAAATTGGATTCCAGTTTTTAATTTGTTTTTGTCTCTTTCCTTCACCAAGTATTGACACATTATTAAGTTTTCCTTTGCCATATGGCAACAGATAATATGCCTGGAACCATTGTTGACATCAAGGTTAGGACTATCAAAGTAAACTAGAGAAGAGAGAGAGAGAGAGAGAGAGAGAGAGAGAGAGAGAGGTTTCTTGCTATGCATGAAAAGTCTACGTGAAGGAATGGAATTTATGGTTGGCTGAATATATATGGCCTAAATATTTTCTTCATTTTTCTTATTACCAGTTATGGTATTTATATTGTTTAGCTTTATCTACACTCCAGGGTGACTTGAGACCTAAATTCTTACTCTGTGACTTGTGTTTATACACTAGGTTGCTCCAATCCCACTCAACTCTTCCACATATCTTATTTGTTTCTTTTCAAGTTAAAACCAGTTTTGTTTTTTTGGAAAATTGATTAAAATTAACAGCTACCTTTAGTCTGAGAGCAAAAAGGACAAAAACCTACATTTATTCTTCTACAAGTTTTCACACAAATATATATATACAAAGCGCAACTTAACTTGAGATCAAAGCAAGCTTTTATTTATTTATTTTTTTCTTTATTCTTCTCTATATGTGCAACTAACCCTATCTCTCATTGTTTATTATTTCATTCTTTGTTTAGTTTTTTTTAGATCTCTCTCTTTCTATCCCTCTTCTTTCTCGTAAGAGCAAAGGAGGTTGGGAAGGTCACTCACTCACTCATGCAGAGGAATTAAAGCACTTAAAAGTGACAGAGAATTTAATTCCTTCCCACTCCTCAACGAGTACTATCATGAGGGGGCCAAACTTTATAAGATGCAAGTTTTCCCTTTTTGTCCCCTCTACTGTTACGTTTATATCCTTTTAATCATTCTCTTCTTCCCTGGCTCTCTATTCCATTTTTTATAGAGCCAGATCCAGAGTGGAATGTGTGATAATTAGAAGATAACAAGGAAATGACTCAGTGCAATGACTCTGAAAATAGTCACAGCAATATCATCGTGGAGAGACGCAAAGACAGCTTAATTAGAACATGCCCTTCTTGCGGTCATCATATCGAATGCCAAGAACAGGTTCCTATATATAATTCCTTTGTTGTAAACATCACTCCTAATTCTTCGTCTATATATTTTTATTTAGTGTGAAAGTTTAATTATCGATCTTAGCTTTCTATTTTTTCTCTTTCAATCACTATCTGTTTTAGATATAATTTAGTTATATAATTTATGACATGTCAGGCTGGGATCCATGATTTGCCTGGACTGCCTGCTGGAGTGAAGTTTGACCCAACTGATCAAGAGATTCTTGAACATTTGGAAGCCAAAGTTCGATCTGATATTCATAAGCTTCATCCATTAATCGATGAATTCATCCCTACCCTTGAAGGCGAGAATGGAATCTGCTATACTCATCCCGAGAAGTTACCAGGTCAATCAATTGCAAATTCCCTAAAATCCATGTCTGTGTGATTAATTTTTATTTCTGCTTTTACTTTTTCCTTCTGAGGACTACTCTCATATCTAATTTACATATATTTTTTACTGTGTTAAATTGCTTGGTCAGCTGTTGGTGTTCTTAATTAGACTTGAGAAAATGAAAACAAGAAAGAAACACTTATGTTGAATTAATACTTATGTATACGGTAGAATATGTGACCGTTTAATTACACCATGTTATCCATCTAATATCTACATATTTGAAGAAAAACCAGCCAACCAACCTTGGTATTACAAGGCACCTAATTAATGTTTCCACCTTTTCTTTTTATAATTATTTGTCAAAATGCTCTTCATTATAATTTCATCTAAAAATTAATACCAAACCTAATAAATGATTTGGAATGAATAATCTGAGATGTGAGTTACGCACTCTGAAGATAAATATTCAAACTAGCAATCTGTTAAGTTTGGTGTTATAAAAATAAGATAGAACAACAATATATTAAAAGTATTTTAATAATTGAAGGATTAAATTGAAAGAAGCAATATATCAAAGATGAAATTAAAAGTACAACCAAAATAAAAATGTTCTCTTTTCTTAATTATTTGGCAAAACGCTCTTCATTAATTTCAATATGCTTTGACTGCAGGAGTAAGCAAAGATGGTCTGGTCCGCCATTTCTTTCACAGGCCATCCAAAGCATACACGACAGGAACGAGGAAAAGGAGGAAGGTGCATACTGATGACGTGGACGGCAGCGAGACACGTTGGCACAAAACAGGGAAGACGAGGCCAGTGTATATTAGTGGCAAGCTAATAGGGTACAAGAAGATTCTCGTGCTTTACACGAACTACGGGAAGCAAAGAAAGCCCGAGAAGACAAACTGGGTAATGCACCAGTACCACCTTGGGTATAACGAAGAGGAGAAAGAAGGAGAGTTAGTGGTGTCTAAGGTTTTCTATCAAACACAACCTAGGCAATGTGGTTCCCTACACATGAAAGATCAGTCTGTTAATCCTGCAAAACTAAAGGCCCAAGCCATGTACGAGGCTGCGAATCATAAAAGCAATAATGGTTTTGTTGAGTACTACAGTTCTTCTTTCTTGTCCTTTGATCAAGGGAGCCAACACAGATCAAGCAATTCTCAAGTGATTTCCCATCTTCCTGTCCAAGATGGTTCTTCTTTCATTCCTTGAAAGAGTGGATGTAACGGTGGAAATGAATGAAATACATATATATAGGGCTCCTAATTTCATATATAATACTGAAGTATTACAATATTATTATGCAGTGAAGGAAATAACTTAATAAGCAAGTTTAGTTCGGAGGGGAAAAGGTGGGCTAGAATAAGGAGAGAAATTGCTTCATCAGAGGAAAAAAGAGAAGGCAGTGTGTAAGGAAAAAGAAGAAGAAGAAAATCGATATTTGGTTTACGTCTGTGACTTTTATTTTTCCCCTTGATTTTAAATTTTTGAAAATATAGTTTGTATCATGATTGTACAGTGTCAGAGATATGTAAGTGTCGAAACTGAAAACTAACTAGCGTGCTGTACCAACATGACTTTTACCTCGAGCAGTTATGCAAGTACAGATCATGCATGTGCCTTTTTTAATGGAAGTTTTGATTCATATTTGAGATATTATTAGATAGAAAATCCAATGTATCCTGTAAGACATGGTCGTGTGTTCTGGAGATTCACGATCTTGAGTGTACGTACAAAAGTAAGAAGATTTTGCGCTGTAAGGTTGTATAGAAATGAGTTTGGTGGGTAACAGAGTGTTTGGAATGTTGGCGAGGAAGGTGGAAGTCTGAATTTTGGAAGGTCAAAGTGTTGGAATACAAACAGAGATAAATTTTCACATTTACAGGGAGAAACGCAAATATTTGTTGGAAAGACGCCATGGCAAATCTTTATTGTTCCTCTTCACAAAACGTTAAACTGATAAACATACATAGGGGGGTGACTATGTTTGTTGCGCAAAATATATAATTTTTAACATTATTCAAAAGTGAAAAATCAATGGTCCTCTATATTAATTTTTGAAGGTGGAGGAAAGATGCATAGATTAGATGAAATCAAATAATGTATTAATGATTTTAATTATTTTGATGAAAATTAGATGCAAAGTGATAAAGCAATTAATGGCTGTGAGTGCACTTCATAATTTGAGTAAGTGTGAAATTAACACAAAATCCTCCTAAAGTGGAGGAGGTGAGCTTAACAAACTCAAAAATATAAGTAAGGGAATAAGACATACAAAATTTTATCTTGATTTAATCTACTTTGACTTACATATAATTCTTTTAAAACACTTAATTAATTTATTCATTATAAATCAAAAAATACTTTCAAAAATGGGGTTTTCACTACCTACATAGCACCACAATTTTTCATTAGGGTTTTTTGTACTTAACCCTTAACTTTGTCAACACAACATATTGAGTTTTTGAACAAACTCTTTCTCTTTTTCAATCTTTCTAGCACAAAACAAAATAACTTCTTATAAGCTAATATATCATACACTAAGCAACACTTTTACAATAATAAAATTCGTAATCTTTTCACATTTTCTTTTCTTCACTTTTGTCACTTTATTAGGCAATGCTCTGAGTATATATAGGCACTTCTTGCAACAACTAGCTGTTAGAGACACTTCTGGTTTTCAACGTTTAACATCACTGAAACATTCTCAATTTATCTCCAATGTTTAAAACTTTCATTCTCACAGGTTTTAACCATTCTTATATGCAGTTCATCTGGTTAACTCATAATTAATGCTAATCACAGTGCTCGAAACAAGGGTTGAAGCAATACTTTGTTTTTGTGTAAGCATCAAAGACAGTCGCAACTAAAAACTTTTCTACTCATACTCAATTTATATAATGACCATAACTCGTTTATCTTTTACACACTTATTAGATTTTGTTTAGCACATGATTTTATTTCCACATAAGCACAATTTTTAATAATGAAGTCAGGGTAGATGAGTTAACACATAACTTAATGGACCACTTAAAAATATATGCTTTTATATAAATTTAAATTAAGTTTTGTTATCATCAAAGTCATTGCACCAACATCCTTGAGCCCATATAAACCACTATAAAAGCAAGTCAGTGTTGAGGCCCATGGGGCCATTATGTGTGTGTGTGTGTGTATATATAATAGGTTAATTTACAATTTCATCCTCAGAAAATATTTCTTTTATGTTTTAGTCCTTAAAGTTATTTTTTTTTCTTGATACAAGTTAGTCTATCAAAATTTATAACTTACAACATGTACATATTAAATTAATTAGCCGCTCATAATAGTGTATCAACATATAACAGGTTATTACAAATTCTGAGACACTATTATGTGCAGAAAAATTTAATTCAAATATTAAAGGATTAAGAAAATATGTTGTCATAATCATATTGTGTATTTATTCTATAAAATATATTGTTCCTAGAAGCAAAAATGTTTCTATTTGCATACGTACAGGTCGCATAAGTTCAAGGGTTAGAAATTTGAATTCTTTCAATTTCTCAAATTAATATGGTTAATTTTGAAGAAAAAGATACAAAAAATGTGTCAGGTCTATTTAAGTAATGGATTTCACTCAAATAATAGATTTCATGCACTTTGTATCTTTCTTTTTCCGAAATTAAATATTAATTTCAAGTAAAAATTGACATCATCTATTTCCCAGGGTTAAGAACTTGTTTATTATAACTTTATTTATTTATTTTCACAAGAGGACCCTTTATCTAAATTTTCAATATTCTTCTGACTATGTAATGAGCTAGTCTTAGCGTTTATTATAACATTTTGTTATGTTTTATTTAAATAAAAATGCTAAAAGTAGCTAGTTTATAAACAATTAATAAACTTTTGCTTGTTGTAACTTTGCTATTATCCATTAGCATTTTGTTCAACTTTTGTTTACTTTATTTTAAAACATAAAAAAACCTCTTTAAACTTTAGGTCACTTACAAATAATTTTTAAAATTTTTAAAACTTAAAAATAAATACTTCAACTTTTACATTTTGAAAAATAAGTTTTTCTACCACATCAAATTTTCCCTTAATTGATGTAACAAGTTTTTATTTGTCTCCAATACTAGTATATGTCTACCAAAATTTTTTTAAAAAAAGAATAAATTGCATTAATCATTCTTAAAGTTTGACTAAATTACGCTTGGTACCCTTCTTTTGAGATAAAATAAATTAGATGGGAGTTGGGTGTAATTCTTAGAACAAGAGAAAATATTATATGTAATTTAACCAAATTTTAAGAGAAGTTAGTACAATTTTATGAAAAAATAATAATAATCCTCAATTTTGCACCATATATCGATGAAAAAAAGATAAAAGAACCTATTTCTTAAAATATGAAAGTTAAAAGACCTATTTTCTGATTTTAAAAGTTTGGAGGCTGTTTACAAATAACTCAATTTTTAAAATTTAAGAGAATTTTTGTTTTTTTTTTCCTTTTATTCTTATGTATCATGAAGCAACATACACTTTACACTTCTGTAGTTTGAAAGGCCCCAGTTATCTTTAATGTGCTTTTTTATTTTAAAAAAAAAAGGTGAAAAAGATGACCCCGATATTCCATTTTCAATAATTGAAGCAGATGATCATACTCATTAGTTCTCTTCGAAAAAGGTATCTCAAACTTTGAAAATGTAAATGCAATATTCACATCATCAAAATGTTTAATTTTCTACATATTCCTGAAGACAAAAGATTTTTGTACACTCAGAGTCTCATTTATAATTATTGCCTTGCCCTTTCTGTTACTTTCCTAGTGAAAATTGCTATATAACTCTTAATTATTAGCACAATATTATTAAACTATTTTAAACTCTTTCTAGCAATTAACAATTTTGTGCTGCAAATTTTGGGTGATTATAGGTGCCAAATTAAATCCATACAGTTGCGTTGTCAGAAGAAACCAAAATGCAAAACGTGAACAAAAGGCTTTCAGGCTTGATGGGCAATCATCATTTGACCTTCATCATTAATTTATATATATATATATATATATATATATATATATATGCTATTTGTTCAATCATAAAAGATGTTATAATGGCGAACAATTTTGATAACTTGTCCCATGTACCATGCCATCATGTATCCTAAAATAAAAGCAAAATCAAAGAGTTAGTGCGGCTAATAAGGCTGCAGAAAATGGCTTATCTCTTTTACTTTTCTCTTCTGTTTATTTTCTTTTCATTTTTACATATATTTCTTTTTTTTTTTTTTTTTTTGAGTATTGATTGATATAACGCAACTTAGCATATAAGTAAATCCTAGTCTTGTTTGGTTTGAAGGATTTTTTTTAACCATGTCTATTATATCTTTGTAATTATTACTTAATAATTTTTATTTATTTTTATTTTTTTAAAGTAGGAATATAAAGATCATTTTTTATCTTCAAAACCACCTTTTGATTTAATTTCATTCCATTTTTTGTATCAAATGAGGCATATGAGAAATTTGAGGGCAATTTTAGTTTATCATAAATTATAAATGATTAAACATGTAATTTCTTATGCATGTCATGCTTAATTGGAGGTATTTGAGAATAAAAGGTACCATTATGTATATTAGAAATATTTACTATACTTGTGTAATACTAAAAATATTACAATAAATGAAATGTGAAACTCAAAGTTCATTCATCAAGGAAAAGTTTATTTATACATAAAAAACAAAGAGAAAAACTAAGTAACATACTGTAACTAACTCTATAACAAAATAAACTACTATTATAAATAAACTTAGAAAAGATTCTACCCATTTTCCTTTTGTAACTCTATTATCCCTTGCAAGCTAGAGAATATATGTCAAGCATTCCCAACTTGGACAACAATACATGAAAGGGACCAAAACCTAGAGGCTTAGTGTATATATTAGCAACTTGGTCAATAAGAGGCAAGAGATGAATGAGGCCAAACTGAATTTTCTCTTGAACAAGATGGCCATCTAATTCAATGTGCTTAGTTCACTCATCGAAAGTGGGATTGGGAGCAATATGGAAGACTGATTGATTATCCCAATAAAGAATAACGAGAATGGGATGTGGCATATGAAGATCACGTAGAAGATACATGAGTCATCAGATTTTACAAGTAGTAGGTCCAGGAGCCCAATACTTAGCCTTTAAAGAAGAACAAGATACGATGCTTTGCTTCTTGGATTCCATAAAATGAGAGCTTTATCCAAGAAAATGCAAAAGCCAGTAATTGAGCACCTAGAATCAATACAACTTGTCCAATTTGAATCACTAAATCCTTTCAACTTAAAATCAAATTGAGCTAGGAAGAAGAGACCTTTTCTAAAAGAGCCTTTGATTTAATGAAGAACACTATGTGTAGCTTGTAAATGGGCAATAGTAGAAGTAGATATAAACTGGCTTAATTGTTGCATTACAAAGGAGATATTTGGACATGTGGTGGTCAAATAAAGAAGATGACCAACAAGTCTCTTATGACTAGAAACATTGTCTAAAGGAGTGCCAACATCCTTAGAAAGCTCAGTAAACCTATTCATAAGTGTTGTGGCAGGTTTTGAAGCTAAAAAACAAGTATCTAATAAGATGTCTAAGGCAAATTTATATTGACGAATTAAAATACCAATTGATGAACATGCAATTTCAAGTCCAAGGAAAAATTTGAGATGACCAAAATCCTTAATCTTAAAAAAATGATTAAAAAATGCTTTGATCTGTTGAATTTTAGCTAAATCATTCCTTGCTAAGATTACAACATCAACATATACTACAAGAGTAGTGAAGGAATATTCATGACTTTGAATAAATAAGGAGTAATCAGACTTTGATTGAATATAACCAAAAAAAGCCAATGTTGCAGACAGCTTTGAAAATCATTGCTTATTAGCTTGTTTTAAGCTGTATAATGACTTTCAAAGCTTACAAACAAGCTTAGGATTGGAAGTCAAAAAAACCAGTGGCAATAGCATATACTTCTTCATTTAAATCACCATGCAAAATAGCATTGTTGATGTCAAGTTGCTCTAAAAACTAGTTATTAGTAGAAGCTAGTGCTAAAAACAAACAAACAGTAGTCATTTTTGTTACAGGAGAAAAAATGTCAAAGTAGTCAATGCCCTTCGATTTGAGTATGGCCTTTGGCTATCGAGCATGCCTTGTAAAGCTCAATTGGCCCATTGGCCTAATATTTTATTTTGTACACCCATTTACACCCAAGAAGATGTTTCCCAGGAGGAAGATCAATAAGAATCCATGTTTTGTTTTGCTATAAAGTTTGAATTTCTGCTGTCATAGCCTACTTCCAAACATCATACTTGATAGCCTAATTGTAATCTTAGGTTCAGTAGAAAAAGAAATAGAAAGAGTAAAATGTTTGTGAGATATAGACAACTTGTCATAAGAAATCACAAAGGTTAAAGGATACTAAATACCTAAAGAAATGGGAGATAACTGAGCTAAAGTTTGAAGAAAATAGTGATAGTTGATGCTTACCAGAATAATGACACTGCAAGTGTACAGGTCATAAGAGTTGTACGTGATAAATCAAAGTCGTTCTCTCAGAGAATCAGTACGATTGGTGACTAGGCATTAGAGTTGTCATGTTCATTTTAGTTAAACAATCAAATTGTAATTGGATTTTTATGAAAATTAATTCAAATGCAATTAACAATAATGAAAGATGGATTTAATCAAAATTAAGCAATTAAAGACACTCTAGGAATTATAATCCTCTTTTTACACAATGTCAATCATTCCCTTTTGTATTGGTTGGCTTATTGTCAATTTTAGAGTCAAAGGTCTAATTGGGTATAAATGTCTTTCGATCCATTTAACCTCTATATTAACTCGACTCTTTGATGTCTCAAATGAGTAATTAATATTCAATTACGCTCAGACTTTATCCAGACTACCTAGAGCCCTTGAATATATTTCTATCTCAAGTGCAAATTAAACTATGTCTAATCCTAAATTGCTTAATCAATAGTCTATAAACAATTCTCTTCTTTCAAAGGTTAATTACCAAACCCATAATCAAACTAAAGGAGGCCAATCAATAGCATGAAACCATAATTCAGATTAAACACTAAAATCTTTAATAATCCAACATAATAACAAGGGAGACAATTTCCAAAGATTAAAGGCTCATAGAATCCCTAAGAGTTACAAAATTTAGCCACTTATGGCTTGAAATCCACAAACAATCTCATCAAACATATCAACAATCATTAACTAGAAGGGAAGATGGAATAGAAATATCTAATCGGAAGAATAAATGACAGAATCAATGGTTTTCCGATCAGTATGAAGCTTTCCCAACACCTCTTGTGCGTTTTCCTCCTCTCCTAGTCGGCTAGGACTCTCCTTGCTTACTGAATGTTGAAGCCCTAGCCTCCTCTCCTCTTTTTTAGTTTGTAAATCAAAGCTGTGCGTTTCAGAGGTCGATCTCGCTATGGCGAAGAGTGACTGTCGCTATGGCAAGAGCTCATAAGTTCTCAGATTTTTGCTGCTTTCGCTACTGCTTCGCTATAGTGAGTTGCTCCCTGGAATTTCTATGCAACGTGACTTTGCTATGGCGAAGTGCCTTCCTTGCTATAGCGAAAGTGTATCCTCAGTACAATAAATTGTGTTCTAGCTGTAGCGAGAAGACTTGTTCCACTTGCATATTTACTTTTCAACTTCCTTGTCTTTTTTCAATTCTTTCTACAATCTTCTACTTTTCCCTGAAATTGAAATCAGTCATAAAATGGGGCTCGAACTGATAAAAATGTTACAATTGAAACACTTTCTTTATTTTGTTTAATTGAATACACATTTAACCATATTAATCAAAAGAAAAGTACTTTGCCTCCCTAATTTAGTGTCAAATATATTCTTTTTTAATCCTAAATTAGGGAGTCGTCAATAGTCATGCAAATATGTTGGTTGTTTTTATAGTCTAGGAGATTTTCTGAAGACAGGTGGAGAAGAAAGAGATGGTGGGGAAGAAGAAACTGGATCAATATGATGATTAACAATAGGAGAGAAAGATGGAGTAAGAAAATTTAAAACCTAAGGTGTTTAAGGAAAAGGAAGAGTTTCAAAAATGGATGAACTGTCATTTGAGGAAGAGGAGAAAGGAAAAATTGATTTATAAAAGAGAACATGCCTTGAAATAAAGAGTTCCTTAGTATTGAGATCAAGTAAAATGAAGCCTTTAGTGCCTATTTTGAAACCAAGAAAATGCACTTTTAGAGTCTAGGATCAAACTTTGATATATGAACAACTAAGGTAGAAGCATAACAAAGAGAACCAAAGATCTTTAAATTATGAAAATCTAAAACCCTCTTATAAAGCAATTCAAAAAGAGTTTTGTGCTATAAAATAGGAGATGGTCTGTTGATTAAATACATAATATGAGTAGTAGCATAAGACCAATATTTCTTTAGTAAATGGGATTGAAATAATAGAGCTTAAGCCATATTAAGAATATGTTGATGTTTGCATTCTACTACACTATGTTATTCAAGAGTTTCAACACACAATGTTTGATGGATGATACCTTTTGAAGAATAAAGTAAAGGCAAACTAAATTCTAGTCCATTATTTAAACGAACTATCTTGATAGGAAATGAAAACTGATTTTCAAGAAGGAAAATAAGGTCTTGGAGGCATGTTCTAATTTCAGACTTATGCTTCATTAAAAAAAACCAAAATGTAACAAGTATAGTCATTTACAACAGTAAGAAAATAATGATGACCATGAATAAAGGTAATACTGAAAGGACTCGATATGTTAGCATGTTAGAATTCAAAAGGATTAGATGATTTAGTAGTACTAAGTGAAAAAGGCAATTTCTTTTGTTTAGCATTATGGTAAACATCACATTGTTTATTAGAAGATTTACAAGAGATAAATGGAAATTGCTTTTTAAGAATATGAAAAACAAAATGAGATAAGTACCCTAAATGAAAATGCCACAAATTAAAATCAGAAAGAGATGTGGCTAACTATGTAACACTAAGGATAGCAGTGTTTGGTAGGATGTAGGGAGTTGCAAAACTGTGAAAAATGAATAATCCTTACTAAATTTCAGCTATACCAATAATCTTCTAAGAAATTAGGTCTTATTTGAAGCAATGAGTAGAATTAAAAATGAGACAACAGTTGAGGAGTGAAGCTAACTTGGACACAGGAATGAGATTGAATGTAAAGCTTGGAAGATAAAGTACATCAACTAGATAAAAGGAAGATGAAAAATGGATAATTCTTGAGTATTGGGCAAAAATAGTAGAACCATTGGCAAGTTTGACTTGAATAGGAGGATGTGTTTATAAGAAGAAAAACTAGATAAAGAAAAACAAATGCGATTAGTAGCACCATTGTTAAGAATCCATAATTGATGATTAGAGGTAATAGAAGGAATAGTATAAGTACCTAAAGCAAAATTAGAAGAAAGAGAATTAAAGTTTTGTGAGGAAGTGTGAGCGTTAAGTAACAGAATAGAAGAAACATGATTCAATTAATGATTTATGGATTGGAGTAAAGCCAGGAGTTTATGATAATGATCTTGAGTAAACTGTAATGGAAAAGTTTGCAAAATGCCTTGAGAAGTAACAGGTGCCTTATTTATAATGAGTGTCTTAGGAAACCACATTATTGGTTGAAGGACCCAAATTCTTAAACTTAAAACTAGGTGGGTACCCATGCTTCTTGTAGCATATTTCTACAGTGTCTCTAGGCTAGTCATAGTAAATACAAAACTTAGTGTAACCTCTATTAGAGACATTAGCACCTCTAGATAGAGTTGAACTGGACTGAGAGGATTGATTCTTCATAAGAGCCTTAGTGAGATAGACTCTTGGTTTTAAGCCACAATTTAGTTCTTGCTCTTATTGAACAATAAGGGAAAATATATGATTAATGGAAGGAGATATATCCAAAAACATGATATGAGATTTCAAAGCAGAGAATTGTTCATTCAAACCTTTTAAGAAGCAAATAACATAGTCTTGTTGTTGATAAGTTTTAATAAGCAAAATGGCTCCACATAAACAGGTTGGATTACAATAGCATGTAAGAAGAGGACAAAAATTAAGAAGTTCATCCTAAATGATCTTGAGTTTCATGAAGTATTTTGTGATTGAGAGATCTCCTTGTTTAAAGTGATACAACTCTTCTTGGAGTTTATATATGCAAAAGATGTCGCTCTAGCTAAATCGATCTTTAAGATCATTCCAGACATCATATGCTTTATCGATCTACATAATGCTCTAAGTAATCGTGAAAGATAGAGACCAAGTAAGCCAAGATAAAACCATTGTGTTACACTTTTGTTATGTTGGATATAAAGGATCTTGAGTTTTGGGAGTAAAAATCATGCTATCGAGGAATTGGAACTTGCTCTTGGAAAGAAGAATGATCTTCATGGTTGATAACCACTAATTTTGCAATGGATTCTGCAAGTTTACGGATCGATTATATAGTATAGTGGAGTAAGGTCATCCTATAAGAAATTATTTTAGATGAAGTTAGGCCTAAGAAGTGTTTGCGTTCGTTTATGTCAAGAATTAGACCCAAATACTAATGTAATGAAATAAAATAAAATTGAAAATAAAACTGAACTTTTAGAATTATTCTAACAAGAAATATCAATAAGAAACACTCTAGGTTTCCTATCCCCTTATTACAAAGAATCGAGTTGTTAAATTAATTAGTTTAATTAATAATCTGAGAGTTGAGGAACTAAATTAAGCCCAAGTGTCTTTCGAACCACTCTGACTTCTATCCTATTGAATTGTAAATCTTTCTCACAATTAATTAGGCTAATTATGTTCAATCCTCTTAAACTACTTAGATTCCTTAGATATATCTTTATATTTAAGAACAAAATTAGGTTAACCTAATCCTAAATTGCTTAATCCTATGGTCCATTAAGATTTTCTTTTCTCAAAAGCTAATCCTAAACCCTAAATTCATGGAAGGGGTGGCCAAGTTCTTAAATGAATAAGACAAACTAGATTAAGTACTCAAATATAAGATTAAATCAAGTTAACTGCACAAAATCTCAATTATATGGCAAATAGGTTCAAGAAAACTTAGGATCCACAATATCTAACCACACATGGCTTCAAAATATACAAACCAAATAAAAGGTTTAAAAAAAACAAAAATCCAAAGAAGAAGAAAAGTAGAAGATTAGAAAACTTAGTAATAATGTGTTTATTTGGCCTCCAATCTTCAATCTAAGCTTCTTGCCTAAAAAACTTTGCTCCCTTATGTGTTTCTCCTTTGGAACACTATCTAAAAGCCTTAAAATCCCCAAATCCTGGTAGTCTCTCATGTTTTAAACCTGAAAATCAAAGCTCTGTGTTTCAGTTTATGTGCCTCGCCATAGCAAAAAATATCTTTCATTATTATGAGGTGTTATCAATTCTAGACTCTAAGTCTTCTTGCCATAGCCTACGCTGCTGCTAGAGACTTCTTAGATTTTGTATGAGCCACGCACTTGCTATTGCAAACTAGTATCCTCGCTATTACGAAGACACTTGTTAATTTGCTCTTGATTTTTTAGTCTTCTCCTCTTCTTCATTCCTTTCTAGTAGGTCTTTATCTCTCTTGAAATTTAGATCAACATGAAATGAAATAAAGAAATGCTAAAATTACCACAAAAATTATACTTTATTTATTTACATTGACTAAAGAAAAATCTACACTAAAATGCAAAATTTGTAAGAAAACAACTAGATGACTCCCTATTTCATCATAAAATATACCATATAACGCTAAAAGTAGAGAGTCATCAATGACTCAGGCCCATGGATAATAGTTTGGGCTAGTCAAAGTTGGTGAAATAAGAACCAGAGTCGGATTCTTATTAGAGTGAAGGTAATAATAGTTGGACAGATCTTGTAGCAAGTTAGAAGACGAAGACATTGCAAATGTTGGACAAGTAGAAAAAGTAGGATATGTCAAAGAAGCACTAAGAAAGACTGAAACAGAAGCAAAGGAGAAAGGGAAGGAGAGAGAAAAGAAAGAAAAAAGAAAAAGTTATGGCTTTAATACCATATTACAGTAAATGAAATGTGAAACTTAAATTTCATTTATCAGAAAAAAGTTTATTTATACACCAAAAAACAAAAAGAAAAACTAAGTGACAAACTTTAACTAACTCTCTAACCAAAATTTTTTTTAAAAAGTGAATACTTAGAATGTTGTCCGGAATTGCGGACTATAGATATTAAAGGACAGAAACAAATTAAAGCAAGCAATGTTTATAATACTTGGAGATCATGTGAATACATTATATAAATCACCACACCTAGTCGAAGGAGGTGAAAAAGCCAACAAATTATGGCCCTTCCCACTACTAATTAATTAGGGGCTCATTTGGTAGGTAATTTGATGTATAGGAAATATCTATAATATCATTATTTTTAATGATTAAATAATTATTATTAGATAATCTTAAATAATTATTGAATAATAATTAGAGAGATAAAATTAAAATTTCCTCCAAACTTTTCTTTTTCATCACTTTTTCCCTTGCCTTTTCTTATTTACCGAATGGGCTCTAAAAGAAAGAATAAAGTAAGGTAAGCAAATGATTTTTCTTGTGTAGTCTTCCTTATGTATGTATTTCACTCATAAATACGTAAAAATTAATGATAAATTTTGATCAGTGAATTTGTATAAACTAAACTCACAGAAAATATCTCAAAAAACAAAAACAAAAGTTGAAAGAAAGGAAGGAAAATTGAGTCCTTAATGAATTTGCCTCTCCTCAACGAGAGTCTGCTTATGTTGCATGTGTATGAAAGATAACCAATGTTGTTATACTAGAAATATGTATTTTGATCTGTGTGATTGTCCAGATCAACATAGAAAAGTGTAGCAAAAGAAGAAACTTTAAGGTAGTGATCCTCTACAACAATTTCTTGGTAAGACATCTTCAGCAGGATCTCTTCAACTACATGCTCTAGAAAATGGGCTCTCTTATAGCCATCAGGAGCATCATTTTCTGGATCTCTCATATTGACATCATTTAAGATCATCAACACACCAACCTCCAAATCCTCTTCATTGACGAGAAGCAATTCTTTATACTCAACCTATCACTTAGAGAGGATGGGAATTTGAAAATTAAGAAGGATCTTCGACAGTTAATTCAACTTTTTAAATGTTTTAAATGACAATTTTAAATGGTCTACACTCCTGAACTTGCCCTCCTATATGTCTCACTATGGCCTTTTAAGTTGAGTGAAAATTCTGTTGTATCAAAATATATATGAATATATATATATATATATATATATATGCATATTGATGGGTGAATGAAAACTGAAAAGGTACATTAGGTTATTTTAATTAACAGGCTAAAAGCCTAATTGTACTAGACATGCTGTTTTTTTTTTAATTTGGGTCATTGAAAATTCTCTGCTAAGCGCAGTTTGACAAGACAACAAACATAATGAATGTGAAATTGTGCAATAATGGAGTCCAAAAGCTGCCATCTGCTCCACATTCCCCCTTTATAAAAGGGGCCAGCTTTCAGGATTCAAAAGAATATGCATGGATCTCTCTCCTTCTTCCCCCTTACTACTTTCCTAACACCAAACTTTTCAGCCTCCATCATCACCCAACTTTTCCCTCCCTCCAAAGTTTCCACATACTCAATTCTCTTCATCCTCATCCACCTTTCCTGTCCATTCACAAAACAAAAATTACTAAAACAAAAACTTCACATTAATTTGAAGTACTAAGGTATGGGATATGACACGTAGATACATGATAAAACACTGACAAAATATATAAATATATTTTGAATTGCTGATCGGGTGGTGTTGATATTGATATGAGTGCTTGATACATGTCGAATATCTGGTATCATTCTATTTTTGAAACATCGGTACTTGATAGGATAAGATCCATCAAATCCATCCGTTGATTGGAGAATGATGGCACATCGATTCTACACCCACACCTAGAAAATCCCTAGTTTGCTCCCCTGCATTACTCTCTTCGTGCTGTATGTTCCTGCGTTTTGCAGGGTTCTCTGTCTCACTTGCAAGGCTACATACGAGTAACGAACCTGCACCATAGATTCCGCAAAATTTGTTCCCATCTTGATCTTCATCATTATTGCATTTCAATCCTAAGCTTCCTAGGAATGATGGGTCGGTTGAAGTTGCCCCGATTTGGGCAGCTTTTTGCAGCAAAGCCGTGGCCGACATGTTTGCCGAGGATGTTTGATGGGATTGATGATTTTGGCAGCTGTACAAGGAAGGAACACTATTCAGCTGATCTTGGTGACTACCGTTGGAGGGAAGTTTATTATTTCCATACACCCAATTCAGCTGAGGATTTGAGCATGAAACAAGTGGGTTGTTCCCATATATTGATCCTGATGATGAGCTTGTGGCTGACCCAAGTTGATGAATCTCAAACAGGTTATTGTTATTATTATTAATGTTATTGGCCATTGTGTCATGAGCTTGAGGTCCTTGAGTTTGAGTTTGACCCATCCATAGAGATAATCCCCTAGGTGTTTGACGATTTGTTTCAGTACCACTGTTTGAAATTGGCTTGAAAATTGAAGGAAAATGTGCGGCCATGCCAGGCCCTTGGGAATTTCCCATGATGTTGTAACCCAGTAAGGAGTTGTTCATCGTGGATGCTCCATTTACTCTTGCTGTCTCCTCTGCCAAGGCATCGCAGAATGCCCTGTGAGTGATGAAACTATCTCTCCTGCTCAACCAAAATTCAAAAACTGTTAAGTTACACTAGCTAGCTAGCTAAATATCCAAGGAGGCATGCAATTAGAAGACTCATGAAATCAACAAAAGTCTAAATGTAATTAATCTAAATGTAATTAACTTATAGCTAGACCAGGCATAATGACTAGTAATAATTAGCCCATAGGGGTCAGAACCAAGCTTAGTCTAAAAAAATTAACAAGCAAATAAGCAAGGGTTAAGATATTCCAAAATAAGAAATTAATTGCAATAAAAAAAAATTATCAAAAACTTGTATGGCTTCTTTCGAGTTTTCTGTCTGCACTAAGACTCCTTTCCTATTACTGCCAAAAGCCAAATTGACAGCAAGCATCCAGAAACACACGCACAATCCCACACACACCAGACCAGAGAGAGAGAGAGAGGTTAATTAGGGATAAAGATATCATTTTGTCTTTATTTTCATTTAGCTGCTTCGCATGAAAGAATTGTGATGCTCAATATTTTTTCAGAAATAAATGCCTATTTCTAGACAAGCTACCACTTTTTGCATAGAATTGATATATCATAAGTATCAGATTTCATCATCAGCAAGATCAGGTATATGGTATATTATTACCGTGAAAAGATAGTCCCACAATCACATTTGTATTCTCTGGTGCCACAGGTCTTAGAGTGGGCTTTCCAGTCTGACTGAACAGCATATCGCTTTGAGCACTTCTCACACTTCCACTTCTTCTCCCCATGCTTTCTGCAAAAGTGCTTCTTTATCCCCGTTAAGTCTCCCAGAGCCCTTGAAGGGTCGTGGTGGACACATGTCTTTTCAGGGCACACATAGACTCTCTTCCTTGGTTCTTTGCTTGTCCTCTGCTTCAGCTTCCATGGAAGATTGTGTCCTCTTCGATGGAGCTGAAGATTTTGATCCCTTTGGAAACCCTTCCCACAAATTTCACACAAGAATCTGTTGGTGGCCATCAGAGTCTTTGGCGACAAGGCTATGACCTCTGCTTCAGGATCTGTGATCACAAGATTCTTATAATAAATCATCATTGTCTTCTATAAAAAACAATTGACTTTTGAATATTCCTGTGACAGAAAAGCTAATTAAAGAGAGACAGAAAGAGAATAAGCTTGCCTGGATTTCCTGGGAGGTTTCTCTTCCTCTTTAAAACAGGAGGATTATTATTATTAGACGCAAGGTGATCAGTTGGGTTCTGATGAGAAAAGCCACTTGAAGTTTCTGCATCATCCATCTTTTGTTGCAGCAGCATCTCAAGCTGTTTTTCCTTGAGTTTGACTCTGTTTATAAGAAACCCAGAAACAGTTAAAGCTGACTAAAGTGAGAGAACAAGTCTTAGTGAGCTATATTGAATTATGAGAGAAGAGCCGAGAGAATGGGCAGGCTTCTTAATTATGGTTCAAACCCTAAACAACACAAACTGATGATATATGCAAGACGGTGGATCCCTGTGAGAGTTGGAATAAAATAAAACTATGAGATGCTATGGGAGGCGGTGAAAAGTTAAACTAAAGTAGAGAGAGAAAGAGAAGTGGCGTGGGTGCAAAGACAGGGAATTAGAAAAGAGAGGGAAAATACGACCCCAAAAAGAGAGAGAGAGAGAGAGAGAGAGAGAGAGAGAGAGAGGGAAAAGAGAAAGGGGGGTTGAAGCAAAGGTGTATGATGACACATATGATGAGGTCGGAAAATAAAAAGTTCATCTCCATTAGGAATGATTATCCCATAATTGTTCCTTTCTGTTTTCTTATTTTTCTAATCCTTTCTCATCCGGTGATCAATCTTTTTAATTTTAATTTATGGCTTTGGTTATTACTTGTTAGTAAGTAACCCCCCTATGTTTTTCAAACATTAATGCCTGGGTTTATCCTACACGGAAGTAATGATAACCCGTTCAAAATTATGTTTTACGACATATAGTTTCATTGGATGAACATATATATATATATATATATATATAATTTTCAGCTTTCCATCTTGTTTTAAAATGATAAAAAAGTGTTACCGCTTCTTATACAACCAGGCCCCTATAAACTTTTTATTCAAAGAGCATAATCTCTGCAGAATTGGTCTCATTGCTAGCTAGCCATTACGACATATTAGAAAGAATCATAAACACTTTCTTCAATTCTCATTTTCCAAAAAAAAAAAAGCAAAATGGGATTCTTTTGAAACTAGATATTCAAAGTGAAAGTGCCCAAAGAAGATTGATGATAATATGCCAAAATGTTATGAAATGCATGGATGCCCTATATTGGATTGAAAGAAAAGAGGAAGAGCTAGCTCCCAGTTAATTATGTACTTACAAAGATGGGACGGCCAGTTGTTAATTACTTTGGCACTCTTAGAGAACAGCCATGCACGTGTGTCCATGCACTATCCAAACTGTCAAGCAAGGTAATTCCACAGGAAACGACGAAACAACGCAGAAAAAGGAATAATCGTCCAGATGACAACATGCCAATGTCTCACATTGGCTGGATTTCTCGCCCCACTCGGCTTTTATATACCTATCAAACTATTGTTTCTTGTTTTTATTATTGTTTCTATTACTATATATCGTCACATCATCATAGGATGATGTAACCAATCAGTCAAGAATTCTTGGATATATAATTAACACAAGTAGAAAGGCGAATGAGACCTTCATTAGGTGGTAGCTAGGTGTTCGATATTTGAGTGGTACCGGTAGATTTTGAACTTATTATTAATTAACTTTTTCTTGTCAATTTTGGGTTGGTGGATATATATTTCATTTTGTAACTTTTTCTATCATCTTTTACGTCCATTTTTTTTTTCAAATTTAAAAGGATCCTAAGCATTCTATGGATATGTTTAACCTATGGATCCATTAAGATAATTGGTAAATCGCATATTACTATATATGCTGTGATTGCTTACTCTACATTGTCACAACTTTAATTTCAAAAGCAAATGAAAAAAGAAAAATGCACGAAAGCTTTTAAAATAAAGCTGCATTTCCTTCTCACTGTATGATCCTAATAATTAAGCTATAGGGCATAAACTATTTCAGTATTTCAGAGGGTATGTAGATAGAGTCTTGCCCACTACCACCCCACCAAAAAAGGGGGAAGAAAGAAAAAAAAAAAAAGGGGAAAAAGTATGCTTGACCTCAAAAATGGGGTTTTCTAGGCATATATTTTCTGTAGATTCACATGACCTTGGAAATGGCATTGAAAAAAGCTGGATTGGTATTATTGTTATACTGAGTTTTAATAAGTTCATAATGCTGAGATTACTAGGGAAGGGAAAACGTTAGAAGACAGCCAGCTGACAAAGGCAGTGAATTTTTGGAAGTGTGAGAGTCGTCACCTTGTGGGCTGACTTTTCCCTGCTAAATTGCCAACCTCTTAATCATAATCTAATTATGTTTTTTTGCTTTCTAACATTGTTTAAGATAAATCTTTGGAGTTTAGCTGTTGAACTGTGGTGGGCTTAGAATATTCTCCCTACCCCCTCCAACACTTCTCCCAAAGGCTTCAACTTTCAAGGCCCTTGTGAGATTCTTATTGAAACTCCAACAACTTCTTCTCTCTCTCTCTCTCTCTCTCTCTCTATAGCTAGCTTGACATACTTAGAAACATTAGCCATTTGAGAACAGAAAGAGAAGGGAAAGGCAAATGGTATTGCTGGCACCGCGGGTATGTATGTTCTTTCTTAATTTCTTCGTCTGTGTTTTTATTTAGAAAAAAAACTGAGGAAAAATGCATATGTTATAATAGAATTTATTTTAAAATGAGTAAAGATTTGACTAAATTATATTTCATATTATTTTTATTTTAAAAATATCGTTCAACGCTTTTGCATTTGTATATATTGCAATTTTCTAATTTATTTATTTTTAATAAAATTAACTTTGGCATAACATGAAATAGTGATTATGATAGTAAAGATAATTAAATTAAATTATTTTATTTTATTTTATTTTTTAAAGGAATACATATTGTAATAAATTTAAATTTATTAAAAAAATAAATTAATTAAAAAGCTTTTATAATGTATATTAAATGAAAGAAAAGTTAAAAGATAATTTAGCCATACAAGAAAGATTTATGCAGTTTATTGTTTTAAATTTAAGTTTGGTAAACCCAGAAAAGTATTTCCTAATTTCAAGGCATGTGTGCAATGTGTGCCACACAGCCAATCTTGCTCTGGCTCAGTGTTAATCCCCACCACGAAAATTACAATTGAGCAATTCAATTTCTACGATGCTCCAATTAAGCAAATCACAACGTCCGTTGTTACCTTCTATCAAAAGCAGCTTCACACAAAATTTCAAAATTTCTAGGAGGTTTGTATCTGGGATTCCATTAATACCGCGACTCACATGCATGCTTCTGCTTATATCAAAAGCTGGAGATCCAATATGCATGTGCTTTTAATTTTTACACTAAGCAATTTATATTAATTTATTATTTTTATTCTTCTTTTTCCTTTTGATTATATTATATTTTTCAGTCATTTGAAATACACATTGCAGGATAATAGAAGACTGATGACCTTATTGAGTTCTACCCAATCCCACGTTACGGACACAGAAGACATTCTTGGCAGTTGGCACTTTGCATCAATATTATTTTGAATTTGCAACATGTATTCTACTTTTTATAAATATCAGACATATACGGGTAAACATTTTAGAATGTGAAAAGAAAAAATTAAAATATCTGAAGTTTGAACCTTAGTACCATTGCACAACGTATGACCATAATTTTATTGTACTAAAAATATTTTTAAAAAAAGCTTTTCTAGAAATATAATATACATATATATATATATGTATATGGGGATAAATTTTTTTGTCAAAAGTGAAGAAGCACTCGATCTATTTTTTTTCTAAGGTTTGGCAAAATAAAATTTTTAGAACATTTTTCTTAAAACAAATAATTTTTGAACAAAATCTTCAGTTATCTGTCTCGTTAGAACTCTTTCTTAGATTACATGAGAAAAGAAAAAAACAAATGATAGAAAGTGTTGCAAGGCGGTGATAGGCGATGTAATGCAAGTAGTGGTAGCGAATTTAGTGCTAGTGATAATCATAAAAGTTATTAAACTTATCACAAGACATGGTTGGCATTTTCAAATAAGAAAATTAGGTTCAAATTTAATCATAACCCGCTCTCAATTCTTTTTTGAGCTTGAGCTAGCTTAGATTTAATAGAAAAGTCTAAATCCAAACTTGGTCTAAACAAGATTCATGATTAAATCCAAATCTGAGTTTGGTATAAATAGAATTGTCTAAATCTGAGTGTAATTTCTTGCTTGAATATTTTCAAGTTTTAAAATTTGGATTCGAATACACTGGATACAGATTATAATTTTTTTGGACTTGAGTTTTATACCATGTCCATCTGATTTTCAAAATTAAGTCTTAATTAGTTAAACCTAAATAGAAAAGTTAATATTCAACCCAAATTCATATATCATTCCTAAAACTATTATTACTCAAATAAAATATGTGTTTGAGCTCGGGCTCAAAGACTCACTTTAGGTTTAGGTGCAGGTCATAGTGAGCGTTAATAATGAGGTTGGCCTATTATAGGTAATACTGGTGGCAGTAAGTTAGTAGCAATGAGTTGAAATAAAAATGAAAATGATTCCCATCATTTGAAGAAAAAAAATTCCAAAAAATTAAATAAAATATAGATGATTGAGAAATATTTCTAAAAAATTTAACCAAACAAGCATAAAAAATCTTAATGTTATTAAAAAAAATTCTGGGAAACTAACAGAGCCTAAGAAAATTAATTTGGAATGAAACAGCTATCAATTATCAGGCGCATTTCTTATACATGGGAACCTTGTGCACATCGTCTGTGGTATGACAGCCCAGAGAGTAACCCACCAAATTTAATAGTGAATTAATTAATTAAGAAGAAGAAGAAAATAAGCAGCAAGAGTTATAAATGGGATAGGATATTGATCGTGTTAACCTGAACGCACGCGCTTAGAGGCTGAAGAGGCAAAGCACTGTGTGCTCGCATGGAAAAAGAATAGACCACCACTATACCCTCTATTAACCAATTATGATATTGCCATGTTATATAATAACAAGATTAGGAGGGTTTCTCTTTTTAGCTTGGAAAAGCAAAACTAAAAGCAGCCACTTCACTCTCTCTTTCTCTTTGCTTTTCAAGGCAGGCCTTCCTTATTATTTTATGATCTCTTTAAAGAGCGAAAGAGGTAGGGACCATCCATGTAAAAGAAAGAAAAGAGAGAGAGAGAGAGAGAGAGAGAGACCAAATAATGCCCAAATGAGAAAACTATTTTAGTCATGAAAAGATCTCAAATCAAGATGTATTATGGTAATCACATTAGAGAGTCACTATCTTCCATATGTTGCGAGGAAGGTCACAATCATATATCAAGAATTATATGAGTGAGCACTGAAGTTCCACTATGGAAAAGAGAGAGAACAAAGGTTTGATACGAGAAGAAATCACTTGGGATATGATTGTCCTTCCTCATTAGATTCTTCAATTATTGGCAAATTTTGGAGCAAAATGACAGATTTTCAAAACCCTCCTTCTTTGTAGGAATTCAAAGACAAGGAGGCCCATCTCCCACTTCCACGATTCATCATGATCGTTAATATCGCACACTACGTACAATATATTGGCCCCAAGCAATAAAATTTGTAGGCATAAAAAGTGATGTTTGTTATCTACCTTATTCATCCCTAAATTTGGGGTAGCTTTTTATAAATAATTACTTGTTCTCAACAAAACAATACTCTATGTCGGTTTGAAAGAGATAGTTGCTTATAGCTAAAAGTCTGAATCTTTTAAAGTTCTTTATTATAAAATTTGTATAAAATTCAGATAGAAAGAGAGAATAGAGGGAGTGAAAAAAAAAAGAAAAAGAAAATAAACCTAATATACATTTTCTTTCATTATGTCATTCTTTTTTGAAATTTTACAAGAACTTTACAATAAAAACACCATAAACAAACCTATAATCAACTTGGCATTTGGCTGTTCACATAGCAGCTGGAGGATCTTTTCTTGTGGGATATGGCTCATGGCAATCTCCAGGAAACAAATATTAATGATCTGCTAAACCAATCAATGAATTCCAGTATCACATAAAAGTTCATTCAATTACGCCAACAACATATGTTGTCGCTGAAATTTAATTCCCAAACTAAATTTTCTAGTCAATACGTGTTTACATTAAACTCATGAGTTTGAAGGGTATCTTAGAAAATAGACAGAGTATTTCTTCTTCTTATTAATTGTACTCTTGATAAAAAAAACACAGAATTTAGTTTGTTCTCTTCACATTTTATTTCTAGCTATTAGTATGTAGGTATTCTAAATTTAAAAATATTTAAAAATTTATGTATAAAAAATATTGAGCTTACATACATTAAAAAAAAAAAATCATCATCCTTATATGATTTAAGATATATACATACAGTACACAAATTTTAAAATTTTTATATTTCCACATTTAAACATCTAAATAAATTTTTAAACACTTATGCAAAACTAATCTTTTTTTTTAATGCACCAAATAGCAGCTAAAAGTTTAAGATGTTCGTCACACTTACATTTAGAGTCATTACAATATTACCCTGTTTTTGATAGCCTCTTAGAAACAAAAACCAAAAAAAAAAAAAAGGAGATGGAATGCATCACAAAATTTCGTTTGGCAGCTGCAAGTCGTGAAACAGAAAAGAAGATATTTTCCTTCTGAGAAGCATCTACTTGGACGGAAATTTAAAAATCCAATGTACACAAAGTTTATTATGCAGTTATTATTATTTAACAGTGTCTTTTTCTATTACTTTTTTTAAACAGTAATATTTTTGTTATTTTTTCATTGTTCTTTTTTATCTCAATATTATGATTTAACCAAATATATAAATGAAATTATTATCTTATTCTTTTTTATATCATACCAAACGTAATTATTTCATCTTATTTACATTTTTATTTTTTATTTAATTCTATTAAAAATAATTCTGCGTTCCAAACCAAATATTAGTCGATTTTGACGTTATTGGTGCCACCTTTAGGAGTTAAAGTAAATATGCCCCCCCAAAAAAGAAAACACTTCTTTGTGGATGGACGGAGGCCTTGAAATTATGGATGTAACCAGGCCTAAGTCCAATATATGAGCCCTGAATAAATAGTGAAGGACAAAAATTCAAGGCCCTTCAATTTTCTTTTTCTCTAATACCATATAGACTGTTTCTTAAACCAAAAAAAAAAGTGATGGGTACGTCATACGTAAAGCCTCTGGAAAAATCGAAGAGAGCCCAATCCCATCATGGCAAAACTCGTGTTTGAATGCAATTTGATTGTTAAACATTTTGCAATATTTGGTAATATGTAATGTGCTATGATGTTATAATTGCTGTTATGGCTAAGAGTGGCAATATTGTTTGTTCATTTCCCGTGGTGAATTGGTTAAGGGTTTGAACATTTATTGCGTATAAAACACTATAAGCAAAAGATGACTCTTTGTGTTTCAACTCTCTGAGTTATGATCCTTGCTCATCTAGGAAAGTGTTCATGCAATAAAGTATGTCTACCAAAGCTCTTTTAAATGGTTTTATTGTCAATTTTTTATAAGGTTGAAAGAGGAAAATTGAAAATTTTTAGTATTAGAAGTTACTTTTAACATTAGAATTTGCTTTTCAACATGTTAAAAGTTATATTCTGTATCTATTTTTCTTTTAATTTTATAAAATATTTACAACAAAAAATTTTAACAGATCTGGATTCACAAGTATGTCACGGTGAAGAAAAAGGAGTTGATGGCTAATATTACCTAACCCCGAGTGTTCTGAAAAATCATGAATTCGCATTTCTTATCTTTTTCAGTTGCTTTTGTACAAATGTCTGGGGTTGCTTGCAGATAACCCAAATTAGCAATCAAAGTTTGTGGGTCGTCATTTCAAAATTTTAAGTGCATATATTCCTCTTTTAAAAAAAAAAAATTAAACAGATTTTTTTAAATTTTATTAAAATTACATAAAATTTTAATCTATTTTTAAAACTAAGGCAAGTCTCTTTTAAATTTTATTGAAATTACACAAATTTCTCATCTATTCTCAAAATATATATGAATTTTTCTTAAAATAAATAGTAAATTATACAAATTTTTCTTAAATTTTATTAAAATTATATAAAATTTTCTTTTATTTTTAAAATATATACAAATCTCTTTTGAAAATAGAAAAGAGATTTGTGTAATTTTAATAAAATTTAAGAAATTTTTGTGTAATAGAAGAGATGTATATATAATTTTAATAAAATTTAGGGATTGTTTGTGTTAATTTTGAAAATAAAAGATAAGTTTGTATAATTTCAGTCAAATTTAAGAAATGCATGTGTAATTTACTCTTAAAAAATTACTTAAGACCTCAGAGAAATTAATTCTGCTTAATAATTTAATTTCAGATAAAACTTTTTTTTAATTAAAAAATACCAAGATTATTAATCAAAACACCACCAGCATATCTTAAACTTTAAAAGAAGGAGGTTGAGGTCTAATTGAGAGAATGTGAAGACCTTTTTGATCCCACATGAAAGGTTGAAAATTACTCAATTAGCATTCTTACGATTCGTAAGGAAAATTCAAATGACCCACAGACTTTAATTCAAATCTCTGTCCAAACGAACTAACATGTCTTTGCCCGACACTCTCTTATATTATCTAAAATAAATATAATATAATATATTATTTTATATATTATGTAAAATAAAATAAAATTTTATTTTATTTTATTTTATTTTATATAAGTATATTGTATATATATATATTTACTTAATATAAAAATTTAATTTTTTATTATAAAAATTTAAAAAGTTAAATCTATAATAGTTATATTATTTAGTTACAGAATAAATAACTTGTTATTAAATTAAATCAATTTATTATTTTAAATTATTTGAAATAATTTTTTTATAAAATTTTTAATAATATTAAAAAAGTATTTGCATATATGAATAAGTTAAAGAAAATAAATTATATTTAAAATATACTTTTATAAAAAAAATTAAATTTATTAATTTATTAATATTAATTATATTTTAATAATTTATATTAAAAATT
The DNA here is from genome assembly GCA_032878935.1 of Erythrophleum fordii. Classification (NCBI taxonomy): domain Eukaryota; kingdom Viridiplantae; phylum Streptophyta; class Magnoliopsida; order Fabales; family Fabaceae; genus Erythrophleum; species Erythrophleum fordii. The sequence goes on from JAVQMF010000035.1 coordinate 966,906, forward strand.
AAATAATATATAATATGCTTTTATATAAAATAAATATAATATAATATATTTATTTTAGATAATATAAAAATATGATTTATATTATATAAAATATATTTTGTATATAAACAAACATACACACGATACTCATTCCCCACACCCCCGCCCTTATATTGAACGCTGACTGATATAATCTCTATGTTTTCATTTGTATTTTAGGTAAATGTAAACTAACATAGTTCATATTTCTTTAAAAATTAAAAAGATAAATAAGTATTTAAGAAAATAGTTTTTGCAGCTGAATATTTAAGTGATAAGTTTTTTAATTAAAATATGGGAGTCAAAAACTCCTTAATTGGCTAGAAGGGATTGTTTGGGTTGGTTTATTGTGAATTTATTTTAAAAATGTCTCCTTTTAAAACAAGTTTTAGAAGAAGTATTTCGAGAGCCATGTAATTCCGTTTAATAAAATTATTTGATAGGCAATTTTATTAAAACTAATATGTTTAACAAATTTTTTTTAAAAAAATTCTTTTTGTTATCAAATTATTAAAAACAGTACGCATGTAAGAGAGTAGACGAAAAAGTTAAAAATAATTATGACAAATAATAATTAATAATTTTGAGTGTAACCAGGATTATTTACAAAATATTAATTTTTTGCTTCTACTAGATGAGTTTTTACTTTTTTCTTTCGAAAAAATTATTTTTAGTATTCCTTAAAAGTAACTTTTTTTCTTTTAAAGAAACTGAGCTACACATTTTATTTAACCAAAATAAATATTTTTTTCTTTTAAAAAATAAGCAACATCTAAGTTTGACCAAACAGGCTGTCAGCCCTGGCCCCAAAAAAGAAAAGGCTGTCAGTCCAGTTAGACCGGCAAGGCAAGTTGCCGAGAAAGAAATTGATTTCCAGGTAAACTTTTTTTCTCTGGGTACCGAAAGGAAAAAGTCAGAATCGCAGGAGAACTATAATTAAACATTCTTCGATCAAACTTAATGATTAATTCATTGTCAAACTGGACATCATTACACAAATCCCATGTATAATTTTCCCTCTCTTTTTCTGAACACCCGTTTCGGTGGAATCTTCCAAACCCAACCGAGAAACAGAGAAGCAGAAAATCTTCCATCTTTTGTTTGTCATTTCATAAAATTCTGTACTACCCATTTCTTAAACACAGAAAAGAATCTTCTTTTTTTCTTCTCCTTTTGTTCTCTACAACCCTGGAGAAAATGAAAAACTGGAAAAAAAGAAAAAGAAAGAAACAAAGAAAAAAACTCTGAACCTAGAGAAATCAAAGAATCAGAGCCACAAGGCGCCTGCTTGTTTGAGAATGGGAACCAGATCACCAGAAATGTGAGTAGCCATGAGACGATCCAATCCTCCAAACAATTTTCCACCTATGAACACTGCTGGAAACTGAACCTTGTCCTGTTTATTATTATCCCCATCAATCAATGCTTCAAGTTCTGTAACAACACCAACTTCATCTTTCTCATCCACCTCATAAACTGCCGGGTTCACACCCAGCCCCAACAGCAAACGCTTCACCACATGGCTCATGCAACACCCTCGCCTGCCGATCACTATAACGGCGTTCTCTGACACCATCTTCCCCACCATTCCCTCATCGCTTCCTGAAACAGGGGAGGGACTGTTGTTCAGAGTGGTGTGGGAGAACAACGAGTGATGAAATGTCCTGTATGGAATTGCTTCTTGCATGGTGTACTTCAGATTGATCAATGAAGAAACGATATGGAGATATTGGAGGGTGAGAAAGAGAAGGTATATATATATATATATATATATAAATGGGACTTGGAGAGATGAAACGGCAAATGGGGAATTTATTGTCAGGGTCCGAAAGAAGAAGAGAAGACGCGGTGCGATTTGGTCGTATGGGTGTGGCTGACGTTTGTGGTTGTGTCACTTCCTCTCTCTTTTATTGTGAACGTTTTTATTTGGACGGCGTCCCACTTGGCCCTTTCTATTTCTGTGTCTCCCCTATTATGCATGTTATAATTTTTAATAAATAAACAATTTTTCTGATTCTATATTTTTGTTAAAAAAATATGATAAAAAAATTCACATATCATATTTTTTAATACTTCATAATAAATAATTACACCACCTAAAATGAATATAAAATGTTTGGATAAGTATAAATTTTAAATGTTCTAGCATTTGTTTTCAGGAACAAAACTAAAAAAAAAATGAGGGATGGAATGGTTTCTATGATAATGCCTCATAATATTGATTTATATTTCTGATAATTCAAATAATAAGAGAAAAAAATAATATAGGAGATATTTAGTTCTCCAGCACGTTCATGAATGCAAGTTAAGCGGAGGACGATGAGGATGAATCATTGACGGTACATAAATCTGAAGTCAGAAATAGGCAGATGGGACGTCAGCGAAAGAGGAACGTTGAATTCACTCCTACATCATAAGGCGTGTGGTCTAATGTCAGAACCCATGGCCCGCCACGTGTCACAGATAATGCTCTATTAACTCCTTACGTCACCATTGTTGTCGCCAACTAACCCAGTCCCGGTCGTTTTGCGCCACGTGTCCACTTCATCACCCGCTCTCATTACGTCATCGGTGCGTACCAATGCTCACAACGTGTTTCATACCCCACCGAGTAACCCTATTCGTCTTCTCATCACCCGTTTCGCGGTCCTCCCGCGCCGAATCATCCATCGCCGACATATAAAATCTACATAATTAATTATTTATTTTAATACCAGAAAAACAAACGGATTCAAATCTTCCAATTTAGGGATTTAGTTCACGATATGATTTGTAACTAAAAATATTATGAATTTATTTAAACTAATTAAGCTATGCGGCTAAATCGTCTGGTTCCAAGAAGACACTCATGCCTTGTTAAAATAATCCTAATAATAACCGAGACAAGCCATGTGTACGCATGTTCATTGTCCAACCACAGTTCAGAAGATTTCGTCACATATCATAATCTATCCCTTGGGACTGGATAAAGGATAGCTTATACCAGAACTCAAGGAATTTCGTCATTTTATTTTTGGCTAAGCAATACATATTATTAAATTTCTATGTTTAGTCCCCATGGTACCTAATCTTATTCATACGGCAAGACATGACGTGCTGCAAAAACCAAATATCAAAAGAATTGCCAATGGGCCAATATTCATGCACCTTCATTAAAATTGAAACTCCGTCATATATGACGTGTGTGTATATATTTGTCGTTATTATCCAATAATTATATTTTAAAAGAGAAATCTATAATTCCTTCTTAGATCTTGGTCACATTCAACGGATAAATCTAAGAATAATGGAATTATATATGCCCCACTACCACTATTATACAGCATTAGGAATTTTGCATTTTAGCCTCATCATAGTTTTGAAGCTTTTGACAAATATATATATATATATATATATATATATATATTGAAATTCATTTGGTATTGCTGTTCAAGTAGCACATAGGAATAGGATGGAGACCATTTTCCTCATTCAACCGGATGCGGCCAAATCCTTGGGTCGACCACAGTCACGAGGTTGATAATTTTAAAGATTTCATATAAAATGACAACTCATAATGACGCAGAATATATATGTATATATATATATATAGACAATTCATAATTAGGAGTATTCTAATAAACCCCTTAGGCACCAATCATCTTCAGAGGTCAGGAAGGGCAGGATCAAATTTACAATGGAATGGAGCAGTTGGTTTGGAACAAGGATTCATTCACCAAAATATTTTGCGGGGTGGGAAGACTTAGAATTTTTATCAAATCTTTTCATTGGGCATTTGTAGTCTTACTCAAGAAAAAAAAAAGGAAAAAATTATTATGCCAAGAAGAAGAGTGACAAATTCAAAATCTTTCTCAATAACAGCAGCATGCTGGACAATATACAATAACATGTCTAACCATTGACAAATTTTTATCCCTTTTATGGTGAATAAATGTAGTATATAAAAAATTAAATAATATAGACTTTTTTACAAAAATGTAAGTGAAAGAAGTATAACATGGAGCAAGCTAACACTGAGCAGAGCAAGTAAGGTAATACTAATAGACAAAACAATTTAATATGCAAATAGAGCAAACTTATATGATCATGGAGCGAGCAAACAATGAATAGAATATAAGAGCTAGTAGACAATAAACAAGTAGGGAGAGCTAATAGTAAATAAGTGGAAGGAACAAATGTCTATAAACAAAATAAATAAGTATGTTGTTAGTGGAGCGAATTATATAAAAGTGGAGGATTTTTTAATAGTAGAGAGAGCAAAAATATGTAATAAGTAAAATGAGATAAGAAAGGAGGAAGATACATTATTAAATTTATTTTCGTTTAACTCCTCAGGTTAGGTCTAATCTCTTTAAATTTCAAAAGATTTTTTTCAATCACATTTAAAATGTTGCAAAGAACTGGTTTTACATGTGTACTATTAATATAGGTTTCACAACCGTATCTTAAACCTAAACAAGATTTTCTACACATTACCCTCAACTAAAACTCTCAATTAGAGATTTACAAATAGTAGCCTGCAATAATAATTTTTCTTTTCAACAAGATTCTCTTTATACTCAAAATTGCTTCTTACGAGATGATACACTAGAAATTAAGAATATCTTTAGAATATGACACTCTTTTAGCATGATGCTTAAAATGACTATAAAAAATATTGTTTTACTTTGTAGTTAGATTTTTCATGTATTTATAAAATTTTAATGACTCTTAGTTGTTAGAGATAAAACAATGGCAGCTCTCTCACTTGAATAAGAAAACGTGTCTCCAATATTTATAAACTTTCTTTTTAGTAGTAATTGTTAACATAAGAGTTTTTTTCCAAGCAACCCATGTCATCTACTTTTCATAAATGTTATTAAATACTTATTTTACAGGTTAAAGAAAGATTATGACTTCCTTTTTTTTATAATAGAGATAGTTGCAGAAAAGAAAGAGATAAAAATAATAAAACAATTATATTATATTTACACTTTATCTAATTGAAAATGATACAGAATTTTATTGTATATACATTGATAGTTTTGTGAATGCTGGTCAACAACAAATATGGAAGTATAAATTTTGACTTTTGTTATCATCAAAGTTATGAACGCAGATAACTTTGGGCTAACAATTTGAACCTCAAATAATCCCTGCGCTAAAAAGATTCCAAAAGCCTACTATTGAATTATCTACTAGGCCAACTACATTCCAATTTGCGATGGAAATGCTCACTTTTTGTTTGGTTCCAGATTCATCTCCTGAAGATTCAGCAACAGATCATCCGAATTCAAGTAGAGCTTGTTTGCTGCATTTGACATAGTATGTGCAATCTCTCTTGCAGCTTCTATCTTCCTCAGTGTGATAAAAGCTGGATTGTTGGCAATAGCTTGACCGATCAGCTGCGCACTTTTTGCTTCACCCTGGTTATTAAAGGAGTGTAAGATGAGTTGGCAGAATTAATATAAAGGAAGCAAAATTGTTCTGTTACGTAATGTAGATTGCAGCAAAGTAGTAGGTGCATCTGATTCCCAGCACTAAGAATTTCTTATCTCACCTGTGCTCTGATTACAGAGCTTCTCTTGTCCTGCTCAGCTTTTTCCACAACAAATTTAGCCCTCTCAGCTTCTTGTGCAGCCACCTGCTTGGCTTCAATTGCAGCAGTGAACTCCTTGCCAAAGGTCAGGGTGGTAATTGATACATCATCAAGTTCAATATTGAAGTTGGCTGCCCTCCCTTTCAGAACATTCCGGATTTCCCTACTAACAGCCTACAAAGAGTAAAGTCAATCAATATACTTCCTTCTTCGTGTTCATACCGAATTTTTCATTTTACTAAGAAAACGATGCATGAATTTGCAAGCAGCTCAGAAGGATGACAAGAAGACGAAAGAAAAGAGAACCCTTCTTCAATCCACGAAACTATAAATAATCGTTCTCAAAAGAAAATATAAAACATATTAAGCTAGTGGATTATAATTTAAGCAGAATATTGTCAATGACTTATTACTTGTCTGTACCCATTGGCCTAATTGTAGCAAATGAGGAAACAATTAACTATTGGCATCCTGAGACTGCAACTAAAGTGAAACATCTAAGTAACTAGAGCGTTTTATTGGTCAAATCATAGCTTGAGCTGTCATACCTCTCTCTGAGTAATCAGCTGGCTGGCATTGTATTGTGCGACCACAGCTTTCAAAGTTTCATGTATAATCGAAGGTAAAACCCTTTCATTATAATTTTCACCGAGAGTCTGGTAAATCGTAGGTAATTCACTTGGCGAAGGACGGGTAAGAACTCGAAGCCCAATTCTCACCTGTACAGCAAAATCACAACTATATTTACATGCATATGCAATTCAGAGTCATCATTGTAGAGTTTTTTTCTTTTTAATACAAATTTTTTAAAATATGAAATATTTCAAAATCAATTTCCAGAAACCAAACAGATATGCCACCTAATAAGAACTGAAAGTTCTACGTTTCTATCATTCACAGGATTACTTTAAATGAAAAGAAAAGTACAGAACATCTAATGAGAGTAAGTGAAAGGACATCTTGCAGGTATCCTTTAGAAACAGGCTATACCAAGAGAAAAGCAAGCTACATTACAAAAAATAAAAAACAAAAAACAAAAAACAAAAAGAAAAAAGAAAAGAGAAAAAAAACTATTTATTCAGAATGCAATACGATGAAGATTGGAATTCTTTTTGCTGGAAGCGTACAGAAGTAAGAGTTATAAACATTTTGATTGTCAAATTTAAATTTCATAACAACAGACAAGATTTAGCAAAAGCAATTACCATCTGGAGATCACGACTCCCTGACGTACCCTCAACTAGATGAGGTCGTGCACGGACATCATAGATGACTGGCCTTTCAAACCATGGAATCATAAAATGTGTCCCTTCAGGATAGACCTGCATGTCAACCAGGATTTGAAGTTCATCAGAGACAGCAGAGCAGAAGTTAGACGACAAAATAGATAAATTTAAGCAAGACCAAACCTAATGGAAATCAAAGGAGAAGATAGATTGCTCTTTTGAAAGATGCCAAACAACAGTGATAGAAAACAAGAATAGACATTCTCATCTGGGTAACAACCATTAGCAGCATTCTGATGCTAATATGATGCAGACTGTCTTTTACTAAATCACCTTGAGTAGCGAATTATAGCATTTGGAATAGCCGGATAAACACTGAAATCATATCAGTTTTCAATGTATTCAAGATTATCCAATGTAAATGCAATTATACAATATATTTTCCACATTAACACTCGGCGGTAATTTGCAAAAATATTTCATCTTTTTTTACGAAGGAAAACAATTAGGTGCCAAACAATGACCTTGTCTTTGACACCAACTATACGGTTGAAGATAATAGCTCGATGCCCTCCTTCAACATTGTAAAGACTGTTAGCAGCTGCATACAAGCCAAGGCCACCAACAATCCCCAGCTTAAGCAGTGCGGAGGACGCACCACCACCCGGAACGTTCGGAACCTTCATGTTCTTCAAATTCATTTTCCTAATGGAAGAGGAGTAAGATTTAGGAGAGTCAGGATGCCACCACCGAAATGCAGATAGAATCAATACGGAAGCGATTTCAAAGAAAAAACAACACTGCATTATCAATATTATCAATGCAATTTCTAAAGAAACATCCCGGAAATTTCTCGGCATCGTAGACATCACGAACAAGATAATTCCTTAATTTTTTTACATTTCTCGGCAAACAAAAGACATTAACAGCGAAATATGAGAATTTAATCCAATTTCAAAGTTAAATGCCACCTAGAAAGAACATCCCACAAATGAACGAAAGTAGGAGATCATGTGATAAACAAGACGATTATACCTTGCGATCTTCTCAGGTGATAAAGCGTTGAGAAGAGAGTTTCGGGGTTTATGCTTCCGCATTTTGTAGGGTTTTAACTTTCCAAACAACAAAACCGAAGAATGTGAGTTTTTTGTTTTATGGGCAAGAATTGGGCCTTATGTGCCTAGCCCATTAGCCCACTTGAAGGCTAGCTATTTCTCTCTTGAATTAAAATTGATCCTTCTACGCCATTGCAGGTGCAAGTAGCATGAGGGCTGTTCTCGCAGTCTCAGGTTGCGGGTTCAATCCCCCTCATTGTCGCTAAAGTCTTGCTTGGTGGCATCTGATTGTGGGGAGATTCCTCACCCACCCCCGTGGTCTGATGATTTGCCTGGAGTTGATCATAGTGCCCTAAGGGCCGCTGGAACTTCAATCCTGCGAGGAATTGGGAGCGTCCTCCCTCCCACTTTTTTTTTCAAAAAAAAAATTGATCCTTCTATTCAATTTTTTTTTTTTTGGTCACCTGATATCATTTCTTCCATGATTATAAAAATAACTGTAATATAATTCATATAAAGAGAATTTAATTTCATATTAACTTAAATTGAATCTTTTTTTGCTTCATAAATAGAAAGTAAATTAAACTTTTCCTTGTAACGTCTTTTCTATTGAATTTGTGCTTGAAATATTGTTGGTGAAAGCGTTAATTTTTTTTTTGTATCAAGTGAACAAATAATAAAATAATTTTATATTGGCAATTGTGCTCAGCAGTGATTACAATGAAATTTATGGGAAATTCAGAGAAAATAAAATTTGTGCTTGCAAGACCTTGCATTCTTTTCCAAGAAAATAAAAATCTATGCTTGGAGGCAACAAAACTCGATCTCAATCAAACAAGAGGGACTCCAAAATTGTAGACCAAGGTAAAAATATTATTTGTTATGAATGTGGTAAACAAGGAGATATATGCTGTGTTTGGAAACGCGTTACTGTCCCTCAAAATCACATTTCACACAAAGTTCAGATTTTAGACTTTTACATCAAAGTGGTTTTGTACCGGACTCCTAAACATGCACATAAGGTCTAAATGTCCCTTTCTACTTTAAAGAAGAACAACAAGTTGAGAAAGAAGACTATAGCACTTGGAGATGAGGATGAAGATGACTAGGAAAAAGAGATGAAGCAAAAGGTAGCTAATCTTTGTTTCATGACAAAGGAAGAACTTGAGGTATGTCTCTATCCAAACCCTGTGAAAAATTACAAGACACTTTAGATGAGTTATTAAATGACTTTTAAAATCTGTGTGCAAAGTATGGAGAACTTAATCAAGTTAAAATTGACCTTGCAGATAGTTTGCATATTTTAGAAACTAAAATGAAAAAATAATAATAATAATTGAAGAAAGCAAAATACTATTGGTTGAAGTTGAGACTATATATGCATGCTTCGGATTTTCAAAAATTAAATAAGGAAAATGAGCTGCTAAAATAGCAAGTTGCCACATTAACAAAGGACTTAGCAAACTTTGTTAGTGGAAAAGAAAATTTAAATATCTTCTTGGACAAACAAAAGAGTATGTTTGACAAACACAAATATTAATTATGATGAAAATATAAAAGTTAAATTTTTCAAAAACTTCTCTGTTCGAAATCCAAGCCTCCATATTTTGCTTATAAATGCTTTTATTGTTGTAAATCTAGGCATGATTCTAATAAATGCAAGTTCGAGAAATATCAGCATGTTGGCAATAAGATCCGGGTGGCTATAGCCCTTGATGTGTCAAGGGTAATCAAAATGTCAATTAATTTAAGGAAGAATTAAAAAGCTTTTTCAATTAGTTGATTAATGCATATCCACGCACGTACAATTCATTCAGCTTTAAATAAAAAAAAACATATTCTGATCATATGATGACTACGATATTAAAATACATAAGCCCAAGAAAATTGTCCATTCCTGAACCCTACACCCTAAAAAGAATAATAATATATTTAATGCACAACAAATGAAGAGATATTTCTTGAAGTTTTTTTTTTTGGCATTTAGCAGCTAAATAATTTAGCAACATCTGATTCACTATCATGGTTACAACTATAGATATTTAGTTAGTGAATGTTATTATCCAACTGCAAAAATAGCTGCCACTAATTGATAGCATAGTAGTTAAAATAAATTTAAGGGTAATGATTTAAATGCCAATATTTATGTTAGAATTGGTTGGCATTTAGCAGCGGTTTTTCCAACCACTGCTAACTGCATTTTATTTTATATATATATATATATATATATATATATATATATATATATATATATATATATATATATATATATTTATATTATACCTAATTGTACATTATAACAATCATTTTAACATTATAAATCATTGCTAACTTATTAAATCATATATTTTATATCACTTTTACAAATTTATCGACCATTGTACATAATTAGAAAGTTGTACGTGTAGAGATGCAGCGGCAACTAAAAAAGTTTGTTTAAAAAATAAGAATGCTACAGTAATAAATAGTGAAAAATAATAATTCTCTTGTAATTTATATTATATATATATATATATATTTTACAAGTGTATATATATATATATATATTAGATGTTTAGCTAAACATCTTAAAATAAAATGAAATAATTATAAGTTTGTTCACGAAACATCTCAAATTAAAAACTACTAATCATTCCTAACTATATGATACACGGTTTAAAGAGGATGAAAGATATGAATCATTAACATCCCTTGCAATCACTAGATGCTAAACGATTTGAAGGTGGAGTTTTGAATATCTCTAAGGATACTCTTATAAGAGGGATTGAGGTCGGCAAGTTGTTTACCTTGGAAGGTTCCACCGTTCCCGGTCCTGTTGCAATCAATTCCTCCATGTGAGAATTTGACAAAAGTTCGTTAGTGGCATATGCGGCTTAGGCATGTGACCGAGGAAGATTGGTAGCTTTGACAAAACAAAGGTCTTTTATCATGGAGTGCTGCATTATAGAAAATGGAAATGCGTTGACTTCTTTGTGGCCATGCAAACTCCTGAGTCCTGACCACATACGTTTGGTTTTAGACTTTTGTGATTTTAAAAAATATTGGTAAAAGCTTTTGAAAAGATCATTGAGTGTCGCATTACAGAAAATGGAAGTGCGTTGACTTCTTCGTGGCCACGCATACTCCTGTCCCATTTTAAAAGATATTGGTAATTTTCGTCAAAGTGAACATTTATCACTAATGATGTGTTTATCGGTAAGGTTTTGCCATTAGGATGGAAAATTATGTCATAGCCCACATTCGTGTAAATGAGGCATAATACATGGCTGTAACCAAAAGCAATTCAGAAGACCATTTGGCCCAAGAGCCTGCTATATGGTTAGCTTGGCTTGGATCAAGGCGTGACTGTTGTCCACTTATATGTGATACACACTAATAAGCACATTGATATATATGATCAATTATAATTCATCAACGCATATTTTGATAAAGCCTTAAGTAGTTGTCAAGTTCAAAAATTGTTTGAGCTTCATTGATGTTTCCAACAACTTGTAACTTGAATTAAAGTTGTTAAAGGAGGCAATTTTTTGAAGCACGATAATGTTCAATCGAAGGTGGAGATTTATTACTTGTTACTTGAATTAAAGCTTCTTTAGATCCCTACACAAAATATGAAAAGTCGCCACAAAGTTTTGGCTAATAGTGCTGAAGCTAATACTTTTTAATAGCTAGCAACAAGATGCTTTTATTTGATTATAGGGAAGGGTGTCATTAATTAGAAATAAACTTGTAGTGGCCACTATATTTTTTTTTAGTGGAATCTTTTGATAGTTGCCACTAATTTTTAGTGGCAACTATAGTCTATTTTTAGTGGCCATGCTCAAGGATTGCCATTAAAAGATACTTTTTGAATGATTAAAGTGGCCATACTAAAAGTAAATTTTAGTGATGACTATAGTCATGGAATTTTTTATTTTTGGGTAAAGCAGTTTCAGTTGCAACTAAAGATTTTAAAAAAAAATTAAAATTCTTTATTTAAAATTTCAATAGAGATTAGTTACTTTTACCTTGAATTAAGATTGCTTATAGACTTAGATTTATTTCTCCTGCAAATTTCTCCCTTAATTAGGACATTGGTTGTCTGCGGATTTAGATGAACTCCTCTTGTATCTAACACGTTGCCTACCTATTAGTAGCACCCATTTAGCCTTTTGTCCATATTATAAATATGCATAAATTGTAGCCATTTGGGAAGCAAGAAGAGCGAGGTGAGGGAGCTTGAGGGCATTTGGTTGCAAGCTTGTGTCTAAATGTGTCCTCATCAGTTTTGAGTGTTCAATCAAACCACTTTTGCATTTCTATTTGTTTTTTTAGTGGAATTTCTTCTTTACCTTTGTCCATGGATGTAAGCTAAAAGCCAAACCAAGTTAAATATTTTGTCTATTATTTCTCATTCGTTACCACTTCATATAGATCTTGTTGCTATCAATCAAATCACTTTTGGGATCTAATTCTGCATTTTCCCAACATAATCTATATATTCATGGAGGGGAAAGAATGAGTAAGAAATCAAATTCTCATACATAAAAACACTCTAGCGTTTGTGTCCTAAGTAGGTAACACTTGGAACTAAAACTAAAACTTATGGACAAATAAGCTCCTATTTTAAATGAACATACTTTTTCAACCTCAAAACTTTTAACCATAGTGAATTCAAATTCATGAATTGTTTAATTCCGTTCCAGCCTACATTTAGATATGTATATTTCAAAGCTAAACCAAGAATATTACCTTTTGGCCATATAATAAGTCTGAAACTTTAATTAGGATGTCAATTAGGAGAGCTTTTAAACCAATTAATGAATGTATATCCACGATTCATTCATCTTTAAATAAAAAACATATTCTAACCATATAACTAGGATATATATATGTATATACATATATATATTAAAATAATGAAGAACTTAACTCCGAAATTCAAATGAAAAAAAAAAATTAAATCTGATGCATCAGCCCAAGAAAATTGTCCATTCCCATATCATGAGTATCCTATGTTTAGCAGTGATGACCAAGTCATAGTCCCCCATTTTGGAAGGGGAAAAAAAAAATCAAAGGCAACAACAGATTGCAGGTGCATGCATGCCTACAATAATTCTATTTTTGGTATTTTTATGCATGGCTTATTAAAGACAAAACATCTGCATATATAGCTAGCAACCTGTATGTATGAATCAACTCCAAGGGCATATATAAGAATTTGTTGTTGCTTGGATCATAATGGCAATGACAAAAGAAATAATGGGAGTGTTACTTTGTGTTCTTCTGGTATTCTCAGTTATGAGTGAGGCTGCAGAAGGGAGTCCCATCAATTGTGGGGCAATGGAAGGTGATAAAGATCCAAAATGTGGCCACCTAACTTATCACAATAAGAAACTACCAGTTGCTAATCCATACAACAGAGGTTGTGAGGCAATTAACCGGTGCCGCGATGGCCGCGATGGCCACGGTCACAAGCGTCTGTAAAAAATAAATATCTTATGCTCTACATAATTTTCTGAATTTTATGAAGGAGATGATATCAAATAAAAGTATTCCATCTATATTCTTAAGTTGATCTCTCTCCCTTTCTTATGAAATAATTTTTTTAATGCTATTAAAAAAAATTTAATCTTCACTAGTGGTTATACATAAAAAATAAATATAATAGATAATAAGTAATTTTAATAAGGTAATTATATTGAAATGTTGTTAAGATTAAATAAAAAGGATGAAAATACTAGTATATTAAGAGTGTGAATTGACAAAAGAAATGCATATAATACATACATATATATAAAGCTACTTTTTTGTGTAATTTAAATTTGGGGAGTTTTAATTTAATTAGTTTTAAATAGTTTATGTGTTATATTCTTCTTACATATTTATAAGAATTTTCAATGTCATTTTAACTACCTTCACCATTTAAGTTGTTAATAAAATTAGATGATTTGTCCAATTCTTCGCCCATCAGAAGATGCAAACATAGATATTTGACATGATATTTTTCATAATAAATTAAAGCCCTTTTTACATTATTTAAGTTAACCATAACCTTTTTCTTTCGATCTAAAGTTATTAGGTGAGATATCCACATTTTTTTAATGTAATATCCGCTTTTATATTCTCTAACAACCACATGTTTCATAAGTGATTTTGTCAAGTTCTTAAAATTTAGTTATAATCAAAATACAAAGAATTTTTTTAACTTAAGGGATTGTGTAATTTGCCCTCTCAACATTAAAAGTTAATCATAAATCTCTTAAATTTTTAATTTTGTGCGATATAAATTTTGTATTGACTTTTCCATCTAAATTCTTAACATCGCTTATTTAAATAAAAAAAGAAAATCAGATCAACAAAAAATACATCTAATATATCATTTTAAGTGGTAGAAAAATGTTTGTTGGTTGTGAAAATGTGAAAGGAAATGAAAAAAGCCTTTATTTGTTACTTAGAGTAAAAAGTTTAATGTATTTTTTTGCTGATTAGGTCTTGTTTAACCTGTATGAATAAGTAATGTTAGAATTTTAAACAAAAATGTTAATAGAGAGTCATGTTACACAAATTTAAAAGTTAAAAAATTGATAGCAGTCAATTTTTAAAGTTGAGAGATTAAATTGCACAAAAGCCTCTAAATTGACAAGGATTCTTTGCATTTTGACTTTTATACATCCAACATGTTTTAAAAAAAGAGTAGATTAATAATTGTCTTTGAAATATTATTCTCTTTTCGATTTGCTCTTATAAATATAAAACTTTTTTAAAAAGTTCCCAAAAGAGCACTCTCATGGTAATTTAGTCCTCTAAAAATAAAACTTTTCGATTTATGAAACTAAATTAATAAAGATAAAAAAAATCTTTCAGATATTAAATGCATTAATTTTCTCATGAAATAATAGTGTTAATATTTGTATGCTACAAAAGATAGATAATAATGTAACAAGAAAAAGATAGATAAAAAATTTACAATTATCAAATTTTAATATTTCAATTAATTTATAAATAACAAACGGAATACTTTATATGTAACGGAAATAAGAAATTAGAATTATGCCTTTGAAATAGAAATCCTTAATTTATTGAATGCAACTCCAATAGATTACAAACAGGACAAGCGGTGGCATTGTTGATCTCCTCCTCTTTAACGACCACATGTTCAGATCTTTACAGACTTCATGAAAGTCTCGCTTCTCTTAAAAAGTAACTACCTATTACACTTTATAAAAAACTGCACACAAATTTCATCAATTTAAAATACCATTGCCGTACCACCATTTTTTTCTTTGGGACATGATGTACCACCATTGATTACCAAAAAATAGTACGAGAGAGGGGAGAAGGAGAAAAGACGATTTAATTAAGAAACCAATTAGATTGATCGGAGTGATTGTGGAATAAACTCAGGTAATATGTCAGAGTCATCTTCCTCAATAATGGAACTGATTTCTGCAGTGCCTCAGCTACTCTCCATTTTCTTCCAGCTGCTTCCAAATGAGATCTCACCATCATAGCTTCCTCTGGTGAGGATTGTGGAGTTTGATTCCTCAACACTTGTAATTTCTAAAGTTGAATGTCTTGATATCCGAACTTTGGAAGGTTCAAGCTTCTCTCCCCCCTCTCTACTTCCAGGAGGAGGAGGGCTTATGACCACTGATGGGGACAAGTCTTGCTCATTATCTGCTATTGATTTCTCACTTGGTTTTTACGAATGCAAAGAAGCTGAGTGTCTGCTTGAAGTTGAATTGTCTTTTGAATGCAATGAAATTGAATGTCTTCCTGCCCTTGAACTCTCTTCTGAAACTGCCAGAGATCACTTTTTTGTGCCAATTTTTCAGACCTCTCACTACTCGTTCTGTGAACACTGCTTTTCTGATGCTTGAACCCATCTGAAAACTATTCACAACTTCACAATCTTTCACCCAATTGAAGCAATCATGCAATATTAAGTGCTATATAACTAAACACACAAATGAATTATGAGTGCCAAATGACAAGACAATATATGTAATTTTAACATAAAGATTTGGTGTATTAGTTGCTAAATTAATCTGTATTGGTGTAATTTAGTTTTTCTTATTATTTCTAATAGTGGTATGTTATATTAGCAGGTAGCACAGTACACATATTAATAGATGGTTGTAAATTATTCTTTATTTGCCAAATTGTTATCCTCTGATTGGTTGCCTTGTAACTGATATAGTGTTAAATAATATTCAACTTGTTTCTCTCAGCAAGCAAGCGGCTGAGAGCATTTTTCATCCACACATTCTTTCTTTTTCAGAGTCTTTCTTAGTATTAGAGCCTGAACACATGACTCTCAATGGATTTTCTGCCAGCTCTCAGGCAACCTCTACTCTAGTCACTAAAAATCAAACGTCTTAGTTCCGCATTTTTTCTATTCTCTTTACTTGCTCTTCTCCTCTAATCACCTCTACTCTCGCTACTCGCTCCATAAATTATTAAATAAACTTTATGACTAATTTTATCAATACAAAAGAATTTTTTGGTTTGATTTTAATGTCAACAAGATATAAAGATTTCGATTTTAAGCATAATTTTAATTTTCAAGCAAAAAAATAATTTCAATTTAAATATTTGTACTGTTACATTAAAACTTTTTATTAACTTATACTTCCATATGTAAAAATATATGATTTTTTTATAAACAAAAAAGAAAGATTTTAAATAAAGAGAATGATATATATCTTAGTATAAGGAGGAAAAATTCAACCGACGGAGACTTTGTTTATTTATTTTTTAATTGTGGCAACAAAAAATGGTGCTGTCATAAAAGCTGCCACTTGCCACAATTTCAGGGCTATAGCATCTATGGACAAAAACAAAATGCCAAAAATTGTCAAAACTCCAATTGCCTTTGAAAATTTAAATTTCTTTAATTTTATTTTACAAGTAAAAGGAGGGTGCGCTGATAAATAAGCAAATTCTTTCACCGCAATTATGGATGCTACAGTAGGATATTTGAAATTTTCTTTTTCAATTTACTTTGTTTAAATATTTTCATATTACAAATAATTCGAGTAGTTACATGCAAGATCCATATAAAAATGTTGTGTTTGTTTTGTAAGATTTGTATATATTATCATTTAAAAAAAAAAAGACAGTACGTTGAGGTTGACTCCGTGCTTGACACCTTATCCAAACGTACGGTGTTATTTTCACATTTTCACAACCAACCAACCAACTGCCGTACGGACGGTCCATAATCTTAGATTTGATTGTTGAGTTTATTATTATCATTATTATAAACACTTTGATTTTATGAGTTACCAAATCTTGAATTTTTTTTATTTTTTATTTTTAGACTAATTTTGGAGTCCTCCGTCACCGTGGGTGGATGCTTTGTATAATATAATTATTTAACTGCATTTGGCATTTAGATTTGGACTGTAATTAAATTAGAGAATTCTTTTATAATTTCTTAGATAATTTTATGATGATGATTAAAATGATAATGGATATCTCACGCAACCCCATATCCCGTTCTGCGGGCCACATATGTTCAAGCATATATCCTGTACAATTAACTTCTTGCTTTCATTATTGCTTTTGCAAACGTCCTCAAGTTTCCTCATTTTCTTCTCTCTTAATTCTGACACGTTCAACTATAGCAAGAACAAAAATGAAATTTGAACTCTTCCCTAGCGCCGTAACTTTTGACGCACTGACCTTCAACCCCACAAGTTTGAGTTTGAGTTTGAGTCACATGGGATATCTTTGTAATATCAAGACATCGAGTTCGCAGAAATGTGAAAAACACTTTTGGAGAGGATAATCTCCACATTTTGAACAAAATTAGTCTTACATTCAAAAGATATAAATGTACTCATAAAAAAATAATTTATTTATTGTTTTTTTCTTGTAAGAGATGTTCAAATTACATATAATTCTCTCTTTAGTTTAAAAAATTACATTCTAATGCTTTAAAATTAAAAGATGCATCATAACAATTCCAATACTAGAGCAAAAAGATAAATTACTGTTATATCAAATTTGACTAACATGCTCTTATATTATTATTTGTACAATATATTTGATAAGTATACAAATAATTAATTTTTAAATTAAAAATAAATTAAATTTGTTCTTTTCAATGAAAATAAACAAAAATTTAAAAAGTATATGTTTTAATAAATTATATTTTCAATAAAAGAAATTAATATTATTTTAATCAAATTTTAGCTTCACATGGTTATTACCGTACATTTTTATAATAGAAGAGATAATTATATGATTTAAAATCTCTTAAAAAAAGAAAATAATTTATCTATATATATATAAAATTTGAAATTCACTAGATCTCAAGGTCAAATCTCATGTAAAAGGAGGCAAAAAAAAGTTGAAATGTTTCTATTTGAGGGAGCTATGTTTCGGCCCGAAGCTTGACGTCGCTAACGATAGACTTGGGCTCATGTAATGGGCTTCCTTCATGCCAAACCTGACCCATCACATTAACGACCGCCTAGTTTCAGTTCCGTCTGCCCGTCGTTCTCTTTCTACTTCTCCTTCCTTCACGACAAAGAACATCGAAGAGAGGCCGAACCCAACTCTTTACTTTCGTTGTCTTCACTTCCTTTCAGATCCTTTGAGTTCAACACCCGAAGCAATTTCCCATCTTTCTCTTGCACAGCGCAATTGGTGTTGGTGGATGGCAAAAAACAACAAGTACACCTCCATTAACTTCAACCACATCTACGACAAAACCACCCGCACCAGTGCTAACACCAACCTAGCAAAGAACCCAACTCCGTCTCCTTCCCCTTCTTACTCTGCTGCTTCTTATTCTGCAATTTCTGCCCCCAGCAAAGCTCATGGCCGTATGTTGGTTCTATCGCGTCCCGCACCCAAACCCGTTCAATCCCACCCGCAACAGCCGCCACAACAACAATCTAAGCTGACCCAACAAGTCGCAGATCAAACCCTGTCCGAATCCGGTCCAGACGCGATCTCGCTTCGTCCGTTGGGTCGTACGGGAACCGGGTCGTCTCTCTCATCCTCTGTTTCGAATTACGACAAAGATCAGGAGTTGCCTCCCGCTCCCCCGGTGATATCCCCGAAACCCGACAAGTTCGTGCCACCTCACCTTCGTCCCGGATTTGTGCCAAGGGAGGAGAAGCCTGGACCGGAATTGGGTCGGGCACACAGGCAGCAGGTTCATGCCGGATCGCCGGGTCGATATGCAGAAAACGGGCGACCCAAGTCGGGTGGGTACGAGAGGATGAGGAGGGTTGGCGTGTCGGATATGGGGATGATGAATCGGCCGAGATCCAGTGGGAGTCGACCAAGTTCCAGTGGATAGTACGTTCGTCTTATTAATCTGTATTGTCTGTGTGGTTGATCGTTTATCATTTACTACTATTGAGGTTTTTGTGTTTTGTCATTTCTTGAATTTTAATACAACGTGCTGGTGGTAGGTAGCATCAGTGGCAATATGCGAAAATATATTCAGGAAAGTAGATAGTTTTTAGCTACTTGTTGAATTACGATTGACGAACAATTTGTTTGAAGTTCAAACTCCCACGGAGGAGCGGCAGGGATTGTAGAAGATCGAAATTTTATAAGCAATCAATTTAATCGTCATCAAATAATTGTGTTCGGCGAAAACGCAGAATCTTCTTATTGTATTGCTTGTTCATAAATCTATTGAGCCTATTTACTAGGTTTGATCTGCAACATTACATTGTGTAAGAGTAATGCTAAATTTAACTATAAATCTCGGTTCTGGTTGACTGTTATGAAGAGCAGCAAATCTACATCTACTGTATATGCACGTGTAAGGCTCAAAAAATTACATGGCCTTCAAAAGATGACTATTTGGCAATGAATTGTGGGAGTCTCTTAACCTAGTTCTATGTGTAATGAGGATGGAATGAGCCTTAGAAGGATAGCATTGAACTTATATATGGGTGAAACTCCTATTATCTGTCTACACATAGGAAGCATGGATACGAATATGAACACCGGACATAACACGAACATCGACATGGTGACATGACAAAATTTGAAATGTTCACATGTCATTTAAAATATCTCATGGTTTCGTGTTGCATCTAATGCAAGTTTCCGATATGTGTCAAACATAGACACGATTCTTTTTTCAAGTGTCCTTGCTTCATAGGTCTACACTAAATGGTCTGGATTGGTTAGGTGTATATGGGGCATGTCTGTGCTGGACAAGTTCAATTTGTGCTCCTTGATGTCTCTTCAGTTTGCTGGTGTTTACAATAGATTAGGTACCTCAAGATTTATGGAGAGGAAGAGTTTATGTTAGCATGAAGAAAATGTACTCAGAGAGATCAAGTGCTAAGCATTCTGTCAAGAAAACAGTTTTTAGAATAGGAAGGGTCATCTTTAGAATTTATTTATAAAACATGGAATGTATGTCTGGTAGAAGGTAATACTTAAGATACTGATTGTAGTACTAGCTCTCAGTTATCTGTTACTTAACTAGGAGATTTTACAGCTTGAATGTGCTTCTAGAATTTTTTTTTTCTTCCAACCTAATTTTATTATTTCCAACTCTGTGGTCTTATCTTTTACCTTTATGTGGGTTTTATACTGATAATTGGGTATTTTGTTCTGATCTACTTTCTTATAGGCAAAATAATTGCAATCTGCTTCCACTAAAAGTTAGGGTATTAAACTTTGTATATTATTGTGGTAATTGTAGATTACTCAAAACAGAAAAGTTATGTGGTTGATATTACCTCTCAGTATAAATTGGTGATAGGCTGTGTACTTTCTCCCAGAAATCAGGGTGAACGTTAGGTAATTAGGTTTGGCAATAACCTGGAATTTAGATATTTATTTTTAGATTATGCAACAGAAAACTCACCAGCCTGAGTAGTTGGGAAATGGTCATTAATTATTATGTGCTTTAACTATAAAGTCGGGAGAGAGATTGGTGTGTTCAGCATTCCTGGTATAATGGTTGCTACTCTTGACTCTTTTTTAGCATTCTCTCTAATCTACTGCCACGATCTTGGGTGTTTATGGTTCATCAATTGATCTTATATTCTTATTGATATGGAACTGATTTGGCTTGATGTAATTATTATTTACTCAAATTAGCCTGAGATGTTGTTAATAGGTTCAAGTTTTGACATAGCCCATTTTACTCATTCATTTAGACCATATGTCGAGTTCTATAATCTATATTATTCACTCTATGAGAAAAGCAGATGATTTCACATGGAATGATAGAAGCAGTTGATCATGTAATCTTATGCATGTATCAATTCAACATGCTGCTTAATATACCACATTAATATTCTTCGTTGAAATTTTTTTTTTTTTTTTAAATTTGGGGGGACAAATATGTGTAGGGAATTGATTTTAACATGTTAAATTCTACCAGTTAAGGAAAAGAAAAAAGAGGGGGGGGGGGGGGGGGGAGTGATATACTTAAGCTCTGCATGACTTTGACATAATGTGTTTGCACAGAATGGGTATGAGATTGAATTATTTCCCGAGGACAAGCTGAAACTCATTTCGCAACACGGATGGGTTCTCTATGGCAATTCAATGCATGCATCCTTTGTCCCTCTGGAATTGATATCAATTTTTACAAAGATGGCATTTCAATTCATTGAAGATGGAACCTGATCAGGTGGCAACCTTTCAACCCCTAATGTCAGAATCTGTAGGGAATTTTTGTTGTACCGGGAAGGAGGAATCAATAGATTCTTTTGTTAGTTGGTGTTTGGCCCTCTTTTATCAGGTGCCAATAATGGAGTGAGTGTTGAATCAACATAATATTATATTTTTTAATTCCTAGCTAAACTGTTTTTGACCGCTCTGAAAGGCTGTATTATTATTATTACTATTTTGGGGATATAACTCTGAAAGGTAGCATGAAACTATTGAGTATGAATGAAACTTTTTCAGGGAGTCAACCTTCTTATGTTTCAAAGGCTGCCAAAATATTATTTTTATTTTTAATAAAAAATTTGCTTGTTAAATTACCCAAAAAAACATAAGTGGAGTTAATTACTATAGCCCATAAAGATCTTAACTATCTAATTAGGGCTTTTTACCATTTGATTTCATCTTTCCCAGCTATGTCACCAGCTGTTCTAGAATACAAACATGATTGCTGCAATCATCAGCAGGTTCAGTTCTGTTTGCGTTGAAAAGCTGCGGTGATGAGAAACTTCAGCACTGCAATATATGTATCTGGTTATCACAATGTCTCTTTCTGCTTGCCAATATTGATCCAGACATATTTGTATGAGTAAAAGTTCATTTTCATTACAGACATACGTGCATGTATTTGTCGCATTCCCAATAAGCAATCTGGGCAATAATCGCTGGCCATTGCCTAGTCATTCCTTTGCATCAGCAAATATAACATAAATTTGAGAAATCTTTAAATAGATTCAATACTATGTTAATTATATATCCATAAAGTATGTTAGATTTGTATTTGATATTTTTATGTTTCTTTTATAATTAATTTTTTTTCTCATGTAGAGTCAAGTTGTTAGATGTTGTCTTGTGATAGGAGGTGCCAATTAGCAAAAACTTTGGTACAAATTTTTGTTCAGTCATGTATTAAAAAAATTTTTTTGGGGGGGGGGGGGGGGGGGGACTAATCTACTGTGGATCGGTTCTACCTAAATTTCTGGATAAATCCACGCAACCCTCATGCACCTAAGCAAGTCCTGGAACATATATAATATGAAATGAACTTGCTTTATTGATAACGAAGCAATAATTCCATTAATTTTTACCGTGAGGGGCCACTCATGAATCGAAACTGAATTTCCCTTAACAACGAACATGATATTACAATAGAAATTCACAATGTTTAGGAATATTTATTTTTAAAGCTTGTAGTAAACATGCTATTTTTTTTTTTTTCAATTAAAGATACCCTTTATATTCTCTTTCCACCCATGGGGGTGCCCTCAAAAAAAAAAACAGCTTACAAAAGAACAAGTTGTTGAAGCTAAAATCCCAGGATACACCTTAAACCCAAAAGTGGCGTTATCTTGGAGTCAGTAACACCTGCAGTGTAAAATAACTTGGCCTATTCTTTCTCACTTCTTTCGACAGGTACAGCCACTGTATGTTTTTGTAAAATGATTGAACTATTTGAAAACCTAATAATAAACTGAAGCAATTAAAAAAAATAATTGTAACTATCTGGAATTTTAGATCCTTTGGTTCACTTGTAATTATACCTGTTTGTCTCAACTCATAGTTGCACTACCAATCCACCTATGGTTATCCTACCAATCGTGGGTTGGTCATGATTATGGATGATATCTGCCATGCCCAGTTCAAATGAAAACTTGAGGTACACGGAATTGATCAAGTTGTAGGATTGTCTGCAAATCCATTGTCTGCCTTTTTTTTTAAGGGCTATTCAATCGCTAACTTGGAGTCTTAATGATAGCAACACCATGCATTCCTCAGCATTTTCAACAAGCTGATGCACAGAGAGTGTGGCATTGTATGGTTCCAGAACTGTGACAGATATCCTAGGAAAAGGAAAGACAGAAGATGTGAACATTATACGGTCTGTAAACTCTTCCGGAATCTTCAATGCAAACAGATACAACTTGCTTGAATTCGGGATAATCGTCATGAAATTCCTGGAGATTGCTTTCCAAACGACCACACTCTTCGGCATCAGCAACATCCATTCTGGGAGGATGATGAAAGCACCAATTGATAGAACTGCTATGGAAAAAAAGAAACATTACAGAATAAGAAACCTAATCTCCTGCTTTCGAGTAAAGGAGGAACTCCAAAGGAAAGAAAAAAGCAACCACAATATTCTCATATCCCTCACAGCCCACAGCATTCCTAATGACGTCAAGGTCATGTATGCAACACAGATTATTAAATATAGGACTGAAAAGATAATAAAATAGTAAATGAAATAGATGAAAAATAATATTTATACTCACATTTTGAAAAAATAATTAAAAAATAAATATTATTAAATAATAATAACAAAAATATAATTAAAAAAAAACTCTTCTTCTTTCACTCCTCTTTTCATGTAGCATACCAAACATGCAGTACCTTCCTAATCCCCTTCTCAAAAAGCTTCTCTCATTTAGCAACCATTAGCCACATGCCCACAACAAAGCCCATTGGAAAAATAGCCCACAAGCAATTACTCATTGTTTCCCACCTTATTTGGGTTGTCAGCATGCATGGTTTTGCTATGAAAGTCTTCCTCCTAAAACTTGTCAAAAAAGAATTGAGAGAGTTCAAATGGGTCCTTAGGGGTTGAAATATTATTATGAGGGCAATATGTTTTACAAAATATTTGTTTTTCAATCTAAATATAATTTTCATCGCGACTATGTGTGCAGATTTTCTCATCAGTCCTGATTTCTTTTTATTACGTTATGGGTGTGTTATTACTTTTAACTCGAGTCAATTTTTAGGTACACTTGATTATATTGATATTGTCCCCCCCAAAAGAAAAAATTCTATCCCTTGTCGTGGTTCTACGCGCTAGAAAATCACTATAAATATAATTAAAAAAAAAAACCAAAGCCTTTTTTTGGTTGTCCACATTCCCTTGGCAGGTTGGAAAGTCAAACAGTAATTTCATTGTAGGCCAAGATCTGATTCTAATAGTAATTGATGTATTTTATTTTTTATCCTTTGTATTTAGCATATCCCAGTCAATTTCACTGAAACAAATTATCATAATATTTAACAGCAACCGACTTCATACATGCCTACGGAACAAGTTGGTCCCACTTGGAAGTATAGCCACGTTATCAAGATTCATATATTTTCTCTAATTGAAAAATATCTGCGTCAAGTTTTTTATATTTTAGTGTTTGGATAAAAAAAATATCTATTCTGATTCAAATTCAAGCGTTGAATATAGTTCTGATTAAGGTAAAACAAAATGATGACATTTGCCAAAGCAAAAAGAACACGAAGATAACTGTACCATTTGGTTGACAAATCTAGTGGTGGCTGTTCGTCCTACAGCCGCTGTGCCTTATCGTGAAATGACCGTACGTACCGTTTGAAAACCTATTAGTACATCAAATTTGAAGAGATTTTTTTTTTCACATGAGCAGGATTTCTCGCTATATAATAAAGACGAATTATGGGTAAACTTCAATGAGAGATCTTAAACCCAAGATAGGGTTTATCTTGTAGTCCTTGAAGCCGGCACTAGAGAATAACTTAGCCCACTCTTTCTTAGTTCGTTCTCTTCCGTTAGCCACCACCATCATCAACATATTCAAGCAGAGCTGTGTTTCAACCGATTCATCATCTTCTTCCTTTTGGTTCTCCATTATTACCATGTCTATGATGATAACCTTATTATCTCTCTTCCAATCACCTGAAATTGCCTCTCTGCACTTTTTAAGTATTTTGATACATTCCTCGTCGCCCCAGTCATGCAATACGCTCTGCTTTATATTATTTGCAAGAAAAATCAGAGGTTAGATATTTGCATGCATATATTTCTAGCAGGGGAAAGTATTTCAACAAGTTAATTATATGATGCCTGTGGTTTACCTTCAATAGGACTCCATCTGCTGGAGGAATGGCCTCAAACATGTCACCCGCAACGAATTTTAAGTTGTTAGTCCCCCGCAAGCCAGCAACCACGTGAGGAAGATCCAACACAGTGCAATCCAAGTGTTGGAATGAGTCAGCAATGGCCTTTGCCAAAGTTCCTGTACCTCCACCAACATCAACCAGGGTCTCCAACCCCTCAAACACCCACTTGCATTTCTGAGTCACTACTCTGGAAACCAAACGAGAATCACACATCATAGCATTATTGAACAGATGATTAAGCTTTGGCTCCTGACTTGCATAGTCCCAAATGGGCATCCCATGTGCTGTTTCAAATGGCGTAGACAGGTCATTTTGGAACCAAGCACTCAGATAATGCCATGACTTCACCTGTATTGGATCAAGGGACAGAAGCAAGTAAGGTGCCATACTGTAGGGGTTGTCCTTAACAAGTAGCTTGCAAGCATCTGTGAGCATGTAGGCTTCTTCTGGATCAGGGTCTTCCTTACCTGCTTTCTGTCTATTGAAGAAGCCAGAATGGGTCAGAATGCTCATGAGGCTATGAATACCATGGGATTTGGTTGGGTGAATTGGTAATTCTAAGATGAGCTGGGAAAGATTCATAGGATGGCCATGTTTATGGATGATATCTGGTATGCCCAGTTGAATTGCACACTTGAGTGACATGGAGTTTATGAAATTGTAAGTTTGATTCCATGTGTGTGAATGGGCTTGGAGTAACTGATCATTCTCATCGTCTCCATTCTGCAGTTCCATAATCTGCACTGAAATAAGCAATAGTAAGAGCTAGTTATATAGCCAGTTTGGAATATTCTTTCCCATGATTCCCCAAATAAAACAGAAGGATAAGACGTTCCTTCCCATTGAGTCATTTGACAAATTCTGAAAGGTTTTATTATCTTAATATTATTTAATAAAAACAATTTTGTCAGATCTTGCACCGCCAAAAACATCCAGATGATATATTTGCTTCTTCTTTTTTTCAGGGGTCTCAATCTTTTTTTTTTTTTTAAATAAAAGGGCAATTATGAGTTTGAATTTGAATATAATATTGCAGTTAAATGTTATTGTCTATAGACAAAGCTGGGATTATATAAGAGGATGGATATTAATTATTAAAACATATGTATCTAACCTGAAAAGAAAATTCAATTAATGGCTGATTTAATATTAATTAATATAACCAATTTTTTAATATTAATTAATACCATTTAATTTTTGAATTATTTTCTAAATTACTACAAGATATGAAAATTTTCCCTTATATTGACATATACGTCAGAAGAAGAAATGTTCAAATTGTAAAAGTTTAATACGAATGAAGATAGAATCAAGGTCATCAAAGAGTATCACACATTGATATTTTAATTGTAAAATATTATATATTTATATATTTTATATATATTTTAAAAATAATTCAATCTCAATTCAATTAGAGTGAAATTATAAAACTATGAACCATTTCTTATTTAAATTCAATAACTAATCTAATTTTTAAAACATTACAGTATCATCTCAATTTGATATCATTTTATATTTATCGACCAATCATGGGGATCAAAGTCTTGGGGATTAATTCAAAAATTAATAGTATTAATTAAGGATATTAATTTTTTTAGAAAAATAACAAATTAATGTCATATTAAAAATTAATGATATTAATTTATATTCAATTAGTGTCAATGCATTGAATGTTATATTCCAAAAAAATAAAGTGCAATGGTCTGTAAAATAAGCCCTAGAATATAAGAGGAAGTGTATTAGTTTATACCATTAATTAAGAATTTTTTAATATAACATTAATTTGTCAAATTCAAAAATAATTAATTGATGCCATTATTTTTTTGAACATAAGATTAATTCGTCATATTCAAATAATAAATTTATCATAAGTTAATTTTTATTAATAAATTTCTATTTCATAATAATTAATACCATTTTGAATTTTTTTGAATTATTTTCTGAAAATTTTCCTTTATATTGAGCTAAAAAATGTTCAAATTATAAACATCTAATATGAATGAAGACAGAATCAAGGCCATCAAAGAAATAGTATCATATCAACCTATTCACCAACCAATCAAGGTGATCAAAGTCTTGGTGATTAATTGAAAAATTAATGGTCTTAATTAAGGATATTAATTAATTTTAAAATAATGAATTAATGTTATATTTAAAAAATTAAAAAAAATTAATTGATATTCAATTAGCCTACAATGCATTGAATGTTATATTAAAAAAAAAAAAGTGCAATGGTCTATAAATTAAGCTCGTGAATATAAGAGGAAGAAGTGTATTAATTCATACCATTAATTCAAAAAAAAATTTAATATAACATTAATTTGTCATATTCAAAACAATTAACTAATACCATTTTTTTAACATAAGATTAATTTGTCATATTCAAATAATAAATTTATTATATGTTAATTTTTTAATAAATTATTTATTTGATAATAGTTAATATCCTTTTGATTTTTTTTTTTGGTTGGATATATATTTTCTTAACAATTAGTATTTCTCTTCTTATATTCCCAAGCTCCGTATATAGATTATAGCCATTAATTATTGCGAATCAATATTAGATTCAAATTTATACTCATAATTGCTTTGAAGTCAACATTTTCCCACAATTCTCTCTCTCACATTGACAGGCCCAGATTGGCCTTTTACTTTTAAAAAAAATTACAGGCCGATACACCTTAAAAGATTAAAAAAAGAAGAACCAAGGATGGCATTTGAATGTTTTACTTTAGGCGGGACAAGATCTAACAGAATTTTTTTTTTTAATAATATTAAGATAAAAAAGCCAATTCTGAAATTCTATGTATCTTGTTCTGCGGCAACCTGTTTCTTCTGTTTCCATTAACTCTTTCATTTTCACATTTTAATTGTAACTTGCACTTCTCTTACAACTTCAATTTATAATCTTATTCTTCTCTTTACAGGATAGTTACTTCTTAAAATAATACTTTACTTGATTGACATTTTACAGTGATATTGACCACTGAAAATCAGAATATTTAAGTTTATTTAACAGTGTTAACTAAACAGTGCATCAATACAGTTTGATTATTGAGGAATTGCTCCTCTTGAGAGTTGAATTGAGAACTGAATTTTCATAGCAATCTCAATTTCAACTACGTATGAAAACGGAGTTAGGTGGCTCACCTTCTTCCTTCTTCTTAACTTTTTCCCCCTCTTCAACTGGGAATTTGTAAACCAATGAAATGAGGTATTAAGGCTGCTTGTTGACTTCTCAAATGGGTATTATATAAATATGAAAAAAGAATTATTAATAGCAATATCTGACACGGACATAAAACATTAGGAAACTTGTGCATCAGCAACCCATTAGAAATCCTCGAGTGACAAAAACCTCTTGAGGGAGTCAACCTCTGTTTATAATAGTATTTTTCGATGGCCGCCGAGATAGGATTTAAAAGAAAATGTGGAACAACTATAGCTGATAAAGATCTTAACTACTTAATTAGAGCGTTTCACCAAATTGAGTTCATTATTACTATTACCACCTGTTTAAAGGGTCAAACACGATCGCAGCTAGCAACTGATTGATCAGGCCCATGCCTTGTCTTATTCTACACCCATAATTAGGAGCATTTGATTTCTTTATCTTGATGTCAAGATTAGAATAGACTCGTCAACGTAACTGTTATAGCTAGATCCATGTAAAATTAACAACTCTCTACTCCTACCAACAACAGCAAGTTCAGTTCTGTTTGCTGCCATAATGAGAAACTTTAGCTTTTGCAATATATTTATCTGGCTATCAGTTATCACAAACCCTCTTTCTGCATGCCAATATTGATCCAAACACAGAAGCATCATTAGTTTCATTTTCCTTCCAGTCATGCATGTATTTGTCCATTCCCAAGAAGCGATATCTGATTCTGAGCAATAACCACTGTCCAATCACTCCTTTGCTTAAGCAAATATAATTTAAAATTTAAAATGTTTTAAAACAGATCCAGTCTATGTAAAGAGATTAAGCCAATTATGATTTGCAATTATAGCTCATAAAAGCATCAGTGTATACTCGAACGCTTACATTCTGTTCTTTTTTTTTTTTAATTTGGAGTATGGGCTTGGAATAAGTTGAGATTATTATTATCCTGTGCGAAACACTTCTTAATATCTTTCAAAATATGAAAATAACTTGGGTTGTTAAAAAATAAAATATCTTAAACATGCAGTATTTGAAATAAAACCTACTTTATTGATAACGAAAAACCAATTGCAATAATGTTTGTCTTGACAACCACTCAAGGTACAGGATATTACAAAAGAAAAAAACAATGTTCGTATTTATTAGTGATGCTTGTATAACAATAGATAACCAACTATTTCTTTCTCTCTCATTTATTAAATAAATGCCATTTATTATCTCTCTCTCTCTTATAGTGTATAAGAGATTGGATTATTGAATACGAAATTCTATAATACACAAGTCTCTTGAAATTGAAACAAAGCTTAAAGAGACTGTGTCTGAAGATAAATTTTAATGATAGGCCTTAAACGCAAAGTAGGGATTATCTTGTAATCAGTGAGACTTGCAGAGTGAAATAACTTAACCCATTCTTGCTCATTTCTTTCTCTGTCTTTTAAGATTCACCATCATCATCATATCCAAGAAGAGTTGTGTCTCGACCAATTCATGGTCTTTATTGTGTTGCTTCACCACCACGTCTATAATGACTTCACCACCACGTCTATAATGATCACTTTGTTACCTGTCTTCCCATTACCTGAAAATTGCCTCCTTGCACTTCTTAAGTATCCTCAGTGCTCACACATTCTTCATCACCCCATTCATGCGGGGTCCACTATCTCACATTTGCATGAAAACCCCCCTCAAAAGAATCACCCTTTAAAAGTTTGTTTAAATGACAACATGAATTACTGGGAGGAAATGTACTTTTAGTTCATGAAAATACATGCTTTAGCATTTTGGTTTTTGAATTTTATCTTTTATATATTCAGACGTTAAAAGTTTTTCATTTGCAACTCAAATTTCTCATAAGTTAAAGTCAAAAACAAGTGGTAGGTAAAAAATTTTTAGAGATTGGATCGTGTAAAAGTAAGATTCCAAGACCAAATAGGTGAGGCATGCATTTTTCCTGTGAACAAAAACTAGATATTTACAAATAATTGAAAATATAGTGTCACACTCGAAAATGTGATCGCGTGGTGCCCAAAAAGAATTAATTTAACAATTACTTGATTTGGCTTTTGAAAACAAAAATTGAAATCAAAATAAAAGTAGTAGGGTTGTCACCAAAATTTTATTATTTTTTAAAGGTAAAACTTTGGAAATACCTTTTTATAAGAAAATAAAAAATAGTCTGCGAATTAAATACGAGTTTGAGAGTTAGTTGTGAGTGGAGAAGGTGTCACCCCACAATACCCGTTACTACGAACGGTTATCCTAAGTCAGTTGTGCAAAATTAATATGATCTCTATTTTATTTTAATTTTTCTTAATAAATTACATGCAAAATAAGAATAAAAGAATTCAAGAAAATCTACGTAATTTGAAATTGTAAACTGTATTTAGATGGTTGGTGTTTTGTTTTTGTTTTTGTTGTTTTTGGTTTTTTGTTCTTTTCTTTTTGTTCTTTTATTTGATTTTTGATTTTTGATTTTTTTTTTTAAGATAAAAAGGAAGAGAGTAAAAATCATTTAGATTTTTACAAATAAAACGAATTTGAGATTGGTTGATATGCTTTTATTTGTAAAAGACTAAATTAATTTTTCTCTTTCCTCCCCTTTTCTCTTTTATTTTGTTGTGTTTTTTTCTCTTTTTTTCCATTATTTTTTTTGTGTTGTGTGTTTTGTTTTTGTTTTATCTTTGTCTTGTTTTTGTTTTCTTTTTTCTTCTTTTTTTTATGTTTGTTTTTGTTTTATCTTTGTCTTGTTTTTGTCATTTTTTTGTTTTTTGTTTTTTCTTCTTTTTTTATTTTTTTTATTTTTGTCTTGTTTTTGTTGTTTATTTTTGTTGTGTTTGTTTATTTATTTATTTATTCTTCTCTTTTGTTGGCTAGTTTTTACCTTTTAGTTTCTTGATTGATTTGATTATTTTTGGATTTTTGTATTTTGTACTTTATTCTTCTCCTTTTTATTTTTTCTTTTTTTTTTTGTCTTTGTTTTTGTTTGTGTTTGTTTTTTTTCCATGATTATTTTCGTTAATGATTCCTCTTTTTTAAAAAATTTTGTTTACATTTTGTTTATTAATTTCTTCCCTTTTTATTTTGTCAATTCTTGTTTTTTGGGATTTTTTAATTAATTTTTTATATTGTTATTTAAGTAAGCAAAGGATTTTTCTTTCCCTTCTTCTTTCAGGTTTTCTTTTAATTTTGGTTTTTGAAATGACATTTTTATTTAGGAGAGAGGATTTTTCAAATATCATTTTTTGTTCTTTATTTTTATTTTTGTTGTCTTTTCTTTCTTGATTAAACCCTTTTTTATTTTCATGTTTTTACTTTCTATCTTTTCCAAAAGGACAAACTTTACAGGAAAAACTAACTTTTGAATTCTGAAATACTATTTTTTTTTTATTTAACAGCGGAACCTTTAAGAATCAACTTGATTTTTTAGCAAAAAGATTTATAATCCTCTTTTTTTCCTTGTTCTTCTTTTTTCATTGCAAATTTTTGCTTAATGAATTATTTGATGGGGGGGTCATTGGAACCCAAAACTTGCAAAATAATAATTAAAAAAAAAACAACAAGTACCAAGGGGATTTTATTATCACACAGAGTATACCATTTGATCCCTGTATGCCTGAGGAGCACGACTACTCTAAAAGTAAAATATATAACCAAATACAAAATAAAATAAAATAGAAATTTATAAGAAAACAGTAATATGTGAGTATGTGTGCTTATGTGCAACCAAATATGATATTTGCTCAGAATATAGCGTGTGTTTGGATATCTGTTGATGTACCCGCGTTTCGGCTCAAACCAAGGTTTGGTGTAAAAAAGTCCATTTGCTGCATGTTTGGATCCACGTTTAACTTGCCACACCATGGTTCTGAACTCAGCGAAATCACGTTAGCTTAAAGTAAAATACAGCTGCTTTCTACCGACGCGAATGTTTTGATTCTGCATACGACTATAAACGGATGGGAAATGATGATTCCTCTGGCTTTCTTTGCGGGTACCGGGTATTGTTTTAAATTTAATCCCTCCTCTTCGCCGTTAATTTTTTTCGTTTGTTGCTCATTTACATATTTCTTCCGTATGCCAGTTGTAAAGTTGCATTGTGTGCTAAAGATGGACCTATAATTAAAACACTCTGAATCATGAGGTCTAGAGTTTGCAGGCATAGCTTTCAAACTCATATCCAATCAAGACATAAATTAGTTAATATCATTATTATATTACTTTAATTGATTTATAAGAATAAATTAATTAAAGTAATATGACTACCCTTTCTGATAATTTTACACTTAAAAGTGATTCTATTATATAATATCCAAACAAAATCAATTCTACTAAAATCACTTTTCACCTAAACTTTCTAAATATAAATCACGTTCATGTAAACTCACTTTTACACAAAATCAATTTTACAAAATCAAGGTTTAAAAAATTAATTTTACTCACCATCAATCCAAACACACACATAGTACATTACATCTAAAATTGGAAGGAACCAGTACAGCCTTCATCATCTTCCCCCTCAATCTTTTCTGTCGAAAGGCTCTAAAGCATCCCTCCAATCAATTCATATGACCCATAGGATATCTCTTCCAACTGTCTCCTTGGACAGCTTCCTGCCTAGTTGCTTTCATCAAGTCATGGATCTCTAAATTGTGAGCCTCATACACAACAGAAGAAAATGTCACTGCAACGTACCTTTTAGGGACAAAAAATACCCAATACCTCAATACTTAAAGCAAAAACAATAAAATACATTCAGATTTGGATCCTCATAGTTTGACAAATAGACTACAAACAAAATGCAATGTTCTGGAAGCAATAATAGACTTTGGGTTCTGCACCTTGAATTTCCTAATTCACATATGCCCAACCATATGGCGAAATACTTTATCAGAAAACATTTAGCACAAATAAACCATGGTCTTTCCTAAAATTTAACTGAATCAAAATGCAACCAAGAGACAGCATCTTATCCGATGGCACAATGCACTTAGGACAGCCACAAGTACAGAGCAAGATTTCTTCCTACCATAAACACTTAGCAAAACAAACCTGTTGATATTTTCTTGCATATAGTAGAATGCCACATTTAAGCAACATCAAGGATCTCATTAGACAATATAGACTCCAAATCCTAAGCTTAATTAAGATGTTATTCAGCAAGAATTTGATTCAACTCCTATTACCAAGCTAAGGGGCAGGAACACACGCAGAGCACTTCCTTCATCAATAATCTAATACAAATCAAATTAATATCTCCAAATCAAATTAACATCTTAGGCTAAAGAATTCCTATAGGGCAATAATGTGAATCAAACCAGCAAAATACCTTAGCAATCACCAATTCAAGATGCACATTCATTCATTATGAAATAGTAATTGTAGGGAGATCAAAGTTACGATCACGACTCCATCAGGCTCAATGGATCAGACCATTAACCCTACGCTAGAAGCACCAGGCAGATAATCCAAACACAGTAAAAATACTAAACACTAACATCCTTATTTCACATTATCAACATGACTAGCGAACAGATAGAAGTTATTTCCTTATACCAACATAATCAGCCAGCAAATTGGGATGAGTAAAGAGTCAGAGAATCATAAGACACAGAATGAGCTGTCTTCAAAATCATTGTCATCTAGATTGTCAAGCAACCTAGTAAAGTGAATCAGTGTTAGACAAAGCCTCAAAGGATTCAGAGAATAGACAAGTCCTCGTTGAGATTATTTAAAATGCAATAATCCCACAATCCACTCAACCCATTTCACCCATGCAAGATCAGGAATCCGCCGCCATTAACGTAAATGTGGTTTCAGGCTTTCCACCGGTTTTCCAAACATATGCTAAATCTGATCGTCCAAATTTGATTTAGATACTTTAGATTTAATATTAAATATTTTTTAAAATTTAAATTATTCTTATTTTAAAATTAATAATTCAAAAATTATTTTTATTTTTTATTATATATTTCTTTGAAATAAATAAAATATTAAAAATATAAAAAATTAAAAACGTGACCATTTAATTTTAATTTGAATGATTAAAATATAGATGAATAAGAGATGAGTATGGGGTCTGAATGGCTCATTTTTCGGCCTCCTAATCCTTTTTAATCCAAAAGGAAGAATCCCTCTTTTCCTCTCTGAATCTCGACCCCCCGTTATATGTCAGCCCTCTTTTTGTTCTCTTCCTTCCATCCAAAAATCCCCTGTCTCTAAGCGTACCTAGTCCCCCTCTCTATTCTTTCTTCGTTTCTTTCTATGCGTCCGTCCCCTCTAATGCATCTGTGGTGCTGCCTCTGTCCCTCCTGCGTTGTTGAGAGCTATCCCCCTAGTGGGTGTGTGCCCTGGGTGATCTGAGCGAGAAAGGGCCAGAGAGGGGGGACCATTTCCTTTGGAGTTGGGCTAGAGTTTAGTAGAATGGAGCCCATTGGAGAAAATGATTTGGACTTTAGATTGGGCACTCTCTTTTTAGTTTTTTGAGAAGTCCCACTCTTTTTTTTGTTTTTGTTTATTGAGCTTTCGAAATTGGGTTAGTAGACTCACATAGAAATTATAATCAAGGATTTTGCACATGCTTCTCTCTTTTTTTTTTTTTTCTTAATTTTTGATCTTTTTATTTTCTTAAAGATGATATTTTATTTAAATATTTTTATTTTCAGCCCTTATTTTTTCTTTCTCTCTTAACTTTTCTTCTTCTTCTTCTTCATTTTTTCATTTTATTTAATTTAATTATTTTTATTTTAATTAATTAATTTTTTTTTCAATTCTTCATTTGATTGATTTTTCTTAATTGGGTTTAAGGCAATAAGACTAAAGAAGCTAGTTGGATTACATGAATTTGGAGTTAACAGATTGAGCTAGATCGAGATTTTTTTTTTAATTTTTTTATCTTTTCAATTCTTTTTCTTCATTTTTTTCTCTTTTCCTCTCTTGCGATTTAATTTTGATCTCTCTTCTTTTCTTAATTTTTTTAATTGATTTGTTTTTCTTTCTTTTTTTCTCCTTTTTTTTCTTTCTCATATTCTTTCTTTATTTCTTTTTTTTTTCTTTTTATTATTTTTTTAATATTTTACTAATTTAATTTTATTGTTATTTTTGGAATATGTTTAGACAAAATACGGTGTTCACATATAATTTATGTATGCTTACCTTTAGTATAATTGCATCTATTTAAGGAAATTCCTTAAACATGTCCCCTCTAATATAGTTTAAGTTTTTTGTCCCTTGTAAGCCAGCGACCACATGTGGAAGATCTAGCACAGTGCATTTCATGTGGGGGAAGGATTGAGTTATGGCCTTCACCGTTATTCCCTCTGCCTCCACTAACATCAACTAATG
The DNA here is from genome assembly GCA_032878935.1 of Erythrophleum fordii. NCBI lineage: Eukaryota > Viridiplantae > Streptophyta > Magnoliopsida > Fabales > Fabaceae > Erythrophleum > Erythrophleum fordii. The sequence goes on from JAVQMF010000035.1 coordinate 1,002,843, forward strand.
ACTCCAATCCCTCGAACACCCACTTGAACTTGTCAAGCATTGCACTTGAAACATATGAGAATCACATAACATGGCATTGCTAAATAGATGATTGAGCTTTGAGTTATGGCCTACATATTCCTAGATTGCCATTCCATATGTTGTGTGATATGCAGTAGGATGATCATTCTGGAACCAAGTATTTTAATGATGCCAAGGTTCCATCCAAATTGGATCAAGGGGAAAAAGCAAAAAAGAGGTCATACTTAGGGGATTTTCCTTGACAAGTAGCTTACTAACATTAGTCAGAGCATAGGCTTCTTTAGGGTCATTTTCACTAACTTCTATGAAAGAAACCTGAATGTGTCTAAATGGAGAAGAGGCAATTGATACCATTTGCTTTTCCTAGGTTGATTGGTAGCACAGTTATGAGTTGAGAAGTCATTATAGGTTATCCATGATTATAGATGACATCTGATATACCCAATTGAACTGCACAATTGAGGGACATTTTTTGAAGTTTGATATGATGAGATGGGTTTTATTAGAATCTATTAGGCTACTATTTTGGTTATTGTTCACAAGCTTCTTATACATGAAGATTAATAAAATGCATATTATATAAAGTGCTTGAGTAATATATTTGATTGAGATGGTTAATCTTTGTGAGTCTTTTAAGTATGAAATTCAATAATTTCTAATTTATGCTAGATGATGGAATCAAAATTTGCTTTAATATTGAATTGATATGGACAAGGTTTTGGGACAAAAAGTCCCTATAAGAGATGGTTTATAGGGAGAATGTTCTCTATTGGATAAATTTCTTATAAGAGATATTAATTTTAGACCAGATTCCTTGCAAGGACAAAAAAACCCCTATAAAAGATGGTTTAATATGGACAATATTTTTTGCTAGGATAAATTCTCTATATGAGATGGTCATTGATTGATTTTAGATAGGATTTTCTGTTGGGACAAAAAGTTTTTATAAGGGATGGCTTAATATGAATAGCATTTTCTGTTGGGATAAATTCCCTATAAGAGATGGTCATTAATGTGGAGTCTTAACAACACTAAAGTATTTGTTTATATAGTGAGAAATTTCTACACATGTGACAAAAAGTTCTTTTCAAATTATAGTTTATCATTAATTTTCAAAGGGTTTCCATTCATTTCATAGGAATACATAGTGACTATAAGACGAAAAGTCACTACGAAATCTGTCACATGGTTCCTTTTGTTTAAGTAAACATCATCATATCATTCTATTACTTATTTTTAATTGGTTAGTTGTTATTAGGGTCCATGCAGACCACAGGTGTAAATAAATCTTTTATTGATAGCTAAGAATGACTAAATACATCAATCATGCGACACTTTTTTTATAAAATAATATTTTGCTCGTGTGAAAGTGTCAAAAGTAGAACCCATGCGATATGGTATAAGAGCATATATGCATTAGACATAGTAGTTTATTTGTGGAATTTTGACTGTATTATAATAAGAGAAAATATTAAATCTTTATATGTAGAGTTGTCATTTTTATTTTCCTATGTATAATAAATTTTTTAAAAAAATTTTGTAAAGGGTCACAATTGTGTCCAAACTGTAACTTTTTGTTTTATTTTTTTAAAATGGGGGTCACGATGAGCCCATTAATTTAATTTTATTTTTAATATAAGGGGGTTACACCAATCTTGATACCCATTATATATTTTTTTATATGTAGAGTCGCCATTTTTATTTTCTCATATGTAATAAATTTTCGTTAATTCTATAAAGGGTCACAATTATGTCAAAATTATAACTTTTTATTTTTTTTAAAGAGGGTTATGGTTAGGGGAACCCTTTATTTTATTTTATTTTATTTTTAATATAAAGGGATCACAACCCTTAATTTTAGTTTTTTTAATATAAGGGGGTCATCATTAGAGGCCAACCATGGCCCCTATTTTATATTTTTTTAAAAAAAATAAGAAGGTCATTGTTACTCAATAACCCTAACCCATTGGTTTGTATGTTAGGGTTATGCAAATAAGAAATGGTCCACGTGGTAGCAAATAATTAATGCGTAAGATTATGCCGCCACATGGATCAATTTGATTGGTTGATAATATGATTATCCAATCTTTTTTTTTTTTTAAATTTTACCCTTAAAACATCTCGAATATCCTTTCTTTCCTACATGCTTTAGCTTTGTGTTCATCTGCTTCTTTTTTCTTCTTTCTCCCCATTTCACCTTCCATTTAATGGCACTACTATTACCAATTTTGTAGTTTCTTTTTCTCCCCCTCCAACCATTACTTTTGGCCATTATAGAAGCAAAATCCTATCATACAAAAGAAAAATCTTGCTATAAAATGATAGGAGTTACTTAGATTTGTGGTCCATTAACATTATAAAAAATAAAGTAATTCCTAGTGAATAATTTATCTATTGAGATCAACTACCTAGTATGTAAATGCTAATTAAATTTTTTTGTTTCAAATGTAATTGTATTGTATTTAAATTTCAAATTTGTGTAATATATGTAATTTGACATGTTTGATTTGGATATGAGTTGGGTGATTTTTTATTTTAACATGTTAAACACTAGTTGTAGCTATAAAAAATAATTGCTCTTAAATTACTTGGAAAAATAACTTTTAACAAAAATGGGAAGAGGATATTATAGTTTATAATTATGCTTTTAATAATATGAATGAAATAAAACATTATATAATATTTTTTAACATAAAAGGAGGGTTGGAAAAATAGTATGTTTATTATATAAAAATATAAAATATAATGGTATGTTTAATATTATATAAAAATACAACTACAAAAAAGAGTATATTTAATATAACATAGGTTTTAATAATGTGAATGAAAAAAAGTATTAAAATTTATAACTATGTAGAGTATAATATAAAAATAATAATAATACAATTTTATTTATACATTTAGTTAAAGAAAAAATGTAGAAAAATTAGAAAAAATATTGACAAAATGATTATAATATTTAAAAATAATAGAATAATAATTCATTATATTTTAATGAGAATAAAGACAAAATTAATATAATAAAAATAATTATGTGTTGATTGTCTCCATTCTCTACCTATCTTAAAAAATTAACAACATCTAATTAATAATTAATATATGTCATCTAGTACTATTAAAATTAAGTTAATGACAATTCTGATTGTCATTCAAAAAAATAATTGAAATGACTTAGATTGTGCATAATAATAATAACTAATAGTATTTTGGTAATAATTAATATATGTCATCAAGTATTGTTAAAATAATTCAATGACAATTTTGATTTTCATTTAAAATAAATAAATAAATGACTTAGATTGTGCATAATAATGATTGTAATAATTATTAATAAGTGCAAAATAATTTAGTGATCTCAATAATTTATGTTAAACTTTTTTTCTTCCATAGAATGTAGTCTACATATTATGTTTTTTTAGTTATTAATTGTTGCAAGTATAGCATGTAACATTATTTGATTTTGCGTAAAGACTAACTAATTGAATAAAACACATACTACATATATAGGACAAACATTATATTTTGAAATAAAGATTATAATTTTTGTAAAAGTTAACTTAATGAAATAAAGAAAAAGCGCATTAGTTATACAAAAGTTTTTATAATTTATTGATTCTGTATATTATTTTGGATGTTAGTGGTAATGTTTTTCAAATTGGCAAAATGAATTATGGAAAAGAGATTATATGCTTATATTCAAATGGACAAATATGTGAAATAATGAAGGTGTAACATTCATCTCAGATATGATTAATATAATGACAATTGATTTTGACATTTTGTTAGAGAGGTTAAAACAAGATGTTGTGGAATAACTATAACTAAACCCAAATCAATATGTGTGTCAATTGGTGTATAAGCATCTAGTGTCATTGAAACCCAAAAGTATTAAGCCTATAAGCTGAGGAGGGATGCCAACATTCAAGTGATGTAGGTGGCAAATGAAAAGTTTCCATTACAACTGGGTTCAGTAAAGCTATATGCAAAAATCTCATCAAAGGAAATGAACTTGAATGTGGTAACTTAAGCAACAGTTGATTACGTGCCGAACTCCTTTTTGCCTTCCAACCATGTTAACGTCACAAAAAATCAAATTTTCTTATTAAGCACATACTTTGTAGGTATGGGTTAATTTCACACTCAACACACAACAATTTAACAATATCTAACTATTGGTTTGGTTGATTATACTTCCTAGCCAAGTTCATCTCATCCACTAATTGATTATACCATCTACCAGATTCATCACATGAACCAGAAGAGACAGAGGACATAATGGATGAATTTGAAAATGAGAACAGATATGATGCTACTCCTTACGATTATAATAGGGGTGGTGATACAGATAATGATGAAGACACCGATAGGGTGGATGATGTTGTAAATCCAACAACCCCCATAAATATTTATGATAACTTAATGATTGCGTTAAAATATCCTTACTAACTTGTGTTAGCAGTATATGCCCTGTTCAGGTGGATTACTTACAGTATGTTGACTGAGTCTTTCAATTGGAGACTATCTTGAAAGCTTATAAGAATGAATTTTGCCCTATCGATGATGAAATGTATTAGCCCCAGGTAATAGGCCCAACCCTCAACCTAAATTTTGCAATAAAACCTGGTAAAGGTTGCCTCAAGTGAAGTTAAATAAAAAATGAAATGAACTGGCAAGAAGCTCTTAAGGATCTACCGAGATATATGTCATGCATATAGATAAGCTATAATCGTATGACTTGTCCATCGTGTAGACAGCAATACCCACAGTTAACATGTTATATGTTTTTTTTCCCCTTGTATGAGCACAAATTTTGTTATGTATGAATGATTGCAAGACAATAATTATTTTGCTATATATTTTGACATGTATTGATCAAATATTTTGCTATGTACCTTTGATATATATATATATATATATATATTCTAATGTCTTGATATCATTAATAAATGTTTTGCTTTCCATTATTCAATCCACATTTTATGGTTTGGTCTTTGCAGGCTTTAAAATATTTTGTCATGTATGAATGATGGCTATGTATTTTGACATGTATCAATCAAATATTTTGTTGTTTAGTTTTTGCAAGATAGCACTATGTCTGGCCTAAGAAATTTTGTCCATCTAAGTTCAGAGGATGAGTCATTGTTGTATCTACAGATTAGGCATGTCTATCAGATTGTATAGCTTAACAAGATACATTAATGATGTATTGTGGAGATCATATCTTTAATGTGTGATTACTACATTATTTATAGAGGTTTACACTTTTATTTTCTCCAATAGGTAAATGGAATTCTTCGACTACATCGAGTTACCTATGGCTTATGATTAGAGTCCCCATTCACCAATCATAGTGCCACATCTTAGAGCTGCTAACTTCTACGAGTGTCTCAACTCATGATACTCAACTTTGATGTTTTGCTTGTTTTAGCACTCATTGAGCCGTGGTAGCTAGACACACATATTTTTCATAACATTTAGGGTGAATGTACCATTACATTTCAACATGTGGTAGTACAATTAGGTTTTCCTGTAGCGAGTCACCTTGTTATTAGTTCATATAACTTTTATTAGTGAAGCATTTGTGACATTCTTCTTAGAGTCAAACCCTTCGAGGAAGAGTTTGAAGGCTATAGATTGAGTATTACTTAACTCGCCAACCACTTTAAGGCACTTCCAAACAATGCTGACAAAAATAAAATAATACATTTAACTTATGCATACATATTGCATCTGATAAGTGGGATCCTTATGCTAGACAGGTCTGAATATAGACTCCCACTTATGTACTTTACCTTCCTTCAGGACCTCCACGTAGTATGCCAGTTTAGTTGGGGCTCCGCAATGCTAACATACCTTTACAGAGAGTTCTGTAATGCCATTAATTACAATGAGAATAATATTAGTGGTTGCTTGATATTGCTTTACTTATGAGCTTAAGACCAATTCCTTAGGCTAGCAACACAAAGGCTCCCACCTTTAGATCTTCACCTAAATGAATATGATGTGCCTTTTCATTTGCTTACAGGTTTGAGAACTTCATGCTTGTATAGTGAAACTGGTGGGATATTTTGTCACTGACGTCGATCTCATTAGAGCCTTTAGATCGCTTTTTCAGAGTACATAAGATGATATTGAAGACTTATCTGCCGGTGGATCTAGCCTATGAATGGTACTCAGGGTTTTGGATATTTTTTGGGAACTTATTACAATTACTTTACTTCACTTTTCACATACATATTACATATATAATTGTTAGTTTTCATTTTTTGCAAGCTTATCTGGCTAACGACTACTTGCTATGGATAACCCTTCACTACCTAGTCTAGTTATGGTTAGTGATTGTACTAACATCTTTCATGCACTTGGCAAACATTGAAACATGATGATCTTTTAACTTGCTCCTCTTACACCTCATTTGCTTAGGCCCCAACTTTCTATAAGTTGCACATGAAAGAGAGCTCGTAAATTTATGTCTATTAGAGCACCAATGCTTGATAATTAAGGTTATCATAAGTCTACCTCTGGTGTTGGCACTGCATTTGTGATAGTTAGTCTATCTTCTTACACATTGACACAGACACAAGCCCACTATGATGCTCCTAGTCCATCTTCTTCCATAGTAACACATACACAGGCCTACCATGACACCATAGGTCCATCTTCTTCTATGCTACCCATGCATGTTACTGATTTTTGGGGGTGCCAATTCTTATATTATATGTTATCAAGGCCTATAGGATCATAGCAACATGGGTATATTATACCTCAATTACACTATACTGTTATTGAGCCATCATTTGTCCCCCTTCAACCTTACATGACATGCGATTCCATTCCTTTCACATCCTTATTTTCTAATTAGGCAATATCTCGTGTTGGGTTTGCTTCTGGCTCTTGTGCATATACTAGCTCATAGTAGCAAGGGTATATCACATTATATCAGCTAATTCTTTCAATCCAACCCCTTAATGGGATTTGAATTGTCCTTTGACAACCATTCAAAAAAATGTCATGACATACCAACCGGCAGAAGATGAAGGAAACAACGATAAGGATGAAGATGAAGACGAAGCAGGGAATGAAGAACAAGAAGAGGAGGAAGAGGAAGAGGAGGAAGAAGAAGAATACCATCTTGTGCGACGACGAAGCTAACGATTAAGAACGAAAACTTGATGTGGCACAAGAAGTTTTTTTTTTTTATACAAAATGTATACCTTTTTTTTTTCTACCTATATGTTTATATTTTAATTCATGATTTTAAATTATGACTTTTCTTTTTCAACAATTATAAAATTTTTATTATTTTAATATTGAGTTCAATAATATTTAACAAGTGTAATTAATTACTCATCAAATTTTAAAAAAATATTACTAATTTTTTCAATTTAAAGAAAATTAAATTAACATTTCATCTTTTATTTTAAATAGTTAACATTTATTTTTTTCATTTTAAATAATTTTACATGTTTCAATTAGATAAAATTTTAAATATTATAATTAATATTTAGATTCATTTTTTATTTCATATGATTCAATTTACAAAATAATCAAATTAATAAAAAAATTTAAAAAAATTAGGGGTCACAATTAAAAAAATTATAAAATATGGGTCAGGGTTGGCCTCTAATTTTTCTTTTTTTTTTTAAGTTAAGAAGGTCATGGTTAGCTTGCATTTTTTTTTTTTAAAAAAAAAAAGGTTATGATTTTGAAACAACCACGACCTTTCGAGATAGTACCTTTCCCTATCGGTGTACTTTCCATTGTTACTTGTAGCAATGGACTTAGAGTATCACCATTGAACACCCAAGAGAAGGGGGGGAGGGGGCGGAGAACCTCGTTGTTTATTTACAAAAATTAGCCATTGCTTTATTATATTCAAGATAGAATATAAAAGTACTAATGTTTTTAATTATTTGCTTTTAGATGATCATGGAGCATTTTCTTCAATATTTATAAAATTCATAAAGAAACCATTAGGTGGTTATAAAAAGCACCATTAATGTAATGCTATTTTAATATTTATCTAATTTTTTTTGGTTAATTTTACTTTCAAGCAGAATTTGAATTCAATACCCTGCATACAACTTCAATACTATTAAATCCAACCTCATTAGTCATTTAGCTAAAATTTTTAACAACTATTTTTTGTAATATTGTTAGTATTAAAATTTTTTATTTTCTCATAAAAAATTGGTGTTTCTTTTCAAGAAAAGAAATAAAAAGTCATTAGATCATTTTAATTTTGAATGTTAAGTTGCTAACTAATCATTGTCTAAACAATAGTATGCAATTTTATTGTCTACCACTAATATAGAAATAAAGAAGTAAAATTGTAATTTCAATTTCTAATATTTTATTTAAACAATATACTATATAAAAGTATAAATTTTTTGAATGAGATATGAAAAAAATTTTGAAAAGAAAATTGATATCAATACAACAATTTTTAAAAAAACAATAAACTGAAATTAATTTAAAAAATTTACCATCAAACCTAAAAAATGAATTAAAATTTTAAATATCATTTTGGTAATCGAAGTAAAATTGAAGAGCATATTTGCTTTCTATCTTAAGGTCCTAACTCTACCACTGCCAATAGATAACTATTTCTTTCTCTCTCATTTATTAAATAAATAACTTTTATTTTCTTTCTCTTTCATAGCGTGTAAGAGATTGGATTATTGAATATGAAATTTCATGATACACAAGTCTCTTATGATTCAAGCAAAGCTTAAAGAGACTACATCTAAGGAAAGATTTCAATGATAGACCTTAAACCCAAATCAGGGGTTATCTTGTAATCAGTGAAACCTGCAGAGTAAAATAACTTAACCCATTCTTGCTCATTTCTTTCTCTTCCCGTAAAATGCACCATCATCAACATATCCAAGAAGAGTTGTGTTTCCACTGATTCATGGTCTTTATTGTGGTGCTCCACCACCATGTCTATAATGATCACCTTGTTACCCGTCTTCCCATTACCTGAAATTGCCTCCTTGCACTTCTGAAGTACCCTGACACATTCTTCATCACCCCAGTCATGCAGTATCCACTGTTTCAAGTTTGCTTGAAAACCCCCCAAAAGAACCACACCTTAGAAGTTTATTTAAATGACAAGGAAATGTACTCTTAGTTCTTGAAAAATACATGCCTTTGCTTTTTGGTTTTTGAATTTTATTCTTTACATGATTCAGTCCTTAAATTTTTTTTTTTTCACAACTCAAATATCTCATAAATCAAAGTAAAAAATGAGTGGCAAGTAAAAATTTTTTATAGACTGGATCATGTAAGAGTAAGACTTGGGACCAAATAGTTGAGGCATATATTTTTCAAGGAATAATAATAAGATATTCATAAATAATTATTATTGAAGGAAAATATAGTTCATGTATGCTTACCTTCAATAGGACTGCATCTGCTTGAGGAAGTACCTCAAACATGTCACCTGCAATATAGTTCAAGTTGTTAGTCCCTTGCAAGCCAGCAACCACATGTGGAAGATCTAGCACAGTACATTTCGTGTGCGGGAAGGATTGAGCTATGGCCTTTGCCATAGTTCCTGTGCCTCCTCCAACATCAACCAGTGACTCCAATCCCTCGAACACCCACTTGAACTTGTCAAGCATTGCCCTTGAAACTAGACGAGAATCACATAACATGGCATTGTTGAATAGATGATTGAGCTTTGGGTTATGGCCTGCATATTCCCAAATTGCCATTCCATGTGCCGTGTAATACACAGTAGGATGGTCATTCTGGAACCAAGTACTCAAATGATGCCAAGGTTCCATCTGAATTGGATCAAGGGACAGAAGCAAAGAAGAGATCATACTCAAGGGATTGTCCTTGACAAGTAGCCTTCCAGCAGTAGTCAGAGCGTAGGCTTCTTCAGGGTCATTTTCACTAACTTTCTTTCTCTGAAAGAAACCTGAATGGGTCAAAATGGACATGAGGGGACTGATCCCTTCTGCTTTTGCTGGGTTGATTGGTAGCGCAGCTATGAGTTGAGACCGAGACATTATGGGTTGTCCGTGATTATGGATGATATCTGGTATACCCAGTTGAATTGCACACTTGAGGGACATGGAATTGATGAAGTTATAGGTTTGGTTCCATATGTGGGCATGGGCTTGGAGTAACTCGTTTAGATCTACTTCATTTTGCAAATCCATTATCTGAACTTTGTGAGGCTTAACGAATCGCTAATGTGGAGTCTTCACAGCACCAGTGTACTCTGTCTATATAGTGAGAAATTTCTACACGCGACAAAAGTTCTTTTCAAATTATAGTTTATCATTAATTTTTCAAAGGGTGTCTATTCATTTCACGGGAACACACGGCGACTGTAGGACGGAGAGTCACTACTAGATTTCTAATTGTTCCTTTTGTTTAGGTAAATATCGTCGTATTGTTCCATTACTTATTTTTAATTGGTTAGCTGTTATCCGGGTCCATGCGGTCCGCGAGTGTAAGTAAATCTTTTAGTGACAGCTAAGAATGACTAAGTACTTCGATCATGTGACACCCTTTCTGTAAAACAATATTTTGCGTATGTGACTTTCAAAGCGTCTGAAAGTAGAATCCATGCGATGTCGACATTGGAGTTTATTGCATATCCCTTATGAATTCAAGACCCCACGTGACCACATGCGCCGGCAGCAGCTGATATAGTTAGACATTCAGTATTGTATTGGAATTGGCTGCTGAGCTGTTTCGAATCAAATGTGGTCCTCTTCTTATTTCTATTTTGGAAATCTGCTGCCGCAACAATATATAATTAATTTCTGTTATTTAATTCATTTTTGGTTATGGGTTACCTCTTCCTTCCCAGTTGATGCCACAACCTAACGATCCATCTGCAAGCTCTTATACCACAGTCCCAAACAATGACAACTGATCTTTGATTCTTGTTTTAGATTTTATTTTGTATTTCATGAATGTTTTGTTATTTTGTATTTCATTACAGGATACATTGTTGGATATTATTTTCAGATATTAATGATTTATTAGAGTATCTTCTTGTAATCCTATTTGTAGTTTTGTGTCGTAGGAATTTGATTTAGGTAATGAATGAAGAAAAATCCATATCTATATAAGCATCCTAAAATTAACAAAAAGTAATGACCAATTAATAATAGACAGTCCGTCACTAATTTTAGCGATGAGATTTTCGTCATTAAAATGTAACATATCACTGATTTATAGATAAATCATCGGTCACTAAATTTGTAATGAATATTGATAGTGACACAGTTCGTCACTATTAATGCTGACACATTAATTGTGTCGGTAAATTTGTCACTAACTTTGTGAGGAACATTGTGTTACTAATTTTACATGATTGACAGACTTTTTGTCACCAAACATCAAATGTCTGTCACTAGAAAAAAAAAAAAAATCCTACTGAATGGGCTTGGAGCAATTGATTATTCTCATCATCTCCATTCTGCAGTTCCATGATCTGCACTCAGTATAAGAGCTAGTTACGTAGCAATTTTGGAATAACCTTTCCATTGACTTCCCAAATAGAACAGCAGGATAAGACTTCCTTCCTATTGAGTCATTTGATCAAAAAATTCTGAAATATGTATCTAGTGTTTGGAATATTTATTTAATTGTGAAGTAATATTAATTAATTATTAGACTAATTAATAAATTATGTTTAATAATATCAAAAAATTCAGATCAAGTTTTGCACTATCTAAATGAATTGGATTATATGAATGAATACTTTATAATAAGCTTAGATTATTCATAAGTCTATTATGAAAGAAGTATCAACTCTCCGTCCATTCTTAATTTAGTTACTTTATTTATTATAATTAGAATTTGACTCAACATTAACGCTTTTTACGTCTCACGTACGGGTATTAAAGAGTTGCAACTCTTCCTAGCACTCTCTCTCTTTAGTGTTCCTATCACTCTAGAACTTTTTGAGAACAACAATAACTTTGAACTTCGTTACTAAGTAAATTAATTAAATTAAATACTATTTCTTGCTCTTACATATTCACGTGATATAACAATAATTAAATTAAAATATATATTATCGCAAAATTCATTTTGATCTTTAAAAGAGTACATAGTTATTATTTGTGGTAATAAATTAATATCCACAAAATTCTAGTGACCTAATCAAATAAGGTACTCTCTCCTACCCTTATTCATATAATTAATACAACAAGTATTAATGTAGAATATGCATTACCTCAAAACACTTTTAATCCTTTAAAGATTATTTTAATATCATTTAGGTAGTAAACTAATACAAAAAAAATATTGGAGTGATCCAATTTACTATCACTTTTTCTTAGCGTTAATTTACTATCAAGTATTAAGCCAGAATATGCAAAATTTTACAAACATATATAACCAAATAAAAAAATTATTCATCAAAATAATGGTTCCATGTACTAGATAATTTTAATTATATAACTCTCTAGAAAGTGTTAATGTACATACAACATGTTTAGACAAATCCCATATTGTGTTTAACTGAATGTGAAGGATTATTGCGTGTAGTGAGTTCCGAATGATTTATTAGTAGGATATAAACCATTAAATTGTGTAAAAAAGATAGTTTTGGCACTTCCCTGAAAAATCCATTAGAGATTCCTACATTCGCATCCAAGTGAATCCTTTGAAGCTAAATTGGACTTGTGTCAGCAAAGCTTCGATGAGTGAGTAGATCTATATGTTAATAAAACTATTATTGTTATTCTTTCCTCAAAATAATAATAGTTTATCTAAATATATTTTTATCGATTATAAATTGCTCCAAATGTTATATATATTTATTCAAATTCAAAATTTATGCTTTGTTATGATATTATGGTGGAAAACATATATACGATTTATATTGTAAGAGCACATATTATGATGTTGTGGAAATGTTTAATATTTATTTCAGTGCTAATATGTTAAGCTATATTTTTCCGATTATAAGTTATTTATTGGGTTAACCACTATGCTGCTCTTAGGAAATATGATATTTAATCAAGTTGAACTCTTGATACGCTAGCTGCACAAATATATTTATAATTAATTAACCAAGGTGGAGAAATTCCTTTGAATTTAGTTTGATTTGCTTGATCAGTTAGGATAGAGAATTTTCTAACTCCAATTGATCGGTTTGAATGGATGATTCCCTAGTTTCAGTTTAGTCAAAATGGATAATCCCTAACTTTCATTTAGAGGCATGAGTGGTTCCTTAACTTCGGTTTAAAGTGCATGATTAGTCAAGAGGTACCTTGGCTTCAGATGTGATATATACTGTCATAAATGTTCTTTCTAAATGAACATGTCATGATACCTTATACATTCATGAAAGATATATTTTGGAAGAACTTTATATGATTTGTTAAGGTAAAATAATTTGAAAGAAGGAAAAGTTAGTATAGTGTTTCTGTCAGTGTATATTCTGTTTCTACCTATTTACACATGTAATTATGATGAGTAAGCTTCTCGAATTTTGCAGTTAATTACATTTTATTTGTATCCACTCACTAAGTATCTAACAACCCTGCACTAGATCCTTAGACTTGCCTCGTTGCTTGTGAGGAAGCAATTCTCATAGAAGCAAGCTTGGTAATAGATGGATAAAGTCTGTAGTAACTTCGAATTTTGTGTTGGCCATTTCTGTAAAGTAACTATGTTCTGATGTTTGATGGATGAATTGAGCTCCAGTATTTTGTATATGGATAGTAAAGCTCTCTTCATTGGTTGTTTTGAAAATTCCATGAAAATGAAATCTATCCAGTTTATAGAGAAATTATGTCAAAAATTTGAAAATTAGTTATGAATGTTGTCTTACAGATTTTTCTAAAATTGTGTTGACATTATGTGTTTATCAATCAGAGATTGACTGGTAGCCACATGTTCAGTGGTTTAGATCATTACACATGACTTTATATAAAGCTTTTTTTATTTTATTTTTTCTTTTTGGTTTTGTACGAGGAAAATTACAGAATTTGCCATTTTTATTTTCTGAATTTTTGAATCTCTAAAAGCAAGAAAAGAAAGTTGTATATTATCCGTCTAGTAATCTGGGCAAACCGCATAACAAAAAAGTATACAAGCTATATTAATGGACACTCAATAAATTTTTCCAACAATTTTAGTATCCCCACTCATCTGCTGCTGCTCTTGATTTCTTTGGATCGAAGTATTAGTCCCCCTAGCAAACAGCTGGTACCTCTTTTCCTCGAAATTTTGCATTCGATTTTGGAGAGAATTATGATCCGGTTGTTTGGTTGATTAAACTTTCGATTGCCCGATCATGATTTCTTTTCATTGATCTGTGTCTCTATGTCTGGAAGTGAATTCCATTACTTGGAAAATGGATTGGCTGAAGCCGAGATTATGCATTGATTTTCTTTCAGTTGATGCTATCCAGCGCTGAACCTGTTTAGAAATTAGTAGTAATTAAGGTCACTGATGTCCCGTACAAAAAATTCATTAACTAGGATTTTACAATTGATTATAGGAAGGCTGAAGATTACAAGATGGGAGTTTTTAAACCTTAATTCTGCAAGTTTGATTCGGTTATGGTCCATGTAGCATAATACTAATGATCCTCACAACCCAATTCTGGTCAACTGAAGCTAAACTTAGAAAACTGGCCATTAAAAAGCTTTCTATTTATTAGGGCTTATTCTGCAAAAGTAAGTTATTCACAAAAAAGATAGGTCCTGATTGAGGGCTTACTATGTCCCTCCAATAGTCCTTCAAATGTCTTTTATCGCAGTGGCTTATAGACCGTCCAAGATTTTCCCTCCTCCTCCTGCTACTACTTCCCACAAGATTGTTACAATTTGACCAGTCACTCAAATAATTATCAACTAGCTGCCAAGATATCTGGTTAGAGTTTCTTTTACTGTTTTAAAGATGATTTGTATCACATCCATTTTGTTAAAATATACTGGTGGTGAAAATGGTATTTATGAGGATCTGCAGATTGATGTAGTTGAGATTTGAGATGTAGCCGGACATTGCACCTTTGGAGCATAACCAAAAAAGAAAAGTTGCGAGAGACGTTACATATATGTTGTTCAAATTTTCATACTCCGATCGAGTGATTATCATATATGAGCTTGTCTTAGGTGGGACGAAAACTGTTTCGTTTCTTGTGTGCGTGCGTGCGTGTGTGTGTTTTTTTTTCAAAAATCTTATTTTTAGTTTTGGATGACTCTAAACTTTCTGGATGGTTATGTGAGATTATGCTAAACATGTTGAACACATTTACGATACAAAATAAGCCAAAAACGTAAAAATACTGAAGGGAACACTAATTTCTAGCCATTGAGCTCCGAAACTGACTATAGTGTGTGAGGAGGTATTTCCCAGTTCTCAGATAGCACTCTATGAAGTGTTTTCCAGAGTACTTCAGTGTGTTTTTGGAGCTTGGGGACCCCTTCTCTTATAACTGAAGTTTGCAACATTTTTCTCATTAAAAAAAAAAAAAAACTCTATCTTTCAAGACTGCACCATACTTCAAAAATTAAAGACAAGGTCTACTACACAATATATATATTATTACTAGGGTCAAATCAAGTCCGAGCTCGGCTCTAGGTTTGTTCACCCTCCGCTGAAGTTAGGTATCAAAAGAGGGAAACATGTAAATTATATGGTATTTTGGGACTGTGGAGAAATATGAAGCATGAAAGTTAAGTGTAGGAATAGACATAATACGAAGACTATGGGAACTCGATAGTTAGCTCGTTTGGATTCGAGCATTATAATAAAGAGTTTAAGGTAGGGGTTTGAGTAGGATGATATCTACCCTGTCCCCAGCTGGTATCTATATTATTTATATTTATATATAATTTATTTATAAATTGATATTATATATTATAAAAAAGGTAAAAAGAAAATCCAAATAGCATTTGATGAGCCTTGAATTATATTAATAGTTATTTGGGATACTTTTTATTGTGATTTTATATAAACATATTTTATGCAAATGAGTCTCTCAAATTAAAAAAAAAATTGTTCATTTTGCAATTTTTTTTTTTTGGGGTAAGTAAGTCTATGTTCGGAGATGTAAGGATTCATTGGGAATGAAAAACTTTTTACCTACTTAAATATATAGGTCTGAAAATGAAAATTATAGTACCTTAATTGTCCATGATATCATACTATCTAAAAAAGGAAAGTGCGAAAAGAAAAAGAAAACAAGAAACATAAATGAGATGTGTTTGCAATCAGACAAATTCTCCATTACACTAAAGCACCCATGCAATTAATAATGGTTTCTTATTGTGTTGATAACTAGTCGAAGTCCTGGTAACTCTACTCAAACGTTACCATTAATTGGTTGCTAGTTCACTTTATTTTTTAATATGTGCTGGAAAATTTACCTTGAAATTAAAATATTTTACTGATAAAAAAAATACAATTATTTTTGCCATGATACGCAAGGCCACCCGCGATTTTGAAAGTACTCCCCCACGCCACACACATGATATCACGAAAGGAAAACGAAATATTTTAAGAATATTTATTTGTAAAGCTTGAATCAGTAACACCAAGACTTTTTTTGAAAGATACCGATCAATTTCTTCTTTCTTTTTTAAAAAAATAGAAATAAAAAGACACTCATTATCTCTCTCACTTTAGTAAACCGTACAAGAGACTTAATCATTGAAGCTAAAATCTCTACCACCCTTATCTCATGATCAGCCAAATTCTTTCTGTGGATAAATTTCAATGATGGATCTTAAACCCAAAATCGGAGTAATCCCGTTGTCATTGAAACCTGCAGTGTAAAATAACTTGGCCCATTCGTGCTCATTTCTTTCTCTTCCTGTAGACTGGACCATCATCAACATATCGAAGCAAAGTTGTGTTTCAACCGATTCACTGTCTTTGTTATGGTGCTCCACCACCATGTCTATAATGATCCCCTTATTACCCGTCTTCCCATTAGCTGAAATTGCCTCTTTGCACTTCCTAAGTATCCTCACACATTCCTCATCACCCCAGTCATGCAATATCCACTATTTCACATTTGTCCAAAAAAAAACCCAAAAAGAATCGAACTTTAGATGTTTGATTAAAGGACAATATGAATTACTAGTGAAGGAAGTTCATATATGCTTACCTTCATTAGAACTGCATCTGCTTCAGGAATTGCCTCAAACATGTTACCTCCAATATAGTTCAAGTTGTTAGTCCCTTGCAAGCCAGCAACTACATGTGGAAGATCTAGCACAGTGCATTTTATGTGTGGGAAGGATTGAGCTATGGCCTTTGCCATAGTTCCTGTGCCTCCTCCAGCATCAACCAGTGACTCCAATCCCTCGAACACCCACTTGAACTTGTCAAGCATTACACTTGAAACTAGAAGAGAATCACATAACAAGGCATTGTTGAATAGACGATTGAGCTTTGGGTTATGGCCTGCATATTCCCAGATTGCCATTCCATGTGCTGTGTGATATGCAGTAGGATGGTCATTCTGGAACCAAGTACTCAATGATGCCAAGTTTCCATCTGAATTGGATCAAGGGACAGAAGCAAAGAAGGGATCATACTCAAGGGATTGTCCTTGACAAGTAGCCTACCAGCATTAGTCAGAGCGTAGGCTTCTTCAAGGTCATTTTCTCTAACTTTCTTTCTATGAAAGAAACCTGAATGCGTCAAAATGGACATGAGACGACTGATGCCATCTGCTTTTGCTGGGTTGATTGTGAGCGCAGCTATGAGTTGAGACTGAGACATTATGGGTTGTCCATGATTGTGGATAATATCTGGTATACCCAGTTGAATTGCACACTTGAGGGACATGGAATTGATGAAGTTATAAGTTTGGTTCCATATATGTGCATGAGCTTGGAGTAACTCATTTACATCAACTTCATTCTGCAAATCCATTATATCTGAACTTTTAGTGAGGCTAATCAATTGCTAATGTGGATTCTTAAGAGCACCAAGGTCTGTTTATATAGTGAGAAATTCCACACCTACGACCAAAAACTCTTTTCAAACCATAATTTATTATTAGGTTTTCAAATGGTAACAGTGGCTGTAGGACGGACAACCACCACTAGATTTGTCTCGTTGTTCCATCTCTCTGTTCTCTTTTTTTAAGTGTCATTGTATTGCTCCATTTTTTAGGAGGCGTTGCAGATGTTAGCTTGGTAGTATTATTAGTTATACTAAAATACTGGTTCTGATATTATGCTAGTGATTTAAATTAAAGAAAATTAAAATTATTATTAGTTGTTTTGTCTCATGATTGATAGCACACAGATTGAATTGAGACTATTGTGAAAGCTTTGATATCTGTTTATGTGACTTGAACCGCAAAGAAAACCCATAATAAAATATTAGCATGTTGGGTAGGAGTACCTCAACTACTATGTCTTAATTGTTGTCTAATGTGGGACATATCATGTTGAAAGTGACTTTTTTTACTTATATTTTTTTAATTGTTGACCAAAGTTGAACGTGACTTTTAGAGTTTCTTATATTTGTCTTGTTGACTGGACAGCCAATTCTTTGGCTCAGGATTTGGTTAGTTGTTTGGTTTAAAGTAGAAAATTCAGATAACACGATGGCTAACCGTATATCATTTCTAGATTTAAGAATGGTTGAGATTTGACAGAAGTTCTTAATTAGTATCTGGGTTTCCCTAAAAGGCACAGTAGGAGATGGCCAAAATATATGCTTGATTTGGAAACCTGGTAAAAACTAAAATCAAAGTAGAGAATTGAATCTTGATGATATGGCTCGACTTCTTCCATAGGCACTTCTTCCATAGGCACGTACGGAACAAGGAACTTAGCAGAATTTGTTGACTTTGCCGCGGAAGAATTATATTGGATTCAATTTGGATTTGAAATGTGTCACTTCAACCTAACGCATATGCAGGCATGGCTCGATTAAAGCCAATGTGTAAAAGCAAGTGTATAATCGGCTCACACACTTTTGTTTCTCTTAAACAAAGTGTGCTTGTAGATTGAGGACGATATACTGATCAATGAGAAGATTAATAATCAGAGTGTGTTAGATATTGATTTTAGCCAAGCAACTTTTTCTTTTACTCCAGCGAAATTTGTTGGAGATATGCAAAATACGAAGGCTAAAATATGAAATACACAAACTACTTTTAGACTTCACAGCCTGCTTGGTGTATGTGGACAGCAGAAAAGGCTTCTGGTTCTTTTTTGTATTATTAATTCATATCTGCAGCTAGCCCATAAGCTCCTGTCTGTCAGCAACAAATCAAATTCGAAGTTTTCCCAGCGTATATATATGACTGGATTTTTCACGAGGCAGAATCAACCCAACTATTCTATATGGCGTCTTCTTCATTGGTTGCTGCGCAGATTCCCATACTTGATGTCGTCTATGATCAACGTTTTGTCTCTTTTAGGTGTCAATCTTTTTCTTAATAGCTCAATTAACTTGTTTGAAAGTGGAAAGAAGAAAGTGGTTTCTTTCTGCTAAAAAACTGGGATGGAACATGTTATGCGGTCATATATATCTTCCTACTTTTGTTCAGCTTTTGAGGCTAATAGATTGCTATTATCATCTTGCGGTCAATTTGCTCATCAATACTGGATTAGATACATTTATATAACTTCTAAGCTTGAAGAGCCAGAAAATGCATTCACAAGGATATGCAAATTTCATTCAACCAGTGAATCTTTAGTCAAGAATTTATTTCTTTTTTTTTTTTTTGTGGGTCAAATAAAACAGACAAGAAAAGCAATAATGGGGCGAAATGGAGAAAATTGAGGTGCCATTTATGGAATTCTGGTTGGATTTCCCCCCTTTCTCTCTCGAATATTTCTTGTGAGCAAGGGGTAGGTACAATAGATGGGTCATATTAACTCTATACGTGGGTCTCGTGCAGATGGGCCTACCCATTTACGTGCTCCCCCTACAAGCAAGCAAGAACCCTCTTCCCTAGAGAAAGAATTGTATTTTTTTTAACTAGTCTTTGCAAGACATGAACTAATAATAAGATCACTCTCCCTTTTACATAATAAAGTAAAATTTTGAACTTAAAATCTCGTACTACCCACTTACTAGATGAAACTTAGTGACCTAATAACAAATTCTCCCTTGAATTTTCTTCCATACTATCCAAGATCTATGCGTGTTCCACCAAAGATAAACTATAAGTGGAGTTTGTAAACAAAATTACTTGGCTTCTTCACTTAATGTCTATTGCATTCTTAAATTCTGGACAAAAAATATTTTACTTGAGAGGTTCAGAATATAAATAAAAAGATTAAAATATCCAGTCTCGTTTGCCCATCAAGAAAAAAATTGAAAAATGATGCTATTAGTTTAGCACCTAAAAATAATGAACCTACTCAACCTTAAAACTGATGAATTAATTGAGGAACAATGAATAGTTGAGTTTTTGATTAAATGTAATTGGCCAAAATCTCAATTGAACTCAATTAACTGAGTTTTGACAATTGAAAATGATTAACCCATTAAATAGATAGACGTGGAGATTGGCTCAGTTAATATGATTTTTCACATACCAAAGTGCAACACATCTTGTTTAGGCATGAAGAGGCTATGAAACTCTTAGAGGTATAAAATGTGGATGATGAGTTGTCATAGGGGATGATTGCTAGTTAAGAAAGACACTGGAAAAGAAAAAAAAAAAAAAAAGACCAAAACATTAGGGTATAGAAAAAAACCACAAATCTAACAACTCATTTTTCCCCTTATTTTACATATCTTTTATTTATAGTTTTATTTTTGGTATTTTATTATCCGCTTTACATACTTTTTTTTTTAGTTTATTTTATCATTCTACACTTGTTTCCAATCAATATCACTTGAGGTGTAGCTAGATTATCCAAAAAAATTTTATTATCATTTGATATTACTTGGACATCCACGTGAATTAAATTAGTTTTAAACAAGATTTAGTGATGCAATTCAGTCATCTGTATCCATTTCCATTTATCTTTGTTCAGAACCGCTATTTCCTAACTTAAGAACATCTAGGTTGTAGTAAAGCCAAAACTCTAGATTAGGTGACAAAGCTGCATATCCTTTTGTAAATGTATATTTTGTATTTTATCTCAGTCATTAAGATGATAAGCTAAAATTTTAATTTATTTTTTTAAGTTTGATGACAAATTTTTCTAAATTAATTTTAGTTCGTTTTTATTAAAAATTAAATTCATGAAGTCTAGATAAAAATTGTTGCTTTAGTGTTATTTTTTCTTTTTCAAAAAGTTCATATCTTGTTCAAAAAAATTATATATTTATAGTATATCTAAATAAAATATTAGAAACTAAATTTAAAATTTTATTTTTTATTTTTATATTAGTAATTAATAATAAAATTGTAGCACAATTAATACTTTAATGACTTTGCAACTTAACATTCAAAATTAAAGTGACCCAAGTGAACTTTCACATTTTAAATTGAGCTTAGAGATTATCTTAAAAAACTAAAAATTGAAGATCACACTTTGGAAGCTTACACCTAAAAAAAAAGGAAAAGAAATAAGAAAAAAATATAAGAAAAAAGAAGGAAAAAAAATAACAACAAAAATTACAGCAACAGTAATAATAATAACAATAAAATTTTACTTAAAAAAATAAAAACAATAAAGCTTTTTTTAGAATTATGTACATAATACTTATATATAGATTTAAAAACTTCAAGTTAAAATATTAAATAATAAAAAATTACATAATATATATATAGGTTTAAATTTTAAATAAATATGAAAATATAACATCAAAATTTAATATCATATACATACAAATTTTTAAATATTAAAGGGGCAACAGATGGAACTTCCTACCACTGCATTTAAAACCTTAAAAAACTCGTAGTTAGAGAATTATGCTCTATCTCTATTGTTCATTCAAGAAATAGGAACTGAAAATTGATAGGTGATTCCCATCATGACTAAGCGCTATCGAGTGATCAACTAAAAAAAAATTGTTGCTAACATCTACCCATGACAAATATAATTGCAAAAGATTTTAAAAAAAGAAATATAAAAGCAACGCACAAATGCCTCAAAAAGGAAGAGTATCACTTCAAACATCTTTTTCAAGGGAATTATTCCTTACTTCTTACTTGTTAGTTGCAGAAAATTATTCTCGTATTCTCCAATTATTCTACGCACGTCTTCTTTTATATATATATATATATATATATATATATATATATATATATATATATAAAAGTGCATGTATGAATATAAAAGTTTTGGGGGAAAAAAAAAAAAGAAGAGATAACACAAATAATAACAAGTAATATATGAAAGAATCTATTGGACATGATGCGTGAGATTCTCTACATCTTCTGAGTTGGTGCTGCTTGCGTGATCCGAGCCTTTCGCGTCATCTAACGAACTAGGGGAGGCCACGTTTCTGAACTAATCACAACGCACCGTTTCTTCCCCTTTGAACGCAGCGTTCAATGGTTTCTTCCTTCTTCAACCGAACCTTGTTTCAACGTTGCATCACTCAGAAATTTCAGAGCTTCTCCATTTGACTGAGGAAGACGCAAAGCAGGGCACTAAAACAATTGAATCGAACAAGCCCCCATTGCGAACTCATCCAGATCCGGCAAAAAAAAATGAAAAAAAAATGCAAAACCAACATAAAAAGTGCAGAGAGAGAGCAATTAAAACTTGGTTTAAGAGAAAAGCTCACTGGGTTCAAATCAAAATCTAAGTGGGCATGATGACAGAAAATAATCCAAATTTGTATGAAAGCTCTGAGTGAGGAGGTTCTAAAAATGCAATAATAGAAAAGAATAAGAAGGAATAAAGCTACAGGGAGATTAGACCTCTAAGACAGAGTATGTTTTGAACATATTCTATTTTGGCTAGTGACACAGAGGAAAAAGGGAGCTAGGGACTGAATCCCCTGTTCGATGGAAATTTCAGAGTTTTTCCAAAACGTGGCCTCCTCTGGCCCGTTGGATGACACAAACGGCCCGAATCACGCAGGTAGCACGAAGTCAAAAGATGTAGAGAATTGGGATACGAGGTCAGGGATATAAAACCACAAATATAAAAATTTTATTGACAACCAAAAATATAACATCATTTAATTTTAGCTTATTGTATTAATTATAAATGAATTTTTGTATACTTTTTTAATATAGATCTTCTGTAATAACTTTTAGAAAAAGAATAAATAGAAAAAAGATGTGTCACATTATACATAGCAATGGGCAAACTTGGCCCGCCTAGTTGTCCCGTCCGGGCCCGACGAATAATATATATATATATATATATATATCTGGCCCAGACAAGTTAGGAATTTTTTTTAAAAGAAAAAAAATTAAAACATGGTCGGGTCGGGTCGGGATAATACTTCGGATGAAAACAGGTTTCGAGATAACCTCTTGGCCCTATCAAGTCCAACCAGGCTCGAGGTCTATATATATATATATATATTTATATATAAAAAGATATAAACTAAATTGAAAAGAATTTTGTTTAGGGTCTTATTATAATTTTAACCAAAATTTTTAAACATATTTTATAAATTATAAATAATTAGATGGGCCAAAATTTATTTTAGAGCTCTCCTAAATATAATTATCACATTTATGTAAGAAAAATAAAATTAAAAAAATACATATTTTTTTTTAAGTTTTAACTACTATATTTATTTTTTTTCTATTTTTTTAATTGAATTCATGTTTTTATATGTCTATTGTATAAATTTTAAAAAAATGTATTAAAAAATAGTTATATATCTAAAATAATTAAGCAAATATAAAAATATAAATTTTTAAAATTAAAAAAAAATTGGCCCGTGGCCCTACCTTGCCTGGGACGATTTGTTTGTCTTGAAATTGAAATCGGGCCGAGACTCGAGTTGAAGTAAATCCCGACCTTTGCTTATCCCTAATTATACAGGTGGAGTTTTAATTTTTAAAATTTTTTATGATAAATTTGTTTTAAAAATAAAGGGAGAAAATGTGGGATCTACTCTTCTCTCTCTCTCTCTCTCTCTCTCTTAATTCAGATCTCTTATATTTAGGAAGAGACAAAAAATATAGAGTCAAATAGTTTTAATATTAGAAAAAGAAAATAACGTTAAAAGACTTTTTAGGCTTCTTTTCTATTACACTTTCCATATTAGTATTATTACAAGAAACATATTTTACTCTTTCTTTCTCTTTTCAACTTTATATAAAATTCAGGTTAAGATGTATAAAATTATTATATTTTCTTATCTTTAAAAACCTTCCACAACTAAAATTATGTACAAATAATTGTTTGTCCTAGTTAATTACTAACTTATTAATAAAAGTGTGATATATTAAAAAATTATTTATATATAATTTAAATTTTAAAGAAAATATATATATATATATATATATATAAAACTTAAAAATTTATTTAATCATTTACATAAATTAATAAATTTATTAATGACAAAAATAATTTATAAAGTTATAGAACTTATGTGTATTTTAGCATAACAAATAATATATAAGAAAAATTACATCTGAGGGTCTATATGATATAAAATTTATAATAAAAGGTTTTAAAAATTAAAATTATTTTTAAAAATTATTATTACTATAAAGTTTTAATAGATTTATTATCAATTTTTAGAGATTTATTGTTGGAGATATAAAAAAGTGTTGAACTTTCTTACATCTAATAACAAATTTTTTAAAATTAATAATTTTTTTTATATTCTGTAATAAATTTCTTAAATCCGATAAATTTATTTTTTAAAATTTAATAATAATGATAATTTTTAATTTGTAAGATCCTTCGTTTTCCAATAATATAAATAGCTTTGAAGGATATGAGGTGCAAACAGTATCACCACTTTCCTTTTATTATTACTATTATTTTTTTTCGACCAGAACACACGTTCTTGTCGCCACAATGCTCATCGCGCAGTAATACACAACAACAACAGTGGTTACTTGAAAATTCTTAAATTCTGCGCAATTTCCTCATAATTTTGATGGGCCAAAACTACTGAGACATGGTGGTCCTGCCAGTGGTGAAGCTAGGAACGCTCGCTTTAAAAACCATCTGCAAACCCATAGCCAATAGGCTCAAGAAGGAGGCTGGCTATCACCCAAAGTTCCGTCAGTTCATCATCAACATTGCCCAGGTACCTTGAATTTAGTATCCATTTTTGGGTTCTTAGGATTTGCTTCGTCTCTCTATGATACGGGCACTTTGTTTCTTTTGCTTTTCTCGGTTTTCTTTTTGCTCTCAATATTGTTGAATCCTTGAGCGATTGCTTTTCATATAAGAGGTATTCTTGTTATTTTTGTTCATGAAAAAGGCCACCTATGGTATGGACTGATTTTTGTTTGACTTTCCCGGATCAGTACTTAATATGATGCTTAACTGCGCTTCTACAGTAAAATTTGTACATGGTTCTGTGTCAGGCGAATCATAGATTTACAACGAGAGTGCAAAGACGCATATATGGTCATGCAACTGATGTTGCAATACGCCCACTGAATGAGGAGAAAGCTGTCCAAGCCGCTGCAGATCTTCTTGGCGAATTCTTTGTGTTCACGGTAATAATAGGGATAGAATTATCGAGGTTGTGCATATTCGTTGTTCACGAAATGCTATCTAGCATGTTTCTGGGTTTTATCGTGTTTATGATCTTTAAGAGAAGAGATATGATAGTTGAATCGTCGCTGAGTTCCTTTAAAGTCAGCATAGCACTTGAGAGTTATTTTGCACTAACGAGATGGTACGAGTCTGCCATCCCAGAAGTGCATTAATCTTCTGCCAGTTACAAATGGCTAATCCTTAGACTAGGTGAAATTTAATTTTGGTCCTGGGCTTTGGTAAATTACAATGAAGTCTTCTCACTACAATTAGGGCGTCAAGAATCATGTTTGACTATCCGCACCCTCTCCACTCCGAGTTACAGTTTATGTTGTAACTTGTATAGAGAATATTATAGGTCATGGTGATACAATTTACCATTGTGGGCGAGCAATCTAAAAGCTACTTGGCGATATAGCTCCTTTCTGCATGTAGCCAAAAGAATCTCTCTTTATTTTCATTTTTATTTTCTTAAAATATACTTGTTTTGGTTTTTGCGTTTGATTAGAGGGACTCACAAGAAGACCTAACAAGACCCAAATATATATGACTTATTCTATCCTAATAATTCTTAGTTGTGTTTTTTCCTGTTGGCAAAATGAATGTAAGCCTATTTTACTTATGAATTATAGTGAAATTTTATCCTGAAAAAGAGTCACGTGAGTCGTTTCACAGCTAAAGCAAGTAATTTTTTCTTTTTTCTTTTTCCTTTTTTCCATTTTGTTCGATACTGAATAACTCTGATAACTGATGAATTATCTATGAAGGTATACATATATTACGGAAACTGACAGATCCTTTAGAATATTATTTAGCATATCCCTTGACAAAAAGGAAAAGGGTATTTCTTACAACCACCCTTTTTGAAACTTTGTAAAGCTTGCTATTTCTAAACCTTTCTAATAACAGAATGGCCAGCATTTTTGGTTCATTTTTCTCCTTTTATGCTTGTTTTTGCATTGAGAGAAGAAGATACATTTCAGTTAACTTGGCCTTGATCTTACTAGTATTAATACAGTGAGCTCTATCCTTGCACAAATCTATGCATCTAGCACTGCGGACTGGATTAATTTGTAGATACTGCCCCTACATAGACCACTCAGAGGTGTGGCTTGTGCAGTTAAACACTCAACCCAACATATTTGTAGGGCTGGTTTGAGCCTTATCAATAATGGTGGTTGGGCATGCAGGTCTTAAGACATGGGCTAGCCTCTTAGCTGCCTCTGGAGCTAAGCTCTGGTGAGGGATCAACTGGTATAAAACAGTGACTATAAACATTATAATTGATTCCCTCAAGAAAAGCCAAGAGCTCATTTATGTATGCTCATCTTGTGCATACGTTTGGGTAGTGCATAAGATTTCTTGTGATTATATAGAGAGGACCTCAATGGGGTAGTTATCTTGTCTAGAAGAGAAATTAAACGAGTGCATAAGATTTTTAAGTAAAATTATTTAATTGGAGAGACTAGTTTTCTGTCCATTGAAGTTGAGGCAATTCAAAACTAGATGTGCTTATATAATCTATTAACCAGGAAATATCAACATGGATGGTTCATTTAGTCCTTACGTCTATCATATGTACAGATCTTTTGTGAACTGATGGGAACCTAATTGATATTTTATCTCATGTACCTTTTTTTGTTTTTTTAAACCAAACAAAATCTGGAAATTATATATAAGCAGAAGTACTTTCTATAATTTGTACTAAGAGCTGACAAGTTGGATTTATAGTTGTCAGTTATCTTGCAATCACTTGTTGATTTGTTTAAATTTCTTACAAGAATAGTAATATACCAAGTATTTTTTGTTTTGCGCAATGTATCATAACTTTCATCTTCATCCAAAGGTCTTCCTAATAGGATTTACTACATATGAAAAATTTAATTCCCTTGTATTTAGGTTGCAGGTGCTGCTCTCATCTTTGAGGTGCAAAGAAGTTCTAGATCAGAAGCAAGGAAGGAGGAAATACGTAGACAGGAAATACAGGTTATCTTTGAGGCTTTCTTCCAGTTTTGTGTATTATCCAATATGAGGGTAGATTATGAAGGAATTTTATGGAAGCAAAGTTGTTCTTCTTGTAGTCCTTAAACATGGTACCATTTGTATCTGTTTTCATTGAATGCCAAAACTTGTGGAGGTTTTATGAAAATATGGATACATTATTGATCTTTTGTTTTTCTTCCATCAGAAGGGGGTGTAAGCAGTTGTTGAGGGCCAAAATATTTTAAT
Organism: Erythrophleum fordii; assembly: GCA_032878935.1. Taxonomy (NCBI): domain Eukaryota; kingdom Viridiplantae; phylum Streptophyta; class Magnoliopsida; order Fabales; family Fabaceae; genus Erythrophleum; species Erythrophleum fordii. The sequence goes on from JAVQMF010000035.1 coordinate 1,030,646, forward strand.
TTAAAAAATGTTCTCTTTTTTTCCTTTTTTTTTTTTCATTATAGGTGATAAAGGATAGGAATGAAGACTTAGCCAGAGAAGTTGAACGTCTTAAACAAAAGCTTGAAGAGCTGGAAGAACTTGCTAGAGGACGAGGACTAGCTGGCATTCTTCGCTTTAGGGACACTCATGCAAGTGAAGACAGTAAAACAAAACCCAATTAATTGTTGCAATTAGCATGGTGCACAGCTTGTGGTAAGTATTAACTAATTTTATTTGAACAATAGCTCTTGGTTTGGATCAAATCTAGTTGGTAGAGCCTGCCAAATGTAATAAACATGGTGCTTCCAAGCTGAGTTGGAGGGAGAGAAATCACATACAACACCTTATATTTAGATGGGTAAAACCATAAAACCAAAAGTTTCTTTCTGAAGACAAATTCTGCTAGTTAAACAAATTGTTCAAGCATTTGGATTATCAACTTTGTTCTTATCAATCTTTTTTCTTCCATTCACTTGCTACTTTTTGTACTCCCAATAGTACTCACATATTTTATCAGTTATAGTTTAATAACTATAACTGGCATTACCTAAAATAAATTAGTTGTTAGTTTAGTCTAGTTGCTTTTCCATTCTTTATTCATTGCGTGAGAGTTCCTTCCCTTGGACGCTGCTTAGCAACTTGCTTTTGATTGAATTTTGAAATTGACTGTTACTTACGAAGTATGTTTTTCCTCTTCCTTCATTTTTCCTTGACTACCTCATCTTAATTTCATAAATATTACACCAACCATAGGTTCTAGTTTGCCTCTTAACTTGTTCGGAATTTTTCATCCCCTTTTCTTACTCCAAAAACCCACCCAGCCCATTATTTTTCACCATTTCTGTCTTGAAACACACCTCATCTCTGGAGACGGATGCTTCTACTACAAAAAGAAGACCCTCCAATTCTGTTTTACTGTAGTATCTTCTTTTGAATGACACTGGCTTATTATATTATTCAGTTTCTGCTTAAGCAATTCCATTTCTAATTTATATTTCATCACATGATCATCTGGAAGACCAAAAGTTTTTGTTACTGGGCTACTCTACTCTGTTCTTAGTTCTTACCATGTTTTTGCAGGATATGAACAGCCTCCACAAGACTACATTCTTTGATAAAGGATACTGATGTTTGCAATGATTTAAGTTTGATTGTCTCCTCCACAAATGCAAAATTCATGCTGAAACTTCTCTACTTTAAGCTGGGTTTTTCATAAATGTAGTAAGCCTTTGAATTGCATAGTTTGGCTCTTCTTAACCAAGTCCATCACATTACTTGTTTTTTGAATAGTTATCTCTGCTGATTATTTGGAAAACTCTCACAGAATCACAAAATGGGTAGTACATGTTTCTTGACTAGTGACAAATGAAATGATCGTTTGATCTGCCGGAAAAGATTTTGATAATCCAGACGAGGGAGGTCAGTGTGTTCATTCTCAATGGGAAGGGAGTTGAACTTTCACCAGAAAGCAAATATCAATGGGAAGAGCTGAAACTATTCATGAATTTGTGAATTAAACCAGGGGCCTTTTCAACCTTCAAAGCAATGTTGCATGAACAGGGAAAAGAAAATTATCAAATGCCGTGGTATATTTAGCATAATATACATTGAGAGTTGCCTTAATTGATGAAAAAAAAGAAAAAGCACTTTGTCTTGTTAACTTCAGTTTGATTTTTATTGGGAGTACTCTAAAATTAAAATTTTAGATACACCAAATTGTTTTTAAGATTGTCTTTAGAAGAGATTTAGTTTGAACAAAATTTAGGCATACTTTTTATTGTTGGCACAGTTTAGTATAACATATAGGATAAAGTCTAATATTACCACTTAGTAACACATAAGCTATCCATTGTATAAGCATTTTATATTATTTTGTGTGTGTGTGTGTGTTTTTTTAATATTATTATGTGTTTGTTATATCAACGTATAACGTATTGATGATATAACAATGTGTCCGTATTAAAAAAGAATGTGTCTAGCGATAGGATGAAAAATAATGTTTGATAGATGTAAATAATATCATACTAATATCTGATAATGTTGAAAGTAACAGGGGTAAGATAAAAGAAGCAATGATAAAGGTAGCATTGGTGAAATTGATGGTTGTAGTGATAATAGTAATAGAAGATATAAAAAATTGTGTGATTCATAAGAAATTGCTTGCCTTTAAAAAGTATTTAAAAATCATTAAAAATTTTTAACTAAATATCAGCCTTAAAAATTTTTTGATAGCCTTAATAAAATTTTAATCTCCCTTTTTTCTTTTTTCTCCACTCAAATACGGTTGGCCCGTTAGTTACTATACTAGTCAATAAGCGTACTGCCTCCCTTCTTGTCAAAAATACAGTTTGCGCCCTGACGGCTTCACGGTCTTCGTCAAAGGTCAATGACCCAAAAGTAGGGACGTATCGGTAATTTTAATTGCTTTCGGGCGTCAGGAGTACGCAGCAGCATGCTTTCTTCCGGTGTACAGGAAGGGATCTTCTGCAATCCTGTTCCAATTCGGAGTCTTGACCTCAGTACACAAAACCCTCTCTAAAGGGTAAGGAATATATTTCAAATCAAAAAACAAATTTTCGTTAGCACTTTTGCTTTCTCTGTTTCCATTTCTCCCTTGAGCTTCCCAGAGTGCTCCTAGCAGAGGGGGCTCTACCGTTCTTCCAGGTGATTCTCGAATTTCTCGTTTCTCTTTGTTTTCCTTTGTTGGGTCTGATTCAAGTTTCGAACTTGGTGAAATTAGTGTATAATAATTGTGTATATTTGTTTCAGGGATAAATAATTGAGGGGTTCAAGTTCAATACTGCCGTTCAGCAATTTATTTGAGTTTGTAACATTTACAGAAAGGGAATAATGGATGATAGTTCGAAGAACAAATATGGATCTTTCTCTCATCAATCTATGAAAAATAAGGCGAAACAATTCGTTGATGACCTTCAAGGAATCTTTACCAAGCTTCAATCGGCAAGGGAGGAGAGCAGAGCTAATGATATTGTTGTCTTTGAGGAGCAGGTGCATCAGATGCTCCAAGAGTGGAAAACAGAATTGAACAAGCCATCTCCAGTTTCCTCATTAGCTGTACGTATCTAAATTAGGTAAAGTTTAATTTGAGGTTCCCTAATCAAAATTAACATGTGGAAAAACTTTTTATGAAAGAAGCAATCATGTGGTGTTGAGGTGTGAAATGTTATCCTTGTGTCATATTTTTGGTGGAGAACTTGATAACAAATATTTTAAAAACAGCACCTAGGTTGTGTTTGTCCATTGATAAATACTTTATCCTTCTCTTAATGATTTGCATGTCATCAAAATATATGTTGGTATTGTCTAGGATGGAAATCTTGGATTATTTCCGGATGAATTAGCCCAACTTTTGCAAGAGCTTGAGGAGGAAGACGATGCAACTAGTGAACTGGCAAAGACTGCACCATTGAAGACTGAGCCACATCTTCGTAACATCTATGAAACCAACTATTCATCATTTCAGGAAGTGAGTTCCTTTCAATAGTTCTAGAGGGCTTCTTATGGTTTATTGTAGCTTGGCTGTTATTGATTTGAAAACATCACTTGACCTTTATTGTTGTCACCTATTATGCTTCCTAGTTTTATGCTTTCGATATAGGCATTTTTTTTTTAAAGAGTTAAAGAATATCGTGTAGAGTATGTGATTTGGTGTTCTGTTTAAGCTTTTATGAAATGACAACAAGCATATGGTAGTTTTGCAAAATTGAGTGGAGTTTTCCTTTGCCTAGTCTAAATATTAGATGATAAACATTCAAGAACCAAATGTTCTATTATTTTCAAACATAGGTTTATCATGTCAAGCTGAATATAATTCATTTGCTACCCTTATCAAAGGCATTGGCTTCTATATAGTTTGGATATTTTTTTGTTCCTTATATTTGAGGTGTGATCAAAGAAGCGGACCTTCAAACAGTCGCTATTTTTGCTCATCAACTTATGTTATGTGTGCATATGCAATATGTTTATGTTTAATCCACATGATTTGGCTTAAGCCATACTAGAGAATACTGTTCTTGTGGCTTTAGAGTATAATATAATGGAAGAGTACTGATGCCTGTGTGGCCTTATAGCTTACCCATGCAAACCCATTGAGTAAGACATCAGGTTTCTTGATTTAAGTTGTTGACATAAACTTGTTAAGAAATTCGTTGGTTGAGGTTCAAGGACATAAAACTTGATGCACTTCTTGAATATTAGCAAAATCACGAAAAAGAAAAAGGAAATATGAATAGGTATATATATATATATATATATTTCTACTTTATCTTTTTTTGTCCTTTCAAAGCTTTTACTGGTTCATCTGTTATTTCTTTGCTGTTCTTCATAGATTGGTAGATTATTAATAGACACTAGGTATATTGCAGAAGTGTTTTGATGTGGACCGACGAGGCCATGCTCTTGAAGGCTTTTATCAATTTGAAGGCACTGCTTCAACTCCAAACGACAAAAATGCTGTTAATAACTCAGATATGGTTACTCAATCGGATCATCATCAACTCAGTTTAAATCAAGATGTAAATTACAGCACAGTCGGTCATGACTCTGATTTGATTGAACAGTTCAATATATATCAGGAATACAGGCAAAACTCAGCAATAAAAAGCACAGAGCCAGATCAGTTTAGTTTAGAAGAAGATTTTGATTGCAGAGTTTTTGTCGGAGCTGATGATATCCGACAGTCTGGAGAGGATATTATACCTAATATTCTTCCAAATATCCGCCCTCCACCTTCTGCCTTTTTAGGCCCAAAATGTGCTTTATGGGATTGCTTTAGGCCTGCTCAAGGGTTAAAATGGTGCCAGGACTACTGCAGTAGTTCTCATGAACTTTTGGCAAATAATGAGGGTCTCCCTGGCATGACTCCTATTTTACGTCCCGGGGGCATTGGTGTTAAAGATGGTCCTTTGTTTGCTGCTGTTAATGCAAAGACACTGGGTAAGGAGGTGGGCATCCCTAATTGTGCAGGTGCTGCTTTAACTAAATCCCCCTGGAATGCTCCTGGTAAGTTTGCTTGAACTCATATTACCTTGTAAGTATCTCACTATTTAACTTATTCGTGTAATCTTTCATATATTTCTAGCATCACGTTTGCCTGTGGAAGAGTTTGGTTTGTCCATGGGCAGTTCAATGCAATTCTTAGTTGTCTATATTGTTCGGTTTTGAATTATTGGCTTTCTTCTGTTGTTGCAGAGTTATTTGATCTTTCTCTTTTAGAGGGTGAAATGGTGAGGGAGTGGCTTTTTTTTGACAAGCCTAGAAGGGCTTTCGAGAGTGGAAATAGAAAACAGAGATCACTCCCAGATTACAGCGGACGTGGTTGGCATGAGTCAAGGAAGCAGGTGATGAAGGAACATGGGGGACAGAAGAGGTCCTATTACATGGACCCTCAGCCTCTAAGTTATCTTGAATGGCATTTGTACGAATATGAGGTCAATAAATATGATGGTTGTGCATTATATAGACTGGAACTAAAGCTTGTAGACAAAAAGAAAAGTCCTAAAGGAAAAGTGACCCGGGAATCTCTTGCTGATTTACAAAACAAGATGGGAAGGCTAACTGCTGATGTTCCGTAAGATGACAAAACCCTGTTGAAGGAAAAACGAAGGCCAGGTCTGGGTCTGGGTCTGGGAATCTTGTATCTCGTGGAAAAAAAAAAAAGAAACAAATACTCCATAGGTTCATTTTGCCAGATGTTTATATTTGAATATGGATAACAGCATGTGGAAAGTTTTAACATTCATTGGAAATGGTCATAGCAGTTTTTTGTGGCTGAAGGAGTTCAATTTGCTACTTATAAGCTGTATCTTATAGCTATGCTGCTTTTGGATATTGGTGTTATGTCAAGTCAACTAGTAGGAAACTAATTAATTTTTTCCAGCTGATAAGATGTTCATTCAAAGGGTACTATAGTGATTTTTATGAAGTGTTGTAGTGGGAAACTCAACCTCTTAAAACTTTTTTCACCTTTAGATTTAAATCGTGTGTGGATGTTTTCATTTCTCAAATAAATTGTCACACAATTTTGGATGAAAGTAGAAATCTTACAGTAAGAGTGTCAAGCAATGACATGAAAACAACAACAAGAATTACCTGCATAAATCTTGAAGTTTCTTAAAAACTCTGTCAATATGGGAGGACTCCAGATCTTTTTCGAGCAATGTCTCGCTAAATTTGGCACGGATTTCTCGGACCTCCCTACCTCTCTCATTGTCATCATCACAGTTCTCACAGCTTTTCAAACACTCTCCTTAGTGAACAAGCCATGTTATTCACCTTTCTCCACCACCACCCCAACGTTAGGCTTTTGGCCATCAATCTTGCATTCAAGGCCTGATCATTTCTGTATGGTAAGAATACCAAACAAGTCCTTCCATTAAAGAGCTTGTTCCACAATGAAAAATGTAGCACCCAACGGATGGGTGTTATAAATCAGTTGCCTTCGAACCCGTCCACCATGAACAACAACTCCTCTTCCTTGAACCCTTTCTCTAAATCCTTCTGGCGGAGCTTCTTCCATTGACTCATATCCAATAGGGGGAGTCAGTGCCGCCAAATGTGGCATACCCAAAAGCTCAAAACCCAATAACAACTCGTGGAATTGAGATCTCTGCAACATGAAGTCATTTCCAAGAGAGCAGAAAACAACTGAGCCAACTTTGAATCTCCCCACCCATTGAACCAGCTTTTCATCATCAAAAGAAAAGGATAATGGCTCTTGTATAATAACAGGTCCTGAAAGCAGGACGGGCTTCTCAAAGTACCGTACTAGATAGTCAACAAATGGTCCATCAATTTCTCGGAGACATCTGAATCCTATTGCATCAGATAAGCTTGAACCAGCAGTGATGCGATCATCGACACGAATGCCACCCACATCTTGTGATCTTATGGCCACATTGGCTCGTGCCTTGTGGACACAAAGCTTGATGGATGAATCAGGGAACCCAGGAGGAGGTTGCAAGAGGTCAAGTTCAGTAAAGTTGCCTCCTTTAGATATCCTGGCTGGGGATAAGTCATAAGCTACTGACACAGAGCTAAAGATAATGCGTAGACTTGATGCCTAACCTGTGAGTCAAGTTTGGAATCCAATGCACCATGTCAAAGAACACAATGTTTGGTTTCAGCTCAAGGAGGAGAGATTCAATGTGATTCCTAATGAGGAGGATAGAGAGGGAGGGATACCTGAAGTGGTATCTGCACTGTAAGGAAGGCCATCAACCTGAGGAAGAGGAATTGGGATGAAGGAGATAAGGTGTGGGAAGAGACTGAGATGATTTAACTTGGATTGTGTTGTTTTAGGGATGAAGAAGGAAATTTTGTGTCCTCTTTGGGATATTTTGTGGGAGAGGTGGAGATATGGTGTAATGTGTCCCATAGAAAACCAGGGTAACATTGCTATGTGCAAGGTAGATGCTTCCATAGCAGTCTCTGATTACAGTGCACTTGTTCTCAAAGTGAACCTACATAAGCATTCTGTATTGAAATAAAAGGAGAAAAGAAAAGGCTTAATTTTCTACCGGCAATAATTGATAAAAATAAAAATCTCCTCTATTTAATTCAAATAGAAAAAGAAAAATGCATGAATCTGAGTGAGACGATTTCTACGACAAATGTAGGGATAAATTTTAGCATAATATGTCCATTCTTGCATGGTGGCTGTTTAATCTATAGGCGATTTATAACCATTTTATTAACAAATAATAAATGTAAAGAAATCATATGAATCTTGTTAAATGAGACCTAAATTAGAGAAAATCTGGCAACCAGTATGTGCATTAGAAAGAATTGGGTATCCCTTAATTGTGGTAGATTTTTAGTTAGAGAAACAAAAGTGTATCGTGCAAAACTTACGCATATGGGATTAAATTTTGCGGAGGGATTGTAATGAAATCATCATTCGCATTCCAGAAGCTGTCCTTGGGAAATTAATTTGATTGTGAATTTTGAAGAAAGTCGGATCGGTGATCATTAATGGGGTGGGATAGAGTGATATGAAATGGGTGAGAAATAATTCATTTCATTGATTAAAAATTTAACAAAAAATAATAATATTTCTGTTTTTTTTGGTGACTAAATGTTAGAATATCATCAATAGAGTTACATCGATTTAAAGGATGAAAAATGTTAAATCATTTTCGTAATTTAACTCTTTTAACAAAAAATAGGCTGGCGGAAAAGATTAAGACAAGAAATTAAAAATTATAAGGAACTCAAACCATTCCAAGTTACTTAATTTAAAGTAGTTTAAAAATTAAAAGGTGAGATCAGCTAAAATAATTTTAAAACCATCACAACCCACCTATCTCTATTAATTTTTTAATATCCAGCAATAATTACTCAAACCACCTATAAATTTTTCATCCAACAAATAATGTTTTAACTACCTTATTATGTATGATTTTTTTTTCCTTTCCACTTAGACAGGTTATAAAAATATTTTATTTCGTTATCATATTGAACCATGATTACTTTTTTTTTTTTTTAAGCATCCGTCCACATTGATCGCACTATGCTCAAGTCCCCCAAGTGATTTAAATCTAAAATATAATTTCTACATTATAACTTGACTTTGTTTTTCAAACGTAGAGATTCTATATAAACTTTTTCTAATTATTCCTTTGAGTGAGATAGTCGTAACACATGACACCTTAAACCTTAACTTGTTTATAACTCCACCTACCTCAATCACTTATGCTAAGTCCAATTGATTTATACTTACGAACCTGGTTTTTGACCTAAAAAAAAACTTGGGGGTTTCCCATAATGGCATTTGGCAATTGTGCGTATAGTAATATCAATTCGGGTAAGTAGGAAAATATTACTAGGTCAAATCTACCCCAAACAATTTATTGATAAATGATGCTAAATAGAGAAGAGATATATATATTTTATTTTTAAAAGATATATATTTTAATTATTTACTCTTTAAATCTTAAAAATATACCATTTAATCCTCAAGATATATGTTTAACTATCTGATCTTTAAATCTTAAAAATATATAATTTAATCTCAAAAAAATTTAGATTCACAATTATTAGTCTCTCAAACATGTATTAATAAAAACTAATTAAGTACCCATACATGGCATGAGATGTTTATTTATTTATTTAGTTTATTGCGAGATTGAAATACTATAATTAATAGTTGAACATATAATTTGAGACTAAATCAAAATGCAATTATAATAAATAATGATAGTTAAAAATGACAAATGAAAAAAGTAGCATATAAATAAGAAAATTTATAGAAGGTTTGATAATCCAAGGTACAATGTAGAATTTGGACAACACTGAGTAATGATAGAAAAACAAAAAAAATTAAAGACTAAATCATGTAATTTTAAATTTTAATGATCAAGTAATTAACACACACACACACACACATATATATATATCATTTATATTACATTTCCAGGTGCTCCTTATGATATCATTCATATTAATGTTGGGGGTAAGCCTCAATGATGGATGGAATTGCTGGCATAGTGATGAAGTGGCAGGGAGAGAAGCCTGCTTCCTCTAATAGCTTCTTCCATTGGGATTTGGTTCTCTCGATTCCTCCTGTGGTATTTGCTATCATATGCAGATCAAATGCCATTCTTATGTCATCAAGTACTCCATTCCCCTCTGGCTCTAACACCATGTCTACTATGTTGACAACATGAATCATAATAATATTTGATAGTCAAAGTAAATAGAGGAATTGCATACCTGACGAGAAATCCATTAATATGCTTGTTAGTCTATAAACAAAAAAGGAAGATCACACAACCTACTTTGTCCCTTAGGATTTCAGAATGGAGAAGAAGAGAGAGCTCATACAGTTTCTAATATGATATTTGTATTTATAATTAACTGCTTTTTTATTTTCTCCATATGGATCAATCTTGTGATAAGAAACTACTGACCACTAAAGGAATATAGGTTGGGGTCTTATTCCAATAGATAAGTATGGAATCCAACCTATCATAGATTACATACTTTTAAACAAAATCCAATTTGTTTAAAATTCAATTATTAAATACAAAACTAATTGTTTAAAAAATAATATATATCATTATCTTATAATTAATTAATACTAATCCATATTAAATATTAATTTATAAAAAAATAATCTAACATTCTCACACTTGGATAGTATTAATTAATTACACACAAAACAATAATAAACAATCAGTGCATATTAAGTCATAAACAAATCCAAAAGAATTGACTTAAAATCACTAAATCCGATAAGGAATCAAGTGATTTATGGTGCATTAACACACAATCATTGAATTCGATAGGGAAACAAATGATATTAAATGCATTGATAATATCTTAATTTCTTATTGAGCAAAACGAAATTACATAAGTGGTCTTAAAGTAAAACAAATAAGCTAATCATATCTCAGTCTCCCACTGAGCTAAGGTTATATCATAAGATTTAACAAGCTCATACAAGTTACATAATCTTGAAATATTCCAATGGGTAAGCCTTTAGTCAACGGACATGCAAAGCATATCCACATTCGGGATGTGTACAACTCGAGTTTGTGATTCGATAATCTTTTCTTTAACAAACAAGAGTTTGACATCAAAATACTTGGTACGACTAGAATTCTTATAATTCTGAGAGAAGTACACAACAGATGAATTATCGCAAAAGATGGTTAAGGGTCAATCAACCAAACATATACCAGAAATCAATTCCCTTAACTATATTGCTTGATAAGTGGCCTTATAATATGCAATATACTCTTCTTCCATAATGAAAATAATTGTGAGCATCTATTTGATATTTTTTCATGAAACAACTACTCCAGACATCATAAAGATATGTCCAAAAGTTAACTTGCAATCATCTATATAAGAGGCAAAATCTAAATCTAAATAGCCTATGTCACGTTTATGGAGGGACCGGATGTTACAGCCTACAATTTCAAATGTATCAGATTTTCTGCAAGTCAACATATAGTCTTTGGTACTTTACAGATACCTCATGACCTTCGTATCTACCCAGCACACTAATAGCAAAAGATATATCTGGAAGAGTGCATACTTGCACATACATAAGATTATCCATAGTGGAAGCATAAGGAATTATATTCATTTCAATCCTCTTAGCATTATTTTTAGAGTACTGTGATCAAGATAATGATTCACCTTTTTGAATAGGTGTTGGACTAGATGCATAATTTTTCATTTTATACTTTTTAAGTATTCTTTCAATATAAGTTGCTTGAGACAGACCTAAAGTGCCATGAGATCTATCACGATGGATTTGTATCCCTAGAACAAAAGATGCCTTATCAAGATCCTTCATATCAAAATGGCATGACAATATATGTTTTGTCTTATTTAGAAAAATCATGGAATTGCTGGCTAGTAGAATATTATCAACGTAGAGTACTAGGAAGACAAAATTACTCCCATCAAATTTTTGATAAATACATTGATCTAAATTATTCTCAATGAACCCAAGAGAGGTGATGATCTCATCAAATTTCAAGTACCACTACCTAAAGGCTTATTTCAACTCATAAATGGATCATCGTAGTTTGTATACTAAATGTTCCATTCCAAGTTTGACAAAACCATCTGGTTGAGTCATGTACACTTCTTCATACAAGTCTCCATTAAGAAAAGTGGTCTTGACATCCATCTAGTAAAGTTCAAGATTAAACTGTGCAACGAGAGCCATAACCACCCTGAAAGCATCCTTTGTAGATACTGGAGAGAAGGTTTCTATGTAATCAACCCCTTCCTTTTGATTATTACCTTTAGCTACAAGTCTAACTTTATATCTTTCAATTTCACCAGAACTTCCTTGTTTAGTTTTATAGACCCATTTGCAACCAGCTAGTTTGCACCTATCCAGCAATTCCACAAGCTCCCACACATGATTTTGATGCATGGAGGTAATCTCATTACTCATAGCCTCCATCCATTTAGAAGAATTGGGACTAGACATCGCTTGCTTAAAGAATTCGGGATCTATACCTTCAATAGTATCATATTCGAATTTTTGCAAATAAACCATGTAATCATTTGGTATTGCAAGCCTTTGGACTCTTTAAGAATGTCTTAATTCAATGACTGACTCACTTGTTTCTTCCATAGGGAGTTCTGCATCTACTCTAATTGGATTGTCAACTTCATCTTTATTAGACACATAAGGTGTCATAATAGACATAGGCAAAACGGTGCTCTCATTACCCAAATTAATGACTCTAGGTAAAAAACTCTCACTATCTAAGTCATCCTTAAAATGAAGTGTCTGATCAGACTTAATGACCTTGATAATGTAAGTAGGGCAATAAAACCTATATCCCCTTGAATCTACACAATAGTTAATGAAGAAACCACTAACTATTCTCAAATTTAATTTCTTCAATTGAGGATTATATGACTTCACTTCTACTCTACAACCCCATAGTCGAAAATGTTTTAAGCTTGGCTTCTTTCTAGTAAAGAGTTCACATGGAGTCTTTGGTATTATTTTACTTGGTACCTTATTTGAAATATAGACTGAAGTCTCAAAGCGTCACCCCATAAGAACTTTGGCAAAGAGGAATGATTAATTATACTTTTAACTATGTCTATTAGAGTATGATTACGTCTCTCTGCAAACCCATTTTGTTGTGGGGTTTTAGGCATTGTATATTGGGTTTCAATGTGATGTTTATGTAGGAATAAAGCAAATGGACTTGGATTTTTGCCAATCTCAGTATACCTTTCATAATACTCTTCTCCTTTATCTAATCTAACACATTTTATGGTCATATTAGTATTCAATTCAACTACTGACTTAAAATTCTTAAAGGCATCCAGTGATTTTAATTTCTCACGTAAAAGATCAATCAAACCATGTTTAGAATGATCATCTTTGAAGGTAATGTAATATTTGAATTTTCTTATAACTGCATGTGTAATAGGGCCACATATGTCAATATGAATTATGTTCAAAATATTCTCAGACCTATTTACCTCTTTGTTTCTAGTTCTAACAAAAAGTTTTCCTTTAATACAATCAACACAAGTTAAAAAAAAAAATCTAAATCTTGCAACACATTTTGTCTAACCAATCTCTCCAATTTATCTTTAAAGATGTAGCATAAATGCTGATACCACAAAATAAAAGAGTTTTCATTAATTTTTGGACGTTTATGCCCAATCATAATATTAATAAAAGTATTAGAAGATTCAGTAGGACAATCTTTTAAATTCAAATAATATAAGCTAATGAGCTTCATAATGTGTCCTTTGACCCCAAACACTTCATCATAACGGGCATTTATCAAACAACGAGAGATAATAAACCTTCTGAGTTTTATCAAGTCTCATAAGTTTCTCCCTAACTGCATTCATGTACTTTAATGCAGTGTATTTGTTTAGAATGCTCTCTCTAATTTTTTTTTTTTTAGTAGTGTATTTACTCACTGCTAAATAGATCTGATTTGACTCATACATTACTTATGATGGGTCTTATCAATAGAACTATATCCAGGTGTAAGATTTCAATATTAGATTTTTGAATGCCAAATCTTTTTTTAGAAATTGTCAAGTATATATTCAAGAACTCTTTTCATCTGAATTCATTCTATCAAGAGTTTTCACCACAAATAGTTGTTAGAAAGCAAGAACTAATATGACCACAAATTGGGAAATAATTAATTATGTGTGCACAACATAATTATAATACAAGATTCCTAATCAAAATTCAATTAGACAACTATATAACAAAGTGGTGTCAAGTAAAATTCATATATACCATAAAGATTTGGTTTTTACAAAGAGTCTATACATGATGCATTCAATATATCTATACTGAGAGGGTATAAGAAATATTGAAAACATTAAAAGAAAGCTATTTGCATATCTAAAAGAGTTAAATTCAAAAGATTACATGAATAATGTTACACCGATAGGGTGTATCCATCATCAATGTAATGCATACACATACATTTACTATTTGTTTATCCAAAAAAGTGAAATCTAAAAGATTACATGAATAATGTCACACCGATAAGGTGTATCCATCATCAATGTGATGCATACACAGACCTTTACTATTTGCCTATCCAAAAGAGCTAAATCCAAAAGATTACATGAATAATGTCACACCGATAGAATGTATCCATTATCAATGTAATGCATACATAAGCTTTACTAATTAGAATACTTCAACAGTTGGACCCACAGTAGATGGTGCAACCATTAAATTAAAAAAAATGATCCATTATATTCTGAAACATCTACATTTAAAGTTTAAAAATGCATAATATTACAAAGTATATTTATGAATTTTTTCAAACTAAAATTCAATAAATAAAGTATATTTATTTATTATATAACTTTTCTAAAATTCTAAATAAATATTTTTTAGACTCAATAAAATTATAAAAAATAATATTTAAATATAATTTAAAAATTAATGAGCCTGGGTCACTGGGCCAAAAGGCTTAATGTGTGCATCATATGTGCGTGGGAGCGTGAGTGGGTGTGCGTGGCTAGAGTTGGTCATCTTCTTCCCAACTCCAACCACGCAACAATGAAGGTTTTACCACCATTATTGAGTTCTTCATCTCCTAAATGACTTCCTTTCGCAGATTAAATATTATATAAATCTTCCATACATTCATACGAACTAAAAGCATAATTTTAATATGAATTCTATATTGATAGTACGAATCCAACAATATTTATTTGTCAGAACAAAATAATAGAAATTACGTACCGATAAAGCTTAGATTGTACGTAATTAGTACCATTCATGTCAAGAGACTAATATCCAATATCAATTTTGATTGATTTTGCGTAATTAGTCCGAATTTAAGAATTCACAATTTCTAGGGTTCTAGGGTTTGAAAAAATTGGGATTTTTTTTTGGTTGTCAATCAATACAATAAAAAAAAAAAATCACGTTATCAACAATGCTTTGATACCATATGTTGACAACATGAATCATAATAATATTTGATAGTCAAAGTAAATAGAAGAATTGCATACCTGACGAGAAGTCCATTGATATGCTTGTTAGTCTATAAATAAAAAGGGAAGATCACACAACCTACTTTACCCCTTAGGATTTCAAAATGGAGAAGAAGAAAGAGCTCATACAGTTTCTAATATGATGCTTGTATTTATAATTAATTGCTTTCTTATTTTCTCCATATGGATCAGTCTTGTGATAAAAAACTACTGACTACTAAAAGAATATAGATTGAGGTCTTATCCCAATGGATAAGTATGTAATCCAACATATCATAGATTATATACTTTTAAACAAAATCTAATTTATTTAGGACTCAATTATCAAATACAAAACTAATTGTTTAAAAGATAATATATATCATTATCTTATAATTAATTAATACTAATCCATATTAAATATTAATCCATAAAAAATTAATCTAACATACTATTATTACCTTTCCATTCTTTTCTGGGTTTATCTTCATGCAATCCTCGTCACTCCAATCATGCAGTACCCACTGTTAGTCACAATTATTCAATCAAATATTAATACACACACATATAGACAGGGGTCATTATATATATATATATATATATATATATATGTTGTTTTCATACAAAAGAATCAATCATTGAAAACAAACTATGTTTATGAAATATTTTAAGATATTTGATCAATGACAAATCAATATATTGGTACGTCATAATTGAGCCTCACCTGATATCTATTTGTTATTAATTTGATGTATGTTTGTACATCCACTTGATTAAACATTTTTAATCTATTAATGACAAGCAAATAAAAATAATTATAAATAAACATATAAACAACATAAGTACACTCTCCTTAACAAATCTTATACAGCATTGATAGAAACAAAAAAAGTAATTTTATAAGATTTTATCTCTTCTCATGTTGAATTATCTGAGGATTATGCACTTTGAGATTTTCAATCTAATTTTTTACTTATTAAGGTTAAAAAACTCAAAATACATCTAATGACCAAAAAAAGACAAAATCAACTTCTCAAAAAATATAGTTCTTCAAAAAATTATTCTAAGATTGTGTTTGGATGAGGTAATTTAAGAGAGTAAAGTAATTTTAAAAATATTTTAACTTTTTTTATTAAAAAAATTCCTTGCTTTGATTAGAAAAGATGAGATTTTTAAAATTCTGGAAGTAATTCAATTAAGTGAATTTGGAAGAATTTGAAATTTCACATAAATAGGTGGAAATTCAAAATTTCCTCCCCTCATTTTTAAAGGATTAACTTTCTGTACTTTTTTATAAATATAATATTTTTAATACATACATATCACACACGTATATATACATACATGCACACATGTATATGACACACGGGTAAACAAGGCTGTGCGCTTCTACTTTCGTGTAAATATGCAAGCATGCTCATATATACAAAAGTATACATTCATACATACATGTATATAGATACACACACACATGTGTATATATATATATATATAAATATAAAGAGAGAGAGAGAGAGAGAGAGAGAGAGAGAGAGAGAGAGAGAGAGAGAGAGAGAGAGAGAGAATTGTAATAGTTATCCGTACAAAGAATTTAAAAATAGTAAGAATTTGAATTGCGGTAATTCAAAATTTTTGCAACTTAAATTTCATAAAATCTAAAATATTACAATGCAAAAGCATTCTAGACAAATTTTTAAAGTCATTTTTAGGTTCCGTTTAGTTAGAGAATATAATAGTAAAAGAAATATAAAATATGGATAGATAAAAATAAATAAGATAAAAAATAACTATTTTATTTTTATTTTTTTAAAAAGTGATTTAATGGATATAATAATAAATATAAAGACATAATAAATATTAGAGAAAGTATCTAAAAAAAATACTTTTATGAAACACCCAATCAAACTGAGAATATACTCACAGGTTTATTTATAACTAGACTTTATCTATTTTTTTGATAATAAAACTTAATATATATATATATATATATATACATATAAAGCTCTTGTAATCAAGTTTGGATAATTTATATTTCATTCTTTTTATTTTTTGTTAAATTTAGAAAACATAGACATCAAATATGTTAAACCAATTTGAACGTATGGAATTTACTTGAATAATGAATCACACGTAGTGTTTTTTTTTTAATTGACAAAAAAATAAAAATAAAGATTCAAAGTCATCTAATCCCATATTAATGACAGTCCCAAAGATCTAGTTTTCCATTTCTTTGGACCCCCAACACACATCTTTTACCTTGAGAAGAACGGCATCAGCACTAGGAATGGCCTCAAACATGTTACCCGCAGCATGGGTGACTCCCTGGTTCTCCTGCGCTGTGGCTATCACATGTGGCAGATCAAAGTTGATACCTTTGATGTGAGGATAGGATTTAACGATCTCAGCCACTACTCCTCCGGTCTCACCTCCCACATCCACCAGTGATGCTATGCTGAAAAACCCATCCTTATACTCACTTGGGATAGCCTCCGCAATCATCTTCTCTGCACCCTCCATGGCATTATTGAAGATACTGTTAAATTCTGCGTTTTGAGAAGCAAAATCCCATATCTCACACCCATGAGCCTTTTTAAAGGCATTGCCTCCATCTCTCACACATTGGCTTAGGTAATGCCATGGAGCCAATTGGAACGGGTGGCTTTCCATCATGATCGCGGGCACAAGGCTAAACTGCGACCCATGTAACAGCCATATGGATGCCTCTGTTAAACCATACAGGGTCTCTCCACCGTCTGATGGGTCATGTGCAGTGAAGATCTTTCTGCGGACCAGCAATCGCATGATGGGAACGAGGTAGCTGATACCAGCTTCTGGGGAGCTTGAGTTCAAGGAGGCAGCTATTTGGGAGAGTGTGATTGGGCCACCGTGGGAGTGTATGGTATCAGCTATGCGCAGGTCCACAGCGCATTTTAGTGCCATGAAGTCCACAAAACCAAAAAGAAGCTGCATTGTACCTGCTTGGCTATTCAGTACTGCTTCTAACTGCTTGAATTCCATCACAATAAATGACACACACAATACTTAGTGCAGAATCAGTTAGACGTAAAAGAGAAGAGACTCTAGCCAAGGGTTGGTTTCTCTTTCGAATACTGTTTATGGAATGAAGAAGAGAAACTAGTGCTATATATCTCTGCTACAAGAAATGTAGTAGAAAATTAGAAGGTGAATTTTCAATGTTTTAACTCAAGAAGTAGGGAACTCTTTCACGCCAATATGTTGGATTTTTCAAGATCAATTTTCGATATCCTGAGCTCACTTATTTTTATAGTTTTAGATGTATGTCAGCATTACCCACTTTTTTGTTCTGTAGTTGCAGTTGGAGCCTTGATGTGCCGCCCATGTATTTGATATAATGTCAACAATGGGTTTGGTTGTTTCAATAATGGAAGTAGATATGATTCTTGCTAGATTATTATATTAGCTCGAGGCACTTTGTTAACTATTTGGTTCTTTCCATCGATTTTTTTTGTTTTTTTGTTTTCTTGGGTATAACTCTGCCTATGACGAATTTTATTAGTCATAGTCGGTCCCAAGCCCGGAAAAAGAGGAGGGTTGTGTTAGGCAGTCGACAGCTAACGTAAAACTTTGTCGAATCTTTATGACATGGACAATCGATATATTAGACGTAAGGCTAGGTCGTTGTCCGTAAGTAACGCGCTATATAGCTCGAGTACAGTGAGAAGTGAGCAAGAGCCGCTACATCGTCGTCGGGATGTAGTGAAAAATAAGTAAGGGTTACCACATTTTCGTGAACGAATATGGCTAAAGAAGTTAGTTCATGAGAGTAGGATTCGTTTTGGAACTTGGAATATAGGTATACTTACGGGTAAGTCTATGGAAATAGTAGATACTATGATTAGGAGAAGGATTAATTTTATGTGTTTACAAGAAACTAAATGAGTAGGAGAAAAAGCGAAAGAATTAGATACTTCAGGTTTTAAATTTTGGTATACTGGTAAATATAAATCTAGAAATGGGGTATGTATAATTGTAGATAAATTTTAGAAGAATACTGTAGTAGATGTCAAAATGTTAGGAGATAGAATCATTGTATTAAAGTTTGTAGTAGAAAAGGAAATCTTTAATATTATTAGTGCTTATGCACCACAAGTAGGGTTAGAAGAATCTCATAAGATAAAGTTTTAGGAAAATTTAGAATGTTTAGTTCAGGAAATACCATTAGGAGAAAAGATTATTTTAGGAGGGGATCTAAATGGTCATGTGGGAAGGGTATCTTCAGGCTACGAGAGTGTTCATGGAGGACATGGTATAGGAGAAGTAAATGCAGAGGGTAAAACTATTTTAAACTTTTCATTAGCGTTCGATCTTATATTAGCTAACACTTATTTTAGAAAGCGTGAAGAACATCTTATCACTTATAAAAGTGATAGGGTATGTTCTCAAATTGATTTCTTTCTTATAAAGAAATCGGATAGAAAATTTTGCATGGATTGCAAAATTATACCGGGAGAGAGTTTAACTACTCAACATAGAGTTTTGGTTATAGATGTAAGAATTAGGAGGAAAATAAAAAATAAATGTGAAGGTAGAGTGGTAAGGACTAAGTGGTGGCAACTAAAGGGGGATAAAGAAAAGAATTTGTAGTGAAGGATTATAGAAGAAGGACCTTGGGAATACAAGGAAGTGCTAACGATATATGGAATGAAATGGCTAAAGAGATTAGGAAGGTAGCAAAAGAAATACTAAGTGAATCAAAAGGTTTTGGACCTAGGGATAAAGAATCTTGGTGGTGGGATGCAAGTGTACAAGATAAGGTTAAAGTTAAAAGAGAGTGTTATAAAGTGTGGTCATTATGTAAGAGTAATGAAAATTGAGAAAAATATAAGATAGCTAAGAAAGACACTAAGAAGGCAGTGAGCGAAGCGAGAGCGAGGGCATTTGATGGGTTATACCAATCTTTAGGTACTAAAGTTAGAGAAAAAAGTATTTACAAGTTAGCTAAAAGTAAGGAAAGAAAGACAAGAGATGTGGATAAAATAAAATGCATTAAAGATGAAGACGGGAAAGTGTTAGTCACGGAACGAGATATCAGAGAACGATGGAAGGGTTATTTTCATCAGCTTTTTAATGAAGGGCACGGGATTTTATTGCAATCAGATAGGTTAGACACGGAAGAAGAGGATCGAAATTATACTTTTTACCGTAGAATTTATGAGGTAGAGGTAAAAGAAGCATTAAAGCGAATGGAGAATGGCAAAGCAGTTGGACCGGATAATATATCCATTGAAGTATGGAAGAGTTTAGGAATGAAAGGTATAAGTTGGCTCACAAAGTTATTTAATGGAATTATGAGATCTAAGAGGATGCCAGATTAGTGGAGGAAAAATACTTTAATCCCTATTTATAAAAGTAAAGGGGACATTTAAAATTGTGCAAATTATAAAGGAATTAAACTCATGACCCACACTATGAAATTATGGGAAAGAGTAATTGAGCGAAGGTTAAGGAAAGAGAGTCAAGTTACGGAGAATCAATTTGGTTTTATGCCAGGAAGGTCAATTATGGAAGTCATATACTTGTTGCGAAGATTAATGGAGAGATATAGGGAAAATCAAAGAGATTTACACATGGTGTTTATTGATTTAGAAAAAGTATATGATAGAGTGCCAAGAGGAGTTCTATGGAAGACTTTGGAGAAAAAAGGAGTTTGTATAGCTTATATTCGAGCAATCCAAGACATGTATGATAAGGTTACAACTAGCGTAGTAACAAAAGGTGGACTTACAGAAGATTTTTCGATAACTATTGGTCTACATCAAGGGTCAACTTTGAGCCCTTATCTTTTTATCTTAGTCTTGGATGTGCTTACTGAACATATCCAAGAGCCGGTGCCACAGTGCATGCTTTTTACAGATAATATTGTCCTAGTTGGAGAATCGAGAGAGGAAATGAATGAGAAGTTGGAGAGGTGGAGACAAACTTTGGAAGCTCATGGCTTTCGTTTTAGTAGAAGTAAAACGGAGTATATGGAGTGTAAGTTTAGTAAGAGACACACCACTTCTAGCGTAGAAGTAAAAATTGGAGAACATATCTTACCACAAGTCACACGATTTAAGTATCTTGGATCCATCATACAACATACTGGAGAAATAGAAGAAGATGTAAAGCATAGGATTCAAGCGGGATGGATGAAATGGAGGAGTGCTTCGGGTGTTATTTGTGATAGAAGAGTACCACTCAAACTTAAGGGTAAATTCTACCGCACAGTTATAAGACCTACAATGTTATATGGAACTGAGTGTTGGGCAATAAAAAGTCAACAAGAAAATAAGTTTAATGTTGCAGAAATGTGAATGTTACGGTGGATGAGTGGACACACTAGACGAGATAGGATTAGAAATGAATGTATTAGAGAGAAGGTGAAAGTCGCACCTATTGTAGAAAAGATTGTAGAATCGAGACTTAGGTGGTTTGGTCATGTGGGAAGGAGACCTATAGAAGCCCCTGTTAGGAGAGTAAATGTGATGGAGAATAGTCCAATAAGTAGAGGTAGAGGAAGACCAAGAAAAACTATAGGAGAAATTATTAAAAGAGATTTAGATTTAAATGATTTGTCTAGAAATATGATTTATGATAGGGATTTATGGCGTCGATTGATCCATATAGCCGACCCCACTTAGTGGGAAAAGGCTTTGTTGTTGTTGTTTTTGTTGTTATTTTCTTGCGTATTTGTACCTCTTGTCAATACTTTCCACATGATGAACATGGCCAACACGACATGAATTGTCTTAACTGATGTTATTTTGCTGAATTTTTAGCTATTGTACTATTTTGTAATAATTGAATCATGGATGCAGGTTGATCTGGGTGTGCAAGACACAGGATTATGCAAAAGATGCTGCTTCATTCTCAAGAGACTAATAAACTGCTCATTAAGCAATGTGAAGGTGGGTAACATTAGCAGCTGAACAAACTCCAACCATGGAGGGCGTTCTTGTCATTGATGATCAATTGGTCTATCAACTGTTTGAGTTCCATCTGAAAAAGCCCTTAGGCCAAAGGTTGGTTTCTCTCTTTACGAATTAAGAGGAAGACGGCAGGTGATATTATTAGGGAAAAATTATATTAAGGGACTTTTAAATTTGCAAAAATTATTTTTGAAAGGACTTGGTTATAATTTTTGAAAAAAACATAATTCTAACAAAGTTTATTATTGTAAATTTTGCAAACTTAATAATTTTTCCTATTACTAATGTGTAAAGGGGCCATCAATTTTCTTGGTAAGTTAAAATATTAGATGGTCAATTTGTCAGCATTCTGATCCAAGGGAATATGCTTTCAAGGCATAGAAATTGAGTACGACTTGAATACATAAATTTAGTGCATGTCAATCATTGATGTTGGGTTTAAAAGAGACATTAAGGTCAATTTAAATTTGTTGTGTAATATTCTTAAATGTGACGAGACGTCTTGCACAAGTTCATTATTAGACCAATTACTTGCCCCAGGTTCATTTAGCTCGAGGGTTATGCATAGTTTCTTCATAATGAATTATGTATCTGCAATTATGTTCCTCGCTCACGCAGCGTGCTTGAAAAAAATATAGAAATTATGGTCAGATTTTGCAGCAGCAAGTCATCTTCTAGATGATGATGTGGTGGGACAATTGGCATATGCTACAGAGGGGAGGTTGCGTGTACTGATATATCTTTTTGGTAGATTAGATTATAATATTATATCAAAAGCAAATTTTTTTGGGTATAACTTATTGTGCATTTAGGATTTTACTTCCAAATGCTTTCAAAAGGAATCGAACTCAAATTGTTAAATCAATAAGGACATATTTTGAATTTTGCAAAACGAGGCGTATGAAATTTTGTTTGGTTAGCCGATGGAGTTAATTATTCGATTATGAATTGCTAGGAGTTTGTTCTTTACTTCTCTCCTTGGCTCTTGCAGATGATATTGTACCTTGGTTCTGCAATAAACAAAACATTAAACAGAACCCAAACTCTTACAGTGCCTCATTTTTTAAGCATCAACTATATAGTTTATTTTCCACGGAGAAAAATATTGGCATGCTGATAATATAGTCTTACACATACAATCTTTAAGAGTGTGTTTGATTGAGGGTTTTTAAAGGGGAGGGAAGGGAAGGGAAGGAGAGAGAGATAAGATGTTTGGTTGAATAAAATTGAGAGAAAAATAGAAGTAAATTTTTCTTCCCTTCAAATTGAGATTTTAGAGAGAAGAAATATTTTTTAAGTTATAATTTATTTTATTGTCTTTTAATTTTTTAATATTTTAATATTCAATAAAAATTAAAATAATTTTTTTATCAGCAATTAAAAATAAAAAAAATTAAAATTCATAATTTTTTTTAAAATATTAATATAAATAACTTTTTTATAAAAAATAAAATTAAAATAATATAAAAATAAATTTATCTAAATATAATTATTTTTTTTTTCTCTCCTCCGTTGAACCAATCCGAGCCTAAGCACCTTGTTTCTTGCTGTTATGAAGAATTTTGTGCCCCAACCCCCCGGCGTTCCTAGCTAGCATAACAGGGATATGCAACAGATTACTGAGATTTAAAAGCTTCTTTGAAAGTGCTATGTACCAAGAATTGTGATTAAACCTTTTATGTTTAATCACAGAGACAAAAAGAACTCTGTTTAAACATACAAACCTCCTTTTGTTATTATTCCCGTCGTAGACTCCTCCAAAACACCATGAAAGTTGCAGAGCGGATTTTATCTCCTTACTAACTTTTGTTTAATTCTTTGGGAGAGTATTCAGAGAATAAAATTCTAAATGCATGAAAGAGTATACTCTTAAGATTGCCATAGAAGATAATAATGGGCAAAACAACCTCTAATTGTAATACCAAAAAAAGAAAATTGAAATTTTATAATACACCCTCTAAACCACTAACAATAACAATCGTTAGTTATAAAGAACAAATATACTTCATACATGAAATCTAGGTTAAGTTACCCTCAGACCCATAGAGTAACGTTAAAATCTCCTGTTTATGACAATTTTATTTATCCAACCGCTATTATTCACTAGCCAGAGTGTTACACTCTCTTCCTTATTGAAGTGAAAAACTAAATGACAACACAGTGCTAGGTATCCCCACCTTTTGCTTCAATCATATGTACTGAAATTTTGCATCAGCAATTAATGTTCAACAGAAGCCCAGGAATTTGAGTCGATCCAGTTATAAGCAATAGGGCTCAGAAAAGCATCAGGAATACCAAAGGAACTGACCAGGGCTAGTGCATGTGGTCGAAGTTCAGAGGAGAGTTTTGTCACTTCTTTCCTCACTGCAATAGCATTATCTCTCGACAAGTATCCATATCGGAGGAAGGACGCATCTTCATCCAAGCAAATCAAGGCATACATGGATCTCAAAAGCCCTAAGATATTCTGCAGATTAAACAAATGCAAAATATGAGTAAATGCATCTATTTAACCTCTTGAACTCAGTAGCCAAAAACCCAGTTGCACAAAAGGCTTATAACAGAAAATTCCAAAGAAATCAGAAATCAGAAATTCAGAACAAAAAGTCAAAAAACCCTTGTGAACAATATGCTTTCTGGACATCAGCTAAATACTGGGTACTCCAATTTTTTTTTTTTTGAAATCACCAAATCAATTAGGGAACAGGACACATGGAACTGATTAAATCTCCACCAATTAAATCACATGCTATAGCAGGCATTTTAAATGGAAAAACAAGTAAGTTTTACCTTTAGTGAACCAGCTGGTAAAGTAGATTCAGCATCCATGAAGGTTTGTAGTATTGCTCGTTCTGAGAAAGCTCTACCCAAGTCCTCAGCAAGCTGATAACTCTGGTATAGAAAAAAGTTTCAAACTATAAGACAGTGAAAGGATGGAGGGATAATTGACAAAAGAGGGTAGAATCCTCACTAGAATGAATGCAGACTCTTTGCTTTCTCCCTGAGCTTGATATTGTGATACCTCTGAGGCAAAACGACTCAGTAGATCTCGCTCTCTTAAATGGAACACATCAATCTGCGTAAAATGAGATGTAAGTAGTAAACTTCAACCTGATCACTCCAAATATCAAAAGGTCTAATGATATCACCTGAAATTGGCTGCTCCTGATGGTAGAACTCGTTAGCAGTGATGGGATAACAGGCTGAGGTTTGTTCATGTGTGCTAATCCCAAACCTTTAAATGGCTTGTTTTCCTTCTGATTTGCTTTGTATTCTGCAAGGAGTGCCTTGCTGACCTGAGTTGAAATATAGCACCCATGAATTTTATACATCCATATAGAACAAAGAAAAAAGAGAGAAAGGAAACCTAACATTAACATGAATAATCTCATGCAACTCAAGTGGTTTAGTAAAAATGATAAGCTAATCAGATATGGGATCATTAAGCGAATCTTGTTTCAGATTCATTAGCACTAACTGCAAGCATAGAAGCCCAAAGAGCGTAAAAAGGTTCGCCAATTTCAAATCCCAGGAAATAGTTAGTTTTAAATATCCAAGGTAAACTAGACAGTTAAAAGTAAGAATGTATAAAGCATATTCATTTCTGTCAATACACCAACCAACCTAAAAGTTTAAACTATTAGGTCAGCCTCAAGGCTAAGAATAGATTTTTTCCATAACACAACCCTTCAGTGCCCTTTAGGCATAAAGTGTGGGCAAAACATAGGTTCACAAAATCCTTTTTGCTGAAATTTCATATACTGGATTAAAGCACAGATTCAACTTCAAGGAACCAATTAACCTGAGACTTTAGCCTATCCAATGAAGGCCTCAAATGAGTTTTATCTTAATTCTTTCATATTGAGCTTCACTACGGTGTTAGAGCTTGAAGCCCCTGTTTATTGTTCTTGGAGTTAAATCCCATATAATTATTTCTGTATTGTCACTCCCATTCAAAAAGTCAAACGCAAACAATACACACACATAAAATAATTCCTAGGCCTCAATGCCAGAATTCATTTATTATTTTGCCACCAGCACAACAAATAACTTCTAGGTTAGAAAACGCCATGCTTAATCTTAATCAACAGTACACTGCATCCTACCTGCTGCATCAGAACATTGTTGTCACCCTCAAAAGTTGACTGCACATCATATTCACCCTTCAAATGACCAACATGATTTTCAGTTTTTAAACCTTGTCCACCACAGGCTTCACGACATTCCTGGTTCATGCATAAATAGAACTTTTGTGAGGCCAATAGCAAATAATCTACCAGACCCAACTATAGTTTCAATACTCACCTGAAGAATTCGCATATTATTCCATGTAAAAGTAGCCTTGTACGCACTAGAAACAATATGAATGGTTTTGTTTGACTCAGGTGTCCTTTTCACATACATCATTTTTAAGTCATTTGCAGCAAAACTCATTGCATATCTGCAGAACAAAGGACAGAAATGAACATCAACAGGTACCATCTTAGGCCACTATGTATCTGTCAATGGTCAAAACAGCATAGTGACCTTTTACTATGTACACAAGAGTTCTGAAAAACTGATCACATAGAGGATATAGGAAAAAAAGAGGAAAAAAAAAAAAGGAAACACAATGCAGGTGGTTTACCAGGAAGGCAAACTCCACCTTTAGTACACTGCTGTTGCCTAATTTTCAATGGTTATAATTCACTTAATACAGTGGTTGGTAATTGAGTTCAAGAAACATGCTCCTATCCCTTCATGTAATTTATTTAAAATTTCATAAAACGTCCGCCACAAACCTTTTTTTCTTTTGAAAAAAAAAAAAAGTGGTATGTTTACCTTCTTTTCCTAATTTAGCTCTTATGAATTTAATCTTTGCTATAGTATCAATTTCTAATCACAACAGATGCAGTATTTCTTACATGAGGAAGATATTGAACTGAGACACAACAGTAAATTAATATCCAACAACCATGTCCTAAATCTAATTTGATCTACCAGTTCGTTTGATTTACTTTGGAACTTGCAAGATGGGATTCCAAGAAACTGGCCAAATCTTAATTTTCTTTTGTTGAAATTAAATATGCTTTTCAATAAGCTTATTTTGCTAATGCTAAGTAAAGGAACTAAAGTTACTAAACATGATTAGAATGCCTAAGTGGCATAACTAAGTTTGCAGTGCCAGAAAGAATTTTGGGATAGAAAAGAAAAAAAGAATTAAATCAGTATAAGGCCTCATCACAGGTCAGATGGACTTCCGAGCTATTATGCTTGCCTCAAGGTATACAACAACATCATCAGTCCTTTCCTACGCCTACATCTTGGAATAAATCATCAGTTGTATCATGCAAGCAGTAAGTTTCATCACTATTTTAATTTTCTCATTTCATATCACACTTCTAGCCTTGGATTGTTGCACAGTAACCAGTATCTGCCTAATACCTCAGATGAGAACAAGAAAAATTCACTCAAACAGAAAAGCATTTTAACAAATACCTGAAAACAAAAACAGTAATTAGATTGACATTTGTCTAAATTTTCAAAGAACAGCACAAACAAGTTCATAGGGTCCTCAAATTGCCAAATGATTGGAAGTTTTAAACGGCATAAATTTACACCAGAAACCAGAAAATCAGAGAACAGCAAACAATAGCCCCACAGTTTAAAAGAATTGAATAAAATTAAAATGTCTGTCATTGGAGGACTTACGTTTTCGCAAGTAAAGGCAGTAGACGCTGCTGATGACTTGGATAATCAAGCAGTAGAACTTCAGGCCCATTTGGTGTAATAGAAAAAGCCCGCCTTGTCAATGCATATCTTATGGCAATGGCTAAGCTAATCTGACAGCAAATAATTGATATGATAATGTAAGATGTTAAAGCTTGGTAGGTAGGATATTGTTGAGACTTGAAACAATAGAACGTGATCAGATGCCCAAGGCATAAAAGCACAAGGTACATTACCTTGGACACGTAAACAGTGCTGGTAGCAATGGTTACACGACCAGAAGTTAAAGGAGCCAAGAATGCTGCAAATCTCTGGAACAAGAATGACATACAATACAAGACATCTGGCCTGGATTACTGATGAAGAAAAGAAGAATACAAGCAGACCAAAGAGGTTATTATCCCTCCGAAAAAATAATCACCTGATCTGGATCCTTTATTGCACTCAAATATTGGCCATCTGGTGAAACGTCAGCCACTGAATTCAACAGATTCTCTCTAGGTATTCTCACATTGTCAAACCTATATATACATGTCCAGATTTTTTTAAAATAAAATTTACATAGAGAGACCTTGTAAAAACAAAAGGTATTATTATTACCATATACGGCCATTATCAACGCCATTTAAACCAATTTTATGACCACAATCAGCTATTCGGATATTTGGACATATGTTTCCATCTGAGTCCCTGATTTGGGCAATAAACGCATGGACTCCTTGATTGCTTCCATTTATGTTGAGCTGCGAAAAGACTATTGTGTGTGTTGCATGCTGAATACAAGCAAAAGAATAAATATTAATAATCTTATGACACATAGATTCCCAAAATAATTACCAGAAGTTATGTAAAAGCATTGTTACTTTTGCCGCACCGCCAATCCAATACTTCTGAGCTGATTCACATGGAGTATTAATGACAAACTCTCCAGTGTTTGAATCATAAGTAGCAACTGTTTCAATTCCTCGGACCTATAAACATCAGTGTGGAAAAAATTGTTAAAAGTGACAAGGCAAAAACGTAATAAACTACAAATGGGCCTAATACCCCAGACTTATCAAACAACCTTCACATACATTACTGCCATGGCCCAACTCAGTCATAGCAAAACAACCCTTGATCACATAATTTTCAGTGTCCCTCAACCACCTGTCGTGATGGCGCTTGGTTCCCAGAAACTGTATGGCCCCACCCCTGAAATCCATTATACATCAGAGAATCTAGAAGTTAGATCATCCATTACATTTGGCATTTCAACAAATGCAAATCATATATTTTTTTCTTCTTTTATTAACAACATGTCTTAAAAATATGAACTTCTTTCTCATTTACGAGCAAAATTTAAACACCTTTTCTCGTTCTCCTGACCCCTCCCTGCCAAAAAACTCGCCCAAAACACAAAAACAAGGCTTGGACTTGGACTCAGAGGACATAATTACTGGTCAACAATAGAATTACATTTAACCCAAGAGATTTCGTTTGTTAAAGGAACGGTACTAAAAATAACGCAGGAATCCCACTGAGGTGACCAAACTTCTCTACCGCACCTTAAAAAAATCAAAGCTTATCGATGTTAAAGAAAGAAAAAGACATAAAACTGAGATAATAACAAGCATACCACAAGGAGAAATGGACACCGAGCTTAATGGCCAGGGAGTGATCATACATCCCAAGAGCCTCCTTGAGCGCAAATCTCCTCAACTGCAACTCGGGCCCCAAACTCGTAACCCAACCTTGGAAAACCCTGCGATCCAATAGATACTCAATGCGCCTCAAAGTCATCTCTCTTTGCTGTTCCATCGACTGGTTATAATCGGGCAAGACAAACACCCTTCCCCCCAATCTCCTAGGGTTGAAGAGGTTGCTCTGTATCATCAACCCGAACACCCAATCCCGATCCTCCAAATTGTGACAGTCCATGAGTTTCCGCATCTCTTTGATGTCGAAAGCGAAGGGCTCGGAGAGTTCCGGGGGAGAGTAATGGAGGCAAGCGTTGGGTTCGAGAATCGCCGGCGAAGAAGTGTGAAGGAGGTGCTTTGAAAGGACTTGGGTTCGCCATGAAGCACGGTCCATCGCAAAACGAAGCAAGTCAAATTAGAGAGATCACAGTAGCAATGTCTGAAGGATGGAAGGCTTTTGTAGGATTAACATCTTGGTAGCAGAATGATAGGTGCGCGTGCGCGCGCATTTGGGGTTATTTCTGGGATTTCATTTGATATATTTTATTAAAATATGTTAATCTTACCAATAACTGTCATTATCTTCTTTCACACACTACGAAGATGCGACTTTGTTGTCGTACATCATCATCCATTCCTTTCCTTCCTACTACTACATATATAATAATCAAATACTATTTTAATATAAATTTTAAAATAATTCAGTAACTGAAAATTTAAATTTCAAAATATTTAAACTCTCTGGAGAATAACCCTTTTTCCTGGACGGGATCCAAATCCTTTGTCCATGACTCCATGGTGTGAATGTCACTATTTTTTTTAAAAGCCAAATCCAATATAATTGGGCTAGTTAAGTTGTGATCTAAGATGCATCAAGTGTACATACATTCAACATTCAAAATTTAATCTATATATGCAGAGCTTATTGTAAGAAACAAATGTTAACTGTTAAATATACGCACACTTAGTGTACAATTTTTTTTTCTTAACTCTCACATGCACAACCATAGAGTGCAAAGAAAGAAATGTTTAGATACATCTAATGTGTTACTTTCTTTATACTCTATCTAATAAAAATATGCCAAGTGACATAAAATAAGATCTACGTTGCATATTTCTCTCTCCATCAAAATATAAGTGGGACTTAGCAATAAATTGAGTGTTAAGAGAAAAGAGAGGATTAGAGAGAGAAATATGTGCTTTTAATGGAGAGAAATGTGCATGTGTCCCATTTTATATCACTTGGCACTTTTTTATTAGGTAATATATAAATAAGTTGACATATTAGGTGTATCTAAAATTTTCTCCTGCAAAGGTAGAATTTTCCATTTGCACTCTATGTCTATTTAATCGAGGTTCAAACTATGACAAAATAATTACCCTAAAAAAGGGTCCATAAAAGTACGGTTTTAAAAATTAAGTAACGTTCAATGTATAAAATGTTTGGTGTAGAAATAAAAATGAAAACAAATACAATAGATGAAAAATAATATTTATGTTCATATATTTAAAAAATAATAAAAATAAATACAATTAAATAATAATAACAACAAACATTGTAAAAAATAGGATGGGCCTAACAGCATAATGCACAAAAACGTTGTAAAAGTCAAATCAAATATCATATCTAATTTGAGACAATTATATTGAAAATATTATGACTACGTTCAATTATTTGGTAAAATAGTTATAGCACATTTTATGAATGTCTAGAGTTCCAGTAACCAAGCTAATATCACACTAAATAGGCACAAAACAGTTGACACTTTTTTTTTTTTTTTTAATTTGATACCATCGAAAGAACACAAAATAAGAAGATGTTTTCAATCCTAAAAATTAAACCTATATCTATCAGTAATTTCATTTGCAATACACATAACTCGAACATAAAGAAAGCGAGAAAATATATACAAAATATCCTATCGCAATGCCTATAACTATATTGATTGCTTGTACATGAGATTTCTTATACAATAAGATATAAGAAGGGACGTGGTCTTGTCTGTGTGATCTTGTCTTTTCTGGTGCTTCGGTTGGTTTTGTCTTTGCTATCACAAAAAAAAAAAAACAAGATATAAAGTGGACACCCAAGCAAGTTTTGGACGAGGCATTGATTGCATAAGATCTGCAAAGTCCTACTAATAGCTTAAAAAAGAACTGTGATCTTCTTGAAGATTGCACCTAACCTAAGCCCATATTTGAAAAATAGTATGACTAAACCAAATAGCAAAGATAATACAATGTGTGGTTTGCCTCGTGCCGTTTGGCAATTCTGAACATTACATGCCAATGAAATGAGGGAAATTGACTTCGCCAGAAGTTGACACATTCAATGAAAGAATACGTCTCATTCCCATGAAACTGACCAACTTCAGGCACTTGTTAATAATTTTGAGTAAATTATACTAATTTTTTTAATTATACACTTTAATTTAATTTAAATTTTTTAATTAAAATTCTTTTAGTAATCTAAATATACATATACATATATATTATATTTAAATATGTGTAAATACAAATAATAAAGAATCGATTTTATTTTTAAATTTATACAAATAAAAATATAAAAAATCAAATTTCTTTTTCCTTAAATTTAACCAAAAAAGTGTGTATTTTGATTAATAGAAGGTGTTCTAGTAGAAAAAGAATTAAGATTGAATTACAGCATAGTTTAATTTTTAATTTAAAAGAAGTTCATGCATATTTTGAAAATAATTTTTTTTTTATAATTTTAACAAAACAACAAAATTCATATACTTTACTCTAATTTTTTTATAAAATATAATAAGTTTATAATTCAACACACTGTGATTAAATTTGTAATGTTTTTTACATCACATATATTTATTGAAGAATTTAATTTCAATCACTTCAAAAATCCTATTTAAATCTAATCATAATGTATACTCCTTTAAAGATACAAGCCACTTGATCCATGTTAATGTAGACAGGCTTGTAAATTAATATATATATATATATATATATATATATATATATATATATATATATATATATATATATTCCATTACTAGAAATGGATAAGGATGTTGTTTTCCTCACTAAACCATTGTTGAATGTTCTTGTTTATTTCCCTAATGCGTCCTTGTCAAATTGTAGTTTTCTGGATATTATTCGTATATTTCCTCTCAGTCGGGACCAAAAAATGATTGTAATGACTTTACCATACACTATAAATAAATGTTACAAAATTGCTTCAAGAACATTGGAAATAATAACATCCCTCGTGGCCACCCCTCGGATAAAAAATAGGCAGAAAGAGAAAATAAAACTGCTTCCATGACAAAATCTTCACAGATAACTCAACCAGTTAATTTTGCGCGTTGGCTTCCAAATTTTTCTTTTGCGCTTGTTAACATCAAGAATCTTCTTCTTTAACCGTATAGCCTTTGGGGTAACCTTCACAGAAACAAGAAGAAAACACATCAGAAAATTTATGAGGGTCAAATGAACAAGGAGCAAATAAATAAGTTGGCTATAGCTTCTAAGCACCATCTGAGAATGTGGAATGAAGTCCTTCTCCTTGCACCACAAAATATCAGAAAAACTTATGTATGCCGATCAAGAATCTCAAGGCTAAAACTTACCTCAATAAGCTCATCAAAAGCTGCATATCCTATAGCTTCTTCAAGCGTCATCTGCAAACAAGTAACCATCAGACGTGATACATGTTACATATAACCCTGCAAATTGCTTTCAATTCAAGTCACATTTTTTATGTTGGCAAGACAACTTCAAAGTCTTGCCATGACTAGAACTTAAAACTTGCCAAGTTCCTTCAAAGATTTTGGCACAAATGTGTGCTGTGATCAGGACATGGGATGATGGGAAGCATATTGATAATTTGCTGATTCACCACTTAAAGTCAAACTTCAACCCATCCATGCTTTACAGGTTTTATAATCGACAATTACCATTACAGTTGTGAATAATTTAACGTAGTCCCACATGAATATCTATAGTGCCAAAGCATTTATAAGTAGATGCAAGCTCATATCTACAGCTGTCACATATTAGTAAATTATAGCACCAGTATTTTAAAACGTAGGGGTATGCAACTTCAGGTATAAATGCGTAGGAATCTTGAACCCTACGCTGTTATGTAGGCATCAATTATCAAAGTTCTCACTTAAAATAAGCGAAAGCATAATTTTGTCGAACAATCACATACAAGGTGAGGGGGAGACAGCTTCACATTCTCATCCTTGCCAGCAGCAGACATATTGGTAAGCTCTTTAGTTCTCACTGGATTGTCCTGCAGGATCACAATCTGACAGCGAGTCACCAACTTTTACAAAACACTTGTAATCAAGTATACCTCTCGTTACATTAAGATCTTCATCCAGTGGATGTTCACCAACAATCAATCCATTGTATGTCTGTTTACATTGAACAAATAACAATTAATTACAGATAACATACAAGAGAAGCTTAAATTACACACTACAAGCAGAGGCAAGATGCACATATCTAAATTAAGCATTCTTTCTCACAGTGCATTATGTACCTCACTTGTTTTCAGCAAGGAAATCGTGGCTCGATTAAAAGCAAAAAAAAAAAACATTTTAGGTGAATTTCCCATTTTAGCAATTAACTCCTTTAGTTGCGCCACCTCCCTATTTGAATGAAAGGATAATGCAGAAAATTTTCAAAGTCCAAAAGCCCGTGAGGCCAATTAAAGCAAACTGAGGGGTAAAAGCCATATGCTACCTCATTTAAATAAACAGTCAATATGAACGTATATTGACTAAAATACTTGCTATTTGAAATTCATATTGAATGAAAAAAATGAACAGATTTTGCAACAATTCAGTACATGTTGACAAAAAATTACCCAAGTAGAGGTCATGGTGACAAACTTTTCTTGAATCAGAAGAAAAATCTATAGGAATTATTGGCAGCATAAAGTATTTGCTTTAAAACATCAGTCAATCAGGAGTTTATTCAGAGAAAAAGGCCCCAGTAGGAATCTCATTACATATAAAAAAAAAAAAGAAATTTTTAACAGATATGGGAAGTTCTAATCTCCATTCCAGGAGTAACACAAAGAGTCCCACGAGCTTCCAAGCTCATTAATGCATTTGCCATGATTATACCATAATCCATTGATACCAGGTCCATTAAGCAAACAAGGTATGATGGGCACAAAGGTAAATAGTTGTTGTAGTAAAAACATACCAAAAATACCCTTTACTAATTAAACACAACACGGTGGTTACTAGTACTCCTTTCCTGACGTTGCCAAGTTCACCTTGATATTTTTCATACTCTGCAAAAACAACAATGACATATTTTAGCTAGACCATCATACAATTAAGCCAGTGTTGCTAAATCAACATGCATAGAACAATGAACATGCTCAAATCGAAAACGTGTAGTATATAGTAAAATCAGCAATCATAAGGCTCCATACTCAAGGAAATAAAGCAGGCACAAATGCTCCACACAATGAAAATTGGCATCATCACTTCCAGTTGGAAGGAAATTTTACAATATCCTAAATAACTTACTGGCCTTGACCATGAGATATGATAGAACAAAATGTTAATTGAAAAAGAAATCAGGAATATCTTTAGCAGAGAATCCATACTAGGAAAGCACGATGCATGAAACCACTTCCATGTGTGTCACTGCTGAACGCACCCCTGTAACTGATTAGGTCCCTGAACAAGCATAAAACTAGTTACTAGATCTCCTGAGTGCTGCATAAGATTTAATGTCCTTTAGCAGTAATGTTAGAATGATATCCTAGAAAAGATAATGGTAGTAAGGCTTGATGGAGAAATAAGATAGTCAATGACCACCCAAGTCCTAAATTTCAGCATGAATTTCAAAAGAGTTGTAGGTTTGACTGTTGTAGCCACTTAAAAAAGCAACCAGCATGTCTAGACTCTGGATTCTATATAAAATTAGTCTTGTGGTTTCAGTCATGATGCCAAAGGCTAATAAAAGTGATGCTAGTATCACAACCACGGAGTCACAAATAATCACACCTGCCCTCTCTAGGCCACAGAGTGTCAAACTATCAATCAAATTAATGGTATGCAAGGGCAACTATGATTGGTTGTGACTCTATAACTGTGTCTGTGACCCTTTATTTAATTATGAGAAAAACCCAAAATTAGAATTAGATTCAATTCACATCCAATAATAAAAAAGACATTTACTCAAAGCTTCCTCCCTCACTCTTTTTCCTCAACAATTTCAGGGCAAGGCTTAAAAAAAGTCACTGGGTCAGTGACAGGTTATCATCACCCCAAAAAAAGGGGGCAAAGGATAACAGGAAGCAAGAATGTGGGTACAGTATTTCGTCAAACCACATATCTTTCAGGGTTTACATTAAATAGATAAGTTTAATCCAATAGTAAGACAAAGACCGAAACCTCTTTCCATATTATTAGAACTGAAACATGTTCTGAAGCTGGAAAAGCAAAAGATTGAATTATCATTGATAGATACAGTCAAAAGTCATGTGCTTATTTTTAATATTTGTTTCCTTTTCTTTGCATTTTTTCTTTCCATTTTTGCTGTGCTGTTATGCAGCTTTGATTATCCTTTTAAAAACTTTGTTATTTACCTTGATTTGTTTTCCTTGTGTTGGATATTTGCTTCAGATTATTGTATGTGATTATATATATATTTTTAATGTTGCATGTTTTTTATTTAATTAGTTACACAAGTTTTTAATTATTTGAATTGGTCAATAATTTGTTTTATCTTTTAGGAACTTATCAGTTTCTTATTTAGTGGCTGATTTATTTGTGATGCGGTGGAATGGATAGTGACTATCATTTAGGATTTTTCTATTTATTTCAAAGATTATATATGTAGTTGAATCTCGTCAATAAAATAAGAATTACCTTTAATTATATGTATGTTTCTATTCCCTTATTTTGCTACTTTCTTCAATTTTTCCTATATTAGAGCTGTTTTTGTTCTTATAGGACCTATGATATAGTAGATGAAAGCAATCTCTCACACTTGGTTCCTCCGATCTTTGATGGAGAGAATTATCAGCTTTGGGCACGGAGAATGCAAACCTTCTTGGAGGCTTTAGATGTTTGGGAAGCCGTGGAAGAGGATTATGATATTCCTCCATTGCCAAACAATCCCACCATGACCCAAATGAAAAGTCACAAAGGAAAAAAAAAATCAAGAAGGCAAGGGTGAAAGCATGTCTATTTGCTACAGTTTCAACAACCTTCTTCAAAATCATGTCTCTCAAAATAGGAAAAGAAATCTGGGATTATTTGAAGGAAGAATATGCAAGAGATGAAAGGATTCGAGGCATGAAAGTGCTGAATTTAATAAGGGAATTCGAGTTGCAAAGGATGAAAGAGTCTGAGATAGTCAAAGAGTACTCAGATGGATTGCTGAGTGTAATATCCGGTTCTCCAAAAATCAGAGAAAACGTGAGAAACGTAACGTACGGTTTCTTTGTTAACGAACGAAACTCACCGGATACAAAAGGAAGTCCCTGGCATTGTTAACAAGGTAAGGTTACTTAGGACTCAATTTACTAATTCTAGAATTGTTGAAACAATTCTTGTAACAGTGCCTGAAAGATATGAAACATTTATAACCACCTTGGAGAATACAAAGGATCTATCTAAGATCACTTTGGTAGAGCTTTTAAATGCCTTACAAGCACAAGATCAACAGAGGCTTATGAGGGAAGATCAGAAAATTGAAGGAGCTCTGACAGCCAAGCACCAGAATAATAAGAAAAATTTTAAGAAAAATCAGGAATTAACTAGTGAAAACTCAATTGACAACCAGAATTAAAAAGGGAGAAACTCAAATAAGAACTATCCACCTTGTTAGCACTATGGCAAGAAGGGTCATCCACCATTCAAATGCTAGAAGAGACTAGATGCGAAGTGTAGTAAGTGTAATCAACTTGGCTATGAAGAGGTGATTTGCAACAACACAAATCAGCAACTAAAAGAAGATACTCATGTTGTTGATGGTGAAGAGGGGGACCAACTCTTTGTGGCTACTTGTTTTTCAAATGGCAGTGACTCAAGTGAATCTTGGTTAATTGACAGTGGTTGTACAAATCATATGACACATGATAAGGACCTTTTCAAGGAACTCAAACCCACAATTAGTACCAGTGTCAAAGTTGAAAACCGTGAAAAACTCACTGTAAAAGGAAAAGGATCAATTGCTATCTCAACTTGTTTAGGTACCAAAATAATTTCTGATATTTTATATGTACCTAATGTAGAAAGGATTTTAAGTGATCTTTAAGGACAAAGACTGCATGATAAAAGACTCTGCTGACCAAGAGCTGTGTAACGTGAAGATGAAGGACAAAAGCTTCTCATTGAATCTGTTGGAGGAGGAGAAAACTGTATTTTCTTCAAAGTCACAAGTTGAAAATTACCAAAGAAGCAACATTGCAGAATATCAGCTAGCTAGATATGAAGAAACTAAAAAAGATCAAAATTGGATATTTCAAATGCAGGAGGAGCTGTCCATGATTGGGAAAAAAATTTCAACAATTAAAGAAGAAATTAGAAGTCTATAA
The DNA here is from genome assembly GCA_032878935.1 of Erythrophleum fordii. Taxonomy (NCBI): domain Eukaryota; kingdom Viridiplantae; phylum Streptophyta; class Magnoliopsida; order Fabales; family Fabaceae; genus Erythrophleum; species Erythrophleum fordii. Next base: position 1,068,529 of record JAVQMF010000035.1, read on the forward strand.
CATTAAAGACAAGGAGGAGTGCTCTAAAAGAATATGTTATAGTTTGATCAATCAAGTTTTAGCAAGTTTAGGTTTTCTAAACAAAAATAAAAATTAAAAAAAAAAAGGCGTGCAGCATCTAAAGCAACGAAGAATGTTATATATTTGCTTCAGATTACTGCACGTGATTTTTTTAAAATGCTGCATGTTTTTTATTTAATTAGTTATACAAATTTTTAATTATTTGAATTAGTCAATAATTTGTTACTATTTTTTAGAAACTTATCAGTTCATTATTTAGTGGCTGATTTATTTGTAACATAGTGGGATAGATAGTAGCTATCATTTATGATTTTTCTGCTTATTTCAAAGATTATATATGTAGTTGAATCTCGTCAATAAAATAAGAATTTCCTTTGATTATACATATCTTTCTATTTCCTTATTTTGCAGCTTTCTCCAGTTTTTCTTATTTTTAATCCCAAAAACCAACACCTTGTATCACAAGATTATAGGTGATTGGCTGAACTTCATATGGTCAATACCCTTATATATGTTTTAGTTCTGTTTTTGGAATAAGAGAAGAACAGAGTGCATCAACCATAGCCTCTGTTTTACATCATGGTATAAAAGCCTAACCAGCTTTGAACAAAGCCCATGATTTCATTTGGCTCCCTGGAGGCATATCACGCTGGTTCTTCTGACGAGGCCTCTTCCTTGTCTCAATTGGTGAACACCCGGCCAAAGGAACAATCTGTCCCTACCATGGTAGCTGAAAGTCAATCTCCTCTAATGATCACAGGCCATCAATTCAAGGGAGCAATTATCTCGTATGGTCTCAGAGTGTATTGATGTTCATCCGTGGCATAGGAAAAGAAGAATACCTCATGGGAGAAGCCACTCAACCCACTGCTTCATACCCAAAATACAGAATATAGGTGGTAGAAAACAATCTGATAATGTCATGGTTGGTCAATTCTATGTCACCAGAATTGGGGAGAGCTTTGTTATGGCAAAGATTGTAAAAGAAATATGGGAAGAAATTTGAGAATTTTATTATAAGATGGAAAACTCAACAGCCTTGTTCCAAATCAAGGGAGTCTTGAAGGATCTGAAGTAGGGAGAGGCTACTGTGACAGGGTACTACAACACCTTGGTCAAATACTAGCAATAACTTAACCTTTATGAAGTATATGAGTGGATTACTAGTGCTGATGTAGCAATATACAAGAAAATTGTAGAGAAAGAAAGAATCTATAGCTTCCTCTTGGGCCTTAATACTATATATGATGAAGCCAAGGGGAGAATTATGGCTACACGCCCACTTCCCTTAGGGAAGTTTTCACTAAAGTAAGTTGTGAAGAGAGCAAGAAACAACTTACTCTTAGGACTTACTCTTAGGATTATGGTTGCACCACCCACATCGGAATCCTTTGCCTTGGTGGCTAAGCACATAATGGTGTTAGATGGTAAGCCTAGGAGGAATGGCAAACCATGGTGTGACCATTGTAACAAGACTGGTCACACTAAGGGTACTTGCTGGAAGTTGTATAGGAAACCCTCAAATTGGAGAAAGAGAAAACCACGGCCTCATGGTGTTGGGAGAGCAAAAGGGATCAGGTTCCTTTGAACCAATTATGTTCAATAAGGAACGGTTAGATATCCTTCAAAAATTAATCAATTCTCATAGGAAAGAGAAGGCCACAAGTTCTACAGCCATGGCTCAAGCAAGTAATAAGTTGTTAACCTCACAAAATTAAAAATACAACACATAGATTATAGATTATAGAGCTACTAATCACATGTTTGGTATGCTTCTCTTCTTATTGATTTTATACCAAACTCTAATACACCTATGGTTAAAATAGCCGATGGTTCACTTGCAAAAGTAAAAGGGACTGAAGTGGTTAAGTTATTTGAAGAGTTAATCTTAAAATATGTATTATTTGTTCCTCAATTGACATGCAATTAATTATCTGTGAGCAAACTCGCCTTAGACTCAAATTGTACAGCACTCTTTGACTTTAACGGTTGTTGTTTTCAGGATTTGAAGTCAGGGAAGAGGATTGGCAATGCTAGAATATGTGCTGGGCTTTGTTATCTACAAGGACTTGAAAAGACAAATAATGGTGTTGTAACTCATCATGTGTCCTCCAATAAAACTAATAACATCTTGTTGTGGTATTATAGGTTAGGCTATCCCAATTCTTCCTACATGAAACACTTGTACCCAAATTTAATCAATAAAACATCCTATGTCCCTTTTGTGAAACTTGACAATTCTCTAAATATGTAAAAAATTTCCTATCCATCTCATCCTCATCACCCATTAAAACTTTTTTCTTTAATACATAATGATGTTAGGGGACCCACAAATGTGAAAAATATAAATAGAGCAAAATGGTTTGTTATCTTTATAGATGATCACACAAGGTTGACTTGAGTGTATCTATTAAAATAAAAAACCGAAGTCACTAGTATATTTAAAACCTTTCATAAACTACTTCAAAATCAATTCCAATCACAAATTCAAATCTTTGAGAATTGATAATGCAAAAGATTACTTCAACACTGACCCCAATTCTTACCAGACCTACCATGGAATTATACATCAAATCTCTTGTGTAAATACCTCTCAACAAAATGGGGTTGTTGAATGCAAAAACGCTTACTTAAGGTAGGTAGGTCCCTCCTTCTTGCCTTAAATATTCCTAAATCCTATTGGGATGAAACTGTCATCACTGCAACATATCTCATTAATAAAATGGCTTCTGGAGTTCTCAAATTTGAATCACCACATCAAGTCCTTCTCAAAACCTATCCCAACACAGAAATCATGTCTATCATTCCTCTTAATATTTGGTTGTACTACATTTGTCCATAATGATCATAAAGGGAAACTAGATCCTTGGGCCTTAAAATGCATATTCATTGGGTACTTATCAACCCAAAAGGGATACAAATGTTACCACCCCACCACCAAGTGTGTTTATGTCACCATGAACTTCACCTTTCATGAAACACAACCCTTTTACTCCCAAACAACCATTTAGGGGGGCATGCCTCAAGATACAAGCAAATCTGAAGTCGAATGATTGTTTGCAGCCATTATTTTTCGTCCACCCATAATAATACCTCACCTAAATCAGATAACTCAGAAATTCGTGACCATACATGAACTAATTCACTTGATCTTGACCCTGAATCACATAGCCGAGACCATATAACAATTGACACATCTGCACCAAACCCTAAACCACCTCAAACCATTGCTGCCCAGACCTTACCTGATGCCACATAGTAGAAAGAAATTAAGACCTATACTAGGAGGATGAAGACTTAATTCATCAAATAGCACACTTCAATGGAAGCCCAAAAAGGTAATAATAGCACATATCTTCAACCAAGCCAAACCACTTCTTTTACTCCAAGTCTTAAATCACAAGAGGAATTGGATATGCCTATTGCCTTGAGAAAAGGAGTATGAAGTTATAAGGTAAGAAACAATACAAAACATGCCATTAGTAATTTTATTGCCTATGATAATTTGTCACCTACGTTGCAGGCCTTTGTACACAATGTTGCTCTTGAAAAAATTCCAAACAATGTATATGAGGCAACAAAGAAAAGGGAGTGGAGAGTTGCGATTCAAGAGGAGTTAGATGCCCATGAAAGGAACAAGACATGGGAGATTGTTGATTTGCCTTTTCAAAAGACTCCAGAGGGATGCAAGTGGATTTTTACAGTAAAATACAATCCAAATAGGAGCATTAATCACCATGACACTAGGCTTGTCACTAAAAGGTTTATTCAAACCTAAGGAATTGACTACCAGGAGATGTTTGCTCCAGTAGCCAAGTTTAATACCATCAAAGTATTGTTGCCCTTTGCAGCAAATTTAGATTGGCTTCTTCATCATATGGACATGAAAAATGCCTTCTTAAATGGAAACCTAGAGAAAAAAGTCTATATGGAGATCCCACCAGGGGTAAGACTTGAGAAAAATTCAAAAAGGGTGTGTAGAGTTTGTAAATCTCTATATGGGTTTAAGCAATCACCAAGGATTTGGTTTGAAAGATTCACTACAGTTATAAAAAACCAAGAATAACATTAGTGTCAAGCTGACCATACCTTGTTCATTAAAACAGTTCTCAATGAGAAGATAGCCATCTTAATAGTCTATGTGGACAACATAGTAATTATCGGGGACCATGTGGAAGAAATAGAAAAATTGAAATGGTTTCTTCCTCATTAGTTTGAAGTTAAAAACCAAGGTAACCTTAAATATTTTCTGGGTATGGAAGTGGCAAGAACAAGGAAAGATATTTCCATTTCCCAAAGGAAGTACACTTTAGATTTACTTGAAGAAACGAGAATGTTAGGGTGCAAACCTACAGAAACTCCTATGGAAGCTGATGGGCCCACTGTTATGGAGCCTGCAGCCAAAATTTACAAAAGGAGGCAAAAAGGGAAAGAGACGGTAGGGAAATAAAGGACCGCTGGTCTTATAAAGGAGATAATGGTTTATAACTGAAGGAAGCAAGAAAAAAGGGAAGCAAAAAGAGGCAGCAATAGTGATAAGGTAGATAGGAGTAGTTAGAAAGTGAGGGGACTGATGCATATAGGGAAGAGAACAGTGAAAGGAGGGGAGAGCTTTTTGGAAGGTAATCCAGATTTTGGGAGAGAGTTAGTCTCTCGAAAGTTGGCAAGGTATTTTGCTCTTAAACACCTTTCTGTGTATTTGCATGAAATGAAGCGAGGCACTTAAGTGAAACTTTCTTTGTAACCTGAGAGGAAGATTCATTTATTTTGAGTATTGTAAATTCTTGTACCAGAACATAATCTACTTTAATATCAATACCTCTGTTTCCTACACTATTCTCTGTTGTGCGAGTGTGTCAAGGTAGAAGATTATATCATTTTGGTATCAGAGCACTGTAATCGGGGTATGGTGAATACTAAAATGGAGGCAAGACTGGATAATCAGGATCATGAGTTGTTGGAGCTAAAGAAAAAAATGGGATCCATAGAAAAAGTGGTGATGGAGATGCGAGAATTCATGGCCCGCATGGAAGCATGAAGTAGATTGGAAGGAGAGTCCCAACTAGCAGTTCAAGCTAAAGCTAATATAAGGAAGAAGGATGTTGCGAGTAGTAGCTCAGCTACAAATAAGGAGATCTATAGATATAGAAAGTTTGAAATACTTATTTTTTTTAAGGAAAAATCCAGTGGGATGGATATTCAAAATAGAGCGTTATTTTAGCATAAATGGAATAACAGAAGAGGAGAAAATAGAAACAGTATTGGTATGCTTAGAAGGAAAGACTCTCAACTAATACCAATGGCTAGAGGTGAGGGAGAAGCTGCAAATATGGTCAGAGTTTAAGGAAGAGCTGCTGAAAGGATTTCATCATTTCCAATTGGGAGATAGTTACTAGATGGTGATGGCGCTGAGGCAAGAGGGTCCAGTTATGGAGTACCATGAGAGATTTGATCTCCTAACAGCTCCCTTGAAAGACGTCTCAGAGGACGTGTTGATGGGCGGCTTTAGAAATGCATTGAAAGAAAAGATAAGAGATGAACTTCACATGATGAACACGAGAGGTTCGAAGGGACTAATGGAGATGGCACACCAGATAGAAGAGAGGAATGTGGTACTAGAAAGAGCAAAGAAAAACAAGTTGACCCAATACTTAAGACCCACCCAAAATATAAAATGGATTAGCACTTAACCCATTCTCAGCAAATTCACAAGTGGGCCTGATCCCAGGAAGCCCATCATACTAAATCATTTTATTCACAACTAAGAAACAAAAATAATGGAATTGAAGAATAGCAACAGTGTGTCTTCCCTAGCTGCTACGCGAAGCAGAGGAAACTTTTGCAAGCTTATAGATGCCAAACTCACCAAAAAAAAGGAGTTAGGTCTTTGCTTCAAGTGTGATGAAAAGTTCGGCCCTAACAAACAATTTCAAGTTATGCTGTTAGAAGAATCAGGTGAGGAACAGAGCATAAATCAGGAAGCAATCAACAAAGGTGGAGAGGAAGATACAACCGAATATGAGGAGGCAACCATGGAGCTCTCCATGATTACTATTATAGACTTCAATGATAACCATACTATGGCATTCAAAGGGAAGATAAAAGGAGCAGAAGTCATTGTCCTTATTGACAGTGGAGCGTCCCACAATTTCGTCTCTTCCACATTGGTGGAAAAGATAGCATTGCTGGAGTAGAGAACCAGAAAGTATTCTATATTTATAGGTGATGGTCACAAAATAAAAAGGAATCGGATGTGCAAGAGAGTTGCATTGTAGATACAAGACTTGCAAGTAGTCAAAATTTTTACCTCTTTGAATTGGGAAGAGTTGACCTAGTATTAAGCATTGAGTGGTTGAAGTCACCGAAAGAAGTTAAAGTTAATTGGAGCCAACTCACCATGACATTTAAATCTAGGAAAAGAGATGTCTGTCTGAGGGGCAATACTTTTTTGTTTAAAGCCCCAATATCTTTCAAAACTCTGATGAGATCAATAAAAGGAGGAGGGTAAGAATATATAATGGAGTTCAGGGAGCAAACTCTGAGATCTGAAAAAGAACCCAATATTTCTCTTGAAATTCAAAACTTGTTGGATGAATATTCACTTGTTTGTGAACTAGCAAGTGGCTTACCCTCATAGGGTGAGAGATCATGCCATAGTGATCAAGCCAGGGGACCAGTAACCCCACTTATAGAAGAGTGAAATTGAATGCATGGTGCAAGAAATGATGTTCGCGGGAATTATTAGGCCCAGCAACAGTCTATACTCCAGCCCGATGCTCTTAGTGAATAAAAAAGAGAGGAGTTGGAGATTTTGTGTAAACTATTGGGCTTTCAACAAGATTATGATTTCTAATAAATTCCCTATACTAGCAATAGATGAATTACTTGACGAGTTAGGTAGTGCATCCATCTTCACAAAGCTAGATTTGAAATCGAGTTATAACTAAATTCGAATCAAACTTGGGGACGAGCACAAAACAACCTTCCAAGCTCACCAAGGCCACTATAAATTTATGGCGATACCCTTTGGGTTCACCAATACTCTTTCTACTTTCCAATCCTTAATGAATGATATTTTTAGGGAGCATCTACAAAAGTTTGTATTGGTATTCTTTGACGACATATTGATATATAATCTGGATATGATTACACACCTTGAACATTTGAGAAAGGTGTTTGAGATTATAAAGGAACATCAAGTAGTGATCAACCCCAAGAAGTGCATCTTTGCACAAGCTCAACTTGAATACCTAGGTCATGTAATTTCTGCTCAAGGAGTACAAGCTGATCCTTCCAAGATTAGCAGCATGTTGAATTGGCCACTTCCTGAAAATCTTAAGATTTTGAGGGGATTCTTAGGGCTGATAGGATACTATAAAAGATTTGTGAAAAACTATGAGAAAATTGCTGCACCTTTCACTAATTTACTCAAGAAGGATGCTTTTAAATGGAACCCCAAAGCCTTGCACGCCTTTGAAGAGTTGAAGGCTGCTATGACCACCTTACCCGTCTTAGCCATGCCCAATTTCACAAAACCCTTTGAGTTGGAGACTTATGCTTCAAGAAACGGAGTTGGAGCAGTCTTAATGCAAGAAGGCAAACTTATGGCTTATTTCAATCAAGCACTGGCTAAAAGAGTAAGACAACATTTAGTTTATGAGAGGGAACTTATGGCCATAATTCTTGTTGTCCAAAAGTGGAGGCACTACCTCTTAGGACACCAATTCATCATCAAGATAGATAAAAAAGCATTAAAATACTTATTAGAACAGAGAGTGTTTGAAGAAGGGTGACAAAAATAGGTGCCAAAATTAATGGACTTCAAGTTCAGTATTATGTACAAATCAAGGAAGGACAATAGAGCAGCAAATGATCTTTCAAAGCAGCATAAGAATTTAGTATTCAAGGCCTTCTCCATGTGGCAATATAAGGATTTTGGAAGAATGGGAGAATGAGATCCAATCTGACCCTAACTTATCAAAAATCACCTAAAGAATTATCACTAACCAAGCTGTGCCACTTGGTTATAGCCTAACAAAAGGATGCTTACTCTACCAAGGCAAATTGGTTTTATCTAAAAGTTTCCCACACACAGCAGCCCTCATTACAGAATTTCACTCTTCTCCTTTAGGTGGACACTTAAGGTAACTTTGAACTTACAAGAGGTTGGCTAATGTAGTGTATTGAGAGGGCATGAAAAGAGATATTCAAAAGCATATATCTTGATATGATATGTGTAAGAAGAACAAGCATCAAACCTTATCACCCATTGCAGCCTCTATCAATCCCACAACAAATTTGGGAGGATATAAGCACTTATTTCATCACAGTGCTACTAAAATCCAAGAGGTTTGATACCATTATATTTATGGTTGATTGTTTATCTAAATAAACCCATTTTATACCTCTATTCCACCCTTCTACAACTAAAAATGTGGCTAAGATTTTTAACTCTAAAGTGGTTAAATTTTATGGTTTCTTAAAAACCATTGTCTTAGATAGAGATAGAGTCTTTGTTAGCCAATTTTGGAAGGAACTACTTTATGCTATAATTCTGCCTACCATCCAAAGACAGATGGACAAACAGAAGTCGTGAACAGGGGAGTGGAAACATATCTACACTGCTTTGTGGGGGAACATCCTAATCAATGGTTTAAATAGTTGAATTGGGTTGAATACTGGTTTAACACCAACTTCAATAACTCCACAAACATGACGCCCTTCAAGGTTGGTTATGGAAGGGACCCTCCCGCCATATTCAAGCTCAGTGATGAACCATAAGCAGTGGAGGAGGTGAATGCACAAATGGCAGCCGGGAATGCCATACTCACAACATTGAAGGAGAATCTCAACAAGGCCTAGGTCAAGGACGAAAACACAAGCTAACAGCCATAGAAGAGATGTTCAATTCGCAGTAGGAGATTTTGTTTACCTCAAAATTAAACCTTACAAATTGAGATCTCTAGCCAAACAGGTCAATGAGAAACTCAGTCCCCAATTTTATGGACCCTTTAAAATCATTGAAAAAATCGATGCTGTGACTTACAAACTGGAGCTACCCTCAACAACCAAAGTTACCTTGTTTTCGATGTATCACAACTCAAGTAATCACTCCTTTCATCCATCCCTACCCAAAATACTACCCCTTTCCTTATCATCTGATTTGGAGCTACAAGTCTAGCTAGAGGAGGTGAAAAAAATCTGCAAGCTCACTAATGGATAGCTAGAGATATTAATCCAATGGCAAGACCTACCTGAATTTGAAAATACTTGGGAAGGTTTTGAGTCCATATGGTAGCAATTTTCTTATTTTCACCTTAAGGACAAGGTGAGACTTCTGGAGGGGGTATTGATGGGCCCACTGTTATGGTGCCAACAGCCAAAATTTACAAATGGAGGCAAAAAAGGAAAGAGATAGTAGCAAAACAAGGGACTGCTGGTCTTATAAAGGAGATAATGGTTTATAACTGAAGGAAGAAGGAAAATAGAGGAGCAAAAAGAGGCAGCAACAATGATAAGGTAGGTGGGAGTAGTTAGAAAGTGAGGGGGCTAATGCATATAGGGGAGAAAATGGTAAAAGGAGTGGAGAGCTTTTTGGGAGGTAATCAGGATTTTGGGAGAGAGTTAGCCTCTCGAAAGTTGGCAAGGTGTTTTGTTCTTAGACACTTTCTTTCTGTGTATTTGCATGAAATGAAGAGAGCTACTTGAGTGAAACTTTATTTGTAACCTGAGAGGAAGATTCACTTATTTTAAGTATTGTAAGTTCTTGTACCAGAACATAATCTATTTTAATACTAGTACGTCTGTTTCCCACACTATTCTCTATTGTGCAGGTGTGTTTGGGTAGAAGGTTCTATCAAAAGCTAATTACAAGTTCGGCCTCAAACAAGAAAGCCCACCTGTAGGCACTAGGAGGTATCAAAGACTCGTGGGAAAATTGATTTACTTGACTCACACTCGCCCAAATATTAGCTTCTCAATTGGTGCTGTAAGTCAATTTATGAACAAACCAAATGAGGAGCATCTAGAAGCAGTTTATAGAATCTTGAGATATCTTAAGATGACTCTTGGTAAGGGACTGTTCTTCAAGAAAGGGAAACCAGAAGTGTAGAAGTTTATTCTAATGCTGATTGGGCTAGATCTATGGTTAATAGAAGTTCCACTACTAGATATTGTACATTTGTTTGGAACAACTTGGCAATATGGAGAAGTAAGAAGCAACCTATAGTTGCAAGAAGTAGTGCAGAAGCTAAATTTTGCGCACTAGCTCTCGGTATATATGAAGGAATGTGGATATTAAGACTCTTGAGGAACTAAATGTTAAATTTGACATACCATTAAAGGTGTTTTTGTGATAATATAGCAACTATCGGGATAACAAAAAATCCTATTCATCATAATAGGACAAAGCATGTTGAAGTTGATAGGCACTTCATCAAAGAAAAGATTGAGACACGGGTAATTGATTTGAATTATGTCACTTCAGGATCTCAAGTGGCAGACTTGTTAATCAAAGGTTTGGCACGGGGATCAAGTTTGAAAAGTTGAGCATCAAGTTGTGGATAATCAACATTTACTCCCTATCTTGAGGGGGAGTGTCAAAAGTCACATGCTTATTTTTAAGATTTGTTTCCTTTTCTTTGCACTTTTTCTTTCCATTTCTCTTTCTGTTTTTGCTGTGCCATTATGCGGCTCTGATTATCCTTTTAGAAACTTTGTTATTTACTTTGATTTGTTTTCTTTGTCTCATGGGATTATGGGTGATTGGCTGAACCTCCTGTGTTCAACACCCCTATATATGTTTCGGTTCAGTTTCCTGGAATAAGAGAAGAACAGAGTGCATCGACTCTAGCCTCTATTTTGCATCAGATACAAAATCCTGAAAAAGATCAACTTAAAAGGACAGAATTCCTACTTTTCTGCAAACAAGGACATCATAAGCACTAATGTGTTGGGAGGAAAACCAATCAAAGAAAGAAAACGGATAATTAAGCTAAACTTGATGGGCAGGTCAAAGATAATCTAGTCAGACCAACATTTCCTGAGATAGGACCTATGTCAGTAGCCTCACCTCGCCTATGAGACAAAGCCTCCAATACTAAACCAACATGCTCATCATTTACCTGGGACAAAGATATTATGATGTTGTAAGTCCAAACTCTTTGACAAAATTATTATGAATATTGAATCAAATTCTTACCTCAATTGTAACTTCTTCTATTGGCTCAAGTTTCTGACTTTTTTAATTATATACCTAAATCCACAGAAAAGTAGACTCAACCCGGAGGTTTTAGTAAGAACCGACAACAATGAATAACTTGGCAATAAGACTGCCAAGCAGTGTCAGAAAATTTAGCCACATTAACAAATTGTTGATAACTTTTAAGATCTGTTTGATAACAAGAAATTTTTATTCAGTATGAATGCGCATAACACTCCACTAAAATGTTATGTTATCCAGATAATGAGCATCAGACGTTGCATGTGTACTCAAGGAGGAAGAAAAATGCAGAGATGGCTTAGTGAGGGCAGAATAGGCATTTTAGTATTAGTAGCAAACTTGGCAGGAGAGAGAGTGTGTGATTTTCGGTTAGGGGAATATTTGGGCACGGGGAGTGTGAGGGAAGGAGAGGAGAAATCTGAGTTAGCTGTGGAGAGAGTAGCCTCTCAGATGCTAGACCCTTTTCCTTCTTCTTCTTCATTTTTCCTCTCTTACATCACTGTACTCCACCTCTACTACCTTATACTCTGATAGAGGTGTTCTGCTGACTATAAATAATACCAATACAGATCATTTTCCACCACCAGATTACCATCCAACAGTTAATTATGCCCATAGTCCTGTGAGGATTCCCCTGATACAAATATGCCAGGCATCCATAAACAAAAATCTGTTTCAAACCCTCTCCCTCAGACTTTAGGACTGTGTTTAATGGATTTTATTATTAGCTTTACTAAAACATCCAAAACAATTAGAAAACTTAAAGAGTTATTATAAAGAATATTAGGCCCATATTTAGTGTCCAATAGAAGCAAACCACATTAGGTCAAAACATTATTGAATTTGAGACTAACAAATTCAGAGCCTTACTCACACACATGACTTTAGGTGGAGAGACAGAAAACTCAAATCCTTCACGCCTCATACTCTCAATTAGGATACCTGTTAACAAAGATGAAGCTACCATAATCAGCTGCCTAAGTTCAAAAGACTGAAGGACAGAGCATGATGAAATTCCAAGGAAACAGGAGCAAACCCAATTGTAGCTCTCCTCCTCCCTGAACTTTACAATATAACTTCAATAAACCTTGAACTGGAAGCACATTTATGGCAAGGTTTGTTTTAGCTTCAGCCATCAGGCGGTCACCAGTTATTTCTGCAGTCAACTACAAAATTTTCATCATTAACAATTTATATGTTAGAGTAACTATAATTACAAACATTAAAGAAATATTTATGCAAAAATTAAAGCATTCAGCTTCAAAGACACAAAAGTAAAGTTCTGAGTTTGGAAAGCAACCCCCCCCCCCCCACCAAAAAAGAATTACAACAACAACAACAACAATATGCAAGATATATTAAGTAAAAAATGGGACTCAATAAAATTTATCATCAAGTCACCATTGTTGACCATATTAAATTCTTCCATAATGTGAAAACATTTTAAAATTTTCACTTGATGCTCAGTATTTTAGGCAAATTAAGGCAAGCCCCCAAACCAGTTCCAAAGACATGTAGAAAACACTACTAGCCACATTTGCAGTTGACAGCCCATCAGGAGTGTAATATAACATCTTTTACTATTACTTGCCAAGGTAAAATTTCATTTCTTCAATTTTGAGACGTGTAAAGATTAACAACACCTTTTTCCCCTTTTGGTTAATAAGTCTGACATGCAGATGCATGGAATGAATTTAAACGCATCTCTACTTCCCACCAAGCTCTGAAAGAAGGAGGCATTCTAAGACTCATAGTCGTAACAAATCCTATTTTATGTAACAGATCATAATTATTTACAGCTAAAAATTGGTCCCTTTTAGTCTTTTTTCCATCCTATAATTCACATCCCAAGAGAACTCTCTTTTTAATTAATGAAAGCCGTCAACCACTCTAAAATCATCAGTGCTTAAGCTCATATATTTACTGAGCTTGTTTATTCTATTCATGGGTCAAATAGATGCAGTAACAACCCATCAAATGTGTATGCAAAGCTTGGGAATGAGGAAACCACTGTGGAGCCTAACTAAAACTGAACGCACCCTCGGGGGGTGGGGGAACTAACTGAAGGTGAAGCCAAAATATCAGTAATGGCAGCAGAGAATGTAAAATGAACACAACTTACATGAGCACCGTCACGACCAGCTAATGGGGAGCTATTTATATCCAAGGTCATGGAAATCGTTGGAGGGTCCAACTCAGTTGTGGGCAATGTAGACATAACCTAGGACACAACCATGAAGTAACTACAATCACCAATTCATACTTGTGAAATTCTCGATATACAACACAATTAGTCTATATATGAATTGAATATACTGCTAATAAAATGTGAAAAGCATATCAGGCATCTTAACAAGAGAACAAATAGAGAAATCATTTAGGAAATTATTTAAATAATATTTTGATTTAAAACGTAGTAAATTACAGTTTAGCCTCCTATAGTTTTATGTTTCTGTCTATTGGTTAGAAATCAATAAAACAAGATTGTGATAAGGCCACATCATATAGACAAAGACCATTTCCATTAAGCCAAATAGCCATAGGAAACAAGAGAAGCAAAAATATTTCTAAACCTCTGCAGCTGCCACTGTATGTCCTGTCAATGGACTTGCCAAGCCAGCCCTCGAAATTATATCACCAGCACCAGCACAATCAGTTAGGACCATGTTAGTACCCTTCTTTCTCATCAATTTCAACACCTACAATATTTTATATATATACATATATACATAAAATTAAAGTGGCTAGTATAAGACCAAGAACTCAAGATATATTGATTCAACATAGCTATTATTCACTGAGAAAAGACTACAACTAAGACATTAACAGTTCAGTTCAAACGTGATCCATTTTTGTACACCAAAAAAAAAAGTGTAATCCATTTAAAGATAGGTAATATTTAGAGCACTATTTATCAATTTCATCTCATTTGTGATAATAATTATGTCCAACTATATTATGTTCATAATAAATCTATGAAGCACAGACCTTCAAAAAATGAGTCATGTGTATGTCTAACACATATTAGATACTTGCATTAGGCATGAAGTGACACTTCAAATTACATTTAGACATTTTAGATTTCATCGTATCACTGTATCTGTCTGTGTTAGTGTCCATGCTTCATTGTAACAAATACTACATGCATACTCTTAAGCATCTTCTAGTGGATGCGAGATGTAACCTTTGGAAGCACAAAAACCATATAACTTTAAGCTATATGGAGCCTCCCCCCCCCCCCCCCCCCCCCCCCCCCAAAAAAAAAAGAGAAAATTTTGAAAAGAGCAACAGTCAATGCCAAAGCCAGCATCATTGTTGATAAAAAGCATAAGTGGCAAAACATCCTGATAACAATAAATAGGAACATTCTTCCCTAACATTTGAACGTTCTATTTGTAAGAAAATGATGTAAACTTTCTCATGGAGTTATGGTGGATTACAAAGATGAAATGTTTTGAAATTTATCCCAAGACCATAGGCCATGGCAGATGCTTGTGGAATTGGAAAACACAATGAACTCATGGAATCATTTGAATTTTACACATTGGCCTTAAAGAGAGAGGAAAAACAATTAAAAATGAAAATAAAATCAAGATTCTTATCATAAACGAGCCAAAATAATAGTCTATCCAGCGGCAACTCCAATTACAAGATTATAGATTTAAGAACCTTTCCATCTTCAATAGTTTCTATCCCAGAATCTTTCTTATGTAATCCATGAACCCTGTCACCCACATAAACAATCCCAGAAGAAGTGCGTCCAGAAAAAATAAGACCAAGATTTAACTCTCCTTCCCTCAGTGAAACCTGAGGCATTACCAAGCATGTTATTTCACTGATTTCAACCGTACAACCCAAGAAAGTACAACAGAATCAACACAAAGAGGACAGAAGAAAAAGAAATTGAAACCAAAGTTACCAAAAGCTATTAGGTTACAATTTGTGGATCCTTATAATTAGTTGTGATTTAAAACAATCTAAATGGGAAGTAGATTTTATAATCAATGCATGCACACCTTCAATTATGCATACAATTTTATGAAAACTGAATAATCTCAATCTCTACTAAGGTATTGCATTTGATATAAAGAGAAAAATGCATTGCCAACAAAAGGCATGGAAAAATGCCGCAAGATAACATCAATACCAACCAGCATTTGGAATGGTGTGTCGATACTTGCTTTTGGTGGTGGGACATGTGTTACAATTGCATCAAGCAATTGTGACATATTTTTTGCCTCAGGAGGAGGATCCTTGGTAAAGGTGGTAGATGCCCATCCTTCCTTTGCAGAAGCATAAAGAACTGGAAAGTCTAGTTGCTCCCTTATTCATACAAATAAAAGTAATAATATGGATGAGTAACATATAGCTCATAAAAACAGGAGTTGAAGTTACAGAACAAGCAAGCATGATTATGGAATATTTCCAATTCTTTAACTGTAGCACCTAATTTGGCAAAAAGATCAAATGCCAGACGCTTGACTTCATTACATCTATCCTCAGATACTGTACAAGTATTAACAGTCAGTATTAGGTCACAGTTATAAGAAAAGTAAAACCTGTAAACAAAAAAAAAGTTAATTTGAGACGGAAGAATAAACTCTCTTATACCAATAATTACTGTGATACATTGCCTTTGGCTGCCAACAGTAAAAGGAATCACACGTGGTCTTATGGTCAACTTGGCAATTCTTAAGTGCATGAGAATTGCATGAGGGAAGAGAAATTATGAGGGGGAACAACAACCGTATTTAGACAGGAAATTAAAAAAAAAATTGGAACAAGAAGCTATGAACTCAAGAAGAAGAGCAAGAGAAAGAGGAAATGCTGCATTAGGGAGAAAACCCATAACGAAGTTTGTACTTTTATAGCTGTCTTTGATAAAGGCAGAGAATATATAGCAACTAAATGTATAGAATCATAAACAATGTCTTTAACATAAATTCTACTTTCTATTTTATGCATATCGCATAATATATAGAGACAGAGAATTGGGGGACCAACTGCAGGTCCGTCTACTTTGTTTAGAAGAAGAATAGGTCGCAATCCATACTTCAAGGCTTTTGCAAGAACAAATTTCGTTTGCACAAGAGGACCTCCCTCCAGCATCTACAACCAAAATTGCTCCCCCGATCATACCAACAACACGTTCAACCTAGTCATCAACCAAACACAAGGCTAAACAATGGTATCACTATTCTTTTAACACTCAAAAGAGTTTCAGACATTCTAATTGAACGTGAAAGGGAAGAAAAGCCTAGTGATTCAATATTATGAGAAAAGCAGATGTCGTACAACTACCAATTGTACATATTTTTTGCTGAAAAATGCACTACTTAATTGTAGGCAGAAAGAGGAAAACTGATCAAAATATTTTTTGTAGACAGAATATTAAAACATTAAATTTTAATTTTTTTGTTGGAAAATTTTTTTACTTCTATTATTTTTTTTTGGCCAAAATTTTTTCTATTAAAGAAAACGTAAAAATGAAGAAAACACAGAAAAAAAATTTCTGTTGACAAAATTTGGCAGTCGAAGTTGCTGCCACGATTACAACCAACGGAAAGCCAAGCCAGCATACCAAACGTGTATGTTGTTGCTTTCTTGCTCCCATTCTCCCTCCCTAATTTTCCAATCATGCATAACAAACGCATTTTTGAAAAATTCTTGTGTGTCAAATATACTTAAAAATCAAGATCTATTTTATATATTTACATTTATTACTCTGTATATGTACGAAAACAATTTTGACCATTGAGTATACTATACTTAATACATCTCAATTTTTTTAAAAATTGTTAAATTTATTCTTCTAAGTTAGTTTACTAAATTTTTTACTGCCTCATAGTTACAAAATTTAAGAATTTAATTCATATAAAAAATAAATTAAAAAATTAAAGTTTAAAAATATATTTTTTAAATAATATTTACTCTTTACACTTTAATGGAAGGCAATGATTTTTCAAAAATGAGATATTATCCCTAACTGTTAATTTTTAGCAAAGGAAATAAAGGTATTTTTTAGCACTAAAAAATAAAACTATGAAACAATAAGAAATAATAACATTGAGTACATAATATTGCTAGAAATGATGGGACTTGTTTAGTCCTTGAAATAAAAGGAATTTCAATAATTTCACTGTTCTGGCAAAATCATATTCCTTGATTCATACTGAGATTATGGATCACATTCGTCTTCTCAGAAAGTTCGCAGGTGTATTTGTTGAATTGAACTAGCCAACTTGAAATTGATGTTCTGTAGTGGACACAGTTCATTAATTGGGATCACATAGTAGTAAACCTTCATTTGTGTTGTAGATTGAAAATGACATAGAAAAAAAAAAAAGAAAAGAAATGGCCAAAAATTATCGATCCAGTAAGCTATAAGCTCTTCAATATCAAACTATACAGCGTGTCAATAAACACCAATTAAATTGGGTGTTGCAGGTAATAAGGATCATTGACGTACTTATTTTAATACATTTTTATTAGCTTAGTTTATATAACGCGTAATATATCTTTAAGTATTTTTCATTTATCGTAGTACTGTACTGATTTTGGTGTCAGCAGTAGAAACACTGTGACTTATCTATTTTTTATCACTTTAAGAGGTGTAATTATGGGCTGCTAAATTAGTTAAGATAATGTCAGAGCTTTGCTTTGCTGTTTATATGGATTAAAAATCAATCATGAGTCAGTTTCTTAACCTTGGGATTCCCAGAAAACGCAAACTTAAAATAACAACTCCTCAAAGAATTCAAGATGTTAAGTCACATTTGATTTCAAAATTTATCTTAAATTGAATACTCCTCGTATCCAGTAGATACATTTAGAACATGAAGCAGATTCACATTGAAAGACGAAAAAAAGTTGTTTAAGTACATGAGTTCAAAAGGATAGGAGCGACATGCAATCTGAAAAGAGAAAACTTGGGAAGGCTGTGAATATCACAAGTTAAGCACTAAAAATGAATACTAATTATAGGACTACGCATGGTCTGGTCTTCTTTCGCTTTTTCCTTGTCTTAGGTGGCTGCAAGACAACCTTGATTGCAGCATCAAACACAGCTTTCACATTCTGAATATTGCAACAAACACATACTATCAAGGTAAGGCAAAATTCATAGCTTACTGCCAAGTTTCTTGTACAAGTTAATGCGAATTTGCAACAGTTGGCTTATGCTATATGTATGAGGAAATTGATGTTGCATAATTTCATATACCACATCCAATATCTTATAAGGAATATATTTCAGACATTGACGATAAAAATATAAAAGAAACATTTATTGAGAAGACTGACCTCAAGTCTTCTAGCATCTTTTGCAAAATGACTATATTTGCACTAGTTTTTTTACTAGTGGGTTAAAGTACTTGTAATTCATTTTTTTCCAGTGGCTTGATTTTCATGAACAAATGTAAGTAAGCCTTATCAATCAAGTCAAACATTAATATGTAGATTTAAACTTTTTACATCACATCAAAACTTCTTAAAATTAGTTGTTATCTTATCTTTTCTAATCATTTTATCACACGTCAAATTTTTAACTTAATATATCATTGGTAAGCTAGAAAACTCTGTGCTTAGAAAGGCAATTCTACTGCAACTAAGATACATTTAAACCTTGTCTAGCTGTAAGCATAAACAAAATCCGAACCTGCTGAGTCTTTGAGCTGCACTCTATGTATAAAGCAGCACCAATGGCTTTCTTCAGTTCTTCTCCCTTTCCAAGGTTTACAAGATTTAGGTGTGAATTAAAAGAAACTTTATTCCGGTACCTACAGGAAAGCTGAGTTAGTTTTAAGTGACTTGCCTGGGCAGAAGTTATAGGCTTAGCACCAGGATGATCAATGAAATACTGCTTGTCTTCCCGCAAATCTGCAACCAATTACAACCATAATTGCATAACTATTTCAGCTCGTAAACTTGCAGCTTTAGACAGACAGAAGTTTCGGTAAATTATAGTTTTAGGTGATAATACCAAGCTTGGTCCCCACAAGTACAACTGGCACATTTGGGGCATAATGTCTCAGTTCAGGAATCCACTGCGAACAAAATTCACCTAGTGTCAGATTCTGTTATCTGGAAAATGTTCTGTTTGGTGAATTTAAGGAGAACCTTTTTAGAGATATTTTCATAGCTGGCTTTGCTGATGAGGGAAAAGGCCAGCAAGAACACATCTGCTCCTCTGTAGCTCAAAGGCCTAAGCCTGTTATAATCCTCCTGTCCTGAATTAGTCAAGCAACATAAGATTACTAAATTATGCTAAATCTCACTATTACGCACCACAACTGCTGTACAGCAGCTAACAGACTGCAATTTACCACATTTAAATACTTACCAGCAGTGTCCCACAACCCAAGGTTAACTGTGCTGCCATCAACCACCACATTTGCACTGAAGTTGTCAAAAACTGTAGGTACATAATCCTTTCCAAGGAGAAAATGTCCTTTGTATCAAACACAACACCAACTAAATTGACAAGTTCAAACAATTTTAAGAAAACATCATCGTGTGTCATACCATAGGGAAGGTGTTGCTGGTGTAGGAAATGAGCATGCAAGTCTTTCCCACAGCACCATCACCAACTGTGACACACTTGATAAATCTAGCTGTGCTCATTTTTAGAACCCTCTGTTTTCCTCACCTTACTTTACTATTTTGCTGCTTCCATCACTACAAGAATATCACTTTCACTTGAAAGTTTTGAAATTAAAACTACAACAAAGGAGAGAGGAGGAGGGATATTTAGAAAGAAAGAAAGAGAGGGCTTAGTTTGAATTTGAATAGAAATGGAGGGGTAGGAGGGTAGCATTTAATAAGATGAGCCCCAAAGTACCAACTTTAGTGTGTCTCTTTAATATTTACCATTATTGCCTTTGGCTTTCTGTTTCTTTAAGGGGAAGGTCACTGCTTTAGATCAGCAAAGAAGGCGTTTGGTGCTGGAGTAGTGTCAGTTGGTTAAGTATTGTGCAAGGGAGAGAGTGAATTATTAGCATTTAGAATATAAATATTGCTTGGCTAACAAAGAACAAGTAATACAAAAGAGAAGCAATAGAATGAAAAACCATTACTTCCAGCGAGAAAAAAGGTTGATGGTTAAAAATATAGGTTTACATATTGCCAACGTAAGCATGATATCAAGTTGAATTAGTGTCATAAGGGGACAGAAACTCTGAATATAGCATCAGAGAAGGGGGGGGGGGGGGGGGGGGGGAGATGAATCTGACACACAGCTCATGGAAAAACCATTCATTTCCAAGTCACCCCCCAGTGATGAATCATTTTCCTGGTCTTGGCTTTAGTGGATTTATCTAACTTTATGGGTAGTTAGTGTTATTGAAGATCCATCATATGTTTTATCACCAAAGCAAAGTTTTTTATATAAAATAATCTTATATATAAATTAATAACATGTGACATTGTAATATGTTATTCAGTACCAACTGCGATTGTTGAGATTATCTTTCCTCCTTTTTTTCTATTAAACGGAGATCTGAATTCTGGGCTATCATTCGCATGGAATAGGAAGAAAGAGAGCTTCCAATCACCCCATTAAGCTGTTTCTGTAGTATACACAAAATAGTATTTTAAACTTAATACACCTAAAATAATAATGTAACTCACCTTCTTCTACTCCATTTTCCTTTTCACTTTTCACTTTCTTCTAGCTCTTGAAATTTGTGTTCCAGGATCTTCTTTCGTTCTATGAGTGCTTGATTGGCTCACATATAGCTAGCTTTAATACGTTGAATTATTCATCAGATGTGTGAAGAATTATCTTAAACCAGACAACGGCTCCAAAAACCATGGCTTTCTAATGATGGGATTAGATGGAACCCTATTTTTCATGTTAATGATTTCCTTGAAGTTATCGCAGGACACCAACGCAGCCCATCTGCTTTGATAAAGAGACACAAATCATACTGAAATTTTATGTTGCTATCTGTAAAGTATTGAAGTTATTAGTGATTACACCATTTGGTATATCTATACGTGTAAAGATATTTTAGCATTTTTTTATTATAAAATTTTTCTAAATTTTAAAGAAAGAATAACACAAGATAAAAATGTATATGAGGAGAGAGAAAAAAGAAAGTAGAAGAAAAGAAAAAAAATAATATGATATAATGTAAGAGTCCTTTTTTGTTTATTTTTTACTTGAAGGGGAGAGACTTATGATATAATGAAAAATCTTATTTTGATAAGTAAAATTTTAATATGATTATTTTTTTAAAAAATGCAATTTTCAATTATCAAAATGCTATATAATGCTATTCTTTTATTTTATTTTTATTTAAAATTAAATACTAAATTTAATAGTTTGTTTACTTTAATATTAAATTTAAAGTATAAATGAACAGTTTGATGTGAATAAATAATGTAATTGTTAATTTTAAATAATAATTTAATGGAAGAGCAATTTTATAAATATTTTAACAACTAAAGGATTAAATTTATAAAAATAATACCTGGGAAAATCTAACCAACTTTGACTGAAATAAATTTTTTCTCATAAAAAATGTAAACTTTAAGGTCCTGGGATATTTTGCTTTAAACTTTAAGATTCTAAATTAATTTCAATTTAGACAAAATCGAAACAAAGAACCCGCATAAAATAATACTTTCAGGGAAACGTTCACTTCAGGTTGAAGTCCCAGTCAACCCAACAGCAAAAATGATCGCAGTTATGCTGGCTTGTCTTTGAGAAGTGAGAAGAGAAACCTTCTCTAATAGCCAGATGGGAACACCTTGCTTCGTCCATTTCATCTACCACTGTTTCCTTCTCGCTTCGACGGCTTATTGCTTCTCACACCCTCCTCTCCTTGGAGTTCATCCCCTAGGTACCTCTGGATATCCTTCATCTGTATGTGGGTTTTACGTTATCTTGTTTGAAATATATAAAGTTTGAACCTTTTCGGAAGTGAGTGTGCACCATTTGGCTATTCTTGTAAATCTTGTCTTAAAACTCGAATTGGGTTCTGTGGATGCAGATGAGAAATATTATAGGTCGGAGGTGATCAAGTGCAAGGACGGAACAAAATCCTTCTCCAGAGATCGACTCAATGACAACTTCTGCGACTGCACTGATGGCACTGATGAACCTGGTATCAGTCATAATCCCTAAAAGAATAACTTAAATGTGGAAATTTGATATATGGGTATATGTGTGTTGGGTATCAAATGACTTATTCTGGTACTATCAAAGTGGATAAAAGAAAATATGAACTTAACCTTTTCGGGCCATGAGGGGATTTTGGAAGATTCTATTGATGTGTTTCCTAGTCAGCGTCATTTTGATGGAGAAAGCAGCTAACCAAGGGAAATGGTGATTTTATGGCTGTGTTAATCCTAATTTGCTGTCCTTTGTTTAAATTCAGATTTCAGAGAATCATGCGGTTATGTTTTCATTACTTCTATGTCCAAACGTAATACTTCATGAGTTCATGTATTTTCGCTGCTTTGTTCTACCGTAGATGCTCCAAAATATGTCTGGTTCTTCCCTTCTGATTTCTTTCTCTGTTAAGCTGAAATTTGACGAGAAGGACTCTAGTTTAGCAACTGCTGTTTAACTTTATTAATTTTCTGATTTAGTTAATTAATACTTTCTAATATTATTGTAATATGTAGACGCTATGTCTATTGGTGGTAGCTGACACAATCATAATTCTCTTACTATTTCATGTATAAACTGAGATATACATGCATAGTAATGCTATATGTAGTATAAAATATATTAAGTAATGAGCCGGCCTTTAGATCTTTGAAAAAAAATGAAATATTTATACATTAAATTTCCATCCTATTTAGTACTTGATAGTTGACAGCACACTGGTGTTGTTGTAATTACAGGAACTTCAGCTTGTCCAACTGGAAAATTTTATTGCCAAAACTTAGGAAGCAAGCCACAGTTCATATTTTCTTCTCGTGTTAATGATCTTTTTTGTGGTAAGTGTTTTCTCCTCTGTTATTAGTTTGTATCTCTCTCTCCTTCCCTCCCTTTTTTCCAAGTCATTTTACTGAGTTGTTACTTAAGGCCTATTTTTGGTATAGCATTTTGTTCCTACATAGAAGCATTGTGTTCTTCAGAATGATGGATTGTAAATGTCTTCCTTTTAAGCTTTACAGGCCTGTCAATTCACCCAACTTTTGCACAATAGTTTATCTCTTTTATCTCTATCTCCACACTCTTCAGTATCAATGGAGCATTTTAGAGATGGAGCCAAGTAGCTAAGGGGATTTGACAAAAAAATTTGTTGACATTTGTTGTTTTCTTTCATTCTTTGAGGCTTGACCCAATTTAAACACATTGCCTAGGTGAGATCAAATGAATATGTAACTATAAATTCATTAGTAGTTTAGTACTGGAAACATGGGCAATCTGCTCTCATAATATTTAAATTGGCAACGGGTTTAAATCAGATGTGCAACTAAGGGTATTCAGGATTTTTCTTCTGCCTTCAAGTTCAAGTTCCAATTTTTATTCAGTATTGCTGCAGATTGTTGTGATGGGAGTGATGAGTATGATGGAAGCATCCATTGTCCCAATACATGTGTCATGGGTGGAAATGTTGAATACAGGTCTAGCAACTACGAATCAGAAGTTACTGATCTGGTCTCTAGTGGAGCAGAAAAGACAAAAGATGGAGTGAAGTTAGAGGAGTCAGTTTATAACCTTACTGGTAACATTTTGTCCAAGAAAGTTTTTACATACATTTTAAACCTATTAGCTAATATATCTTGAAACTTTCTGGTTTCAGCTTTGAAGGTTGCAATTATTCTTCAATTGGTTCTGGTTATTATTGTGGTTGTTCTCTGGCATTTTCATTGCCGTAACAGGTCTAGAAGGAGGCGTCACCATTGAACAGAGATATTCCTTGCGCCTATTTTTAAACCTTAGGTAATATTCTAAAATACTTTTGTTCCGTTTTCCATTTCTTATTTCTGCCTGATTTTAATTTTTGTTGCATGTACTTCTGTATTAGCTGATGTCAGGACTCATTTCATAAGTTGGGGACTTCCATGATACAAAATTTTTCAAGGCAAGCAAAAAGAGAGAACATAAAGAAAGAAAGAAGCTTATCAACAAATCTATCAGTATAAGAATTTAGCTATTCCGGAAACATGTCCAAAAGCCCAATTTGATGCAGGGTGTATGACTTTAAGATATGGAATGAATAACCTCGCCAAATATGCCATTCAATTTGTTTAGAGATCCCGATGCCATTGAGGTTCTAGAGTTTAATTGAAGAATATACATGAACGGTTTTGTTTTACCCCCTTTAATATCACACTTCCTTTGATCATGACCACCATATCTCTTGTTGCTGTCATTTTGTGTATGTATCTCCTTTTTTTTTTTGTGGTTACTATAAACTTTCACCAACAATATAAATGGTATAAGAGAGAAATTTTTTATTGGCTTTGCATATGCTCACTGCATTTTCATTTTACCAGATAAAGGTGCCATCATGTATGACATGATGAAACAAAAAGTGATGTTTTATCAATACACAGCCACATCTGCACTTGTTTCTCTCATCATATTATTGTTGACTCTATGTATGCCATATTTATCCTTGTATCCTTTTACCTCTTGATAAATAAAATTGTTTCTCTGACAAATCTCTGCTGGTTGTGTGTTTGTTTTGCCACAAGCTGTGTCAGTACTACATTGGTCTACCAAGATTGGTGATCAAAGCAACAAAGCACTATAGAAATATTCTCCTTCATTTTTGTCCTCTTTGGAACCAATGCCCTATGGTTTGCCCGGCGCTTTCATCGCAAAAGCTTGATCAGGTTGTTAGAGCTGAATTAGAAGGCAAAAACTATGAGAAAATTTCTGACCTCCTCATTTCCTTGGAGTCCTGCCAAACTGTCATTCCCTATTCTTTCTCTTCATTTCCTTCTATCTTGAGTGCAAATTTCTTAAGAAATCTTGCAATCTTTTGTACCTCTCAGACCTTGTTATCAGGCATAAAGAGCCTATTCCTGTCTTCTTTCTCACACTCTCCAAAGCTCCCATCCCTTCCCTCCTGGTCTTGCTATCCTACAACGGACTGTAAGTCCTGGTTGCCTTCCAGTTCCTCAAAATCAAATCCATGTTTTCTCCTCTCATCTGCTTGGTTGGACCAGCAATGTCACTCTCATTTGATTTCTAGCATTTTACTTGAGATGCAAATCAATTGGATATCATCCTGAGTGTGGAACAAATAATTATCTACTATGATCTCTTAGTGCTGTCCATCAGTTGGTGGAGGCGGTTATGTATTATGGTTGGAAGTGATGAGCAAATAAGGAGATATGGCAAGCAATTGAGATAATTGAATTCCTGGAGAAATAGGTTATCCCTGTTGGATTTGAGAGTTATGAGGCGGTGCTTGGAGGAAAGTGAGTATGTTTGGGCCAGAAAGGTTGCAATGGGGATGATGGTATGAGGGTTTAAAGTTTAAACGATATATCTGAGTCAAGCAGAATATAATTGAAGGTCTGGCCGGTGCTGTGAGACATATATTTGCAGCACTTGGATCTTAGCTGTAATTTATGGAGCTAGCCAAGCAAATTCCTAAAGCCGAACAGGGTGAGTACCTACAGTGAAGACTTGGTGTTATGAATAAGGATGTCATCCTTTTCCCCACCACCCCCCCCCCCCCCCCCCCCCCCCAAAAAAAAAACCACACTCCAGTAGGACACCCTTTCTCTTTTGAGGTTGACAAGTACAGTGCTGAGATCTTGCCTGCGCAAAATATTTGAGTTTGGTTCTGTTGAGTTTTTAGCCCTGGAAAAAGACTCAGCATATATTGCGTTACTGTGTTGCACATGAATGATGGAATTAATTCTTTGCAGGCCGATTTAAAAGTTCCTAGTTTCTTTGTACAATTGCCAAGAGAAATTTGGCATTAAAAGTTTATTGTTATAACAGGAAAAGGAAAAAGAATTTATTCATAGTACTAGTACCATATTATGAGTTGCTGTCTCTGCAGAATGATCAATGCATGACTTCCATATGTGTAGCTAACCTTTTGATTAATATCTATTTTGTTCCGTCCATCATAACTTCCTGGTCTGCTTGATAAACTTAGCCTATTAATTTTAATACGGTAATTGCATTATCTTACTTGGCCTTTCATTAGGCACCTTATTGCTTGACAGGGTAGCTAGCCTGCATGGCAATGCCACAAATACCCCTTTTATCCTTAGTATCACGCTTCATCTTAACATAACCAGATTCACCCCACTCATCACCCCAAGAATTCTTCACAAGCCAGTACTTCTGACCATATTCTTCTCCATAGCCAACTATAGTTACTCCATGATTGAGGTTCTTTTCGCAGGAGCCAGAGAAGATACCTCCAGAATAAAGTTGAAACTCATAACTTGCTGCATCAATTGCAACGGAGACAGGCTGATGAGCAGCTGCAGCTTTCAGTTTCATCTCATTCTCGGCAGGAACATTTTCATGGCCGCTTATATTCACTGCATGATGTGCCGCTTTGGCTTTGTCACAGGTACCATCTGTCCCTTTATAAGGATAGTCTTCCTCATTGGTGAGGCCACCGAGCTTCTTGATGAAAGTAAATGCTTTGTCCATGAACCCACCTTGGCAGCCTTCGTTCCCGTCATTAACATCACAGTCTACGAGTTCTTGCTCAGACAGAGAAACCAATTTCCCTGTTTTTATTTGGTTGATGCCTTCTACAGCTGCCACTGCACTGAATGCCCAACAACTTCCTGCATCAAGAGGTTTGTGCCATCAGATACTTCTCACCTTGCCCTGAAACTCAAGACATACTTCAAAAAAAAAAACTTAAATGGAATCTTAGCAAACCAACTCAGCATCCGATAAATATCAGTAGACTGTAGGTACATTAGATTGTAAGGATCTATCTTTAAAGTTTTTTTTCAAGGATCTCAGTTACTTTGCTCGTGCTTCCATGCTCCTGTATATATTAATTGAACTAATTACAAACTTAGGTAGGCAACCATCTTCTTGAAATTCCAAGAGGCGTTTAGTACGTTGTTCTTTTCAATATGATATCTTGAATATTAGGAGGCTTATAAGAAATCTGTACTTGATATATTAGTATTTAGGATGTCTAATGTCATTCAAGATATTAAAAAGCGAAAAATGATATGATTTTGGGTGGTATTTTGGACTATCCAAAAATTATTTACATCTCATGTCCTTAAAGTCTAAGCTTTGTTAATTTTTATAAAATATTAATGGTATATTTTTTATAACAACTTTTAATAATCATGCCAAATGTAAGAATTTTACTACAATATCTTATATCTCGGTTTCCGTATTCGAAATATTTAGGGAATGTACGATAATAGTGTACTTGATCTTGGGAACTTCTAAACCATGGACTTTATTTTGCAAGAAATTTTACCACATTGGCCTTGATCTTTGACGGGAGTGACTGCACGTCTCTTCCTCCAATCTATGCTTTTTGGCAAAGCTCCATGTTTATCATACCGGAATCCTGTCTGTAAACGCCCCGTAGGTTGAAAACCAAGATAGATACTTCTAAACTCGTCATTTGTAAGATCAGCGAACCTGTTGTCTGTTAGCTTGTAGGAATAGTTTTGGGCGTTGATGCACTCTATAAACTCAACATTGGCCTGGTAAATGCGAAAACGGACTTCCCATTCTTCTTTATCCTCATGTTGTAGGCCATATCGTTTCAGCCAGCTTTCATACCTCTTCTTCATGACTTCTGTCTCAGACGAGTTATTCCTCGGCATGTTAGGACATACCCCTCTTCCTGTTGCTATCCATAGGTTGCAGCACAATGTAAGAAGATTGAATATAACAATGATTGATGTTGTAGTTGTCTTCATGGCTGGCTAATAATGCAGATGGAGAATGAGAGCTTACATGCATGAATATGTAATATATGCAGTAGGCTGAAAGGTTTGGTTTCTTTGCATTTGCTCATGATTTGAGGCGCCTTATCAGCTGCATATTTATCTTGCTGTCTTCATTTCTTTCGCATTTGAGAATTTTAACAAGGCAGGGCTACTATGTTCCATCATCTTCTCTGCGTGGCCAAAAAGACCCATAGATTGTGAACTTGGTTAACAAGGCAAGGCTACTATGTTTCATGATTTGAGTGTTTGATAGGTATTTCCTTCAATTATTTTATATTTTAGAGTCAGCTACACTAAGTTCATCTGATATTTGGTTACATTACAATTGAAAGCAAATATCAAGGTGGACAACCAGAGGATTTTAGAATATGATAAATAAATCATGGGTCTATTGCAAACTTCAGCGGTTTGGTATGGCCAAGAGAAAAGAATCTCTTTTCTATAGTTATGTATAGTATCTATGATACTTTGATAATTAATATTTAATAATATTTATCTTTTTTAATGACTCTTTTAAAGTAAGGACATGAGAGTTATTTTTCATTTACAAAATCATTTTTGTATTTTTTATTTCTATTTCTAAAAATTTTAGATATCAAGCAGCTTAATTATGATTGGAAAAAAATTGCTTTCAACAAGAGATCAACGTAAATCAGTTTTATTTCTCCTAAAAACTATTCTAACCTAGATCTTTGAGGTGAAACAGATTTTTAACTAAATCTAATTTCGAAAGTTTAAAACTTCTATTAGACTTTAAAAGCTTTTAATACCATTAATTTAGTCTTTAAAATTTTATTATTATTAATTTAGTTTTAATATTTTTAAAAATGTTATTTTAATTTTTACTCTAACTCAATTATAACTAAATTGATGACCATAAACGCGACATGCAAGCATGATCAACTCATTCTAACAATTTTGTTGAGTTGATAATTAAAAAGACATGAATAGTACAATTATGTTATAATTTCTCCAAGAAACCCAGCTCAAAAGGTTGCCGTCTCAGGTTGTCAATTTTCACGCAAAAGCCATGACAATGATGGTGACCAAATCAAAATTTCAGTTTGAGCATTTGATAGCGGAAGGGATCGATGAAGATTACATGGGCGTGTGAAGCTGGTTTGATCATCCCTAACATTTATTCTAAGCACTCCTCCAAAGAACTTAATGAAGTTTCAGAAAAGAAAAGTTAAATATTAAAATAGAGATTAGAAAATAAAATCTGAAAGTTGATGTGAGCTGCTGGATCTTACTTTTGATATAGAAATATGAAAATATTAAATTGCTCATTTAATATATTATATAAGTTTTAGAGATATGTAATTTATTCAATGTGAAACTTTGAAAATACATCTTCATACGTACATAACTTAATTTTCAAACTAGTTATTCCTAACAAATAGCTCTAGAGGTAGCATGCATTTCTTTGCTTCTTTAACTGGCCTGCTCATCATGGCTGCCACATCAAGGGACTGCCATCATCAACTTCTGCACTGAGCAAGTGCAATATACATAATCCACTCTTACTAAAAATCGTTAATACTCAGGCTTAATAATTGAGTTTTGATTAGTAGAGAAAGTCTTTCTAGCTGTTGAAAAGCCTTCGCCCGCATATCCCTTAGCTAATATAGCTTATTAATTATCGAGTCTAGAGAGTTCAATTTTAAAATTTAAAAATTTTTGTTATATGAAAATAAGATTGAAAACTCGTTCCACAGTTAGATCTAGTCTCAAATCAGCGAAAAAATAAACAAAGAGGGGGGAAATTAGAAATTAACTAGATTTTGTGGGTTCTAAAAACCAACAATTAAGAGCCAAAACACATGTCCATACTCCATACTATTCAAGTCATCAATGTAACAGATGATGAGTTAGATAATTGGCCAACCAGATGGCTTTAAAGTATTTAATGAACCTGAAGGCATAATATTTTGTTGGGATCCCCCCCTCTTCATCAGGATTAGTTGAGATTCTTACCATTCTAATATAATGAAGCAAGCACAATTTGCAATAGGATCATTAATATAATGGTGAAATTTGATTAATTTATTAGTTTAGGGGGTACTTTTTGTAATTTTTTTTTTTTAAAAGATAGAGATCTGAATATGTGTTAGTATAATTTCCTTAAAATCCCCAATTGGTATTAGCTTAATGGGGGAAATGATCATGTGTAATATGTAATTAAATACATTGTCATAAATTTAAATTCTAATTAATTATGCTACTTTCTTTAGAAATGTATTAACTGAAGTATGTAAAAGGTATACCAAAAACGAAGTATAATTTACTAATAAAAAATTAACCCCACTGAATTTAACTGAAAATGAAATGGGAAGAAATTTCATATACAGCTGCAGATTCCAAAGTGGTTCATGACATAACTCTCTTACAAAAATTAAGCCTTGCTCATATTATCAGATGTAATTATAACCTGCATGTATTTTAGTAATGGCAAGGATACGAGAGAGAAGAGAAAGAGGTGGGAGGAGAAGACAATAGGCCCACAAAGCACAGATGCCAAATACTAATTAATTAATTACATAAAGTTAGTCCATGAAAATGCCCTACATTGGCAGGCACTTGCCTGATATAGAAGACATAATATATATATATATATATATATATATATATATAATATATATATATATATATATATATATATATGTTTATTTATTTATTTATTTATTTATAAATAAGCACCTCCATGATCCCTAATCAAGATTAGGGCTTTGTCATACTGTTTTTCCCATTAAAAACTATAAAAATTCCAGTTCATGGAAGAAGGTACCTAGAAGCATACAGAGGCATGCATGGAGATAGAGAAAAAGAGAAGGGCATATACCCTACATGTGGGAATGGTTTGAAGACAAAGGAAAGAAAGCGTAGAGGGTGTAAACAAGTCACATGGGAGCATAACATGATCCTTCTTTACAAGAGGGGCCTTCTCTTTCACAGCTCATGTCCATACAATTCTACTTATCTTTTTACTCACCTAGAATCTTTATGTTTTTAACTACATTAATTAATGAGTCCCCTCCATGCATAACTACTACACCCTTATAATAATAAAATCTTCATGCACATGGCCTCCTGTTGCTCTCTCATATAAAGATCACTGCCAATATATGATCTCACTAATATCACCATAACTCCTCAATTAATTGGAGTTAATTGTCATGCCTTTCGTCTTAGATATATTAAGAGAAAAAATTTATTTTAATCTACGATAGATGGTGAAGCTTTAAAAATGAATGGTTCTGCATAAATTATTTCCTTTAATTTGATTTATTAATTATTAAAATGTTTGTAATATTGCCTTTTCATTGTATTTTCATTCAAAATTTAATACTATTGACCTAGATAACGTTGGATGGGAAATCTAGCAAAAGTAATAAGTAGCAAATAACATCCAACAAACTATTAGGCTTGATATTAAATTTTGAATAAAAATAACGTGAGAGGATAACATCGCATTTAAATTTATTTTTAAAATGACTAAGAGTAAAAAAAGAAATCTATAAAAGACTAAATTAAAAGTCCACTTATTAATTTGTTAGAGACAATACTAATTGTTTTATATTTATAAAATATATATTTAATATTTATTGTATTATATAAATAATAAATATAAAGATATTTTGGTTGAAATAACTAATATTAGAAAAGATTAGTGTATGCTTTTTTTTTCGTCTTGTTTATCCTCTCTTTTAAATGTGAATGTCATGTCTATATCGAGTAGATTAGTCGAAATGAGTAGTGAAATGACGAATGTAATATTAAGAAAAAATTAAGATGAGCAATTCAAGTTATTAGCTAAAGTTAATGGGTGAAAAATGAGAAAGTAAAGTATAACAATGCAATTAGATATATACTATAAATTGTACATACTCTGTACCGCCTAAGAAAATTAGACAAATCTAATTATATAAAAATAAATCTATGTTAATCTTGCAATATTTTAAAAAAAAGCTTGTTAATAGACGTACCATAATAAAAGCTTGTCAATCTTGTAAATGTACGTACCATTATAAAAGCCTGTTAATCTTGTAAATGCATGCATCAGACGGTAAACATTAGCGCGGTGCAGAGGATGATAATACGGTAAGTGCATATATATAAAAGGAATGTTCCAACTGGTTTGCGGCAAAAATTGCAAAATAATAATTAGAATTAAAAAAAAATGGGACTATTATAAGGAGGGGCACTAAAGAGACGGTCACAAGGGCACGTGATGGCTGATTCCACTGCTTATAAAACTAATGGCGACTTTCCAGTAACACCGTTGAGACCCCTCCTCCCAGCTGTTCTATAGCTGTCCAATCTCCTCTCTTCCCCACCCCCCCATGTGACCCCACTCCACAATCACATATAGATACGGATTGGGGATGATTCGCTCCAGTTTTTAAAAAAGAAATTCATTGATTTTTTTTATCCAAAAAATTTCATAGGAGAAAAAAAAAAACACAATGTAATACTAAGTTGTATTTTTCTTGTTTTTTAAACGTCAGCTTTGTGTTAACTGTGTCCCTCTCCTGTAACTTTTTAGAAAATTGCTTGAGAGAGATATCCCTAAAGATTTATTGGGATTTTAAAGCTGAAAAAATAATGTTTAAAAGCATTTTTTTAAAAAAATTAAAAGTTTGATGGTTGTGGTTTTGTTTCAGCTCTTCTTGTGGCTTTCTTCCCTCTAACATTCCTTGTGGTTCCTGGGTATATTTATTTAAGCTTGTGTTAGAGGCTCATTCGGTTGGTTTAAGATCAATTCTTCTCTCTCATTGGCTTGAGAGGTGCATGCAAATTGCAAATCTTTTATGTGGGGAAAGCTAGAAATTTAAGTATTTGTTGGGCAGACTGCTTCTGGGTTTGCAAAAATTTGGCACGCTTTGTGTTTGGTTTTAGTCCTCTGTGATTATCATGGCACAATTGCCTCCCAAGATCCCAAACATGACACCCAATTGGCCTGACTTTTCTTCTCATCAAAAGATACCTTCCCTTGCAAGTTTGTCACCAAATAATGTGGCCACCAACACTACCGCCCATCAGAATCCTTCTTGGGTGGACGAATTCCTCGACTTCTCGTCGGCACGACGAGGGGCTCACCGGCGATCGATGAGTGATTCCATTGCCTTCATTGAGGCGCCAATGCTGGACGTTTCTCGTGGTAACTCAGGCATGATTCCACCGCGGTCTGGGGGTGACAATGAGTTTGACAGATTTGATGATGAGCAATTCATGTCTATGTTCACTGACGATTTATCTGGGGCTCCCATGCCGCCCACCATGTCGTCCTCCAACCCTTCAAGCCCATCTGATCATAATAGCATTAATGATGAGAAAGAAACGGGCCAAAACCAGAACCAATCGAAGGAGAAGGAGCAGCAGCAGCAGCAGAAGCAATTGAAGAATGAATCAGACGAGGTTGAGAGCCAACGCGAACAGGAAACTCAAGCTCCAAATAATACCAATACAATTTCTTCCACGGACAAAATTACTGACCCTAAGAGAGTGAAAAGGTAATCCTGCATTCATGTTAGACTATATGCTTTCCGTGGTAAAGTTGCCATGGCCCATGACACAATGGATGACCAAGTCTAATTTCTAAGAGCATATATGGTGGATAATGTATTAGGGTCTTAACTAGATTTTTTCTTTTTATTCTCTTCTGGCTTGATTTTGCTATTCGATTCATGGGTTATTATTAGTGTTTATGCCTTTATGAATTAATTCTTCTGAAGAAAATCTTGGATATATTGTTACGTATAAGAAATCTTTGATTTATTTTCCCTCTTGATTTCTTTTGCTTTTTCTCATTGAATGACCCATGTTATGTTAAGGCAAGAACTTTTTCTCTAACTGCCTCTGATTCTGGTTTTGCATCAGAATCCTGGCAAACAGACAATCTGCCCAGAGGTCACGAGTTAGGAAGCTGCAATACATATCAGAACTCGAACGAAGTGTAACTTCATTACAGGTGCGTTTCTGCAGTTCAACCTTTTTATTTTTCATTGTAATTTTCACATGGCATGGTTTGATATGTTAAAGTAATGGCTTTTCCCGTTGTTGACCAATGAAGGCCGAAGTTTCTGTGCTGTCTCCAAGGGTTGCATTTTTAGATCATCAACGCTTGCTTCTAAACGTTGACAACAGTGCGCTGAAACAAAGAATCGCCGCCCTTGCCCAAGACAAGATCTTTAAAGATGGTAATATTCTTTTAACTTAAACTATGTTATCTGCATTGTTCATGGCTAAGAAGCTAACAGAGTTCCTATCTTATGCATCTATTTTGCTAACTGCGAAGTAATTGATTCAAGTAGCAATTAAGAGCAAAATATTCTGCTAACATAACTAATCATACTGTTAAAACATGGAAATTTAATAGCCCGGTAGGATCTGTTCACTTAGCTTTCTAATTAATATGTTGTTGTAACTATTTCAAGGCTCAAAAAGCTACATTTGAACCTTTTATCGAGATGTTCAAGTTTTTTTGGAAGTATCATTATGTTTGAAGTGATAACAGTTTCATGTGACTAAATCTGGAGATGCTTTTGTCCGTCTTAATCAGTTCCAGGGGCTTCAATTAATTCTGTAGTATATATACACTATATGTGGGTTTATACAGTTTTAGCACATTAAGCGCATGAGAAGAATTAGAATAAAATAAAAACATGATTTATAGTGTGTAAGAATTAAAGCTGAAGATTCTGTACTTTTCAGTTGACACAGTGCCAATGTCATAATGAGACCATGACAAAGCAGGAATGACATAAAGAAAAGGAGAAAATGCACCACTAAGCTAGTAGTTCCTTAGAGTTCGTCCTGTATTTTGGAGAACGATCAATAAAGATTAGCCAAACGGGAACAAAATGCATTAAAAAAATAGAACTGTTATTGGGCTTTTTCTCGTGAAAGCTGCATATATAATTTCATTAGTTTAGAAGGGAAACAGCCCAATTATGAAACTGGACAGACTTACATTGATTTTAGTTAAAGCATTGCATGCACGCGTATTTAAATCTCTGTCTGATCATGTGCCCTGCCCCCAAGTAGTTGAGTATGCTTTAACAAAGTCTGATATATTAATATTTATGCAGCTCATCAAGAGGCTCTGAAGAGGGAGATAGAGAGACTGAGGCAAGTATATCACCATCAGAACCTGAAGAAAATGGAAAATACTGCAGGGCCACCATCACCATCCTCATCCCCATCACCAAACATGGGCTGTGATGCTAAGACAGAAAAGGAACAACTTCTCAATGTTTGAAGTCCCTCCCTAGAAGAGACTCCTAAAGTATGACCAAGTAGTTAGTTTTATATTTCATTATGTGTGATTCTTTTCATTATTGGATAAAAGAAATTGCAAAATTTAGGATGAGATGGGAGAAAGGAATCAGAGAAATAAGGGAAAATATTTTCTTCTGCGCCTGTAAGGTATTGAATGGTTATGCTACCGCTCTTAGATCAGAGACGGTGGGAATTTTTATTGGCCAATATGAAGAAAATATACACTGAGAAGCGTCACATTGTGTGTGGGGAGGCCATTGGTACGCTTCTGCAATCAACTGTGCAGTCACGTGATGTGCTTACTTTAAAGAAGGGGACCACTCAAAGTTCGCATGATTGGTATACAGGGAGACACATGTGCACCAGTGGCAATCCAAAGAGAGTGGATGAAACAGTTGTGTCTGCTTTAACTAAATGGAGTGGAGATATAATGAGATCATTCTTCCAGTTTTTTATTATTGTCTTTGATTCTTTTCTTTTCTTTCTTTTTATTTGGGTTTGGTGTTCTTCTTGTTTGATGAACAGTGTATTTTTAAGTCAAGTTGGAAAGCAAAGACTAGTGGGGCTGAGTTGGAATAGATGAAAGGAAGACATGTCAGTGGAGTCTAGGGTCCTCTGGGTTTTCTTGTATTTTTGTTTTCTCTCTCTTGTAGCGGAGGTCTTCAAAACCTGGATAAACATGGGGAGGAAAGAGGCAAGGTTGGATTTGTAAAGATTAAGCTCAAATTAATTTTAAAGATTGAGGTTATTATTATGTGAATTAGTTGCTCATGGGGCAGTTTTGATGTATTTTATTACTGTTTTCTTTGAATATAGTCACCTTTCTTTGACAAATTAAATAGTCAATTTATGCTATATATATATATATATATATATATGGGCAAAGTTATAAAGTACTTTAAGTTGTACATATTTTTTTAACACAATTCTTACAATTTATATAAGGCAGCACTTGAGATTGACTGGCTTCACAAGGAAGAAAAATTAAGTGTGCCCCACCACCTTAAGTAGTCCGGAGAGCAGAAATGGGGTGAAAATATTAATGGTATTAAATGTTCGAATATTTTAATACATATAAAAAAAATTAAACTAAATGGGTCAATTAGTCCCATATTTAAACTATTGTAAATTTACCCCCAAAAAAAAAAACTATTGTAAAAACTATGAAGATTTTTTTTGGGATGAAAAAATATAAACTATAAAGAGTATTCAATTAACATTACATATTCCGGAGAAAAAATTATAATTTTAATTTATTTGAGACTTAACAAAGGAGGGGTATACATTTATAAATAAAACTTCAAAAATAAGATAATAATTGAGCATAATGTTCTTCTAAATCCGTGTCTCACTTTTTTCAATCTAATAATAAATGAACATTTGTAAATCTTTCCTTGAATTAAACAGTGAATAAAAATTCCATTAATGTCTTGAATTATATTTTATATTGAAAATTCATCATCATTATTATAAGACTTTTAGTACACAAAAAGTTAAATATAAAAATAGAAATAAAAATAAAAAAGTAAATAAAATAAATAAAATAAATAGAAAATGATTATTGTGCTCATATTTTAAAAAATAATAAAAATTATTAAATAAAAATTATAAAGATATAATATACATTACAAAAAATCATTTTTCTTTTGAGTATCAAATGGACCCTATTTGCGTTGTAACAAAACAATCATAAATATTCACTATATGTATCAAATTAGACGACTTTCATAGTTAGAAGTGTGTCCATGCTAGGCGTATAGAAGTTTGGATAGATAGATTTATATCAGAACACTCTAGCAAGCAATATGTTTTGGGTTATGAAAAGGAATACTCAACAAATGAAGTATCATGTTTTCATATCAACTTGGTTTGGACATATTATTTTTTGACAAATGGGTTTGGGATGCTGTAGGTAGTTCTTTTTCAGGCAATTCGTCATGCAATACAATTTTTTGGTAATCAAGAATTAATTTGTCATCCGCATAACTATCTAATACACTGTTTGCTGTTGCAAGATCTCTGTGTCGTCTATTGCATACATAATGTAGCTTTCTAGTCCATTTGCAAGTGTTTCGACAAAGACATTTGGTCCTTACTTTCTCATTTTTTATTTATTAGATATTTGTGTATTTCAGATAATGTAAGTTATAAAATTTAGGCTAAGATTCGAAATGATGTAATGCTTATTGAATATTTATTGTATTATCAAAAAAAAAACATAATACTTTTCTTGAATCTACCATAAAAAATAAATCTAAAAAAATTATTTATTATAAAAAAATGGATATTACTGCCTGTAGCTACGGAAGACTAGTGACTACGGAAGAGAATGAGAAAATTTGTCTTTGGATGCAGATGGACAACACTAGTGATGGGTTTGGGTTCACATGCTTTATTTTCCTTAACAAGTATTTTTAACAAGAATTTTGAGAGCAAAATTATAATTATATCTTGTTCTATCCTAAAAGCCTTATATTTTAATTCTTGGTGTTCGAAAATAAAAATGTTCTCCCATTCTTTACTTAAGTTTTGAATTGAAATAAATTTTTATATTAAAAATTTTGATAAAATAATTACAATATTATTCTAAAAATTGAAATTTTTATAATAATGTGGACCATCAACTCTGAAAGCAAAGGGACCCTGAATTTTCTTTATTAAAAAAATTCTAAATTTTAAGAAAGTTACATATAATTATTCATAATAACTTAGTTAAATTTTATTACTCAATATAAAATCTAACACTTAACCTTTCTAAACTAATGCAAAAAAGTAAAAACTATATATATATCGATCAAAGTTGACGTTTAAAAATAATATGATTGTAGATGATATCTTATATCTCCATTATTATCCCAAATTGTCCTTTAGTTTAAGGTATCATGTGACTTAAGTTACATATAATATTTTTACTTTTATGATAATTTATGAGAAATAAAGTGTTAAATTTTAAAATTTATGTACCAAAAGTTCAACTAAGATATAATTTAAAGGGATTGCATATAATTTAGGGTTTAGAACTTATTATTTTTCCTTGAAAATGCATCTATTTTTATAAAAAAATATATATACATAAAATATTTTAACTGATTGAATAAGAAATTAATAAAAACTTATCAAAATAAGTATTTAATTCACTTGAATACTTATTTTAATAAATTTTTATAAAAAAAAAAACTTAAGTTAAATTATATAAATATTTATCATCAAAATAGTCAATCAAAACATAACATGTGAATTTAAAAAAAGAAAGAAAATTTAATGATATGGACAAATCCAGATTGTTCCATCATCCTCGCTGCAACGTTCAAATAATCATGGATCAAGACATCAAGGTTTAAAGCTCGTTTTCACTCACTATTTATGCACCTCTTAGGCCAAACTCCAACCAATAATGACTTTCGATTTGGGATTAATAAAAAGGGTAAGGGCTAATTATATACAATGAAATAGTGGGATTGCATGACTACTACTGTAGAATTTGTTGCCAGTAACTATCCTCTCGTCACCTATATATAAAACCTTCCCCAAACAACCCCCCTCCCCCCCCCCCCCCCCCCCAAAAAAAAATCCCCGTGCCTCCCTTTTTCTATTTCACTTGAATGTGAAACATCTTGCTCCAAATTCCAGTGAATTATTTTTAAAAATATTATCTAAACATCCAGCTGTGCATTTAGAAATTTTTTTTCAGAAAAAAATTATTATGTGAAATGCAGAAATGTATTTTTGCATTTTTGTCAAAAAAAAAAATATTTTGAGCATATGAGAAATAAATTTTGATGGCTTAGGATTTAAGTTTTTTGGTTTTTAGTTATGTAAGCAACATGTTAAGAAAGAATAATTTTAGCCAATCCTATATGTATCGACTGCATATGTGGATATGGTTTGAGCATTGTAGGCCAAAATCCGTATCAGTATGTATTTCCTTTTTGTTTGAATTGTCCTCATCAGTAATTGTATCTTATCTTATTCTTCGATAAATATCAATTGGTCAAGACAAAATAGGGCAATAGGCACTAACAAGAACTAGAGTCAACTTTTGCAAAACTGAGAAAACAGTCAGAAACGATCATTACTTGTGATTTGATCTCATTCTGTTCCAGGAAAAATTTACCTGAAGTCATGGTCTCATGGACTAATTCCAAAATCGAACTCTATACTACACATAGCATTGTACTTTTTGAACTGCTTTTTTAAAACATGCTAACGAAAAAGATAAACAATACTAAATAGTTTGTCCTCACTTGGAGCGCGTTCTGAAGGATCTAAAACCTAGCATTTAGCATTGACCTCATTGAAGAGTTTTGCTTGATCCTCAACAACCATCAACCTTTTGCCTAGTGATTGAATTCTATTCTGGTGGTATTCCAGCCTACCAATCCAACCTTCAAACTCTCTCATTTTCTTTTCAATCACCAAACGCCTCATTCTTTGTTGTTCTTTTTGCTTCAAATATTCCTTTTCTAGTTCCATCACACCCAGAACAATGCCCCCAGAACCAGGAACATCCTTGTAGAGGGGTTCATTGGCTTGTGAACAACGGGCCCTGTATTCAGTGAAAGCCTTCTGTGTTTCCTTTAAGGCTTTTCTGTAGCCCTCCAAGAGTTTTTCCATCATATAAAGTTCCCTGTCAAGCCGATATACCTCCCTTTGTCTCTTCTGAGTCTCTTCCAGCTTTGCCTTATGCAAATGCTCGATCATGTTATTACGATTCTGCAGCTCATTAAGCAACAGTTGCTGATTCATGGAAAATTTTTCACAAGCCTGTTCTTTTGTTGCATACATCACTCTAGCTTCTCCCATCCAATGTTGTATGTGCTCCATACACATGTTAAAGTCCGCTGGCTTAGCATCCCATGGGCTATCACTTCTCATTCTCTCGTTACTACCAGCAAAAGATTGATATAAGTTATGATTATACTGGCCTATATCACTCTTGTGACCATTTCCAAAAAATGACACTTCAGAAACCTTTTGAGCATTTTCTCTACAAGAGAAAAAATCTTCTAGAGAATTGGCACCCAGTCCACTCCCAGAACTGAAAGGCATTTGCTCTGCTTCCATTGCTTGAATGAGACTTCCTGAAGACATTTCCACCAAAGGAATGCACTCACCCTCATGCTTGCATTGTATTGCCACAAAAAGGGCCACACTGCCCAGGTTCTTCTTCCTTGAACTCCTCAAAGTCCATTAAGTGTTCGCCTTTAACCTTCTCCTTTTCCACTTCAAAATTTTCAACATCATCTTGGCTCAGACTCAATTCAATATTATGCTCCTTCAACACCTCCTCCTCCTCCTCCTCTTTGTCCCTCACCTCAATGTCCACTTTACACACTTCTCTCAGCAACTCCTCATGCTGTGTCTTAATCAAATGCTGCAAATGCGATGCATAGTAACAGTTCTCCAACTGTGAGGCTTTCAACTCTTTGTCTACCATGTTCCATATCAA
Source organism: Erythrophleum fordii (assembly GCA_032878935.1). Taxonomy (NCBI): domain Eukaryota; kingdom Viridiplantae; phylum Streptophyta; class Magnoliopsida; order Fabales; family Fabaceae; genus Erythrophleum; species Erythrophleum fordii. The sequence goes on from JAVQMF010000035.1 coordinate 1,109,376, forward strand.
TCCGGCCCAATCAATCTTATCTAAGTGCCCTTCCTTGATCAACTTAGTACAAGCCAAAACCTCAGGAGGCATAATATACGCCTCCTCGTGCAAAAGCATCCAAATTGACCAATTTTTCAATGAAAGCAATTGATTCCACCAAGTCTAGCGTATCCATCACATTTTCTGTTGAAACCGCAGTTTTTTTCGTCGGTAACTTCAAAGCACGCCCCAGTTCAGCCCTGTTCGCCATTATCTTAATCCCATTCACGTAACCACCGCACAAGTTAGGTGTATAACTGGAGATCAATTGGGCCAGAAGATGGCTGCAAATGCTGCTATCAAACTCAATATGAACAAAATCCCAGAGCCCGAGCCGCCGAAGGAGTGACTCGTGGCTCTTGAAGTCAAGGGCTTTAGAGGGTATGAATGGAATGGGATTAAGGATTTCGACAAGAACTTGAAGCTTCTCCTGAGTAGTTCGCTTTCGCTTCAATTTCTTCCGCTTCAATGCCCCACTGGCGGCGGCGATATCAGCGGTTCGAGGAGAGGGAACGGAAAGGTCTTGTAGATTCTCACGGACTTGAGCAAGTCGATCAGGGTTTTGATAATCGAGAGATAGGTTTTTGGGGAATTGGGAATCAAAATGTGGGTTTTCATGGTATTCAAATTGTTGAAGTTCGACGAAATTAGGGTTCCGGGAGTTCAAAATTTCGTATGGAGCCACGAGGATTTGGCTCCGGATTTGGGATGATCATGATGGTACCAACTTCGAAGCGTCCCAAAACGGAGAGGCGTGGCACACACAGGTTATTTATAAATTTCCAAGAGGGGCAAAAGCTTAAAGTCAATTTTGCCCTTCTCCTGTCTATTAGTTTTCATTCTTGTCTAGGGTTGAATTAATTCTGGCTAAATATAATAATAATTATTTTAAAATAAATTATAACAAATTTTTAAAAATAATTTTTTTTAATTTTTGATCCTTTATTATAATTCTTCTTTTTTGTTTTCTTATTCTAGGTTAGGTCTAATTTTGAAAATGGAGTCTCTACTGTACTGTTTGTGTAACAGGCTAATCCCAACCCTTAAATATATATTTTTTAAAATCTCAATTATTTATTTTTTTTATATTATGATTTTTTTAATTATTATGAATGAAGCAAAATGTATGATGTAGATATTATTTTTACTAAACAAATGAAAAAATTTTAAATTAGAACAATAAAAATATAATTTTGTTCATTTGATTAAAATTAAAAGATTATTTTTATTATAAGTTTTATTTCTTTTTAAATAAAAAAATAAACTATTAGAATCACCAAAAAAAAACACAGCAAAAAATTCATTTAGTCTAATTTTTATGTTTAATAAAAGAATAGATCTATATATATATATATATAGATATATATTTTTACACACATACATATACTAAAATAGATTAAGCAAATTATAAGATTTACATGAACATTTACTATTAGGATACGAATAATGTGAATAAAATCTACCAAGAACATAAATCACATTCTAATAATTAGTTCATGAAGTGTTCAAAATTTATATAAACTGTGTGCGTAAGAATTTTGTAGTCTTAGATTAATGTAGAGTTAGAGATTACTTGGCTGAATCAGATCCCCTCCTAAGGATATTATAGCAGAGGATGACTAGGGAGGGGATCTCTCTTCTATTAAATGCTTCTTAACATTGAAGATAATGTTTGTTACTTAGATTTATCCAATCATGCTTTCTATTATTTATTTAAATTTTTTATATAATACACACTTTTCCTGTTTTAACCTTTTCTATCTTATTAAAAGTATACTTTGAATAGCATTCACTGCATTAAATTTTCTCCGTTAAATTAATAACACATTTTTTTTTAACGAAGAAAATAACATTTTTTTTTTATTGGTAGGTTTTATTAGTGATAATAAGTTAATAAAGTCAATATAGGAGAAGGAATTCCAAACGCTTATTGCTATCTATAAGCATTCACAAGAAATATTAATTATTAGAGTAAATTAGGCTACTTTGATTAATCTTTTATTTTAAAAATGATACTTAACTCATCTGACATTTTGATATATATTGTTAAAAAAAATTAATTTTTTTTAGTTAAAAATTTTAATTTTAATTTTTAATATAACAACAAATATAATTGAGTTGATGTTAGTTTTTAATATAAGACTATGGATCATTTTTGATATGACAGTAAAAACAGTTAAATGATTTTATTTTTTTGAAAGAAGCACATATAATATAAAAGTTAATTTTATTTATCAAAAATAAGTTAAAAGAAAGCCATATGTAATTTTTTAAACAAAAAGAGCATCAAATCTAATTTAACTAAACATTAAAAAAACATAATCCACTCGAATTATTATGATCCCATTTGATTATTGAGTTAAAAAATTTGGTTGCTCTAAAATTTACTTGGACCAACAAGAATGTTTCACGGAATCATCACCTAATTCTTCTACTCATTTCAAGCCATAAATGTCACTTAAGCTCTGTTTCTGATGTAAAAATCATTCTTGTTGGTAAGCTTTTGCCTGCAATCTATGCTTGCTTCAATTAATTGTGCTCCTCAAATGGTTTGTCTCCTTGACTGCAAATTGCAGAAGCTCAAAATACATGTTGGTTTTAAGAAACAGAAAGGTTTCTTTACACAAAGTTTCAGCATTATCTGCCTCATCACTCTCCACTAAAGCTAATTAATGATATTGCATTATTGATCCTTCCTTTGTAGATTGCCAGTACGTATTCCAAACTCCATTAATATGGAGAGTTCAGAATAATGAACACAAGAAAATCTGCAAGATGTTCAAAATATATGATGGAGATCTCAGGAGGCAGCACTGCCTTTTTCTTTTGGTTAAGTGGGATGCCTCTGCCAGTTCAGAGATCAACAATTCATCTTATACCAAATGATTTTTAAATATCAAGTGTATCAGGTCACACTAGTACAGAGCTCTTCTAAACTCACAGTGCTACCACGCAATCAAAACTAGCTAATACAAATTGAAAATAATAATATTAATATTAATAATATCGAAAGTCACAATTACCATTGCAATGCACGTTGTCATTTGATAAATAATCATTTATTAAATAGCCTTCAATGTTGGTACTGTTTTAGCAGCGTTATTTCGATTAAATTGGTTTAATTATGAAAATTTATGAGAGTTGATATTACCTCATAAGTATACCACTCTGAATATTTCACCTTTATATTTAATCTATCAAACCATCATTCTATCATGATGTATTTCAAATAAAAAGATTTAATATTATAGTATCAATGATTTAGGACAATATTACAAAAAGTTAGAGCACTCAGCTACTTAAACTTATTTGATCATCGGATTGCCTAATTTTAAAAGTTTCATCAAGGTTGAGTACTGAGAGCTGATCATTTACTTAATTCAATGGTTGAAAATTTTGAGTGTTCAAGTGGTTAGATAGCTCAAGCTTTCTAAAACATTGCCCAAAGATTTAAGAAATCGCTTTTTAAAACTTGTTTTAATGATAATGAAAGAACTCAATTCCCCCACACACTTGAATTGCGTTCCAAGCCCAGTGGTTGAATTTTGTTGTTTGATAGACAGATTTATTATAATGAAAATAAAAATAAAAAATAATTTTGTGAATGATAAATAACTCATATTTTTATTTAAAAAATAACAATTATATATAATAATTACATAAATAAAATAAAATATTATATACAAAAATAAAAATAAAAATAAAATCTATTTTCTCCACATGAATCAAACAGTCTCCAAGTTTATTTAATTTTATTGTGGTGTAATTAATTAAAAACCAAAAATACACAATACAGCATTCTTTCGTTTACATTATACATTTAATTATTAAATACAGGACATATATTTAAATATATGTGTGTTTGTGTGTGTGTGTGTGTCTTCTTTTATAATCACATTTTTTATATAATTTTCGCTCTGAATTCCGGCAAAATGATCATGTCCTGTGCACAAGCAAGCAAACAAAAGATGCTATTCTCAGACTGTGTGTGTGCCTCGTCGATTTCGCTCCTGAGCACAGTAACGGTTACATTTCCGCCATCCCCAGAAGCCTCTTCACTCTTCCTTCAACATAAATTCCACTCAGAACCATTGCATTTTCAGGACCCACATACTGACTTTTGACAATGACGAAATCCAAAATCTCTTTTCTCTCCCTTTACTTTACTCTTGTTCTCTCCACGACGCTTTTCCTGATTTCCGACGCCGAGATTCACCGGCCCTCGTCGAAGTCCCAAAACGACGGCGTTCCAGCGCAGGAACTCTGGTGCGTGGCGAGGAACAACGCAGAAGACGTGGCCCTGCAGGCTGCGATCAACTGGGCGTGCGGTGCAGGGGGAGCCGATTGCGCCCCAATCCAGCAAGGAGGTCCCTGCTATGACCCTTCTAATCTCCAGAATACGGCGTCGTATGCTTTCAACGACTATTTCCTCAAGCACGGCTTGTCCGATGATAGTTGTAACTTCGACAATGCCGCCGCCATTACTTCCCTCAACCCTAGTTAGTCATTCTCCCTCTCTTTCTACTTCCTTCTATGTCCTGTTCTTGTTGGTTTCAAATTTTTTTTGGCGGGTTATTATTATTCCTTCTTTTCGGAGATCTGAAAATGGCGCTTGAATTCGAAGCCCCCAAGTTTCTTTTTTAAGCTGAAATTTGATTTGCTTATTCATGTGGTTCTCGTTCTTTTGAATTTCAGGTCATGATAACTGCAAATTCCCATCCAGGTAATTGAGCTGAAATTTTGTTAAATATGCTACATTTGACTGTTCTGTATCATATGAATGGTCATTCATTCTAGTTCGAAGCACTAATGGAAAAGCACTGGTCTTTTTCCAATAAATAGTTCATACATTCTGAATAATGTGCGCTTGTGAAATCTACAATGTGAAAGTTTAAGCCATTTTGTGCTGCAGTTTGACAGCAGCAAGCAATGGAAGCTTTTCTGGTTCAACTTCTTCGCCCCTTGGATTGGGACCCAGTGAAGATATGAGTGGCTGCAGTAAAGTTGCAGGGAGGTGGTTTTGGGCTTTGATTATCAGTCATTTGCTGCTCATGTTTTGCGGGACTGTTTTAGGACAGTAGTTGGTGTATAAATCATCATCCCCTTCTATTTGATGAAGGATTGGCAAAGGCTTTCCTTGTTCACATAGTACAGTTCAGATATTTAAGATCAAACTGCGTGTACCAACCAGATAACAATTAATGGAGATACTTTGGTGCTGTCATGTTTTCTGAATTTGTAGTTTCGCTAGTATAGTAGAGTACACTATTTTGGGGAGGTCATAACTCTATATAATCTATTTGAACCTGAGTGAGGCTTCAGGATTCCCTTGGCGAGTCATTGAAATGAGAAAATTTTCAAATTCTTAACAATTGACTCTGCAAAAAATCAATGAAAAGTCACAATAGTCAATGTTTTAGTGGTGAGAATCACTCACTCTGTCACATGCTTTGTTCTACAACTTACTGATGTCAAGCTTATGTCGTCTGGTTGCTGCAATAGTTGGAGCAAACTTGTCATCTTGGTTTTCCCTAGCTTTAGTGAGATTGTCTTATCTCTTAGAAGTGCAATATTCTCAGCTTTGATTTTCTCATTCTGTGATTATGAGACTAACACGTAGTTTCTTGAAGGATCGAAGATTCATCTACATTAAAATTGTAAAAAAATATCTTTTACTGTTGCGGCCAAAATTAGTTTTGAGACTCTCCATGAATACTTGAGTAATTCATAAGGGTAAATGAACATTTTTTGAATTACTAAAGTAATGTTTAATTTGCCAAAATTACTTTTGGCTTGCAAAATTGATATTTGGAGCAATCCAAATAAAGCAACTGAGTCATTACAACTCAACACAATAATTAAATGATCACAATTTAATTTTCTTATCATTAAACTGTCACCTGCTGTTTTCTGTTTGTTATGCATGAGCTCAGCAGAACCAACTTCTAGCAACGGAGGAACAGACATCAAATTCCAAGACTCTGACTCTACATTATTCTGTTTGTGAAGAAGACGATGGCAACTTCACTACAGCAGAAGCTGTTGTGGGTTGGAACTGAAAATGCCAAATCTTGAGATAAGTGGGGACCAAGAATGCAAAGAAGCGGCTTCATGAAATCTTTCCAGTTTTTACTATGTTTTACTACATCTTCTGAATTAGATGCTGTTACATAGTCTATTACCAAGCTCAAAGTCGTGAATTGAGCCAAACTTGTTGGTAACTTGAGTTCTAATTCTTCAAAACTGGAAAATTCGACTGCTTCCTTCGCAGCTCTAAATTTGAACTCACTGGTTGGTAACTTCTCTAACTAATTACTGCTGCCTCAGTCACATGTATTGAATATTGATTTATAAATAGCATAAGTAAGGAATTTGCTCAAACCACTTAACTATCCAAGAGCTAGAAAGTTAATATGCCAAATGCAGTGCATTGTCAGCCATATTGGAAGTAGTCTGAATGAAGTCAAATTTACTTCAACATGAAGCGGGGACGGATCTAAAATGAAATTATTGGAGTGGCAAAAATTTAAAAAAAAAAAACTTATGTATATAAAAGTATTGTTACTTTATGTTTTTTCTTAGCATTTATCACTCGAAAACAATTCTTTTAAATAGCTTTACAACATGAGAAAGATATGTTTAGATAGCAAGTCATATAAAATATAAGTTAGATATTAAAAAAAAAATTCTTAAGCACCGATTACTTCCAACAAGTAGTGTCAACTTACATATACTTTTGAGAAGTGAATACATATAGCTAACATATTAACCTTTCAAAGAATGCGTAGATGGTGTCGGTCAATATATTAACGTTACATAATTGCCAATTACGGTCCTGCATCCGTCACTGACATGAAACAGATGTAGAGATACATAGCCAAACGACTTGAGAGTGGTTGACTTATGAGGTTTTCCTTTTAACGCTGTCCTTGAGAGACAAGGACAAGGAAAACCATAATCTCTTTCTACAATTGAAGAGAGTGAATGAAAACCAAACTAGATTCTGTTTTTCTTGGAGTGGGGTTCTCCAAGAATGGACCTCCATCGTCTGCTTTTCATATTGGATGCCGTCTGCTTTTCATATTGGATGAGCCATGGCTATTCTTGACTTCTTGACATTAACGAAACTGTGAGCACTACAACTACGGAATACAACTCAAAGCCATATATTTATCAAGCAAAGTGTCATACAACATACATCAAGCAGAGTTGATTCAAGGTAAAGAACTCAGTGAAAATTAAAACATCAATATAAATGCATGTAATAAGAAGGAGCGGACTAAACTTAGAAACAGTTTTATACTTGTTACGAAGATCTCCAATACACATATGATGAAAGAAAATTTTTTGATAAACTTAATCATATACCATTAAGCTGTATAAATTTTCTATATATCATTTGTTTGTTGGAGAACTTATAATAAATGACAATAAAACTATATCTAAGTTTTCGCCCAAAAAAGAAGAAAAAAGAAGAAGCAAGAGTTGAGCTCAACCAGACAAATGTTGTAGTCCATCAGAATTTGTCCATCCTGATCTTCACTTAGTTGCAAATCCGGTAGGGAATAGCAGAAATACTCCTGCTTACAATAATGGGGAAGAAATTTCGTGTAAGTTTGCAGCTTTGCATGGGAAATTGTTTAGAGGAATGAATAGTATTTATTATTTGTTTCAATAAAAGCAAGAGATGCCATCTTCACACAAATCACACGAAGTGGTCCCTATTCCATTTTTTTTCGTCTGAGATTATTCAGCAAAAGAAAAATGGGTATTCAGTGGAGTACCTGATAGATAAGGATTGAACACTAAACAGCATTGCGCAGTTTCAGTGGTGAGAATTAGGAGAAGCAGAAGAAGATGGCCTATGATCAGAAGCAATTCCATCGTCCTCCTCACCTTGTATTCTCGCGGGAATGCAGAACCCAGGAATTCCCATTCCATCAGACAGAAACCTGCTCCCAAAGATCGAAGCTTGGGACTTGTTCTGTTGCTCCGAAGAAGAACAAGTTATTGCAATGTCATTCCATGCTGAAAAACTGGACTGAAGGGTCCCCCTTTGAGAAAATGTCGAACCTTGCCCTACCAACATAGACGCGTCGTTGTTCCAAGTCACAAATCCTACGGGGTTCGCGTCTCCTTGTGACGATTGGCCATGAATCAGACCTGGGTCCTGAAGCGAATGAAGAGAAAGTCCAAGATCTTCATTGGGGTTGTTGGTTCTGGAGATTATATCAGTTGGGTAGTTCTGAAAATTCAGGGAGGTAGTCATAGTCGCAGAGGTGGTGGGAAAGAAAGCTATGGCGTCGGTGTCAATCTGCGACGGAATAAAAGCAGAATGGTTATCTGGATTCTCACCAAACTGCCTCTGAAGCTGAATGTTGTAACCAGAGGACTCTGTTTCCTCTGCAATTCCCATTTCAGGGGCTTCTTCAGTAGTAGGAGTGTTAGCAGTCGGATGCCATGGAGGAAGCTCGGCGAGCTTGTCAATGGCGAATTTGGCCTTCTTGATGAGCCAATCCACGGCCTTGCTGGGTCGGTCATAGCCGAGACGGTCTTGAACATCGTAGAATTGAATGGCTGTGTGGGCTGAGAGTCGAACCCTGCGGTCACGAGGCCCTTTTGCAGTGTAAACCTTACTGTGACGATCTTTTCGACCGGTGGATCGTACAATGTGGCCTCCTTGGACCTGAACTATCTCTCCTCCGGTGCTCTTCATGCCCATTCGTCTCTTGTGTCTCGTGTACTTGAAACTTGCTGGTTCTTCCTCTTCTTCTTCTTCCTGATGTGGTTGTTTATGATGGGAAAATATGCTTTCTACATGTGGGTTTTGGTTTTGGGCAAGTTGGTGAAGATACTGAAAATGACTGTATATGCTCAAGTTTTGTTCTTGTTGTGATTCTTGTGCTCTTCTTGGCTGTATAGGCCTTAGTGATTGCTGATGATTCCCACTGAAATCCAGATTCCTATTATTTTTGTCTCTCTGCTTTTGCCCTTCTAAGGATTTTGATTTCTTCTAGGTTTTCTTCAGGCGGACACTATTTTTCTGCTTTGCTTGCTTGGTTCTACCCTGAATTCTGATCATTGCTGATCCCCAAAATACAAAAACCTGCCATTGCAATCTCTCAGATTCCTTACCCAATAACCCCTTTAATCCCCAAACAAACCCTTATCAACATACAAACAAAAGTAAATTACTCAGTGCTTCTTTATGGGATTTAGGTATATCCATCTGGTTTTATCTACAGAGAGTAAAAGGACAGAGTAAATCAGTAGATGGGCGATCTCTTTTTTCTACATCGGCACTCAAATTTGCCCCAGAATATAAAGGCAGGATTTCAATTTTCAACCCCAAACTGAATTGTACCAAGAGGGGTAAAAAACACAAACTAACAAAAGGACATTGAACTTTGTGATTTAACTTTGAGTTGTGAAGGTATCACATGGGTTCAAAAAAGTTTTTGCAAGAAAGAATAAAGAGAGGTGTGTGGAAAGAAGTGGTGCATAGTGAGAGGGGAAATTGTGCCTTGGCCCTATAAGACCTCCTTCATGCTTCTGCAGAGGGCGGCAGATTATGGTCAGAAGAGACTAAAGATCTTTTGGTCATTTTTAACCCCCACAAACTAAAATATATTACCTTAACTTCTTAAAGAACCCTAATGACCCAAACTATTAGTGAGGAGCTATAATTAAGGTCATAAATGATAGAGGAAACTCTCAAATAGCTATCCCTTCCAGCCACACCTTTTGAAGGCTTTGATAATGACATATAATAGCTTTTTTGGTTTCTTTTTTCTATCTCTACTTTTACAGTTTTCACTATTAAGAAGTGTGTGGTTTAGCTAAAAGGAACATAACGCACTCACCTTCTCCTTCCCCCCCCCAACCAAAAAAAAAAAAAAAAGTCCCATTCTCATTACGCTTCTTTATACTTTCTACCAACTAAGATCTGATCATGCCTCGTGAAACACTAAAAAGAGAGGAAATTTAGGTTAATTAGCTTGAATATGCCTCAAGACTGACTTGGTTTCTGTAGTCCTACTTGCTTTTGCTTATGTCTCCAATATATATTATCTAGAAGGTGCTTACATTATATAATAACATGTATCACCTTTTATATCAACTAAAGTAGGCATGTGACTTTTTAAAAGAGAGTATATTTTATAAATATTTTGCAGTAAAGAAGTAATATTTAACGTGGAGTAGTTTTACTGTTATTTTTGTGCACAGATCTTGCAGGTTATTCAATGTTAGAATCTCAGACTTCCAGACGGAAAATCAAGCTTCATTTCATATAAATGTACGATAAAGGTAGCCATGGGTTAAAAACGAAAAAACAGATCATGTGCACGGAAGCAAATGGGTGTGATAGCATTCGAAGTCTTTGTGTGTTCATTAATATATTAGTATAAATTCAAGGATTTGAGGAAGTTAATGAGTTGAGTTTGCACGAAGGCGACAACAGCTTTTGCCTCACTTCATTTCTTTTTAAAATAGTTTGTTGAAATTAATTCGATTATGAATATGTAACCTTCTACGTAGTCATTCAAATGTTAACTTTTTGAAAAGCTTCAATTTTCTTTTTAATATTTTAAGTCTATGAAGTGCTAGTACATGTACTAGTACTGCATGTGGTACTAGCTAGACTTGTTTATTATTGGAATTAAGATGATCAAGAAGTTGATTAATTCATTTTTAAAACAATAGCGAATGGAAGCTTAAAAGAGTTAGATTAGATCGATGTATATTAAGATGAAATGAAAGTTTTCTAAAGTATGGATAGAAAATAGGGATGGGCAAAAGAGTATTTTACTTATTTGGGTATGGGTAAAGAAATTTTATGGGTATTTTAAGAGTTCTAATCTGGATTTAGATCATATAAATACTCACTTTATCTCAAACTTATGTGTGTGTGTATATATATTAACAAAAAAATATCATTCAAATAGTATTTTAAGGGTTTTGAATTATATTAATAATTGTTTGAGACATTTTATTCTTTATGTATAATTATATATTAATAAATTTTATGTAAATGAATTTTAACTAAAAAAATTGTTTACTTTGAAAATTTTTCAAGTAAATGCATTTAGAGATTCAAAACATGAATAGAGACAAGAAATTTTTAACCCCTAAATATAGATTCGGGGATACGGACTATGATACCCTATATACTTATGACCATCTCCTAATGAAAAATGACAAAATTCATTATCTTTAGTTTTGAAATTAGGGATATGATGGTTAATTTGTGGGACTCTTGAAGTCATCTATGACGGAAGAGTGAGTAAAAGAAAAGAGTAAGGAATCAAGGTCTTCCAACTAGCTTACACCAATTAAGTAATAAAAGAATTTATTCCTTGCACCAGCTCAATGTAAACAATTAATACTCCTAAAATTATTCAGAGATTTAGTTTATGTTCAAACACTCAACGATATCTTTACGTAAAAAACAAATTAAAAAAAGAAAGAAATTGAAGAACTTTTGAGATGTTTGAAATGTGGTGGATATATGCCCACAAATATCCTTTTCAGGCATCAAAAACCCTTTGTGGAAGGTTTAAGTCTATCTGTATCTATTATCTTAGGTACTTTGGAATTTGGATGATGACCAGCCGCCCAAGCCTCTTTTGTCAAGGCATGTTGGAGATTTTATTGTAGGAGTGGTCAAAAGAAAAACTGCATTATATAAGGATCTTTTGATTCTACTATACTCAATATTGTTCTATAGTGGACCAACCGCTAGCTAGAGTGGGTTTTGTACATATATGAAGTTATTTCTCCTCCTTTTAATTACTCTCTTTTCTCAGTTCTGTTGATAGTTCTGCCCTAAATATGTTTGTTATTTTCATTCATTTTCAACTGTAGTTACGCGAAAAAGGTAAATGCCCATTCCTTGAAGCTAAGTTTAGTTTACATCAAGGATATGGCTATAATCTGATACATAAAGTGAAACAAGCACGTGCGATTAAAAGGAGACGAAAAGTTGGAAAAGGCATTGGTAGAGAACATCTGAAAGCAACACAATGACTTTGTTTTTTCTTTTTCAACAAGAGATAGGAGGCCAAGGATGGCACTTTTTCCTTCGTGCTTTTATTTCCATTTTATGGGTTAGCCATGGAATACTTTTCTTAAGATCACCAAACTACCCGCCGCTAGCTAGTTTAGATTGCTAGATCAATTATGATTCTTATTTCTAACATATATATTTCCTTGTGCACAAAGCATTTTGTGTTTGAAGTATTAACAAGTTAAAGAAAGTAACCAAAATCCAGAAATTAATTAATGCTCCTTTATTATGATTAGGTAACGTCTAGCAAAAAACTATAAATAAACCATTCAGCAGAAACTCAAGATTATTCAAGAACAACTTTTTGTATCTATGGAAAAAATGTGTGAGTATTTAAATAAGATATACACTATTAGTATTAATTTGAGTAACACCCACAAGAGACATTTTATTCTTCTCTCCATCAAGAATTTCGATTGCTGTTCTTAATTAATTACAGAACCAATATATTGTTAGGGGTAAATAAGTGGCCAGATCATATCTGTCACTAGATATTGTCAAGCCTAGAATTAGTGATCCTGTTTTGGTCATCTATATAATTGCATTCTACATAATGACCATCTTTTCTGGCCAGTTAGTATAGATGCTTTAGAGTTACGTACGCCTACTTAGTTTACACGTTACTTTAAATCTCTTGACCAATTAAGTAAAATATCTTTCTGGTTTGAACATTTAATTGGCCCCAATTAAAGGTCCAAAGACAAAATTTAGTCAGATACGTAAAATTTTTATGCGTTTTTTTTTTCTTCAATAAATTTGTCATAATTTGAAAAAGAAAATTGTACTATGTTCTTCTGTATACTTATGATAAATACTTATATATAATTGTACTTGTAAAGTCTTATGCAATGTCCAAACCTTCACCCTGCTCTTTTACCTTCTGTATACGCTGCGACATTTTTTTGCATAACTTGCAGCTTTTGTGCCTGCTCGAAATAGAACCTTCAGAACCCTGTCTCTTATTAATTAGTTTCGCCTCAACCACTGGTTTGAGGGCAATTATGAGTATGAATGCACAAAGAAAGTTTAAGTCTTTTAGAATAATAATGCTTCTACTGACCACAAAAAGAAAAAAAAAAAAAAAGAGTACAATGGGTCAACTAAACTTTACTTTTGAATGCTCATGAATAAATAGCAATAGTTAAGAGCTTGAGATTCTAATACGTTGCAATTAATGGCTATAATCTATGGACCGAGCACGCCCCAGGCTGACCATTATGTTTATGATTTGAATTTTTCTCTTTCTCTCTCAAACCCAGGTCAACATACAATTACGTTTAGTATATCAAGGACACAACTTATTACTATCCCACTCTAGGCGGCTCAAAAAGATTATGTACGTGTTGCTTTGTGTCTCGTTCTCAGAAAGGAGACTCATTTTCTCTTTGTTTAAGATAATTATTTTCATTAATTAATCGATAAATAAATATCTTCTAGTTGGCTGATTGATGCTCCAAACAAATAAAAAAGATATACCCTTGAGCACTTGACACCAGCAAATACATTAATCCTTTATGACAGATTATTATTATTTATAAAACAAGAGAAGCCCTCAAAGGAAAATTTTTTTATGCTCAAGTTTATTTATTATGTGTGTGTTTGTGTGTGTGTGTGTGTGTGTATTGTGTAGAGTTGTATAATTAATAGTATTGTTTTAATGAATTGTAAGGTACCTTGTTGGTTAAAGTATTAATTTTGCAAATTAAAATGAAAAAGGAAATTAAATAAAGTGACTATTCCTATTTCCTATTCCCATTTTTTTTAATCAAACACTAAAAGTTAAAATACGTAATATGAGTATTATTTAAATAGCATGCATTCTACTTGAATACTGGCGCACACATTTTTCTAATGTGGAACTGTTCCCATGTTTGATTCCTTTAATACTGGAATTGCATTTTATTTCATTGCATTTACGTTTCTTAAGAGTACATATGATAAGCTTCTTTCTTCTAACGAAGGTTAAAACAAAAATTATAACGTGGTTCTTAATCGAAAAATAGTATCATTATTAGTTTAATATAATATTATATATATATATATATATATATATATATATTTGATGACTTCAGTGTCATAGAGATAAATGATTTCACTTGAATTCCTTCTAAAATACTAAAATAATATCAGAAAATCTTTTGAAGACTAAAAAAATATATATGATGAAAACTTCATCTCCTAAAATGATCCACATAGTAATACTTAAAAAATTTTCTGAAGCTGAAACAAAATCATGCGCACTATGAACAGTTATCAAATTAAAGTGATACAATTAAAAATATCAGGGGCATATTAAATGATCGAGATGTGATTCTTGTCTCATTTAAGTGAAGCAATTAATTTGGTGAGCTCGCTAAACCCCACAGGGGATGAAACGCACGTTTCATTAGGCCCTTGGTGAAAACAATTTGACAAAGAATGATAAAGGTGAGCATGCATGAAGTTAGAGACAAAAGTACAGAACGGGATAGTGGAGTCGTAGAAAAGGACAATGGCAGAGATAGCTAGCGCCTTAACCCATCACCATCTCCATGAAGGCCACCAAACAGGCTCGTGATCCAATATATACAATTCAATGCCTCTCTCTCTCTCTGTATAGAGCAACGTGCATTTGTACCTTTCATCGCGCAGAGATATGATTTATAAACCTTGTTTGAGTGCAATTTATGGTGGTGACCTAATTTTTTCATTTTTTTTCATCACAAGGGCCACGCCAAGCACTTATTGCTATAAACTTTGAGCCAATGATTCTAATCCTTTGCTTAATTGGCTGCCTAGCCTTTGGAAGTAAAGAGCAGTCTTATTACAAGACTAGGGTTTCTTAAAACAGGTCCTTAGCGTTTTGGAATTGAAGCTTCTTTGTGGATTTTGCCATCCCCACTTGAAAAGTTTGAAACTTTTGAGGCGAGAAAATGCATGGCTGGTCACACTTAAGACTTGTGCCCTATTAGAATTCTTTATATCAAACAAATTTTTAAGTAGATATGATTTATAAAAAATAGAGATACGCATGAATAAATTATGCATATTTTTCAATTCGTTACCCCTTTAACATTGCTAACTTGGTTTATCTCTCTTTTGTAAATTAAATTTGGGTAAATTATTCTCATTCTTTTAATTAAGAGATATTCAAATTACACATTCTTTTTCTTAATTAACAAAATATATATAAACTTCTCTTGAAACCAAAATATTATCAAAATTTTCTCAAAAATAATATTGATTTCTTTTACTAAAAATATAACTTAATAGAAAATATATTTCTTAAACTTTTATATCAATGCTATTTATTTTAAATTGAAAATCATAAATTTAATTACTCTAAATTTTAAAAAGTAACTATTTTATATTGGTCAACTAAATACTTACTACTTGTTATAGAAGTAATAATTATTAAAATATTTTGGTCAAAATATATATAATTATAATTTATTTTTTGTTACGATTATTTCAGCATATTTTTTTTAATTTTAAAGTAGTATGCCTAATTTTTCAAAATAAATAAAAAGTTAGTACAATTTTAAGCATATATTAAAAGAGGAGAATATAATTCACATGTAAATATCTAAAAATCTCTCATTTTTACAATGAATAGTAAGTAGAAAATAGACCAGTGCACTAAGAAAAATCCAAATGGGCAGAGCCAAAATTCAATAAAAGGATCCTTGGTCTCTACGATATGTTCAAATATAGAGCACATGGTGATCACCATCAACATCCATTTGGGGCTGCACCCTATAGATAATGAATTCATTACGCATGGTCGGGAGTGCTGTCCCACAAATACTATTCATACGCACAATTGGGATCAAAAGTTTTGCTTTTTATTACCAAAGCTATATCGGAAACTTGTAATTATCAGCAATGGTCAGATTCAAATGATATCAATCATAACCACAATTCACAAAGTGCCTATGTTGAACTTGGAAGCAAGATTGTGATTTTACCTTCAGTGCAGCCCAGCATGCTCCCAATATCTATGGCCATCCAGCTTCACAATAACCATATAAAGCCTCGTTTGAAAGTAATCATATATTCTTAAAATTTGGACCATAATTAAATTCAAATTATTAATGAAATATTAAGGTGCATAAGTCGTTATTGGTTTTTCTTGAAAAAAAAAATTACATGATAAGATTGTTCACATCAAAACTTTAGTAATATTTGGATGGAAATTAGATTTCTTACACATTTTAGGAATACGTAAGTCCTATACATTTTTTAGTGTGATTTGATCTATTCAAATTTTATTTGAACAGTTTTAGATTTCATACTTTTTAGTTTTATTTTTTATTTAAGTTATCATCTTTTTTAAATTTGTAGTTAAAAAATTATTTTTATTCTTTATTCAACTTCTTTTAAAATAAAAATATATATAAATCTTAAAAATAAAAGAATTTAGACTATCTAAATTTAATCTAAATAATTCAAATCAGATGTGTATTTCTTGCACATCTTTAATATGTGATGTACAGGGATCCAAGCCAATTTGGATGGAAGAAAATAAAAGAAAAAAAAAATGATTTTTTAATTTTTAATTTTTTTTATTAACATGTGATTCCAACCTTTTTTTTTTTCCTTTTAAAATGTGTTTGTGTTGAGGAGAATGAACGAAAATGTGAGAAAATGTTTATTTGAATATAAAAAAAAATATTAAAATTAAAATTTCATTTATTTTTTTCTTTTCTTCATTATTTTCAATCTAAATAAGTAAATATACCATATAGTGTTGAAGAAATTACACTGCAAGGCAAAGAATTAATAGTAAGCAGAAAGTAACTTCAGTGAAAAGCTAGGATAGCACCTGTACATTGTTAAAACCCCCAAGTGATTATTTTGTGTTCCCTCATTAACAGATGTTTGGTTCATCAATATTTTTATGGTTTCTGTACTTGCCAACATCATTTCATTGGTAGGTCTAACTGGTGATTATGACTTAGCATTAGCAAGTTGAGTAATTAAAAGAGGGCATCGTCGTTATCAAGAATCCCAACCATGAACATGTTTCAATATACTTTTGGCCCGTTTGGCAATCCGTTTAGTAGAAGATTCAACCACGTTTGATAAAAAATTTGTTTCAAATATATTTTTAGCTTCACAAACGAGCTTTTAACTTCACAAATGCCAAACCAAACATGTACTTTATCTGTTTGGAAATGAAGAGCTAACTTTTTTCATTATTCTTTTATTTTTTTAGTAAATTAGTGATTGTGTTATTAAAAGATTTTTTTTTTCAATTTACCCCTCTAAAAATAAAATCTCTCAAATATTGAGTCTACAAAGATTTTTTTTTTCCCAATCAAAAAAATCCCTCCATTTTACCGAATTCCTTTCAATTAATAAATGGCAACCATAAGACAATCAACTTACAATTAAGACTTACCTAGGCAACATTTTCTCTCAAAATTATACCATTTAGGCAAATTCCATAAAATTAAATGGCCACCGAAAAGACACTGTTTAAAACAAATTTTCTTAAACAACTGTCAATTTTGAAACAAATGCAATCATCCAAGTAAGTCCATGTACCCACACGTGTTCCCACTTATTAATTGGGCAAAATTTACATAATGAAATAACTATTTTGATTGCAAAAAAATTGATCAACTAATTTAATTGAAAAATGTTTATTTTTAAAGAACTAAATGAAGTGAAAGGTCACATTTTAAAAATTAAATCATTAATATTCTTGTTCTTTTAGCCTCTAATATTGATTAAAAATAAGCACAATGGCGGCAACCAAAACTTAAAAAAAAAAAAAAGTTCCAGTAATAAATTGAAAATGCGATGGATAAAGACCTGAAGAATCACCTGCTTATGATTACGTGTCAAT
This sequence comes from Erythrophleum fordii, assembly GCA_032878935.1. Taxonomy (NCBI): domain Eukaryota; kingdom Viridiplantae; phylum Streptophyta; class Magnoliopsida; order Fabales; family Fabaceae; genus Erythrophleum; species Erythrophleum fordii. Next base: position 1,127,297 of record JAVQMF010000035.1, read on the forward strand.
TGGTATATGCCTGATTGTTATATTACATTTTCTTAAATGCCCCTTAGGGCATGCATGATATTTCAGTTGAGACATTTTATTTGTTTTGTCCTCATATCTCGATGACGTCACTGCTTAGACAATAAACTCTGAATTTTATTTTGGCAAAAAAATTTTTATTTTTCCATCGTAAAAGTTTGAGATTAGTATCAATTTCATCATAAAAATTTAATTTTTTATTAATTTTATTTTAATATTTACCAAAATTTTCAATGTGTTTCTACATGCATCTTAACAGTATTTAATTGTTTTATAAAATTAGCTAATCTATTATAAGTCTTGGTATAGATGCACTCACATTGATCTAATTATTCGTTTAATATATTGAAAGTTAAAAATAAAAATTGAAATATAAAATTAAAAAAATCATTAAAAATAATATATAACTTGTTGTCTTTATTTTAAAAAATTTATATAATAAATTAGATATTATTAAATAATTATTATATAAATATTATACAAAATTTTTCCATCTATTTTTCTTTTTCTTCCTCTTACCAAATCTCCAATAATGTTAAGACAATGACGCCTGCAATCGGGAAGTGACTCTTGATTAGTTTAGATTAAAGATTAAAAGAAAAAAAAAAAGCCTATATGCATAGTACTTGTATATTTAAGTTTTACCCATGCCACACCTTGTACTTTTAAGTACTCCAAAATAAGCGTTACATGGTTTTTTTTGTTTTATTTTAAAAAAGTTTAGTTTCAATACATATTAGATAAATTAAAGTGTGCCAACAAATTTTTAACTTATAATCTTAAAGATCTAAAATTAAATATTATCTCCACAATTATTAAAAGAATTAGTATATATTGCTATATCACATGTTATTGTGGTTGACTTAATTTATTGAAGTTATGAACTTTATTAAATTAAAAAACTTATATTACTATTTTGATTGATTATATATCATGGAAGTTTCACAATATATTTTGTGAGAATTGCCATATATTATAATTAATATATTTGTTTATTTATTTAGTTTATATGTCACCATACCCATATTAATACAACATAAATGACAGAATTTGGGGGCCAGCTAGGGTGATAATATTTGGTAGTGCAATAATTATGTAGGTGATGTAATATCTATGTTGGCATCTTCTAATGACCGTTTAGCCATGTATACAACTGATTAATTAATTTCATTAAACAATCAAATGTAATTAACATTTAAGAGGATATAAAAAAATTTTACAACCATATAAGACTCAATGGTGCAAAATAAATATTTAGAAACGTAAGATTTTGGAATAAAAGTTTTTTTTTTCACTTCTTATTTTTTATATTTTGTTGGGATTGTGTGAAAGCTATATGATAAATGTAAATGGATTCCCAGTGCCACCTATCTTCTCTATCTTTATATCTGTCGAAACGAGAACACACAAATTAACCATAAGGGTTGGAACGTTAAATCTTGAATGTATCATATCGATGTGAAACAATTCTTATATGTCATGTCATTTATATATTTAATGATTAAGATTTATTTTATATGTAGAATCTACCTATATTATACATAAATTCTATTTATATAAATTCATTTTTAATTCTTAATTTTTTTAAATATACTATACTCTAAATGTATCTAAAAAAATTTTATCCATGTGAAAGATAGTCTTTTTATTAAGATTGTTCATTGAAGAAATTTATATTCATGCAAAATTTGAAGATATTATTAAAATTATGTATATGTTTTTTTTGTTCCTTTTTTTTTATATTTGAGTTATATATTGACTTTGATTATAATTATTCATTGAAATACTCAAACGACTACACAGAAGTTGGGCTAGTTATGGCAAAAGGAAATAAGATCTATATGTCTTTATATCTTTCTCTTTCAACTTTCAATGCTTTTCTTACTTCCCCACCATGTGTGTGTGTGTGTTGGACTATTGACAAGTTGGGTAATAAAAATGGAATAACAAGTTGACAAAGAAGGTAAAAGTTATATTTATGTCACTGATATTGATTTTGTGAAATTTGTTTTCACATATAATTTGACGAATAATTTGAGAATAGAGAATCAGTTTGTATTCTTTTAAATATATAGATAAATTCTCTACCCCATGAATGCATAATTTATCTTTTCTCAATCCAATTTCTTTTTAAAAGAGGGTAAGCAAAGATGAGAGAGAGATATAGCTGCTTTTTTATGAGCATAGATTTGCAGAGATGAAAGATCTATTCTATCCCATGCTTGACCTTGATAGAAGATCTCTTAATTATAAATAAGCATGAAATTGAATAAAAATAATATTTTGAAAGAAAGCAATTGAATATTACCATTATAATTAAAGTAAAATATACAATTTTTTAATGAATTTTATTAAAATTGTACAAATTTTTTTTTTAATTTTTAAAATATACACATCAGTCAAATTTCAAATTTTATATAAAAGGATATTTTTAGTTTTAACACACACGTATACATACACACGCATGCGCACACACAAAATGGATGATATTTTAGTGAACAAAAATTAAAGTTAAGCATAGCATAACTGTTCATTTCAATAAAATTTTGTGTATGGTTTAAAAAGAATTAGATTTAGGTATATTTCCTTAAATTTTTATTATTAAGTTCTCTAATTAAAATATGACCAAAAAAAATTTGTAATGCAACTTTAGGTACAAATCATACACATATTATGTCATTATTGAAAAATTATACATTTTTTATATTTTAATTAAATATTTTAATGATAAATATATTTAAAAAATGCATATCAATTTTTTTAAAAAAATTTGTGTAATTTCAATAAAATTCAAAAAATCTATGTATAATTTACTCTTATAATTATTAATATTGAGCTTAATCTCATTTTATGCCATGAACTGTAAGATTCTTTCATTACTGAGCTCTTTTGGTTCAAATCAATATAGCGCTTGAGTTTCATTACTCCACGTAATAAAAGTCCCACCAAGCTTGGGCTAAGATCTTCGAGGCCCAACTTGAATTATTAAAATACGTAGGCCCAATATTCTGCTCGCAGTCGAACATGTACCATAAGGAAAAGATAAAATAGTCCAATGTTTGGTATAAAGCGATTAGGCAGTCAACTTGAAATCACCTACTATTTTAATAAGCAATTTATTTAGATAATGAATATAGTGAATAGAAAAATAAATAAATAAATTCTAAACGAATTCGTTTACTAGTAAAAGAGCAATGCGTGATTCAGCGTAGAAATTATAAAATTTGATTTTTATCGATATTTAAAAGTTAAATTTCAATTAGAATAATTTTTTATAGTAAACATTGTCATATTCATCCTTTAGTCATTATAAATTTATTTTAGTAAATATAATTTTTTTTAATACATCACTTAGTCTTGACTCTAATTTGGATTGCTTGAGATTGCAATAGTAATTTAAAAGTCTGTATACGAAATTGTGCATTTTAAAACTTAAGTAATTATATTATGAATTGATAAACTTACATACCTTAAGTATCACATAATAATTATTAAATATAAAATAATATTTTTTTATTTATTAAATTTATTATTATAATTTTACTAGAATAATCAAATTGACTTTATCAAAATAATATTAATTATTAAATAAGTTAATATTTTAAGCAATTAGCTAATAAAACATTTAATAAAATATTATTCTTTTATTAATAATTATTACATCATAATTAGAATATATAATATCTTCAAATTAATAATAATATCACTCTTTATATTTATATGTCAACTTTGGATAATTATTTATATTAACTAATAGTGTGCCACATTAGATAAAAATAGCCTATGTGATCAATTTCATTAATATTCTTTTAGTCAAAATACATATAACTCTCTTAAATTTTAAATTATATACAAATAATTTCTTGATCTTGAAACTTTAGAATATATTCTTAAACTTTATTTTTGGTATTACTTTAAGCTTGGAGTCATGTATAAACAACTTTAAAATATCACACTTTTGTTAGTAAAATAACAAATATAGGTCCCATTTGGTTTATTGCATTGTAAACATATTCTTATTATATAATTTATGTAATGTATATTATATTATTATAATTATTACCCCACCAATTAAATTATAATTTTAATAATTAAATTATCTTTTTAAAAGTATAAACAAAAAAGTCATATTTTATCTCACTTATCTTTATATATAATTTTTTTTATATTCCCTTCATCCAATTAAATGGATTGTACTAATGGCATAAGACTACTAGTACATAATTCATAGTTTATGGTTCATTTTAAAATTTTAAAAGTTAATTATTGACATATGATTTAAAATACAAAAAGATTCTATGATAACATTTTGGCCTACTCTTTTAATAGAGATTTAGAGTCTAGATAAAAATGTGATATTGTTTAAAGTATTAAAACTAACTTGATGGTATTAATAATTATGGGGACAAATATATTAATTTACTTTAAATTCATGCGAGAGGTGTTGAAAAGGATAGAAGAGAAAGAAGCCCTAAGCTTAGATTCATAGGAATATTAATTTTTGGGTGCTCCTAATGGGCGCCTCAAAATTTCACCTGAGATCTGTCTCGCGTACGGAGGAGGGAGCACTGTCCCAAAAATCAAAATCAAAATCAAAATCAAAATCTCAAATCCCAATCCTAAATTTAAAAATCTCCCTCTCTCCCTCCTGTCGCCTTCACTTCACACAACCTCCGAATCATTGAAAAATTCAACATTTTCAAGCGCTCCCTCCTTCTTCTCTCTCTCTCTCTCTCTCTCTCTCTCTCTCGATTTGAATCCTGAAACCAAAAGTAATGTTCTTGATATAAAGCTCACTCCCCTCTCATATATCTTGTATGTCAAATTCTGAAATTATATCTGTACAAGTGCTTTTGAAGCTGCTCTTATGGATAAAGAGAACGTGACACCCATTGTCACAAAGGAGAGTAACCCAGTTGCTGCAAATGCTGCATCTTTCAGGAAGATCAGCAGTAAGGGAAGAAGGTTCAGGAGAATGCCTCTTGCTGATATTACCAACATCTATTACCACTCTCATCCTTCCATTTCTGTGTCTAACCAATTGAATTGCCGGAAGCGAACACTACCTGTAGCTGTTGTTTCTCATTCTGCAAAGCCACTCTGCTCCAAATCCTTAAGGATGGGATTCAGATAGTTGACTTTTTTTTTTTTTTTTGTTTCACTTTAATTTTCTGTATCAGATTCAGTTTTCAAATATTTTGAAACTAATTCATTTGTTATTTGTGCAACATTGCCTCCTGTTCTGCCTTCTTCTCACTGTAAACTTCACTAGAATGAGGAATCAATCGCCGTGATCAAACAACCTATGAATTCAGTCTTAATTTCTGTTATGGGACGCATCACTGATTTTGGAAGCATCAAATAAATAGAGACCCAAAAAAAAAGTTCTTACGAGTCAATTATGGATCATTTTTATGTTAAGAATTTCTAAAATAGGTCTGCTTTGTTTTTAAAAAGAATAAAATTTTTAAAATGGGAGAAAGCTATATTTTATTTTCTTGATTTAAGGTATAATTGCAAAATTAACATATAAGTTTTAAAATGTAACAAAAGATTTTATTGAATTTAAATTAGAATGAAGACATTAAAATTTAATTAATTTTTGGAATTAAAAAGACTCCATATAAGTGTTAACCTTGAGTTATGTTAAGCATTGTCATTATAGTTAAAAATTGCATAATTTTTATTATTAATTTTAGGTCAAATTTAACATTTTTATTTTTAATTTAAAGTTTAAAAGATGTATTGTTAATCTTAAAATTTATGTATTAATTTTGTAATTAAATTTTAATTTAAGAGAATAACAGGTAGTTTCTCATTTTAAATATATAATTTGAATTTACATTTTTTAACAAATTATTCATATCTGTTCCCACAAAGCACAGCTACTAAGATTTAAAATTAAAAAAATATACAAGTAAGAAGAATTGCTTTCGGTGTAATACAAAGTAATTTTGTCCCTAGAAATTGGCATCATCTCTAGAAGAAACCCACTAATACTATTATTTACCCAAAAAATGATTCAAACGAGAATTTCTTTATACTAGCAATAATTAAAATAAAGTTTCCAGTGCAAATTTGAGCTTCTTTTTTATTTTTGGTAGGGATTTTTCATTTAAAAAAAGTTTTCAATGATAATTTCATTTTTGGATAATTCTTAAACATGATTGATTTATAAATTGCCAATTAATTTTGCATTTTAGAGACGTCTCAATACCATAATATAATTATAAAAATAAAATTAGAAAATGATTTTATAGCTTAATTGGCACAAAGTCAATCATAATGTTGTTTCCGAAATCCAAAGCTTAAAAAAAAATTAGAGGAAAAAAAAAAAGAAAAGCGCCAAGCCCAGATTTTTTGGCTCCTTCCACTCCGCGCCGGCGCCCCCAAATTTTTACTTTGGAATTTTGGAAAGTAGAAATCTACTATTCCCATAAGGCCCGCCAATATTTTTTATTTACTTATCACTACCTCATATGTTTTGTTTTCTCTTGATCCCTCGTTTTTGCTATTCTTAAAATTTCAAAATCTCTTCCTCTCTTTTTCTTTCTCCCACCATTCACAGGCGCCTTACCATGAAAATTTTCGATTTCTTATTTTCAGGTCTCTCCCTTCCCTCCTCCATTCTGTTTTCAAATGTCCCAAACAACTTCAACGATTTACCTATATATCTCACTGCATATATGTGGGCTCCATCCTGCTTGCCTTCCAAAGGATTATAAAATCATAGTGCTGCTATTACTCACTACTCAAAGGAAATATGAACATTATACATAAATAACCACCCGGCTTGTGAATATTTTAGTTTTTCACTTTCTTTATAGGTCTCAATTTCTTGTGCACAATTGCCTTCATCTACCCTCCAGCGCTTCTCTTTCTTTCTTCTATCTTTCACCCTCCTGTTTCTGAAAGAGCAGTGAAGCTCGTCAGCAATGGAGCTCACTGTCATGTCGGATCAAAGCAACAAGGAGAACACCTCTCCAGTTCCCACAAAGAGCCCAATACCTCCTGTTGCTCTATCCTTCAAGAAGAAGAGTAGAAGAAGGCTCAAGATCAAGAGGATCCCTCTTGCAGACATCACCAATCTCTTCATCGACTCCACACAAGAAAGTGCGATGCCTCCTCCTTTATCGCTTTTGCCAGAGTCCAATTCTCGAAGGAGAACAATGGCGATTTCTGATCGGACTTGCTGTTCCAAATCGTTGAGGATGGGATTCAGATAGATATATAGATATACACACACTCATTTGCCTCTATCTTCTGTCTTTCTTAGAGTTTATAATTTTGCAGGGGAATTGGAATAATAGAATTTGGGGGGTACAATTTGCAGACACAATTTGAATGAAATTCAAAGGTCTTATGATTTGTTTCAGTTATGGACTTTGGGGTTCTTCAGATCAACCTCCTTTCCTGTTCTCCGAACAGTTCCATGAGAGTTTGGTCTCTTCTGTCACGAGTTTTATTATTATTTTAATTAAACTCAATCAACATGGAAATAAAGGCAAATGTACGTACTATATTAATGTGTTATTTGAGAATATCAATTGAACGTAATGAAAAAGATAAAAGGAAAAATGTATATCAATGTATAACTTTGAACACATGATTGAAGATTATATTTAAGATTTGTTTAGTACATAGAAACTTTAAAGACAAAAATAAAGACAATAAAATAATTTTATGAATAAAAAATAAATTTTGTATTTTTATTTTAAAAAAGTATAAAAATATAATAGATATTATTTAAATTTTTTTTTCACTGACCAAAGATGATCTGTGATTCAAACGAGATTTCTTTCATACTAGCAATAATTAAAATAAAGTTTCCAGTGCAAATTTGAGCTTCTTTTTTATTTTTGGTAGGGATTTTTCTTTTAAAAAAAGTTTTCAATGATAATTTCATTTTTGGATAGGAATTTATTTTTATTCTTAAACATGATTGATTTATAAGTTGTAAACATATTAACTTAATATTTGCAAATTAAAATTTTACGAGCTTGGTGATTGGTGAGCTTACATCAATCTTATGCGAAGAAAATTTGTTCAAAATATTGGCATCGAAAATGCAAGAATTAAGGCAAAAGTGAATTTTCATAGAAGATTCATCTCTCTCTCTCTCTCTCTCCATATATATATATATATATATAACTTTTTTAATCAATAAGTCAGTGGTTATTTTTGGAGGGGGGGGGGGGGGGGGGGGTGAGTTCCATTGGCTGGAAGATATAGCATTCAAAATTTGTGGGGAGAGCCGAAAGTAAAAAATTGAGGGGTTTGGCTCCTTCCACTCCCCCGCCCAATCAAAATCGAAATAATTCCCACACCATAGAAACGAAACCACCGGAATCATTAATTTTATTTTTATTTTTGGTGTTCAAATAAAAAAGAATCGGAGAACAAGGCGCTAAGTTGAAAATTTCCCCTCCCCTCCTTGTTTTGACAAGTCAAAAAAGTTATGTCAAATTTCTACATGAGCTCAAAAATTCATTTTTAGTCTTTGAAGTTTTATTTAAGTTTTGACTTCGTTTTGAAGATTTAATTTGGTTTAATATAATTTTAAAAATTTTCAATATTTATTTTTTTCCAATAATATTAACTTCATTGACAAGAATGTCTGATATAACTTGCACCTCGTCATACAATTTTTAAACATATACTCTACAAATTGAGTTGATTTCATAATAATCTTTATAGCTGTTTTATCTCAGTTTCTATAAATCTTTTAGTTAATTCATTTTAGCGCTTTAGTTGTTTCAATGTTATTACATATTTTTCTTTTAATCTTCTAAAGTATGTCATTGCCTCAACAATTAAGCGTAGATTTTGTATAGTATTGTGTCTTGAGTTGATTTGAATGATACATCAATTCATTGTTCTAGGGTTACATAGGGATCGAGTTGTGCCTAGCTCAAAGGGACAAGTTGGCTATGCCTTTTTGATAAAAATTAACAAAAAAAAAGTCTTAAAAATCGTTTTTTTTTAATATATTGATTAGGCAGGCAAAATGGGCCAATATACTTGGCTCGAAATTTGATTTGGTTCGGTCAAAATAATTTTTCTTTCAATCTAACTTAATATAACTAAATTTATATAGATTGGATGGGCCACCTGACTTTTGTATGCAACCCTAATTGTATTCAATATTTATATATTATGTAGTCCACAACACAGATTGAGGATGAGATCAAACCTGTAAGTCCAATTATGCCATTATAGCCGTCTCAAGCACATATATGTGGGCTCCATCCTGCTTGCCTTCCAAAGGACTATAAAATCATAGTGCTGCTCTACTCACTACTCAAAGGAAGTATGAACATTATACAAAAATAACCACCCGGCTGAAAAATATGTGAATATTTTAGTTTTTCACTTTCTTTATCATCTCAATTTCACGCCTGTGCACAATTGCACATTCTTTGATTTCATAAATCTCTTCAAGTTACCGTGTGACTCATTAAATAACTGAAAATTATTATTCTAATCAATTATACTGTACAATTTTGTTTCATTTATTTATTTTTCCTTATTTAATAGATTTACATATGCATAACGCCTCCCTCTTAATTACTATCTACCCTAAAAAATTTCTTGATTTAAATTTAATGAGTTAGCTAATGGCAGGTAGATGAATAATGATTATTTATTTTGATGAACTATTGAACATAAGTTTGAGGGCTACCTTATGTGTTGGGAGAGCAATTTTTACGTATACTTAATACGTCACGTCATTTGTATACTCAACGATTCAAATTTATTCTATATGCGAATTCCACCTATACTACACATAGATCTTACTTGTATAAATTTAATTCTGACTCTTAATTTTTTTAGGTGCACTATGCTCCAAAAAATCTAAAAAAATTTCATATTGGGATGGGACCAATATTAAAAGATGTAATGTATTCTCATGATTTTACAATTGAACTAAATAATGCTTTAAATCTCTATTCTCATTTATTGATTAAAAAATAAAAGTATTTTTAATTTATTGTTAGTTTTAATCTTACATTATATATATATATATTTATGTCAATATCATCTTATATCTTTTAAAAGATTTTTAATATTATACTAAAGACTAACATTACTAAAATGAAAGGATTTAACCACGAAGATTTAATCATGCTTGATAAAACTAAGGTTAAATAAACTTCACTGTGATTTTTGTTAGGATATTGTGATTTTATTATGTTAAAAAAAATTTAAATGAAAAATTAATGATAATTATTTTGCTTAACATAAATAATAAGAAAATTTAGTCCAAATCACGATAAAGCCACAATTCGACTAAATTGCAGTTTCAAGTCTTACCCCTACGACTATAGCCTCTCCCCCAGCCCTCCCAAAAAAAAAAAAAAAAAGGAAACAATGCCTACATAAACCACTACGACAAAACACGTGAAATACTGACAGCAAGAACAATCAGAAATATAACTAAATAAATAGGTGAACAGGAAAGAAGGAAGCAAAAAAGTGGCCAAAAAAATAAGAAAAATAAAGTCAACCTGAAGTGAAACGAAGTCAGAGAAAAAAAAAAAATCAAAGTATATATATATATATATATATATATATATATATATATATATATATATATATATATATATATATTATATATGCTAGAAAACAAAAATTTAGTGCCTAATAGTTTGGCAATTTTAAAATTTTGCATGTCTGGACTCTGCCCATTTTTGGAGAACATGTGATTCATTTTGTAAAGTTTTGCATGCCTCTATTTGTAATGTGTGTGTATATAATGTTATGAAGTAAAAATATGAAATTTCAATAAAATTAAAATTACATAAAATAAAAAAATCAACAATCACTCAATATATATTTCAACATATACTAATAATAAAAAAATATATTATATCAAACTAACATATGTTTCCACTACTGAAGTCCCTAAAATGCACTCTATTTCGTTCAATTGTAATATTCCCATAACCTACTAATCTAAAAACCCCTTTGATCTATTGCTTTAGGAAAGATCGGTTTATGTTGTTACAATTCTCTTCCATCCCATCTCAAGAAATTATTTGCAATTATATTTTTATTAAAAGCATGTTTAATCCTTTTAAAAATATGATTCATAAGAAAAAATTATTGATGACAATTAAACTAAAAAATTTTTCTCCTATATTTTAAGATAATAGTTTTTAAGTTGCCTATATAATAAAGACAAATTAATTTTTTAATAATATTCCACTTTGATAACATTTTATATGTTAGAAAGTCGAACATTTCGTGGTTCTATAAAAATTCATTTAAAATTTAATAAATTATAATTCTCTATATTTTGGAGGAAGCATTTCTTCAATATTAATATAAATGATAAATAATATTAATAGTTATAAATATTATTATTTGTAATAAATAAATATTAATTATAATTATTATTAACAATAAAAAATAGCAACTAATATTATTTATAAATATTGATTATAAATTAATATTAATACTAATTGATATTAATAATTAATTTTAGTATCAATATTAATTATTTTAATATTAATAATAAGTAATGAAAAGTTAATATTAATATTAATAATGGAAAAATAATTAATCTTTACAATAGAAAAAGAAATATAAATAATTATCTCTCCTATTTATCATCTTCTTTGTATTCATTTTTATGTTCATCTTGTACTTTTACATGAAGACCTGCATTTTCAATTTATAAATCTATTCAAAGATCTACATCTTCCATTTTTGTAATAAGAAAGTAGGTATTTAGTTTTCTTAAAACTGCTTATATGCCTGACTCTTATCAGTTAAACAAAAGTTTGCAATTCTTAGAAGGGAGGGGGCCATGAGAATGACCTTTTAAATATTTGAAACTTTATATTTACATTTGATGAATTAGTATTGCAAATGGAGATAGTCTTCATTTTTCATAATAAATATTGTAAGTTATAGTTCACATTCTAAGCCTTGGTATGTATTATTATGGTAACCATAATAAATTTCTTCAAGTGTGATAAAAGAATTTGAAGAACAAGTTTTGGTTCTATCAATCTTATAGCTTTTATATCTATGGTTAGATTGTCATTAGCTTTTTTAATCTTGATAGAACCAAAATTTGTTTCTCAAAATTTGTCATCACATCTGAAAAAATTTTATCCTAAATAAATACCAAGGTTTAGAATGTGAGTTGCAACTTGCAAGATTTACTATAAAAAATGTAAGAGTTTTGAAGACCATTTTCATTTGCAATACTAGTTCTTCAATGCAAATGCGAAATTCCAAATGCTCAAAAGATTCTCATACCCCAAAAGCTTTGTAAATTGCAAACTTTTGTTTAATTGATAAAGGATAGACATCAATTTCAAAAGAACTAACTACTTGCTTTTTTATTACAGAAATTTAATACATTTTTACAAAATTGCAAATGTAATGCAAAAGTAAAATAGAAAAAAAAAATAGAGTTTGTAATATAAATGGTAAGAGTTGAAAGAGAAAAAGAGAAATAACATAGAAAAGAGAATAGAAGATAAATGAAGCAAAGAAAATGCAAAATTATTTATATAAACTATGTATAAATGACTTTTCTTCCTAATTATAAATGGCTATTTTTCTTAATGGTTATTTTTTAACGTAAAAAAAATGCAACCTTTAAAATAAGTAGAAAATGATATTAAAGAAATAAAATATATTATATATAAATATTAATTAAATCAATAAAGTAATAAAAAATTAATAATGAATTTTATAATAATGTTGAAAAATTATTAAAGAAATTAATAAAAATTAATATATTATAATATTAAAAATATTTTTAATAAAAAATAAATCTTTAATTTTTAACTATTAAACAAAGAGCTAAAATTAAAAAAAATTGACTTTCCCGGATATTAATATAAAATGGTCGCCATTTCTTTAAGTTAAAAATTTAAATATGACAATAGAATAAAAATGGAGTAATTTGATTAACATAAATTAAAATAAATCCTATATCAATATATTAAATATTAATAATCATATATTGTGTTTAAATAATATATTAAATATTAATAAAATCATGTCAATGAAATATAAAAAGATTATATATTCTTGATAATTAAATCATTAAAATAATAAATAATAATTAAATTAAATATTCTTAATAAAACTAATAAGAGTTAATATATTATTATATTATAAATGATTTTAATAAAAAATAAAATTTGGTTGGGTAAAAGCCTAATAAAAAATTTTTCCGAATAAATAAAATAATAAAAAATTATAATAATACAAAACTGATAATTTCTTTGATAATTACGTTAAAAAATTATTAATAAAATTATTAAAAAATTAGCATATTATTATACTAAAAATAATTTTCATAGAAAATCAAGTCTTTAATTTTTAACAATTAAACCAGTATTAAAATATAAAAAATTGACTTGCCCATTATTAATATAAAATGATAGTGGATTTCTTTAAGTGCAAACTTTAAATATAAAAATAGAATAAAAAGAGATTCATAAAATTAATATAAATTAATATAGCTTCCATATTGATATATTAAATATGAGTAAAATGATATTAATTGAATATAAATATATTGTATATAATTTATAATTATATTAATAAAATAATATTATAAATTAATAAAATAATAAAAAATTAATAACTACAATAATAATTATATTAAAAAATTAATAATTATTAATCAATACTTTAAAAATTAAAAAAAAAAGTAAAAAAAGGTGTTGGGCCTAACCAACCAAAATTTGGTCAGCTCAGTCACTTAGCTTTGCCAGTGGCTGATTGAAATTTCAGTCGTTTTTCAGTTGCCTTTTACCAACAAACTTGACATGCATATTTTTATATAATATTTTTAGTATGAATTTCTTTTTAAATCAGTTTTTGGCTTAAATTTTTATTTTTACTATCCTACTATTATTGGTCGATTGATATCCAACCAAAAGTTATTCGAAAATATATATAATTGTGTGTGTGTGTGTGTGTGTGTGTGTGTGTGTATATATTGTATTAGTCGCAATTCGATTTGATACTCGTTTCAGAAATTGATTGCATTCTTGTACTGAACTCCCCCTGCATTGGTCAACTCTTTGGCCACAATTCCTTTTCAACAGCCAAAGCTCGCAGCTTGAGCCTGACGAAGCTTGCCGTTCAAATCTTCAACTTCTCCCTTCTTCTCCGATCCTTGACTGTCATCTACGAGCTTAGATCTGTAGGTTTTCTTCTTGCATTTTTGAATTTGTTCTGTTTTTTTTTTCATTAAATGCATTTCTTCTTTCTTGTAAGGCCTAAGTCGCTTACAATCGCTCAAATCTGTAGGTTTTCTTCCTCCATTTTTTATGTTACTCTGATTTGATTAGATGAAATATAACAAACTATCTTTTTCGCGGGAATGAAGGATTTTTTTAATATGTGGTGCTTGCATATTCTAATTTGCCTGGTGTAAAAGCAGAGTATTTAAAACGTATTCTAAGTCATCCTCAGGTCAGGCGACGTTTTGCTCTTTTCCCACTCTTTCTTTTATGTTTATGTAAAAGACAAGGTATTTTATGTTTGTTTATGAACATGTAGATAATTTTTCCATCATTAATATGTTGTGATTAAGAGAGCAAAGGTACCATTTCTTTGTTGTACATTAGTAATAATAGTTCTTAATCAACTACCTATGAAAATGACACTGTATAAAAAATAATGTTCCAAATTTTTCGATAGGTATAATGCCCTTTTGCCTGTAAGAAAATGCCTTTCTTTTGAATTGATTGTTGCGTAGATATGATATTGATACTTTGCTAATACCTTGGTTCAATGGTAAATCAATAGCCTCATGTTATATTAGAAAATTACAATCTATTAGATGATACGTAGATATGTGTGTTTTTTGGAATTTTTTTTTGGTGGCACTACCAAATATATTTTATTTGTTTATCATTTATTTATTTATTTTAAATAAAAACCATTCGAATTATTTTAGATTTGTCTCTTATTTTTTCTAGTCTAGCCTTGTACAATTATGACTTACACAAGTCTATGATTTATTATATATGACAAATTAATGTGACATATAAATTAGATTACAAATAGAACACAAGCTTAAATAGTTCATTACTACTAAGACTTGTTTAGGTTTGTGTCTGACCTTAGATTACAACAACTATCTCTTGTTCCCACTTCAAAATTTGAACATCCTTAAAATGGATGTCCATGATCTATACTCTCTTTTGCGGGGTTGAATTATGAGTTCTAAAGGAGGTTAACAGTGCGTTTGAATGGGGAGAAAAGTTAAGAGAAGGGGAGGGAGAGAAAATAAAACAGAATTTTCTCTCATTTAGCATAAGGAGAAAATGTAAGGGGAGAGAAAACTTGAGAGGAAAAGTACTCTGAGACCCACGCAAAAATTTTTTCTCCATATTTGGAGAGATTGCAAGAAAAAATTGACCGGGCAAATGAAGTATATATATATATATATATATATATATATGCATATAAAACTGACTGGGTAAACGAAAATATATATATATGTGCATATAATATTTTTAATATATAATATTTATAAAATTTTGAAATAAATAATTATATTTATTTTATTATAATAATAATTTATAAATAATATTTAATAAATATATTTTACAAATTAATAATATATTTTTTAATATTAACATTAATAAATTATTTGTATAATTTAAAAAAAAATCCATCCGACTGCAAAACAGTGGGATGGGTGTTTGGCCAAATGGTAGTTGGACATATATATAATTAAAAATATTTATTATATTTAAATTAATTAATATATATTAAAATAATAATTTATAAATTATTTTATAATTAATTTGAAAATTATTTTTCAAAATATTTTTTAATTTTAAATGTGTATTTTTTAATAAAGGGTTTTTTTATCTTATTCAAAAATAATTTTTTCTGATCATTTGAATATTTTTTAAATTGGTTTTTATTATTTTCATGTTTTTAAAAAATAAATTTAAAAAATTAAAATAATAATATTATTGTCATATTTAAAATAACATTTTTTCTTTTTATATTTTCCCCTCTCCCATTTTCTCTTCTTCCATCCAAACACATGAGGAGATAATATTTTCTCTTTACTTTTCTCTTCTTTCCCTTTTCTCCCTACTTTTCTCTCCCTTCGCTTTTCCCCTCTCCCATCCAAACACATCGTAAGTAATTTTAGAATTTGATGGTGCAACAGTGGTAACTACTGGAGCTTTACCAATTCATATTGTAGGTATAAGATATTAGATTAATTCATTTGATTTTATTAGATTGACATAGAATTGTATAGAGAAATAAGTGTTTGAGTGGTTTGAGGGATTTTACCAATTGGTTTTAGATCTAGTCAATTGATAGGCTATATTCTTTGTTTGTCTATGCTGTTTTGAGTGCTAATGCCGATAGAAATACCTTTCATGGGGAACTCTAATATATATATATATATATATATATATAAATAACAGGCATATCTATGATGGTTTTGCATGTCCAAGAATCCTTGTATATTTGAGGAGGCATAATGATGTAGCTTTTTTTTTGGAGGGGGAGATATGTACTTTATGTTCATTCACCAATTCACAAATAGAAAAATATATTAGGAGATTTTTTTATTTAAAAAATTATTTTAGTGCCATTTTAAATTGTAGCTAAAAAAATTTCATTATTTACCTATAACTATAAAAATTACAATTAAGTTATGACTTAGCCATAGTTGTATGAACTACAGCTAAATCATGGCTTAACTAAGGTTTTTATAACCAACCACAGCTATGCCATAGTTTAACTGTGTTAGTCCTTGTAGTTTTGTAAAACCACAACAAAACCTTTTTTGATGGATGGTTTCAATGCAATTTGCAAAATTATAGTTAGGTAGTTTAGCATGGTTTAAACCAAAGTTAAACCACAAAAAAATCATGGTAAAGCCACACTTTTTTGTAGTGTTACATTGATAAAAATATTAATAGAATTGTTAATTTAGCTTTACATTGCTAATAAAAAGAATCTTTTTACTATAAGAGTAGAAGGAGATGAAAAAAGAATCTTTTTTTACATCTTGTTTAATAGTTAGATGTTGTCTACACATTAAAAGAGGAGAAGAAGTCCATTTTCTTCAGATAAGCATGCAAATTAAGGATAATCGTTATACTTGATTTATGTAAAGTCCATTATGCCTTTGTTATCATTACTTTTTTTATTCATTTTATTTTTTAAATAAGGGTATGATGGTTATTTTCTTATCATTTTTTCCCTATTCTAGTACTATTTTTATTCAACTAAACATACAAATGAAAAAGTGTTGGGGATTTTTCATAAGTGTATTGTAACGAACGTAAATTTCGTAAAATGACGAAATAAATCATATGAAAGTAAGTCATCTGAAATAACCTAGATAATATCTCAAAAAATTTAGGTTGAGTCCT
Source organism: Erythrophleum fordii (assembly GCA_032878935.1). Classification (NCBI taxonomy): domain Eukaryota; kingdom Viridiplantae; phylum Streptophyta; class Magnoliopsida; order Fabales; family Fabaceae; genus Erythrophleum; species Erythrophleum fordii. The sequence goes on from JAVQMF010000035.1 coordinate 1,144,708, forward strand.
AGATTCCTAAAAATGATAATTCTAGACTCAGATGAAAAGAAAAACGAAATTAGGATGGAGAAATAATTTGCGACGGAAACTGACGAAACGTAATGGCATTTTCGTAAATAAGTGTAACTTTTGGAAAACCACATAGAAGGGATTTTTAACTGAAATTTTTAAGTTGCCCAAGGTTCTCAGAGGCCCAAAAAACTATGAGAAGCCTTGGGACTGGTAAAGCCTCTCCGGTGTATATTTTTTTAACATCGGTTGACTTAAACTTTGACTGATTTGTTCGGTAAGGTTTTACCTCCAAATTGAGTGATTCTAAAGGTATTTTATTAAATTGGGAACCTAAATTTTATGATGAAAGAGACAATTCTAAAAAAGGAGCTAAAACGAAGCCGAAACGAAGTTGCCATTACGAAAGGGCAAAATTGGAATTTATGGTTTATTGAATGTTCTAAAGAGTTCCACACTTTTCTCCCTTCTTCTCCTCTTTAATAAGCACGACCCTTTCTGCCCAAAATATAGAAAATCTTCAGCTCTCTTAGGCACATAAGAAGGAGGAGAAAAAGAGGAAGGAAGCCAAAGAGAAACTAGGTAATTTCATGGAATTTCTTGCTCTATCTTCCTCCAATCTTGTTTTCCTCTCTTCCTCCTTTCTTTCCATGAATTTTTTGAATGATTTGGTTCTGTTTTGAGGTTATAACAAGGAGGGAAATTTCGTGTTTGGAGAAGAGAAGCCAAGCAAGGGAAGAAACATCCAAGAAACTAAGGAAAAATAAGGTAAAATCTCATTCCTATGGTAGCCTTTTCTTGTCCCTTCTTCTTGTATGTTTCGGCCAACATAGGATGGGATAGGAGGGGGCTGGATTTTGGGCAGAACCAAAAGAGAAACCTAGGAAAAAGAGTGTAAAGATTAAGAATATGGCAATAAATTCAAGTAAAAACCAAAGGAAAACAAGTTAGAAAAGTGTAGTACTTTCTAGGGTTTTGCAAAATCTGATTTTGTGTGAATATTTCCTTGGCTAGTTGAATGTTCCCTTGAGCTCCTAAAACCTCTAGAAAGCTTCCCAAGTGGCTCTCCCATCAAGGAAAAATCACAAAGTCCATGAACCTTCCTTATGGTGCATATTTTGGCCAAGCTAGGTTCATTAGGCTAGAGGATATTTTAAATTGTTCTAACCTTGGTTTAGGACTTTATATGATGTTAGAAGATGGGAGAAACCATTGGAAAAAATTTAGGAACTATAGATTGGGAGATGGGAGAATGGTGTCCATAATGATGCCTTATGAAGTAACTTGGTATTTCAATAGTGCAATTGAATATGTGATGACTCCAAGGACCTTAAATGAGTCCAAGAAGTCTAGAAAATAACAAGAGAATGAAGCCTAGTACTTGAATGATATGAATTGCTTCAATAGATCATTTATGGAACCAATATGTCCATTATGGAACCAAGTATGTAATAAGTTTTAGTTCAATGTCTTTGCTTGCTTCAAGGATGTAATTGTGTGTTATTTGTGATGTCTAGGTCAAGAAAACCTTACTCCACCTAAGTGCTCTTGTGAAACCAATGAGGGGAAGGAAATTGCAAAGTGAGCTTGCATAAATTAAAAGGTAGCTCTCCACCTCATTCTCTTTGCATTCTTGTGTGCATATGTATGTTTTAATGTGCTTGCATGCATTCTTGATACTTGATATATGCCACTTGATCCTTGTTGTGCATTGGTACCAATGTGTCTTCTTGAATGACTATGGTTGTGGAAAGAGCTCATAAACGTGAGGTGATGCCAAAAGTCCCTTGGTAAAGGTGAGAAAATGCCAAAAGTCTCATGGCATGGGTGAGACAAGGCCAAAAGTCCCTTGAATGGATGAGGCTAGGTTAAAAGTCCCTAGGCCAAGAGTGAGACAAATCCAAAAGTCCTAGAAATAGGGCGAGGTTAAACCAAAAATCCCTAGAGCATGAAAGTGGTCTTGACATGTGAATGTGGCATGGAATGGAATTTATTGCACACTTTATACTTACATAGTATGAATTTGATATATGTATGCCTTGAATGTGATGTGAATGGGTGTGTGAGCTATTAAGATTCTTAGAATCTCACTCCTCTTTCCCCATTATCCTTGAATTGTCTAGGTGGTGTTCCAAGTTAAGGAGATGCAAGCCAAGGATATTAAATATTTTTATTTTAATGTATTATGTACTTTAAGTAGTGGTTGAATGTCAAAATAATGATGCATGTAATGTTTTTGTGATGTAAGGCCATGAACAAGTGTAAAATGATGTATGAACATGATGTAGACTTTATATGACACTAAAAGTAATGGATTATGCAAATTGGCTCCTTGATGGTTTGATGTAACTATGCACAAATGGATGTTGAGAGACCAAAATGAGATGCATGAGGTTTAAAATCACTTGGGCAATCTCTACAAGTCATATTTATGCTTTAAAACTTGTTCAAGGAGTGCCAAACTCAAGAAGAGGCCATTTGATACAAAGTGACTCTTGATAGGAATAAAAAATGACAATTTCATGAGGCTATATCACTTTTTATCCAAATAAACTTTTCTTGGTACAAAATTTGGCATGCATCTAAATCTTATAGAGAGCTTTTTGGAAAGCTAAAGTTGCTAATTTTTGAAGGTCTGTGGAATATTTAGCGAATTGTTGAAGTTGAAATTTTTTCTGGTTTTGGTCCTTGGTACTGTAGCATTGGTCTGAAATTAAACTTTGTCACTCATGGGGTAAATGATGTCCAATTGCCACGAAATTTGATATAGAGAAACTAGAAATTTCCAGTGACTTGATCCAACTAGAAGAACCTCATTTGGAGGTTTAGAGAGGGAGATGCGATTTTTCAAAGATTCAATCCAGTGTTAGGCATCCAACTAGACCTTAGTCACTATTTGATCGAAATTCAGGGTCTGGGCGAGTTGAACTAGTCTGGAGTTATTTTTTTCTTTTAGATAACATCCTTAGCTTTTTCGATTGGTATCATTGACTCAATTTGGAATTTTTTGGAATTAATTGGACATGTTTGAAGTTTATATTAGCAAACTGTGACAGCATTAGAACCCAGTCCGACCTCCAGACCATTTTGTATGTCAAACGTTTGGTGTGTGGGATGTTATGACTTGTACCTATTTTTACCATAAATTAGATATCTTAAAATTTTCAAAACGACCAAGATTATATGATTTCCATTTTTTTAGATTTACTTATGATTTTTCAAAGTTTTGGACAGAATGGTGGCAAATCTGGCCGAAATTCAATGAGTTCCATTCATGCTCTATTTCGGTTTCCTTGAGTTATGAGCAAGATTTTGTGATGTAAATGGGTTGTAATAATGTATTTAAATATGAGGATGCATGGTATGAATCTACACGATCCGCGTGTCATTAATTTAAAATTTTTTAGCATAACACAATACGATTAAATCCATTATTGTTAGTCCATTTTCCATGTACCCTTATGAAAATAATGATAGGGAGCTCTTGAATGCCATGAATGGGGTTAGATATATATGGTATTACATGTATGGTCACACAAGTAATATAAAAGTGAGTTGAGTTTTGTCCCATGAGGAAGGTCAACCAAATACCAATTCCTTTAATTATTTCATATTATCTAAAAAATCCACCAAATTGAATTAAATAAACTATGAACTAAGGAACCAAACGAAACTCATGAAAACAAATAACTAGAATATTTAATGATAAAAGATTCCAAAATTTAGATTTCAATATTAATTCCTATGAATGAATAAGAATAATTCATGCAATTAATTTTTATCTAATCCATCACTGATTTCCTATTTCATGTGTAATTCTCTTTCAAAATAAAACACATATATCTATACTAATACTATGTTTACTTTCTTGATAATAGACTTTAACACAGACCTTTTAAATTCAATGGATCTTAGTGTATTCCTACATGTAGCGACTTAGCATGCATGCAAGTTATTACCTATTTAGGTAAGATCTATACTTCTATAAAATTTTAACTAAGTCTATTGCTTAGATAATCATTTATAATACTTTATTTTTTAGTGCATCTCATTATAGATCAAAATTCAAAAAGAATGGCTAGCAATTTGTAAACACTAAGAAACTAAATAATATGTTAATCAAAAGAAAAGTCAATACATGAGTAATTCAGAGTTAAACACAATCTATAAACAAATCTATCAAAATCCTAGATCTAAGGGATTTAGCTATTCATAATCAAAACTAAATTTCTAAAACTAATCTTAAAAAAATTCATAAAGAAAACAGAAAATGAAACAAAATTGAGGGCAATAATTTTAAGAAGGATCTTTCAAGTTTCCCATAATGTTGTTGGATTTTAGAGCATTTCTTGATGTGTGTCTTTTCTAACCTCTAGGCATTCCTATATATAGATAGCATATTAGGACTAATTTCCTCTTTAAGTGACATACTTAGATAGCGCCATGGACACATGTCTAAATGCATGGGGGTTGTGATTATAGCTAAAAATTATTATCTTTGCTCAAAACTTACTCTTCTGCTTCCTGCTAACAATCCTAACCAAAGCACAGTTAAAGTATAAGAAATCACATAATTTTTTAAAATCAAAATTCATGGCTTTAAATGAGATACATGAATAATTCTACTACATCATGTAGTATTGTTTATTCCTTTCTATATTATATCAAATATAATGATTTTATTCTATTCATATCCTGATTCCCTTTCCATTTTTGTACTTGACGAGTGTATGTATCAAATAGCCCATTAATTAGCCATATGGTACATGTCAACGTACTAAAATGGAAAAGAATTATACTCAGATAGAGTGTGTGTGTAGATATATATATAGATGTCTTTGCTATTTGATTTTTTAATTAAAATATAATAAGTATATGCTTTTTCAATTAAAATATACTAAGTGTATAAGTTAATTAGAAACTATATGCCAAAAATCATATACTTATGATAAGCTTAATTTTGACACTCTTTTATTGATTCAAATTTCCTATTTTTGATCAATAAAGTGTAAGCACTTATGCATTTTCTATGTGTTGTGATCGGGAATGGATGGAATGGGAAATTATTGGATTTTCAGCAAATGAAGCAACCAACTATTGTATAACATGGGGGACCCTTGTAAAATTTACACGGCTTGTGTAATTGTAAGAATAGGAAGCATAAAGCAAGAAGTAGCATGTCACACGGCTAGGCTATGCAACCGGGCAAATTTACATAGCTTACCTTTGTGCATTAGTCTGATATACAAATTTGGAAATTGCAAAAACAATTTTAGAAATATTTGTGCATTGAAAAACATTGGGAGAAAGAATTTGATGGCTATGCTTCAGTCAAGGAAAGAACTTTAGAGTGAATGAGAATGACACCAGAGATTTGTAGAATTTTTGAAGATTACAGTGACTGCCAATATGTTTTCCATCTTTCTACTTTCTTTTCTTTTATTGTTATGAATTCATTGGATATAGTTTTGAGAATTTTATTTTTAATTATGAGTAGCTAAACCCATTAGATCTAGGATTTGGATGTAGATGTTCATGGATTGTGTTTGATTTTGCAATACTCATATAATGATTTTTACTTTACTTAATTTATTATAGTTTATATTTATTTGCAAATTATTGGCTGCTGTTTATGAAATTAAATCTATAGTAAAATGAATTGAAAGGTGAATCCACTATAGAGAATTATTTGAATAATAAACTTAGGGTTAGATTTGTTAGAGGTAGTAATCTTATCTAAGTGGATAGTAAGCCACATACATGCCAAACCCCTACTTGCATGGGTATATTGAATTCCTTAGAATTTAAAGGATTTGCATAATCACAAAAGTATATGTAAGTTTAGCATAAATACACATGTTCTATTTTAAAAGAGAATTTCATATAATTTAGGTAATTAATTATTAATTAAGATAAAAATAAATTACATGAGTTATCCTTACTTATTTATGAGAAGTAATACTGAAATTCAAACTCTAGAATTTTTCATAATTAGTAATCTATTATTTCCCTTGCGAGTTGTGATCAATTTCAATTGTCTTTCATTTAATTTAGCCGATTTTTTAGATTATAAGAATTAACTTAAGAAATTAATATTTGGTTAATCTTCTTCAAGAGATTATATTCTACTTATTTTTACACTATTTGTATGACTTATGTACTTGCAAATTTTGCACAACAATTTATCATATTATTATAAAAAATTATGCATTTATCATATATTAATTTGAGAACATAATATCAAAGATATGCAAAATATACTACATACAATTTTTTTTCCATAGATAAAATCCAAAATACCCTCACCTTCTGCATTAGGGTTTTCCATCTCCTTTCCTTTTATTCTAACTTCCTTCACCGCTACGATCAGGACCATGACGTAGTGGATGTACTCTGACGCGTCTCCAGATGACGGTAGCGAAGAAGGAGAAGAAGGCACTAGAAGAACCTTCCCCGCTGTTGCTTTCTCGGACGCAATTAAATGGGGATACGGAATCGCCATCTTTGACCTATAAATCTATCAAGAATCAGACAGGACAAAACTTTCGACAGCTGAATACTAGATGAGATAGTCAGAACCAAATCAAGACAGAAGTTGACCCGTTCACTTATTTGATGAATTTCAAGTATTCGCTTGATAGTTACACAAGGACATAGCTTTGATTTATTAATATTAATAAGTTTGGTGTTCTGGATTTAGTATAGCATCAAATAAACATAGTTACTATGTTTATTTGATGCAAGCATAATGAAGAATGCTAATGAACAATGCTATGCTTTATGGCACTATGCTTTTTGCTTCAATGATGCAACAGCGCTAAGATACGCAGAGGGACGAAGGTCACAAAATCCTGCAATTATAGAAAATATTGTAACCCACAATTTTGAAGGCCAATAGGACTAGGTGGCATGAGAGGATCTTAGACATATATTGCCGTTCTTCAGACCTATAGCTGAACCACTTTCGGCATCAAAGTTACAGCATTTTTATCTGAAGATTAACCTCGTATTATCTCCTTGTTACCTTAGCCAATTCTTTAGGTTGTTCCTTCTTAGCCAATTCTTTAATTAGGTTGTTCCTTCATTCACGGCTCTTCGGTGAGAAAGAAAAGAGAGAGAAGGAAGGGGGGGACCATTATCAGCATTAAGGCAAGTGCGGGATAAAACATAATCCAACATCCAACGTCTGCATACAAAAGTAGGAGTTATTATAATTAAGTCAATATATTTCGTTGGTTAACAGCATTTGCTGTCGTTGGTGCCTTTATGGTACGTTAGTGATGCAAACTTACAGCTTTTGCATATCTTTTGTCATCGTATGTGTATTTTTCTTCTTTCTTTTCTATAAATAATGACGCTGACGTATTCCATTATCATACCAAAAGTACCCAAGGCTAGCTCCATAAATTAGTGCCTTCGTGATCGATCACTTATATCCATTAAGCTTAGTTTGACATCACAAACTATATCCCTTTATCCAGATTATCAGATTTCACAATGAGGTGACTTGCACATTCCTATCTGTAGAAAATAATAAAATGTTAAAAGAAAAGAAAGATGAGATTCAATTTATATTTTTCTGATTTTATATATGTTGACAACACCACCCTCCATCAAATAACAAGTAGTCAAAAAGTCAACAAGTTGGACCTACTATCTCAATTTAATTATTAATAAAGACCGTATTTCTCTTTTTGCACTCAAGTTAAACTCAACTATTTAGTAGAAATATTTTGATTCTAATTCGTTGGTTCATTCATTCCTCAATTTACTCTTACCAAGCAAAACCTTGTAATTATTATCAGCTCCTTCGTTTTGATTCTACTATATAGCTCATCCTCTTCGATTATTTCTGGATTATTCCCAAATGGATCCCAACTCAAGAGTGAAGATTAATTGAGACTTATGCGCATGGCATTCACAACTGCATGCCATCTCACTAGCTATATATGTATACATTCTTTTTCGCTTCACCGCGCGCGTTAGTCTTGATGAGCTTTAGATAATGTTTCATTTTGTATTTATTCAGAAAACGTCAGTGTTAAGAGAATTTATTAATAATAATGCAGCAAGCTCACAAACCAAATCAAGATTCGCCTTGCAGCCAATTGCTGCATCAACTGCTGCCAGCTGATTGGTTAAGTGTGTTGACCCACATGCATAACGAAATTAAGCCTTGAATACTCCGGGAACTACCATTAGACTTCAGAACTTCATGACGAATACATAGTGCAATATTTAGGGGTGGTGGTAACTGGATGGCTTGTAGATTGGGTTATAATAGGTGAATAAAATTTGCTCCGTTAGTTCAATTGTAATTCACTAAAAAGTTTTTAAAATAATCTAATCTTTTTCTATGATTCATTTTGTAAATGCTTATCATTCATTGCCCCGTATATATGAATGAATATTTGATTCATTTAATGTCCTTATTCCTTAAATATCACATAAAATTTATAATCAAATTATTATAAATAAAATAATACATAATATTACACACACACACACGCATATAACTTTTTATATAAGTACCTAAATGGACACAAAATATTAAGATATGTAGATAAATGATTTGATCATTAAGAATCAAGCACCAAAACTTTAATATAAAGGAAGAAATTGGCAGATTATATGGACAAGTTATTATACTTAGAATTATGCAATATATTTTTTATATTAACAATTTTTAAAAATAAAAATATATAATTCATTTAATAGGTGCATAAGTACCTCTGAGAAGATGCACACAAGAAGAGAAGATGCAAAGGAAGAAGACACTGAAAAAGATTGGGTTCTGAACAAACCTTTAGATCTAATTTATAAAAATTTTCTGGTCAAATTTTCATATAAAATTTTTCTATGACAAAGTTAAAAAAAAAGTTTTCTAAATTCTTTTTCCCTCTTTTCTCATAGAATAATACTATGAGAAATAAAAACATTTTAAAATTTTGTTTGTTACAGTACTTTTTCATTAGAGTAAAAAAAAATTTGTAATTTTTTTTGTTTTCACAAAAAAATACTGTGAGAATAAATCACATTTTTCCTATAAAACTTGGAATTTTTTTTTTTTTCAAAATTCTCACAATAATTCTCACTTAGAAATACCATGAGAGAAGAAAAAGTATCCAATTTTTTATATTCTTACAATAAAATACCATGAGAATTAAAAATGTTTTCAATTTTTTTACTTCTTATGGTATTAGATTGTGAGAATTGAAATAATTTTCATATCTTTCATTTATTACAGTAAAATATTGTGAGAACATTCACGGTATTTTACCATGATGATTGTTAATAATTTTTTTTTTTATTTCTCATAGAATTTTTTTGACAGAATTATAAATAATTTTTTTTTTGTTTTTCACAAAAAAATTCAATGAAAATTTATTCCTGCTATACCATTACACTTTTGTCATGGTATTTTTTTCCAAATTCTCTCAGAAAATTCTCACAAAAATATAATTGGAAGAATTTACTGTGAGAATGTAAAAATATTATAAATTGTGATAAATTTCACAATAAATTCTATAAGAATTTTTCACTACATTAATTCCATGAGAATTTCTTGTGAGGAAATCTTTGATTTCTTGTAGCATAAGCAAACTAATTTTTGGAAAGAAACTCATTTCATTTATTTTCTTAGTTATATTAATGTGTAAGGATCCTATATTCTTTATTCTAAAGTTTTTATAGATTTTAGATAAAGAGTGACACAGAATAAAAATGTGTATGAAATTTATTCTTTTTCAATTTTTACCCATTTCCTTTTTTTTTTTTTCTTTTTGAACTCTACAAAAACTTTATAATAGAAAACTTCAAAGAATCCAAACTCATTAATGCTCCAACCACTGCTATCGTTAGTGCTCTGTCATGTTTCACCAAGGGTGTTCCGCAAAGAGGTTGCAAGGGGTGTTTTATCAATCTCAGATCTAATTTTCTTCTCTTTCTCTTTCATCTTAGTGGTTTTTTTCTCATTTTTTTTTTCCATTAGCATTGAGTCTTAACTCTATTGGTAGTTTGAAATTTATAACTTCCACCATTGTTGTCATGGAAAGCTTTCAATTTGGGACTTTTGAGTTCAATCCTTCAAAGTGTGAATTCACCCTAAAATTTTCATCTAACAAGCTCCATAAGGTAATTCTTAAACTTAAATTGAATTTAGGAGATTTTATTTAGAAAAAAATTCTAGATCTAAGATTAGTAGTGATAGTAGGGAATTTAGAGTAAATTTAGGACTTTAGTCATTATAATCTGTGTTTAATCAAATTAATATTATAGAGCATTAATTGAATAGTTAGTTGATACTTTTATACTCAATATGGTTTTAGGCATTGCTAAGGATATCTCATCAACTGATATTCTGTCCTGAAGGGACCTCCAAAACCTTTGAAAATTTTCAATTTCAAAATATATTGTGAAAAATGGTAAATTTCTTGTATATGTGATATAAGAATAATGATTACCTTTTATGTGCAAAGTAAAATGATGGTAAAACCCTTATGTGTTATTTTCTTTAATTTTTATACCATGAAATTTTATTTTAAATTTCTCCTTTATTTATTTTATAGATTATTTTTCTTGTTTCTAATTCTTTTCTTATATAAAATTCTTAAAATTGATTTCTTCCTAATTAATTAATAATTATATATACCTTGGAATTTTCTTTATTTCCATGATGATATTTATTTGTACAAACTATATTAAATTTATGTTGTTAGTTTAATATATTCTTAAATCACTTTTCTAATTAAATTTGGATTTTTTAAATATTTTTTTAAATTATTTATGCTTGGTTTGGCACTTAAGAAAAGTATTTCTTCTTCTGTGACTGTACTATAAAAAATTTAAATTTCACATTAAGTAGTACAAGATAATTAATGTATTACTTAAGAAATTTAAAAACCTAAATATCATATTAAGTAGTATGAGATGTTTAGTGCAATATTTACAGAGAAAACTTTTCCTTTTGATAGCGTTTTTAATGATGGATCACTTACATCTCTTTGGGTTCTATTGTTAATCTATATCATATATTTAAAAAGGTAATGGATGAGATATAATATAAACCATATAGCTGTTAGCGAGAGTAACAGTCTAAATGTATTTAATTCAATTGAAATTTGATGAAAGGCGTAAAGATGCCATAAGGTGTGACAAATAACATGTGGCGTTATAAGATTATGAAATAAGAAAAGTATAGTTGCACTAAAATATAAAAAGTGCAGTGATATTGAGATGTTAAATGAGAAAAATGTAATGACACTTAGATGTAAAAAAAAAAAATTGTAGTGGTATTGAAATAAAAAGTAAGTAAAATATAGTAGTTTTGTAAAAAGTAACATGATATGCTATTTCGTATAATATCCATCCAACGAGTTTTTAATTGTTTATCTTTAAAATTTATATTATTTGAAGTTAGCTACTATTTGAATGAAAGTATTCATTCATTTATATATTTATTTTTTGAATATTATGAATTTATATTTTATTTCACTTTATTAATGTTACTCAATTGTAAAAAACTTAAGTGTTCTTATTTTCCCTTCTACGTGTTTTATTATTTATGCACTCTCTGAATTAGTGGTAGACTCTTCCTTACTCCTTGTTATTGTTATTATTTTTTAAATCAGTAAGTAGTCAAGTAAAATACTATAGCGTTAGTGTACCTTCCTAATATGTTAGGTAAATTTTTTACTAAATGATGATGATGTAGAATTCTATGACATCGTATGTGACTACTAAGCATAAGGTTGGATATTATAAAATTGTGTAGGCCTTGTAATGACTATAATCTTTTAAAGATATTTACTTCCTTTTTCATTGTTTTTCTTTTGTTTTATTTTAAAAAGTGTTGGATATTGAATTGTGGATGATTGTTCAAAATGAAAAATATCTATTTTTCAAAGGAAGTGCCTCTAGATTTTTGACAACTCCCAAATGTTGTTTTGATTGCAAAATAAGATTGATATATTTCTCTCTCTCTCTCTCTCTCTCTCTCTCTCTCTCTCTCTCTCTCTCTCTCTCTCTCTCTCTCTTTTAATTTTTTACATCAAAACTTAAAATTGTCTTAGTCTTTATGCTGGTTAGGTGGTTGTATTTCTTAAGCTTTTTAGGCTAATCTAAGTTAAGTGAGCTTAGTCTATGCACCAGTTACAACTAAAGATTGGATTGTGACATCTTTATTATCAACCCTTTCATTTTCTATTTGCTAACCCTAAAAGAGATTTGGTATGAGAATTTCTTTAAGTTTCTCAAATAAATTATACTTAAGAAAATAAAATTTTTATATTTGATATAAATTTCTATAATTGAGTTTTTTAAAAAAATTTTTTTTTTGATAAATTAGTTATCCACCACAATTGAGCAAATAAGTTGTTTAGGTAATTATAGTTCTACATGGTAAATTAAATATCTCCACACCAAACGCAATCTCTAGATTTTGATTATTTCCGTACCCCAACTTTTCTAATTATATTAATATTGATAGTCTTTTTAGTTTTTAATGAGAAACGGGCACCGAAGATTAATATTTATGCGCATCGCGTTCGCAACTGCATGCCACCCCACTATATATTCTTTTTCGCCGCACCACATTTGTCTTGATATGCTTTAGATAATGTTTCATTTTGTGTTTATTGAGAAAACGTCAGTTTTACAAGACATTTATAATGCAAACTCACAGACCAAATTAGATGCGCCTTATAGCCAATTGCTGCTTTCTCGACCTTCATAATCAATGCCTTCAGTTCTTTCTGTGCGAGCTAAAGTTTATGAAGAATAATGCTATACAACAGACTAAAGACAAAAATACCAAAAGAAAAAAAGAAAAGAGTCAATTAAAACCTGGATAGAATCGTAAGTGAAATGGTATCTCTACGATAGTTTTTCTCAATTAGTATAGTAATATATATATATATATATATATATATATATAGAACATACTCTTCTTTATATATGAAAAGGTTAAGCTTTTATGAGATCATGGAATTGAGAAGAATCCCACCAAAAGAAAAAAAAAGAGAAGTTATAATTAAGAGCGACCTTTCAAAGCCCTATACGGAAAAAGTTTGGTCATATATATATATATATATATATATTTCTATACTTTGAATTCACTACTGAGAGTGGGACAGCTCAATTCGAGATTTATAAATTCGAAGTTGTGATGATGTGTTTCGAGTCCGCTAAGTAGAATGGATTGAAAGGTTGGCACCACCAGAACAACTAGATGACAAAATTGAATCCATATGACTTTTCACTTAACTTCTATTTCTTTGGTATGACTGAGAATCTTAGGTTAAATCAAGACGTCATTTTCCTATAACTCCTTTCTTTTCCGAGTTTGGATTTCTAACAAGACCAATGAGAATGTGAGAGTTCTTCATATTTCATGACATGAAAGTTGACATTTCAACCGTGTAACTAATTCTAATTTTGAATTTCAAATTAAGTCTTCTTCTGGCGTGCATAATTTGGTGGTGAATATTTAATTAATTAAGCTTTTGGAAGAAAGAATTTGAAGAACAAAATAACTATATAGTTTACATCATAGTCTTAATGAAAGGTCACGTCACTAATAACAGCAAATAGAAACAAAAGCAAGAGAATAATGAATTATTATATATGTGAAGGTTTGATTTGAAAATTGAAGAGAGAAGAGGAAGGGCCTTATATAAGGGGGTCTGGATATTCGTTCGGAATCACCAAAATTGATATGTGTAATGGCCAACTCAAAGCAGATGCTGGTGGTATGCCTTATTGTGTCAGTGCTACTATCATGTGCTTATAAGTCGGAAAGTCGTCCATTAGTTGAGCCCCTGTTAGAGAGGAAGAACCCAGCCAAACAGGTTTCGTCACAACTGCTTCAAAAATCAAAGCAACTTAGGGCAAGCTTTGGGAAAAAAGGCCTTACTATTGGAAACTCCTATCACTCCACCAAGCGACTAAGTCCTGGTGGGCCTGACCCTAGACATCACTGACCGCTCATCTGACTTTGTCTTGGGATTCTGATAGAGGGTGAGTAAAAAATAAAAATAAAAATAAAAATAAAAATAAAAATAAAAGGGATCGTCCACTGTTATTGTACTTTTTTCGATGAAAGCAGTAACATGGCTTTCTCTTTCTTTCATTATCCCCTTGCTTTCATGTTATCCCTTTCTGGTGATCCAAACAGTACGTAACTTCTCATCACGTACTTTTGAGCTGTTAATGCAGGTACATGTACGTATATCAGTATATGTTTAATGCGACGCTTATGACTGGTATTTGGTCATGCTTGTAATTTCTTTTTCTTTTTCTTTTTCTTTTGGCAAGAATAATGCTTGCAATTCATAAGCTGAGAATGCCAGCTAAAAGCGATTTGCAGATTCATAAATGAACGATCAAAGATAACGTGAAGACCCCATTTTCAATTTAATCACTATAAAAAAATATATAATTTAGTGAGAGTTGTATTGCGGAGGTTATTGTTAATCTCGTTAAAACCCAGATCTAACGGGATTCCCCATTACTTAACATGGATTGATTAACAACTCCCGCTATTTAAGGAGGGTTTATTAGCAGTTTTTACCACGTTAGTCCCATTAAAATTCTCTTCCTCCAAATTCTTAAATTAATCATAAATATTTAAAATTATTTTTTATTAAAATATATGACATATTTATTTATTTAATATTAATTGAATTTATTCATTTTATAACTTATTTTATTTAACAGAAATAATTTTTATTCTTAGAAGATATATTTCTTAATTATTTAATTTTTTAAAATTTTTAAACATTACTAATTAATTCTTTGTTAACAAAAAATATAGGAAACAATAAGGTAAATGAATATGCTTCATATATTAAAGAATAACAAGTCAAAATTTTCATAGATTGCATCGTATGTTAAAAATTTAAATACCAAATAATTAAATTATGTAATTTAAAAACAAAAAAGTACCTTTTATTTCTATTTAAAAATTATTTCTATATCCTTTTACAATAATTAAGATTCAATATTTACAGTAATGGATTCTTAGAAAAAAAAAAAAAAGAATCTTCTCTAGTAGTACAATTATAAAAACTTTGCAAGAATTTTTAAAGTGTATACAGTTAAAATTTGCATACACTTTAAAAATTCTTACAATTATCTACAATTATAAATTTTATTTTTGTACTTAAAATTTATAAACTTAAAAAAATTAAAAAACTTTAAGTAGACCCTCTCCAATGGGCCATATTACTGGACTCTTCCAAAGGCCTATGTTGGGAGTCTAATGGCCCGAGCAAGTGAGATTGAGCGGTGAGAAAGTTATTTTATATAAAATTTAAAATGAAAGAAGAAGTCATACAATATTTTCCGTAAAAATTAACGCTGTTCTCCATCCGTGCGCCATGCCCAGCAGCGAACGCACTCTTTCGGCGCCGATGAAGCTATTACCGACACCATCTCTTCCAGCGCCGTGTCCAAAGGTGTGGATTAGATCTGCTTTGTGTTTTGCTGCTATATGATTGATTGTGATTGATATTTGGTATTGGTATCAATTTAATGTCCGGATTAGTTCGTAATGCATTTATAGCTGATCTATGTGAATGTTTTAGGCAATATAAACTGATTACGTATATTGATGGAAGAAGAATGAGTTATATGTATTATTGGATGTTATGGTTGGTTGTAAATCAAAGAGGTGCTGGAGATGCTTCAGGGGAATTGCCTCAATCTTAATCATAGCATTGTTTTCAAACAGAATATTAAGAATATAAATCTTCAGAGTGTGATAAATGAACCAAAACATTGAGAGGTGCTTCAGTCTCTGATTACTCATCAATCATCAACCGGTCATTGCTCATTATTAAAAGAAGAGTACCATATTGAACTTATTTTTACCAACAACCTGCCATGCTTAAAAGTTAGAACTGTTATTTGATTTGTCCTGCTGTTGGACTCTTGTAAACTGTCATAAGTCAGGTAGCACCTTGTTAACAATGTAGACCATGCTAGTCTTTCCTTTTTCTGTCTCTCAGAGTTTCCTTCCCCTCTGTGATTACACTTGTGCCAAAAATTGATTATAAGCTTTATACATATAGTGGTGATACGCATTTGCTTTTTGTTTTTAAATTATTTTTTTTATCTGAAATGGACAGTGGTTATACATGCTATCGAGAGACACAAGCTCTCGCTCCTAATGTAGCTCTCTAACTTAGCAGGGGTTTTGAAACAAATTACATGCGTTGAAAAAAATTGGGACGGTTTTTCTCCTGCCTGAGATCTTCCTGACCCAAAGGAACATGCCTCCCTTTTGTTTAGTATGTCCACTTTATCTCATTTGGAAGGATCCTCATTTTAAAATATCAAGTTTAGTGTTTGTCTCTTTGGGTTTGTTTCTATTTCTGGTTTGGCTCTTTTGCCTTTGCTGCTATCTCATTTTACTATTATTCTCAAAATGGCTGTTTTTGATTGATATTGGTAATGGTATTAACGATAAGATTAACTTTTGTAATGCCATACGATCCTTTCAATAAGGATGTAATTGATGAAACCTTGAACTCCTGTTCAAGATGCCAGAATTTTAATTTGCATGTGTGACTCTGATTTAGAACAAGCGTCACAGGGATCCTCCATTCGTTGTCTTCTTTTTGTGTTTGGCTAACCAGAAAATAATTATTATCCTATGGTCCCCTGATTTCTTCCCAGCCTGTCACAAACATCTCTTCCATGCCATAGTACTAGTAGAAATAAATTTAAATATAAACTTGATCCATAAAGGGGAAATGGAACTTTCATCAACAATAAGGCTAGAATGCCTTTTGAGGTTGGGCTCTATTTTGAGCCAACTTAACTTTTCTTTTTTTTTAACTTTTTAAGCGCTATTCATTTATTATCACTATGTACATTTTATAAGTTGAATTTTTTTTTGGGGTTAATATTAGAGTTCATTATTGATAAGGTGCTGAATAGAAAAAGAATGGAGTGAGATTAGAAGGCAAAAAATGAATTGTGTTGTTAATGGTCTTTCGTTTACATCATATGCTGATGTGACAACTAATTAAAAAACTAATTAACTGATTTTACTCATAACAGAAGCCTAGCTATATTTAACAGCTTTTCTTAACAAATCTAGTTACAGCTAGGATAACTAACTACTTTTCAAAAATTCCCGTATAAACTTAGGTGCAGTGATATACTGAATGCCATTACATATCATTCACTCTAATTTTACTCCTTTAGGTAATTAACTCTGGTGCTCGAAGGAGGTTTTGTTAATATATTTGCGATCTGTTGCAAGGAAGGAATATGGCACAGCACTGTTATTTGTTTCTTCAAAACTTTTTCTCTGGCAAAGAATAAGGTCTAGCTCCATATGCTTTGTTTTATTGTGAGAATTGGTTTGTGATAAAACTGTTGTGCTCAAGTTATCACAATATATTATACCTTTTTTGCTGGATGCTTCAGCCTTTAGTTCTTGCAACAAAGTCTGTATCCCGGTGATTTTAACTATTATGTTAGCTAGACTTCTGTGTTCAACTTCTGAACTAGATCTAGCTGCCATTGGTTGTTTCTTGGAGGCCTATGAAATCAAATTATCACCCACGTAGATGCAAGAGCCTAATGTAGACCTTCTATATATATTGATCTAGGGAGCACTGATACACCAAAAAAAGTATCTGTATTGGATACATATTCGATACGATATGCATATTGTACTCTACCATCCATATCTAGCATTTTTTTCTTTTGTCTAATATATTTTGAAACATTTCAAAAAACACCTGTATATTTCAAAATGTGCCAAAACAGCTCTGAAATAGCTTAAGAGGGGATTATACTCATGTGAATAAAGATGAAAATTGATATTTAATTTGACTTGAAAACTTTAATTTTAATTTGTTTTATATTTTTATTTGTAGTTTATTGTGGACATCTTATTTTACATTTAAAATACTTGTTTAAGAATAGCTTTCTTTTATGTTGTTTATTTTTTCATGTGTTAATTTGTTGACTATATATATATATATATATATATATATTTGTACACCGTGTATTCATATTTTGCGCATCATATCACGTCATATTCAATATGCATGTCCATATCAATACTCCTTAGACATCATTTGGATCATTCTCCCCATCGACATCACAAATTCCTATTATTGAAAGATCATTGGACTTAATTAGTGTTAAGCCACAGGGTATATAATGTCCTATTGAGATACCTCAATATCCTTTTAACGGCTCTCCATTGGTCCTTACAGTGGCTGCTGCATGAATTGACAGACCTTGTTCACATTATATTAGATTTTTGACCTTGTGATTGTGGCCTATTGCGGAGTCACTACTGATTTGTAAAGTTGAGGATCTTGCATTGGGTTAATCCCTTGTTTGGACGCTAATGACTGGTAATGCTTGCATTTTTTTTCCCTCTCCTTTTTGCGTACTTGAATAGTGCTTGCAATTCATAAACTGAGAATGTCAGCTAAAAGCAATTTGCATGTGCAAATTGATAAATGAATGGTTTTAGATACTGTGAAGATCCTATTTTCTAATTTAATATATTTTCATGCAGCCAAAACTACTCGACCATAAAGGGAACTTTTATAAGTTGCTTGAATCTGAATTTGGGCAATTTTCACATGCATTTACGGGGGAAAACTTCAACCATACCTTGAAGGCTAAACCATCTAAAGGGTTGTTAACATAATGAATAATAAAAATCTAAATTAAGTTTGTGATATTAAGTTGTTAACCCTTTTATTACTTTTTCACTTCCAATTAAAATGACTAAGTGTACATATATATATATATATATATATATATATAATCTCCATTCAAGAAGGGAAAAACCAAAGTTATCTCGTTAAAAAAAATATGAAAGGGTGAGGGAGACATGGTGATTATATAATAAAATAGCCGCTTGTTAAATTTGCACCAGATTTGAAGAAAGAATAAGACCCAAAAAACAAAAACAAAAAAAAAAACTGACAGGACAGAGCAAAATGAGATAAGCTATAGTTTAAACGTCTTAGGGGTAACGCTGCACAATAAATTGTTTTTGAGAGTTTATATATATCAGTTTTTTGACATTCAATACTTAAAAAAAAAGAAATTAATATATTAAAAATTTAGCGGCAAATACAATTGATGTAAATATTTAACAAATTTTTTTTTGAAGGTTGCAGCAATCGTGACTTATAAAATAATTCTTCTTCTTTTTTTTTTTTTTAACAGTCCTGTCCAACAAGTTGTGAATTAGGCAAATTCATGATTCATGTAATTTTTTTTTAATATATAAAGTGGGGATAGGGACCGGGCTAGTTTGCATCTCCCTTAATTTTTTTTCTTAATAAAAAGGGGACGTGCATACCCTTTGAATTTTTTTAAATAATTTTTACTACATAAGTGAAAAAATTAATAAGAAAAAGTTATAATATTTGAAATAAATGTAACATTTTAAAAATATTTACAAAAAGTAAATTTTAAATAGATAAAAATTTTACATTTATAGAAAAAGTAAATAAAAAATTCTAAATAAAAAAATAAAAACTTATATAAGCAATTGTCATATCAAACAATGTGACTTTTTATTTTACACCAAGGCTTTCTTTTGAATTACTGTAGATGGTATTGTACGGGCCGCCTCCTCCTCCTCCTCCTCCTTCTTCTCCCTTAATTTTTTTTCTTAATAAAAAGGGGACGTGCATCCCCTTTGAATTTTTTTTAATAATTTTTACTACATAAGTGAAAAAATTAATAAGAAAAAGTTATAAATTGTCATATCAAACAATGTAACTTTTTATTTTACACCAAGGCTTTCTTTTGAATTACTGTAGATGGTATTGTATGGGCTCCTTCTTCTTCTTCTTCTTCTTCTGGCTTTCTTTTGAATTACTGTAGATGGTATCCTTCTTCTTCTCTTCTTCTTCTTCATTAGACGATTTATTATTATTGAAATTACGAATCAACTAACAATTCAAATCCCATTGAAGGAACTGAATATATGGGATTAGCTAATTAGGGGTGAATAACCCTTGCTATTCTTGGAAAGATAATCCTCAATCTTCGGAAGATGCATTGATATTTACTAAACTAAATGTAAATGGATCAAAAAATAGTGTCATGAAGGACACATCACAAGATTGCATGGTTTAGGGTAGTAAGGTGAAAAGTATAACTGAGGAATTAATGATATGAATGAAGAAGGATTAGCACCTTTGAAATCTATGAATGATGCAGTCAATGCAAAAGACGAAAGGCTCTTAAAATATGTGAAAAGTGCACTTGATGTAAAAGAAGAAGGACTAACACCTTTAAAATTTATAAACTGTGCACTTGGTGCAAAAGAAGGACCAATGCTTGCAAAGTCTATATATGGTGTAAAGGAAGAAGGACTTAGACCTCTAATGTCTCCATGGATTTGTGCCAAAGTGTAGTAAGACGACAGAGCATTTACATGACTACCACTACCACTTATAGCATCTACTATCAGTTCTCTAATGGATATAAAATCGTGCTTTCACTTTCCTGGTCAAGTCTCTGGCTCTTGTGGCATTTGCAGATAAGGTGCAGATAGAGTAGGTGGGAGACCCTCATCTTCCGATGGTTACCAAAGGCATATAGTATTGTCTTAATGTCTCTGCTCACTCTCTTAACCCTATATAATCAAGTGTTGGAGGGCCATTAACAACAAGCCTGTACAAGTCTTCTAATACATTGGCCTGTGAAAAATAAAAAATGATAATTACATTTATAGATCAAGTACATATATATATATATATATATATATATATATATATATATATATATATATAAGAAGTGGAAATAAAACAATTACAAGTATAAAACCTTACCATGAAACCTTGAGCCATTCTCAAGATGGATCTACTATCGTGTATATTGCTAATACCAACATATATCATCAGAGATGCAATTTATGGGAGATGCCTTTATGTCAGCCTAGGTAACAACATGCTGCCATGTGTTCAATGCAGTTATAAATACAATGTGCTCACAACTCTAATCTTTCTTAATTTTTCCTCTAAACTAAAGTGTATGAAGTGACCCTACATTGAAAATTTTTTTAGGGATATGTTGCTACCTACCAAATTGGTGGAGAATATGATTAGCATGATGAAATTCAACAGTCAAAAAGCAAATAATGGAAATGGATGTATGCCATACATTAAGAGATGTTAAGCAATAGTCAAGAATTAATTAGTGTGCTTGGTAGGTTATATAGTTGCTAAATAAACTTGTCGTCCTTTATTTGATCTAACAAAATCCTATAAGTCCACAAGGCTTTTGTGGTCAGATGAATATCCTAGGGGACATGCCTTTATCTAAAACCCAATGGTGGCTTTAAAGGGTATATCTCCATATATGGATCTAGATGAAATGGTGGCAATGGAGCGAGTCGGAAGAATCGATTCCATACCCATAAGTGTAGCAATGTTAAATAATTACCAATATTTACCTTTTCATAGTTTATTGCTCTACATATTTTTCTCTACAAGTGTGCCAAAATCGCCTATCCGATAATGATTAGCTTCCACAAAATTTGCAAGCAATGGCAAATATATTAATAGCACCTTATGCTCAGTTTAGTATGACATTAAGTATTCCTTAATTAATCTCATGATGTATGTCTATGTGAATCATTATATAGTCTTGTCAGTTGCATTATTCGGCAAGCCTACAAATGTTTGGGTGAGTTATAGGACATTGAACCTTTATCTATCTATCGTCTTTGAAAGTGGAGTCACGCCGAGTAACTACTAGCACATGGCCCACCAATTGTTATTTGCTCGTTCTAACACTATATCTCCTATACATGGTAGCCCAAACTGGATTGCAACATATTGTAAAGTGATTGTTGCCTTGACCTTAGTCAGGTGGAAGATATGTGTCTCTGGCCACCATCTTTTCAAAAGAGTGAAAAAAAGTGCTACATTGAAATCGAAGTGGCTTAATCGAGATACCCTATAAAATGCTGCCTATATGAGGTAGGGAATGATTACCAACAAGGGCTTGAAGATGTGATTCTCCTGTGCTACTTATCGTTTGCAAAGAATGTTATGGACTTGCAATATATAGTTATAATGTTTGCATAAAAAAAGCTTATACGGAGTCAAATAAACTAACTTTGGTTGTGTTAACTTACCTGACCTTGTCACACAACTTGTAATACATGACAAGTCTACAAGTATAAAAGTGAGTTGTCTTTTAGGCTGGATGGACAGCACTTCGATGGCTAACCATTTTACTACTACACTTACAAAGTTAAAACTATCACATGCAAAGTCATATGTCAATAAATCAACTTGCATGTAAGGCAACTAAAGATTCATGTAAACAAAACATTATGACAAATACATTTCAATGGTCATATCCATCATCACATCAATAATGTCAAATACATCATAAAGTCAAATATATAAATAGAATTAAATACACCACAAAGTCAAATATATATATAAGGTCAAATACATCAATAAAGTTAGATACACCACAAATTCAAATAAATAAATAAATAAATAAATAGAGCTAAATATATCAAGCTCCACTTGGGCAACAAGATGGATATGTTGATTGGTTGTGACTAGTTTGTTTGCACAACTCACATTGTTGTTGTTTTCTTAACCCTTCACACTAATTCATCTCATTCCAAATCATGAAAGACTTAAGCCAACCTCATCAGTGAATCATTGAAGGATCACGCACTAGTTGTGGACTCATTGTTTAGGGCCCATATATTTCTCCTCCATTGGTTGTAACTCATTTTTATATACATTTATTATGGTATCTAGTTGGAAAATCCAATCCACATATTGTAACAGGTCAATAGAGACTATGACACATGCTACAAAAACATGTTGGTAGGAATACTTTTGAATTTAAAACTCACTGCAGTAGCATATGTGACATGATATGCTAACCTTACATCATCGACCATACTATTTGGTTGTTGGCTTATAAAACTTCTTAACCTCAAATTTTAAGGCTCACTGATCGAACCTACGCATAACTAAGGTGAATGCTTTTTGTATCAATAGCGATAACTTTTTCATTTTATCCTTAAAAAAAATTGCACTAACTTTCAAGTTGTGCAATTATGGTTTGTACATGTTCTACACAAGATTTATTTAACCTATATATAGTTGCCTTTATCAAGCCGCTTATGGGTAGGAACTTGACCCTCTTTAGGATGTTATTTATGCACTGAACCACGTTTGTCATCATATGCCCCTAGCATCAACCTTCTATGTATGTATAAGACCATTTACTCTTTTAAATATCCTCAATCCAATTCACTGCCTCAGCATAAAATAGATGTAATTGGGCCAATTGTTCATCCATTAGATGATATTTGTGCAAGTATCCTATACATGTTATCTACAAGTAAATATTTTGACAAATACATATTAAATCATTATATAGAATAAGCAAAATGTACCAACATTTATGAACCTCTTCTTCAACTATTTACTCATAAACATTATGTTCAAATTACTTGCAATGTGTCTTGAGCAAAATATATGATAGGCATGTGGTGGTTGCCACCCATTTTTTGAGTTAGAGGCAGTGGCTAAAATTTCAAAATATCTATAAGAAATCAAGCAAATCTTCATTTTATTTGGCATCACTTGGCATTAAAGTAAGAAAAGGGATCATACCCATGATGTAACATCTGATTTTCTGAAAACGAAAGAAAACGTGAGAAACATAACATACGGTTTCTCCGTAAACAAACGAAACTCACCGGATACAAAAGGAAGTCCCCCAAAATGATGTAGTTAAGGTTTCAAAAAATTTGAGAAGCATTTTAGACTCCTAAAAATGAGAATTCCAGGCTCAGATGGAAAGAAAAATGGAGTTAGAATGAAGAAACAATTTCTTACGAAAAACTTACGAAATGTAATGACATTTTCGTAATTTTGAGAAAATTTTAGAATTCACACAAGAGGGCTTTTTAAATGAAATTTTTGAGTTCTCCGGGGTTCTCAGAAGTCCTAAAAATTATGAAAAGTCCCGAGACAGTTAAAATCCCTCCGGTGGATGTTTTCTAATGTCGGTGTGTCTGAATTTTGTCTGATTCGTTCGAGAAGATTTTAGCTCTAATTTGAGTGATTCCAAAGGCATTTTACTAAATTGGAAACCTAGATTTTATAATGGAAAAGATAGTTCTCAGAAAGGAGCTAAAACGAATGGCAAAATTAGAATTTTTAAAAAAGTTTTTCTTCCTCCCTTATAAATAGGTGGTGCCTCACACTCTCTCTCACTTAGCTTCAGATTATTCTGCCCCAAATCAAAAGAAAAACCCTAGGAGAGTGGCGCACACGAGGAGGAAGAAAAGGAGGAGAAATTCAAAGTGGAAAAGTATGGATTTTTATGATTTTTCATGCTCTTTCTCTTCCAAACCTCTTTTCTTTTATTCTCTTTTATTTCCTATGATTATAATGAAGTATATGGATCTGTTTTAGAGGAGAAATTGAGGAAAAAATTTGGATTTGAAGAGAGGAACTCAAAGAACGTAAGATTCAAGCGAGAAAAAAAATAAGAAAACAAAGTAATTTCTCTTCTTATGGTTGTCATCTTTGGTTCCCTCCTCCTCCATTTCACCTAACATGAGAAAATCCTAGGAGGAGATGATTTTTAAACAGAACCAAGCATGAATCTAAGAAAAAATGGTGTGAAGATTAAGAATATGCAAAGGGAATTATCAAAAAATCATTAGATTTCAAAATGCAAATTTTAGGGTTTTGTGTGTACCTTCCAAAATCTGATTTCATATGATAATTTGCAGGCCTAATTAAGAGTTTAAATGAGCTCATAAGATCCCTAAGATGCTCCTCACATGCTTCCTCCTTCAAGAAAACAAAGAGAATTCTAAAGAGGTCAAGGAAGCCCTATGTCTCGGCCAAACAAGGTTGGGATAGTTAGGGAGAATTTTAAAGTTTTTTAAGGTCATTCTTGAGTCATATTTGATGAATGAATATGAGGGGAGGCCTTAGAAAAAATTTAGAATCCATAGAAAGTGAATTAGTGCTTTGGGTTCCATATTATAGCCTAAAGAAACAACATGTTGTTAGACTCTTTGTTTTAATTATGTGATGACTCCAAGTGGCCTAAAAGGAGTTAAGAATTATATTTGAAAGGAAATAATGGAGTTTAGAAATTATTTGAGGGGTGTTACTTCATTAAGTGTAATTATGGACCATAATAGGGTTTATAGAACAACTTAGTGTCTAAGCAAATTGTGTGACCTTAGAAATTGTTTCATGAACTTAATTGGCTTCCATAAATTGTATCTAAGCTAATAGAAACTATCTCCACAAGTTTATGGGTGTGTGACCGAAGCAAAGGAGAGAGTTTCAAGAGAAAAAATGTGTGATTGTGTGCAAGGTAACTTTCTCCACCTTCTCTCATGCATGAATGTATGCTTAGCTTGTCTTAGAATGTATGTATATATATTTTCAAACCATAAAAAATATGATAACATGATTTCATATGCCATGGTTTTATGATAACATATGTTTCATATATTGTTTTGATGTATGCTTGGGTTTATTTGAGTGTGATGAAGCCAAAAACCCTTAGCTATGGTAAGGATAAGCCAAGAACTCTTAAGATTGGTTGAGACAAAGCAAATAGTCTCTCAAAAGTAAAGTGGGTTCCCAAGAGTGTGGTTGAGTCCAAGAATTTATTAAAGAATGGGTGAGGCAAGTCTAATATCCACAAGAAATTAGGTGAGGCTAATCCACTTGCTTGGCAAGCCTTTGTATGCTATGTATGAATTTCTCAAATGATAAAAATGTCTTTTAAATGTTTGCACATGTTAACATGACCATACATGCATTTTTTAGACATGTTTGCATCCATTATATATGATTGAATGGGAGATGAGCTATTGAGATTCTTTGAATCTCATTCCCTTATCTCCAATGATCTCACATGCTAGGTGAACCAAGTGGACAAGGTAATGAAAGCCAACCACCTTGAAGAGAAGAGTTTGACACCAATATGCTTAACCTTTGCTTTTTAAAACTATAATGATTTCAAATGTTGTAACTCCTTAATGTATATGCTCAATGACTTTTTAGACATGTGTAATTATGATATTATATGATGTAGGAATGAAAGAATGTGTTATGTGAATGATGGAATATAATTTGAGTATACTATGGAAATGCAACTTCATGAATGACTTTATGGAAATATGCATATGCATGGATGAAATGGCCAAAATGAGATGCATGAAATTTGGGACCATTTGGGTAGCTTACACGAGTGCTAATCATGCTTTTAGACTTGCCTAAAAGGTGTTAAACCGTAAGGAAAGTCATTTGGTTACTTTGGTACCTCATATGGAGCCAAAATTGACCATAATGGAACTCTATGTCACTTTTTAGCCAAATGGCTTCTTCTTGAACATTTTGGGAAGATAAAGAATATAATTTTTGGAGGTTTATAGAATATTTGATGAATTTCTAAAGTTGGCAAATTTTTTGATTTTGGTCTGCTGCACTATTCATTTGGTCCGAAAATAAAATCTGTCACACAAGACTCAAATAATGTTCAATTGTCACAAAATTTTATATAGAGAAACTAGACATTCACAGTAACTCATGCCAACTGGAAACACCTCATTTGGAGGTCTAAAGAGGGATATATGAATTTTTAAAGATTCTATCAATTATCAGGACCCTTACCCAACTATAGTTATTGTTCCATTGAATTTTGAGGTCTGGGTTGCCTGAGTTAGTCTGGAGCTATTTTCTGAGTTAGTTTGGAGTTATTTTTTTCCTCTAACTAACATCCACAGCTTTTTAAATTGGTATCATTTGCATAGATTGGATTTTTGTGGAATTAATTGGACATTTTCAAAATTTACTACAGAAATCTATAATAGCATCAATGATAGTTTGACCTCTGGACATTTTCGAATGTCAAACGTTCTCTGTGGTGAATGTTATTGTCTGGACATATTTTTAGTATGAAGTAAACATCCATATCTTTTCAGAATGACTGAGAAGGCATAATTTTGATTTTTTTAGAATTAGTTATAAATTTTTAAATTTTGGTCAGAAAAGAGCCAATTCTGGCTGAAAATGTACTTGATTATTTTGAACTTTTCTTTGATTTTCATAAGTTGTGGGCCATATTTTATGATGCAAATGAGTTATATTTATATAATTAAATATGAGAATGCATGATATGAGCTCACTCGGTCCACGTGACACAGATGGAAATTTTTATACACGACACAACACAAGAAATTGTATTATTTTAACTCCCTTTTCTTGCTTTCTCATGAAAATTATAAATGTGAGGCATGTAAATATTATGATATGAGCTAGAAACATATGTTGTTACACATGACTCATATGTTTCCCCCTTAACAATAGCAAATGCTAAGTGTACAATCTTATTGGCCATGTGTGAGCTTACAATTAGCATAATCCTTTAGTACTTTTTGTATAAAAAGGTTTCATCGATTTAGATCATTAGTTTTTGGTATTCAAAAGCATCTATACATGATTTGAAGGTCTAAAATACGTGACAAAATATCATTAAAGATTTTGTAGTTGAGCTAGTCTATAGCAGTCTTTATAAACAAAGTTGTAATGTAATCCTAGCATAAAGTGCTAAACAACAGTCAACTATCTTAGCAAGAAAGCATATGATTATTTTTAATTCCCAAATGCAATATTGATTACTTGGTGATTTGCAGTCCATGCTTTTTTATATAACATTGTATAGCTAAATATGCTATGAACCCCCTCAATAACTTGCTGAATAGAGACCGATGGATTCTTAGTCATCATTACAACAATTTGTGATGATATTACATCAAAGTCAAATTTTGGATAATCTTGTGACAATGACAAAAAAACATATGTGTGGGTCATGATATCTTGTGATTTTCTACTAATTTTCTTTATCCTCTTAGATTATTTTTACTCTCTAATTGCATCAAGCACTATACTCCAAGCAACAATATTCCTTGTATTCCTCTAATGAGTAATGCATTTTGAAAGTGTAGTGTATATGGATAAAGTATATTTTTACTGTACGGTGCATATATTGTTTATCTTAAAATTTTGTGCCAATATTCAACTCCTGACTATTGTTCAAATCAATGTTCTTAACCATCTAATGGATCTTAACATAACTTACATTATTTTAGGGATCTCAACAAAGTATATTTTCATTACACAGCGCATGAACTACTTATCCTAAAACCTCATGTCATTATTCAACTATTAATTGTGGTTCAAATCAATGTCCTCAACTATATCAAGGATCTCAACATATTTTCCATCATCCGTATTAATGTGTGATAACATAGCGCATGCTTCATCCATACATTGAGTCAATAAAGTTACCTCCTTCTCGGCATCATCTCCCTCACCATCATCTTCTTTATAATCATTGATATTTGATGGGGTATCATATTCATTTTTCTTCTCAAATTTGTCCATTATATTCTCTGGCTCATCCAAGAGGACTCGTATTAGAAATAGGCAGTAAAGACAAGCTTGGTTGAAATGTGTAGTTGACAGCAAGTTGAAAATTAAACGAGTGTACATCTGCTATGTAAGAGCTAAACAGTGAGGCCTACTTGTTAGTATAATGAAACTAACTAGTGGATAGAAGTGTTGATGGTTTATAAACCTCATCTTATGTCACATTCAAATCTATATTTTCAGTTGATATATGCGTATATATATTTATTGCACCTAATTGACTTTGAAATTTTTTGTTACTTGTCATATCGATTAGATATCGAAATTGTCCTACAGAGTGTACACTAAATACCTCGTGAGATTACAACAATAAGGGCACTTATATATTAATTTAGACACGAATTGATTTAAGTCTAACTATAATTTTCCCTCATCAACTTCTTAATATTTTCAATTTGTCACAAACAAATCTTGCGCCCTCTATTACTATCATGAATTTTTTCATTACATAGATGCATACAATTTTCTTCCTCATAGTCATTATAATTCCTATAATAGAATTTGCATATTAGCATGTGAAAAAAAATCTATAAATAACATTTATATGTAACATATAAATATTTATTTTATTTTATTTAAATTTTCATTTCCATATATATATATTTGGATATTTTTTTTATTTTTTATTTTCAATTTATGTCAAAGATAATAAAAATTATTATCTACAATAAAATTAATTAATTTTGAGCTAGAAAAAACTAATATTGTAATACATTGATAAGTTATATTGTGGCACCTAGATAGATAAGCTACTCTTTTTTTTAGAACTTAGAAATTAAAAAAATAAAAACTCAAGAGCGTAAACTAAACAAGTACATATAAAAATACAATTACTATGCTATAAATTTTCTTGTAATAAAATGTTGACTAATAGAAAAAGCTAATGGCTTACACAATTTTTATAAAATAGAGACCAATAGAACAAACAAATGTAATTTGCTATGAAACAAACTTAATATTATAGTAAATAGATATCCAAAATACTCTTTTTTTTAAATAAAAGGTTGGAAGAGAAATTGGAAGAGAAAAAAAAAACCTAAACAAAGAAAATTGAACATATATATGTAAAAATGCAATTACTATATTATTAAAAAAGTTTCTTACTTGATATTGACCATTAGACAAAGTTAATAGCCTATACGATCTTTGTAAAATAGAGAATATACAAAAGAAATTGATCTGTAGTCTACTATAATTTTTGTTCTATTAGATCACAAATAATTTTTTAGGACCATGTTGAGAATAATGGAGAAGATAAGAAAGTTGAAAATGAAAGAGCAAAGAAGATGAGAGTGTTGAAAATGAAAAAGCTACGGATTGAAGATAAAGAACGATCAGATTGTAAAATGAGAGAACTTGAGATTGAAAACAAATGAGGAATATGGGACTATAAAATGAAAGAGTTTTAAATTAAAAGAAATTAAGTGCAATGTGATAATGAAAGGAAGAGAGTTGAGGAGCAACTTAAAATGAGGAGAAAAGCATATATTGACTCATTGTTGAGAGCTAGTCAAATGACTGCTCATTGAGGAGTCACAAGACACAAACCAATGTGGTTTATGTTTTATTGTTAACACACAAAAACGTGAATTTGACTAGTCCGTATTTCACTAACGCCTTTATCACATTGATGTTGAGACATCCTTTTTAATTAAAAAAATTAAGGAAAAAGGGATGCAGACTATTGTAGTATGCATCTCTTTTAATTAAAAAAAAAAGTTAATAAACATTTGCATTAATTGTTTTTGCATATTACATTAACACTAGAGCATCCTTATTAATTAAAAAAATTAAAGAGAAGAAAAAAAGAGACGTGGATTACTATAGTCTACATCCCTTTTAATTAAAAGATAAAAATTGTTTTTGCAGCTGAGATTTTGAAATATTAGTTTCTTGTTTTGAAGCATGAGTATATATATATATATATATATATATATATATATATATATATATATATATATATATATATATATATATATATATATATATGAGATTGGAGAAAATAGACGGGTTGGTCATTTTAGATTACAGTTACATGAGTATGAACAATAAAATTCTAGCCCATTTAGCCAGTGGGCAAGATGCTATCAGCCCGTTATTCTAGGCCCATGTTAAGAATAGTTTCTGATTGAGGCCCAAGGATGAAGGCTGTGGTCAAGAGGTCCATTATCCCAGCAATCAGGCCCGGTATCTAATTGAGAATCAAGAATCATAATCAGCAGTCAAAATTAAGGACACTTCCCCGTTTGAATGTTATAACTGCATGAGTAGCTACGAAGAGCTTCTACGACATGGCCAACATCTCCTTAGGTTGCTGAACGCGTGCTCTACGATTCGTTCCCTCAAAGGAACGAAATGTCTCCATGCTCTCACCATCACAATGGGTCCAATTCCAAAGCAATCTATCTTCATCCACAACAATATCATGTCTTGTTATCTATCGCTTTGCCAGGTACTTCTTGCACGCAAGCTGTTTGACAGATTGCCCCAGAAGACAGTGGTTTCTTATAATACACTTATTGTTGCTTATGGTCGATGTGGGGATGTAGTTGAGGCTTGGGATTTGTTTTGTGAGATGAGGGGTTATGGATTAGGGCCAACCCAATACACCCTGAGTGGGCTACTGTCGTGCGAATCACTGAATCTTTCTCAGGGCGTTCAGTTACATACCTTGAGCATAAAGAATGGGCTTTTTGATACGGATGCTTTTGTGGGGACTACTTTGTTGGGTTTGTTTGGGAGACATGGATGCTTGGACGAAGCGTTTTTAGTATTCGAAGATATAGCCCGAAAGAGCTTGGTGACATGGAATTCAATGTTGTCCTTGTTGGCGCATAATGGCATTGTTGAAGATTGCGTGCTTATGTTTCGTGATCTTGTAAGGATGGGGGTTTCCTTGTCAGAATATTCTTTTGTGGCCATTTTGTCTGCACTTGATTCAGAGCAGAATTTGAAATATGGGGAACAGTTGCATGGTTTAATGACTAAATGCGGATTTGATTGTGCAGTTAATGCGGTTAGTTCTCTCATCAGAATGTATGTCAAATGTAAAGGCATATTCTTGGCAGAAAAATTGTTTGAGCGGATGTCAATTCAGAATGTTGTATCCTGGAATATAATCATTGATGCATTGGCCAAAAGTGAGAGGCCTCAAATGGCATTGGAGCTCTTTTCAAATATGTCCAGCAGAGGATTGATGCCTAGTCAGGCCACATTTGTAGCTGTTATTAACTCATGCACTAATTTGAAAATTCCAGGCTATGGTGAATTCATCCATGCTAAGGTTATCAGGAGTGGGTTTGAATCTGATGTTATTGTGGGTACGGCATTAGTAGACTTCTATGCTAAATGCGGTGAATTGGTGTATGCCCATAACTGTTTTAATGAGATAGAAGACAAGAATGTGGTTTCTTGGAATGCTCTGATTTTGGGTTACTCAAATAACTGCTCCTCTACTTCAGTTATTTTATTACAACAAATGCTTCAATTGGGGTACCGCCCTAATGAGTTTTCCTTTTCAGCTGTTCTCAAGTCATCGTTGGTGTCAGACCTACATCAACTTCATTGTTTAGTTGTAAGAATGGGATATGAGAATTATGATTATGTATTAAGTTCTCTTGTTATGTCTTACACTCGAAATGGTCTCATAAATGAAGCCATGGCCTTTGTCAAAGATCTTAATAATCCACTTCCTGTAGTCACATCTAACATCATTGCTGGAATCTATAATAGAACTTGCCAGTACTATGAAACAGTGAAATTTCTTTCTTTGCTCGAAAAACCTGATGTTGTATCTTGGAATATTGTCATAGCAGCTTGTGCTCGGAGCAATAATTATAATGAGGTTTTTGGGCTGTTCAAGCATATGCGTTCTACACATATCCATCCAGATAATTACTCATTTATGAGTCTTTTGTGTGTTTGCACCAAACTCTGCAGTTTGGCTTTGGGCAGTACTCTTCATGGACTTATTATGAAGACTAACATCAATAACTGTGACACATTTTTGTGCAATGTACTTATTGACATGTATGGAAAGTGTGGAAGCGTTGATGGTTCAGTGAAAATTTTTGAAGAAATGGCAGATAGAAACCTAATTACGTGGACAGCTTTGATTACTGCCCTTGGGCTGAATGGTTATCCTCACGAGGCACTAAAGAGATTCCAAAAAATGGAGATGACGGGGTTGAAGCCTGATGCATTAGCTCTCCGAGCAGTGCTTTTAGCTTGCAGATATGGTGGATTAGTAAGGGAAGGGATGGAATTTTTCAGGAAAATGACAATGAATTATGGTATTCAACCAGACATTGATCATTATCACTATATAGTTGACCTTCTGGCTAAAAATGGATATATTGTGGAAGCTGAGAAAATCATTGCAAGCATGCCTTTTCCACCAAATGCCAATATATGGCGTAGCTTCCTTGAAGGCTACAAGAGGCAAGAAATTGCAAATTGACTTGTATAGCAAAACCTAATTATTCGCCATGACTTTCTGTTATCATATCAACTCAACTATATCAAATGTAAGTTAATTGAGTCAAATTATTTTCTCAAAGAATCGCTGGGGTTAGAATGCTGGAAGACACGAGAAAATCTGGATGCATTTTAAGTGTTACAAGTTACAACTCCAAGCATCACTAGAGCTCCAAACCACATGCTAATTAGCAGTTAGGAAAGCGGCCAAATAAGAAGCAATCTGAATTATGAGGATTAAATGACCTTCTTTTTTTTTTTAATTCTCAAGTTGTGGTTGCCCTTTATTATTCAGCCTATGTTTTTCTGGTTTGGCCTTGCGCATCTAGTCTGTGTTGGCTTAAGCTGACATATAACTTCATGTTTACTCACTCTGCTTTCTAGTATACCTGCTAGAACAGTTATCCTTTTTTATTTT
This sequence comes from Erythrophleum fordii, assembly GCA_032878935.1. Taxonomy (NCBI): domain Eukaryota; kingdom Viridiplantae; phylum Streptophyta; class Magnoliopsida; order Fabales; family Fabaceae; genus Erythrophleum; species Erythrophleum fordii. The sequence goes on from JAVQMF010000035.1 coordinate 1,178,107, forward strand.
CTTTACTTGCATTTGGGACCTCTGGGTTTGTTGCATAATTCAACTTTTTTAATAATCACCAATCTACTTAAATTTCTTTCTTAAACTCCATCAATTAAGTGTTCTTCTTAGCAAGTAAATAAATTAACACTTTTCTCTCTCTCTTTTTTTTTTTTTTGCCCTTCCCCTCTTTTTCTTTTTCTTTTTTTTGGCAAAACTTTTGCACATAAGAGAGTTGAGACTACCATATATTTCAACCATGAAAATTTTGACGTTTTATCTCCTGATGGTTTCGGGAAGGACTGGTTAGTCAGCATGTGTTCAAGTCTAGGAAACAGAGTAAGGGCCCTCATTAGACAAGCATATTCCTTGCACAAGAGTATATTATCTTACCGATAACATAGTATGAATAAATTTTATTAGATGTATCTTTCTTGCACCACTAGGAACAAGAAGTCAATGATCTCGATATGATTTTGTATTATACTGTCATAGTATATAAAACTTTTAAATATCTTAATTCTTCTTTCTTTTTCCCTTGTCTCTTTTGGAGGAGAGGGGTTGTTTGTACCACCATATCTTTAAGCTTGCACTATCTACTTTGGAATATACAGAGAATGTGCTTAATAGGATTGAAAATGCGAGGGGAAGGAAATGAAGAAAACTTAGTAATTTATCAAAACATGCATAATTTCTACAATAAATTTTCACCCATTCTACTACTCTTTCTATTTTTCACTTTGCTTCAACCAAGTACACCACAAATTTTAATCTTCCATATTGTTATGAACTGTATCGCTAGGCAATGCAGCAACATGTTAAGTCTCTGCCCTTCCTTGGCGACGAGGGTTTCAAACATTGAAACTGCAAAAAAGAAGAAAAATATATCGTCAAATTTACTTGGAGAATATTATAGTCGCTAAGTCTTCCCTCCCAATGAAAACGGTAAAGATAGTAGCTAATATAATAATTTATATAGTCCTTCTATAGTTTTTTATCCTTTGATACTTTGCTCCTTTATCATCACCGGACTTGATTGTGGCAAATCCTGTTAATAAAAATTAAAAAGTATGATAAGGTCGGTTCTTCTGAGTGAATTACAGCCTCCACTCGGTAGTAGCAGTTTGTCGTTATCTTCTTTAATATTTTCTTTTACAATTTCTGTTGCATAATTGATTTATTTATAAAAAAATTGTCAGAACATCTCGACTGCTGGAAAGGCATATTCCTCCAAAAAGGTTACCCTATTGAACTATTTCTTGTCTAGGTTCCTTACATGATTTCTATTGCAGATGATGTACAGGTAGTACAGGAACGAATGGTTTAAAGAATTGAACTGCTTTAGCTTGAAACCCTGTAATAGCGGTAAAGAAGCATTCCCCCACCCTATTTGTATTTACTATTTACCTTCAACAAGAGGACACAGGCATAATATGCTTTAGCCTTTAGCGTTAATCTTTTGACGTGGATAAGATCAAACATAGCAACTCTTGTCAGATGCTAAATTCAAAATGTACAGTTTAGTGAACCCCTTGACCTCTTTACCGAACTTATAAAATTTGTTGTGGAGGACAGTTGATCATGTTCAGTGTTTTGGCTTCCACTAGCATTTCTTGGTGCCTTTTTTTTAATTAATTGATTGAACTTGATTCGTTACTATGACCAGCCATAGCTTTAGATTTAGATAAGAAAATTTAAATGAAGCAAATTAAATAAACCACAAAAGCGAGAGTTTTTTTCTGTCTATATCTTTATAACCCTACAGGAATTAGAAAGCGACTCTTCCATTAATTTAATGCAGCAAAGTGAAGTTTTTACGTGGCGATCCGTTAAAAAGAAAGAGGGTTAACTTTAGTGGTTTAGATTTCCAAGAATAAGTTATTCACTATCATGTGTTGATGTTGATCTATGCCATGCTGCAAAGTTTCTAGCGATATTAATTTTCTTCATTAGGATTAGGAAGATTATTATTTAATTGTTGACCGCCGTCCTGGATGCTCGGTAATTAAAGAAAAATGGTAACTAGGCTTTTTTGATAAAAGTGAAATGACTAGCTATTGGTAGAAACTCGAGGCACTCCCATGGAGACGGAGGAGAGGGCACATTCCATTATAGGAGGGTTGTTAGTTTATGTTAATATCATGTGAATTAAGGTAACGCAAGAGCCACACCGTTGTAGAACTTCATCTCCATTTCTTAAAAAGAGCAGGCACCCCACATATGTGGTTTTTGCAAGATTTGAACTAATTTAGTTCGTTGTAACTAAGAAATAAAGATGATATTTGTCTCTGCCCAATATTCATAATTAGTAAGAAACCATAGATGACATTACATTATAATCCAAAACCTAATGGCATTAGGACAATAAGTCAATTTACTTATATAATTCTCTCCTAGTTTATTTTCTTCTAATATGAGACTTTCTATGCATAAACTTGAATCCAACAATACAACACTAACTAATTGAAAAGGAAAAAAAAATGTCTAGTCAACAAACAATGAAATATTCATAGTGATTGCCACCTGCAAGCTGATCGATTGGGGGAGTGGAAAGTTACTGATATTTACAGGTACAACAGTGAATGAGTTGTTGGCAGTTAATTATTTGCCATCATTTGAAATTATCGTTAATTTTAATTACATTATTTTTAGTTATTTTATTTGTTTTATTTTAAATTGAGGCTTGGAATTTCTACAACTATCCTAGTACTTCTGCAAGTATTTGTACTGAAAATATGGATATTTTTGTCATGAATTACTGTTCTTTAGAATGCGGAGTACAACAGGCACTAACAAGCAGCATATAATAAGGAAATAATGCTAGCTTAACTTTTCTCTGAGATCTTGAAAAATAAGACACCATCAAGTAGTATAAGGCACTAGCAAGTACTAAGGGTTTATTTGGTAAATAGAAAGTTAGGTGCAAAAAATAAAAAAAATAATAATTAAATAATAATTAATAGATAATATTAAATAATAATTGAATAATAATTATAACAGTAAAATAAATATTATATATAAATTTTCCTTTCTTGTCTACTTTTCTTAGATATACCGAACAGGGCCTAACATTAATTGCAGGGAATTCAAGCCCTAGGTATTGGGATCTTGAAAAATAATTAGAATAATTTTGGAGCTTTTATAAGTTGATACTACTTATGTAGCATGGATATTTTAAGCTGTACTTAGACAGATACACATTCATATTCTACAAAAACACAAGAGTCCTATGAATTACATATAGAAACTTAAGACTTTATATTTTATTACCGTGTTTGTATCAATGTCCTGAGACACTTACATTCCATCTTCAAGTAGAGTGAACTAAAGATTCAAATAATTAGTAGGGGATTCACCGTACTTCATTGGATTGAAACTTTGCTCTGTATATGTGTAGGGGAATAGCATAATTAAGATGGCAAATCCTCCACTTGGAATAATGATAGCATGTCAGATTTTCAGCGAAATGTTGGTGGCCTTCAACTAAAGGTTTAATAAGGTAAATGTTTTTCTTCACTTCTTTTTTTTTTTTTTTTTTTTCATTTTTCATTCGTGAGAACTTGAATATGGATTAGCACTAAAATTCAAGAGACATGCTAGAAGTACTGTAGCGTATAATTTTTATTTAGGTAAACGAGAGTGACATATCCTTATTTGCTGGTCCTAGGATGCAAGATTTGACTCTTGAAAATTTATATATTCTTCTTAAGTGTTATATGCGGCTGGAACTTGCAAGTGTAGCCTCAGTACGCACAGAAAATGATAGAAAAGCTAAGATTTGTGCTCAACATGCTAATATTCGTACATAACCTTATTACTTGGTGCTTTAATATCTTTTCCAAAAGGTACTCGTACATGCATAAGATGAAAGTCGCACTAGCTAGGCAAAAAAGGCTATCTAGGATTAAAGAGTGTGTGTGTGTGTGTGTGTGTGTGTGTGTGAGTGTGAGTGAGTGAGTGTGAGAGAGAGAGAGAGGTACCTCACCTTGGCACTTGGTAGTTGGTGCTCCATTTACATTGCAGGTGAATAAAAATTAACAACAAAGGCACCGCAATGATGAGTTGCAGAAAGGACTAGGATACAGTTTACATGTGAAGCCAATGAACTTCAAAGAATTCCATATGAAGGAGACAAAAGACTTGCTGGACATGAATCTTCCCCCTCATAGGACCTCCTATCAACTTATAATTAATAATTTGTTGAGAAACCATTAGTAATCGAGATAAGGAAATTGACACAAATAGGTTGCAGGACCGAAAATTAATGATCAATTCCATTTCTTTCTAATATATATGATCTTTAAGGATCTCTTCCAGTCTTCCTAGTATAAATATTCTGTGCTAAATGTACCTCTTTTATTTAGTGTTTGAATGGAATCATTGTCATAGACTGCTGCACTTACTGTCATTACTCCAAGTTTTCTGGAAAGAGTTAAAACTAGAGAGAAAATTTGTGTAGTTCAAATTGAGCTCCTTATGTTCAATTTATAGCTCAATTTATATTTAGGTGGCTTAATGTATATGTGGACTTTCTTATGACTTCTCAATGACTTTAGATCTCTGTGACTGTGTATTAATTTGGTGATAATATAACGTAACTGGAAGGGAAATGAGCAAAAATTGATAATGTATTTAGACACGCATACATTGCCAATTACTGTATACCTTCCCATTCACTGATTCCATTTCCGTTAAAGCTTGGCTAACTTTACAAGCTACATTCTTAATTAGCCGACATGTGCACATCTTTTCATGCATTGTGCTTATATATATTCCTCTGCATGTTTCAAAGCATTAATTAGCCATGTTTTGAATCATATAAATTATATCTAGGAGTTTCTTTGTGGCTTAATCTATAGCTTGGGTACATTGGCAATGTTGAAACAAAAATGGTTTGGTTTCCTTGGTAGAGTTCTGTCAACTTAGCGAAATGCTCAGTCCCTTAATTTTTCCATAAAACAACATATCACACGAAACTCACTGAGCGAACCTTTGTCAAAATATAGTCACCGGCTGACGTGGAGCCGCACCTTTTTATAGGATTTAATATTGTTAATTGGGGTTAAACACCAAAAGTTTGATCCAATGATGGCCGCCACCTGCATTATAGAATCTTGTACTAATTGTTAATTCTCCATTTCATATATTGAGATGTGACCCTTAAGCGTCGGAGGGGATAGTCAAGCTTCTGAAGGGGGCCAAAGAGTTCATTATTATCTTTTTTTTTTTCTAAATATGCAAAAGACATTCTCCCTCATATGATGTTCTCAAAAATTTTGTGGAGGACAAGAGGGAGCACACTGCTTTCTGTGATAAAGCCTAATTATTGATTGGATGCAAATTGCAACTGCACTCAAGGCAATATACGTGACCTACTCCAAAGGAACCTTCTAACAGTTAGTAGGGTTTATTATGAGACCTGAACCTTTAAAGTTAAGGATGGTCCTCATTTGCACCTTATAATTATTATAGACGGTCCTGCTTTGCTCCTTATTATTGATGATACTGATTGCGTCCTGTTGTTCTGAATGGTCCAAACTACTCCAAAGGAGGTCCGTGCCTATTTCGACTCCTATATTCTGTTTAGAACCCTCTCCTTTAATTCCGCTGCACATAAATTGAACCTAAAACCTAAGTAGAAAATGAGATTTGGATCTTCTCTTGTGAGAGGATAATATGACAGTGTCATGTGAGAAAAAAGATGGACACGAACATAGTATGTGGAATCTACTTATAAATGATAGATCCTTTAGAATATGTAAGTTTCATACACTATTTATCTCTATCCTAACATGACACTATGGTGCTATCTCTTCACATGAGAGGATTTGTCCATAAAAAATGAGATTGTGTGAATGTGTATGCATATGCACATGCGTGTGAGAGAGATAGAGAAAGAGAGTAACAAGAAAAACTTGGTGCGGCTCAATTAATCAAAACTTTAAGGTCGCCCAATATTTATAGAGTTTTGGCAAATATTAGGCACCGATTTTAATCTTACATCATCAGAAGTAGGATTAATATGATGTGGAGTTTATAGTGTCAACCTCGGGCTCTCCAAGCTTAGAAGCTAACTTTTTGGATGTGATTTTCATTAACGTTCCAATCAATTGCTATCAAAGTCTTCCATTATATATCCTAGTTGCAATCATGTGGTGCAGATGATACTACCAGTATTACAGTATTAGAAAGTTAGTGAAGCCAGTTTGCTAGGATTACAGAGCGTGATAAAATATTAAAACTCATTTGCAAAGTATGAGACTTAAAATCCCACATTAAAAGTATAAAATTTTAATATGAAAATTATAAGAACCTTGGACTCTCCAACTTCAAAAGTTAACTTTTGAAGTATTATTCTTTCAAAAATTCCTATCAACACCACCAAATTAAGGTTTAGATGAATTCATTTTAACAAGGAGTGACTTTCCAATATTCAATAGTAGTCCAAATGTTTTTGTGGAGGGAAAATCTGAGTTGTGACTATAAGTGGTGGGTGACCCACTGAATGAATTTTATGAGATTACGATCGATTATGGTTTTTTTTTATCACCATTTTGTGCATACCAGATCCTCCCACCTAAATCATGATCGTTGCTAGAGAAAGAATTGAGAAAATGAACTCCATATAGACAATTTTCGGAAAATATTAACATGTGTCTTCGCAGTCCATGAGGGTTAAGGCTTATCCAATATGCCATGTGCCAAGTATTAGTGCATGACTAAGTAAGGAAAATCATAGGAAAACCAGAGAGAAAAATAAAAATGTGGTCACTTTGGCATTATGCTTTTCTTTAATTTTTTGCTGGTTTCTACCATCACATTAAAAAAAAAAAAAAAAAGACCCTATAATTTAGCAAAGCAAAGGGAATGTATTTCATCTAGGAAAGGTTTTTCTAGTTAATCAACCAGAAACAAGTCAAAGGAAAAAAAGGAAACTCAATACAGAACAAAACTGGCTAGAAATAAAATTAAAAAAAAAAAGAAGTGTAAAAACCCCCTAACTTTGAACCCTTAACTTTCAAAAATGAAAATTTGGTCCCTCGATCAGCTTTTACAATATTCTAATTAAGAAATAAGTCATTATGTTTACTTTTCCTTAATTAACAATATCAACATCAAATTTTTACATAATTAACATGACAAGCTCTCATTCGAAACATGTCAATTATGAAAAAGTCTTATATAACATTTGAATTAACGTCGTTAAAAATAAAATAAACAGAAAAAACTTATTCCTTAAAGGTTCTTAACTTAGCTATCCACGCATGTTGATACCACTTACATTTCTATATCATGTTTTATGTATGTATAGGTAAAAGAAAAAATTAAAAGAAATAAACGAGTTTGTCTTTCTGATTTGGTCCTATTATAAATATATAGTGCCCATAGTCAGCTTGCAAACAACTCCAACTCTTGATTCTCACTTCACAGCACCATTACATCGATCACTGCATGGCTAATACAAGAGTAGCACGAGTGTCCCTACTTGTCCTAATCCTAATCATGATGGACTCTAGCTTCTTGATGACCTCGGAGGGACGTGGCGTTGGAGGGCACTCGGTGATTCAAAAGCATACAGAGAAGCATCGCCTTCTGCCTCAACATGGTTTTGATCTTACAAAACGTGTGCACATTCGAGTTGATCAGATTCCTGTCCACGCAACTGCATCAGATAGACTGTCACCTGGAGGACCTGATCCTCAACATAATCCTTGAGATTATTGGGAGCATGCTTGAATATTTCTACTTTGTAGTAGCCCTTTCAAATTTTCCAATAAAAGCTCTGAATGCTTTCAGAACCCAGTGTTCTGCAGCATATGTAGCAGAGTGTGCATCGTTAATTCTCTATTATCTTTGTGTGTTTGTCCTTGTTGAGATGTGTTAGAGGAGTAGAGTAATGAAGAGGTTAAGTGCCAAAATTAAGTTTCTGTCTTTTTGTTATGAGCATTATTATATATGTCCATCACTATTTTGCTGGCGATGATCACTTGGCTATTTATTTGTCTAAGATCAAATAACTGAAATAATACTACATGAAGCCGATCATCTCACAAATGAATCAAATACATAGATAAATCATGAAAATCACGAAACGTTTCTGATGCATGGCATTATATTTTGTCATTAATAAAATTGAGTATGCATGATAGGAAGAGAAGGAATACATATTCTTAATTTTGACAATTATGGGCATATGAAGTCTGAAGAAACATGACCCTGAAGTCGATGTACTTTGTATTGGTGGTGAAGGATTTAAATAGTTTGTCGCTGTTAATCTTGCGTATATTGTGTCATTTAGAAAAACAAATAGATATGTATAGTAATCGAAATTTATAAAAATTTGTGCATGTTGCTATATATGTTCAAGTTCTTCGTGAGCATAATATATCAAAGCTTGCCATTTATGATAACATGTTTAGTTTGTGTCAAATAATATGAAGACAATTATTATTCGATATGTATTGACGCAAAATTAACAGAACTTATTTAGGTAAGTCATTATTAACCAAAAAAAAAAAAATTAAAACAGCATCATCCAACGTATTTTGTAATTTGGATGAAAACTGAATTGTCAAATTATTTTTCTAAAATATATGAAAAATTAAGTGTAAATTCAAAGCAAGTGTAATTTTTTAATTATTCGAAGCTATATAAAATAATGGAAAACTACATATAATCCCCTTCAATTTTAATTATAAGTCAATTAAAATTTTGGTACATGAATCTTAAACACACACACACACACATGTATATATATTATCTTCTACGAACAAAAAAAAATACATATAAATTAATATTCATATTTAAAATCCATGTGATTATTATGATATTTTACATAATGATAAAGTGTGATATGAAAACCATATAGTCATTTGTTTTAACTGGCATATAATGTTTTTATTAATTCTTTCTAACAGTTTAAGGGAATTAAATTTTACCCTTTAAAATTCATACACTAAAGTATAATGAGGTATTGTTGTTTGAAGGCAAGAAATTTTAGCAGTGGTCGTGGCATCCGCTGCAAAAAGATCCACTGTGACTCACGTTGCTCTACTTGTTTACGGGAGCAATCGGCTCCAAAAAAACTAGTCTATTGCGACGGTTGGAACAACTGCTGCAATAAATGATGCGATTTTAGTGGCATTTATTTGCAAAAACATGACAAACTAATAGCAATGGTTACAACTGTCGCTAATGCAACTATTGCAATATTATTTTAACATAATTAAAAATGATTTATACAAAATAATCACAACAAATATAAATTTTAAATTATAATTAAATATAAAATTAATAATTAAATTTAATACATGCCATTATATTATCACAAAAACAAAAAATCCTATAATTCAATAGATAAGTTTTATAATTAAGATATCATTTAATAAAAATTTCACAAGTTATAAATCTATTAATAATATTTTTTTTAATTAGAAGTTCATAAAAAATGATTTGACACATTGTGTCTATTAAGATATAAAATATTCTTAGAAACATATGAAAAATTCTTAAAGTAAAGACTAATGAATCTTTAAAAAAAAGAATAATAATAATAAATAAATCTTAAGATTTGTAAAAGACTATAATGTGCTTTAATGTTAAACCATTTTTATTAATATCATGATAAAATATTATGCTATTGTCATACTATAAACTATAAAAGATCTTTTCAGTATCTCTATTATTAGCATTTGTTAGAGCTTATATATACTTAGAGAAAATAATGATTCATTTATTCATGTTATAGGCTTATGAATATTTTATATTTTAAAGATTTTTTAGGAAGAATTATAGGAAAAAAATAATTGAATGAACAAATAAAGAAGTACCTAGGTTGGTGTAATTGATGATAAATCATCCATTCTTATATGTAACAAATATTCCAAAAAAAAAAAGTAATTAAGGTTTTTCATTGAAAATGTTAATAAAATTTCAAAGTAAACCCTTAGTTATTTAACATCAAACAATTCTATCCGAAATCAAAGCTATTGAAAACAAATTACTCTCATTCTCTCCTTCCCTGCCCTTGAAATAATTGTACATATTATTTTATAAAAAGAAAAAGGGGAAAAAGTGTAATGAGCTTGACTAAAATTTCTTTCATTCATCGAAGTTAGACAGGAACCAAACACAAGGTAACGGGCTTCAAGAGACATATGAAGCACATTTATTGTAGTAAAAGCTACTATCAAATAGAATATTACTTTTGCTTCATGTGCTTCCCTTCGTCACTTAAGAAATACTATGCAAATAGATATTTTGAGTATTTTTTTTAAAATTAGATTAAATTATTTTAAGTGTTTGCTATTAAGTTATGTAATAAAAATATAATATATGAATATTTTTATAATTTAATTTTATTATTTACTATTTTTTAAAATAATTTATAATATATATTTTAAATCTAATAACTAAGAATTGCAATTAATTTTTTTATTTTCAACTTTAAAAATTATAATAGCTTATGAAATATTTAGAACAAATAGGATGAGCAAAGTGTTAATAAAGTATGAATAACATCAAGCAACTTAAACAAGTAAAAAAGCATAGACAGCATCAACATCAACAGAAACAACATCACCTTTAGTCAATAACCTTACATAAGCAACATTAACAGAATATCAAAAAAAGAATAGTAAATCATTTTCAATTTAAACAAGTGAAAAAGCATTACAAAATTAGCACTTGATTAGATTATTAAACAAATAATAATACCTACGTCAACACATATACAACATAACCATAATTCTCTTACATATTGGAACCACATTTTATTATCAAATTAAAGGGTCCTTTTAAGTATTTTTTTCAAATATAAATTAGGCATCGACAAGAATTTCATCAATAAATTTTTCATAACCATTTTGCATCCCGTTAATTATTTTTAGAAATTTCAATTTTCTATAAACATTAGCTTTAGCAATTGCATGCACAATAATTTATTCATAATCATATTTACCTTTTGATGAAATCTAATTGCATAAATCAAATATTCCAATAAGCAATGCATAATTAAGCAATGTTGACAAAGGGACCAAAAATCTTCTCTGTTACCAAAAGCCAAACGAATATAATTGCAACTATTAAGAATCAAGCCTCCAGCCAATGTCCCCAAGATCCCGCAGTTTGAGGATTCTAATATATTAAAATTTTTTTTGGATTAAGTGGTTAACGATAAAGCTATGTATAGATTTTTGCCATTTCATTTCATTGTCAGTTTCTTTTGCACCATCAAAACCCATACTACTTACTTTTGAATTGTAATTGCTAGTGCTCTACTTAACATTCTTATCCATGACACATTTTTTGGGACAATGGATGCGTCTATCATCTTTATCACTCTCATCATAATAATCTACATATATATATATATATATATATATATTGAATGAATTGTGAAAAGGGCACGTAGGCGATGAATCGGGTTGAAAGTGAAATTTACCAAAAGTTGATGGAATGCTCTTGAAGCCAATTCACTTGAGTGAGATAGAAAAGAGTGGAATTTCGTGTGTTAAGGTTGAAATCTGCAAATCTACGAAGGAACGCCACCTCCTCCACCATAGTGTGAGCTGGGAGCAGCTCCGAAAAGCGAGGCCTACTTACAAATTAGCTTTCAACAACACCACGAAAAAAGTAAACTATGGTTGGCCACTGATCTAATCATAGGTGAAATCCATTCCCTTAACTTATAGTCAAAAGAAAAGAATAGATATCCTTGACTTGATTCCATGAAAAATAAAACTACATTACCAATTTATCATGGGAGTAAATTGCATGTGTAGCATGATAAACTAAGGTGGGTGTATTAGAACTTTCTCGTACTATTGAAATTTTAATAATAACAGCATTTGTTAATATGAGCTAGGTATGCGCTTAAAGATGGGTAAGACTTAGACTAAGAAAGAAAGCAACAAATTCCAAACTAAACTATATTGAGTTACTCTATAGTCATTCTTCTTCAATTATACTCTTTTTTCCCTCTACAAATTTTGGGTTTTCAATTTAAAAATACTATTTATATCACCAAAAAAAACTTTAAAAATTATATATTATTTCAAAATTTTAATTTCATTTAATATTACTAAAAAAATTTTCTATTCAAACAATCTCAATAGTATTTAAATTAAAGCCTCCTAAAATTAATATAAATATGTAAATTAAAAATTTTCTGCCATCAAATTCTTAATTACTCAAGAACAAAAAAGAATGATAATTAAGCATTTCAACAATTTTTAAGCTATCAACCATTCAACAGATCTTGAAAAATAGAAGAACATAAAAAAAATACCTCAAAAATTATTTGAAAATGGAAGAAAAAAGTATATCTAATAACAGCAACGACAAGAGGTGGCTGGATGGAGGTGGCAGCAAGATTTGGTTGATTGGACAATGGCAATGAGGACCGATGGTGGCTGAATTGGCTGGGTAATGGGATTGCTCCTTCATGGCGTTGTAGTAGAAAAATAGGCTTCCATTTCATTTTTGCAAATCTAATCTCGTAGAGAGGGGCTAATTACATGTTTTAGCAATCGCTGCTAAAGCAACTGTGGCTAAATAGCATTGGTTTGGTCAACAACTGCTACCGTTGCTAAATTGTAGTAGTTGGTGAAAACATCGTAGTATCCATTTTTAGCAGTGATTGTCAATTGTTGCAATGCAACTATCACAAAGTTCCTTTTTTTTTTTTGTAGATGATTAGTTTCACCTAAAATAATCAAGTATACATCCTCTGTTAAAATACAAAACAATTTAAGGTTGATAGGTTAAACACAAAAATAATTTAATGGTGGGAAAATGCTGAATAGCATGAAACATTTGATAAGGGAAAAAAGGAACTGAATCATATATATGTTTAGACATTTTTTTATTTTATTTTTAGAGTTGCATGATGTCCTGATCTCCAGAATGGCCCAACTGGCTCACGCATGCCTAATTGACTCTTACATATATATATACGAATTTGTTTAAAACTATCTCATTTCTTTATGGTAATTAAAGAATTTGAACCCTAAACCTAAGCACAAGATGTGATAGTGTCTCTATATATATGAAAAGAATTCTTGAAGGGATGGGTCAGCTTGGAAGAGAGCTCATAGAATCATAGGAACCCCCTGTTTCCTCGCTGGTTCCATGTTCTATTTGATATATATATATATATATATATATATATATATATATATATATATATATATAGCTCTAATACATCAAAAAGTAAATGACCTTAAAAAGTGAGAAGGCAAAGGAAACCTAGCTATATCAATACAGTTAGGAGAGGCTCTGGAGTCCATGGGAAACAACTCAAAGAAAAAAAGAAACCCATAAACGAATTAGAAATAAAAAAACAAAAGATATTGGGTCTGTTTGATTTTCTATTTTTAAAACAGTTTTTTGTTTTTAAAAATAAACAAAAAACAAAAAATTTGTTCGATAATATTTTTTAATGAAATGTTTTGTAAAACAAAAAAGTAGAATTATGTTTTTGGAAATAAAAAAATCAGAATATTTTTTAAATATTTTGTAATTTTTGTTCTGTAAAATTAAAAACAAAAAACAAAATACAGTATTTTTTTAGAATAATAATTCAAATGAATTTTTTTATTTTTTTATTTTCAAAATTTGTTTTTAAAAACATTTATTTTAAAAAAATTAAAATTAAAATAGAATCAACCAGGCCTATTATAACTCCACTTACATTCGCCCATCGTCCTCTCGATATTAATTACGTTCCTGTCATGTAATTAAGAGAAAAGACAAAACTCTCTGCAGTTTAAAATTAGAATTTGGCAATTCTCAAGTGAAATTGTCATGAGACTCTTTTATGGTAACCCAATTATATGTGATTAAATTTTTTCAATAAAAAATTTATGTTATATTTTAATCAAAGAATCTAATAATAACAATAAAGAATATGAAAAACTTTCTTCTTATTTAAAAAAGGGTTAATATTAAATATATTCCTCTGAATTCCCACTGTATAAATAGCAATACCCTATATATAGTACTTCGTACTCGGCTTCAAAACTACCCCAGATATCTTCGCTGCTATCTCAATATTCTCCAAGTTTCCCACTTCATTACACATTTCACCTTTAAAATTTAGAGCGTGTATGCATATATGGCGAATCCAGGCATAGCACGAGTGTCACTACTTGTCCTAATAATCTTGTCCACCTTGTCCATGATGAGTAATTTGGAGGGTACTGAGGCTCGAAGTGTGGGTCAAGTGGGAGGGTATATAGAAAGGCAAGGCTTTCTGCATGGATTAGGGTTTGGTAGAATTAGAGGAAGAGGCAGTCTTGAGGACGTTGCTGACCCAAAAGATAGGGTTTCACCCGGAGGACCAAATCCTAATCATCACTGAGGAGGTTCACCTAAATTGGACTCAACAATGCTGGTAAGACCTTAATTAAAGCCCCCATGAAATTTTAATTTCATATTTTCCGATAGAAAAGCTTATATTGTGCTTTCAGAACCCCTTCATCTGGACGTACTGGACCTTTTATTTATGTAGTTCGAGTGTGTGGATCGTTATGTTTCTGTTCCCATTCTCTGCAGCGAGCCAGCTAGCTAGATATTGTCTCTTTTTATTTTTCTTTTTATTTTTTTGTTTCCTGTCTTTCACCATTAGCCTTACAATGTTCCTTTTTCTATGTATAATAACTCAGGTTTAGAGAGAGTGAGATCCAGGCTTAAATGCATGTTTCGTTTAGGTTTTGATCCTATAAAAGTGATTAATCTTACAATGGAGGCAGCCTACTGTTTTAGTGTTGTGAAAGGCTTTCGTTATGAAACACAGATACTTCATCCTTTCTCATTATAATTTATTTTTTGGTACATATGAAAGAAAACAAGAAATTTACCCCCCAAAAAAATCAATAATTAATTGGCTATTTTTCTTTTGATTCCAAATTAATTAATAACTAATTAGGACGAAATGACAACGGCCATGTGCCCTTGTAACCATGGCCCCTGTAACTAATTAATAAATATCTTATATAAGTCCTTATTCCTATAATCATTCAAACAATTCAGTAATATCAACGTGCATGTGGTCAAAAAATATTTCTGCGGAAGTAAAATGGTTTGCTGTATATTATACTGAAGCAGCACCACACAAACAAAAGGCTTAAAGCAAATGTCATATGATTTTTGTCCCTTAAGTCTTTGGAGCAGCAATATTTGCAATCGCAAGAGTGAAGAAATTTGGTATACCGTTTCATTTAGTCGTCCATGTTAATCGACCCAAAAAGACAGATATACATATATAATTAATTGGGATGTAAGCATTCCAAGATCACATTAATTAATTGAACCATTTCAAAATTTCATTGAGTTTTGAAACCCTGCCGGCTAATTTTTTTTTGCCCACGTGATGCAAGCCAATAAGGAAAAAGCTCACAAAAGCAGTCGATCATGGTATCACTCTATTACACGTAATTGATCATAATATAACATATGTATCCTTTTGATTAAATTTGAAACAGATTCTCAGCTACTTCATGCGCCTTATAGGTGTCCTTCAAACATCTTAAAGGTTCTGCTTTCATACTTTTGAACATCAATTGTTTAGAAGGTTGCAACAAAATGGACGGTGTCAATTGCCGCTCCTCCTCGGTACCCTTTCATTAAATTACTCTAATTAGGTGCATCTAGCATCCCAGGGCTTAAATCTACCTATATTAACCAAAAAGCTTCTAAGAAAACAATTTCATAAACAATGTTTTAGAAAATATATGAAGAAGCCAGTTGACATATTATTGCTATTATCTATATCTTAAGTTGTTAAGATGCATTCAAAAAAACTTAATATTTGGTATTGGAAGATTTAAAATGTCACCATTTTACACTAAAAATTGTGCACTTTTTATAAAATGTCATTAGTTTCAAATTATCATATCAATATATAATAATATTAGATATTTAATAATTTATATTTTGTTATCTTATATTTATGATATTTAAAAAATATAACTTTATTGATGTAACAAACAACCTGGAAAACTGTGAGAAAAGTAGAATAAAGGCCCATACCTCTGTGCTTGGGCTTGGGCTACATTTGGCGACTCAAGCCTACAAGAAGAATAAAAAGACAGGACTAATAACTCTCCAAGCTTTATTGACCCAAAAAAAATTCTGCAGTCACCATGCCAGCACGTGGATACACCTTCCGAAGAGTTTTCTCGGGACGACCTTGCAATTTCCAAATCAACTAGAGAGTAGAGAGTAACGGATAGGGCAGACGGTGATTGCAGACCATTGGGTTTTCTATTGGGTCTTCCCTTTACCTCTCTCTCCCTCCTCCTTTCCATCGTTGGCCTTGTCTTCTGGATCATCGGGTAAATCTCTCTATTTTCCCTTCACTTTTCTTATCTGGGTTTCCCTAAATTTCTTCAATATGTGATCATTCTGCAACTTATATTCCGGATCTGAATTAAAAACTTGAACTTTGGTTTATTATTACATATATCACAGATTGCTGCTGACATGCATATGCCCCCGCTGCTTCTGCCTGACGGTCATAGTGGAGCTTGCTTTAGAATTGGTCAAGGCTCCATTACACGTTATGGAGTGGTTCCCTTCTCAAACCCCCTGCTGACTCTTCACCTTTTACGCTTCGCTATGTCCCTCATTATCCTCATTATTATCTTTTTGGGAGAGTGGGAATTTCAAGTTGCTTTTACACTAATTTATATGGAAAATATTTTCAATGAATTCCAGTTTTGAGGAATCCCAAGTAGATTGTTGTCTCGTATGTATATGACACAAAGAGGGAACAGCTGCAGTTTCCATAGCAGAAGCGAGAAGATAATTTCGGCTGATTTTGATCAGAAATATGATTGGCACTGAAATCAACATAATCTGTCAATGGAAAAAACTGAAAAAGTATACCTACATTTATGGTTTCACACAAGCACAACAAATAGAGGCACAAAAGATAGATTGGAAGGATTGGCTTTTCCATGAAGCTCAGGTCAACTATATTGCGCAGTGTGACGCCAGAATTTGAACCGTGTGTCTTTCCTGATTTGCCGCAATCGTCTTTTTCTTTTGCAGATTCTGCTGAGTTTTTCTTATTATGCACGAAGAAGAGATTTTCATCAAGTAATTGATATTAGTCATTCCGAAATAATAATAATAATTGATTTCAAGTGCTATTCAATATTGAAAAGCGTATTTGGTTGGTACAAAAAATCAAGGCAAGTATTTCTGCCAAAATAATCTAAATTTATAATTTAGATGATCATCAATCCGTCTTATTCCCCAGTTACACAAGCATAATGGCAAATCAATTTTCTTTTTCCTAAAATAGAAAACAATGGGTTTTCCCATAATAATGAAAAAGTTGGCTTGAGAATTGAGATAAAAGAATATGAGCCATATTCAACCAAAGAGAGCTGCATGAAGAAGAACGTTCCAAGTATCAGGGAGGCCTGGAAGACACCAATGGCTGCAATCTGTTGTCATAACCCCACTGTATCCTTCAGGGTGTGCATCTTTCCTGTACTGAGAGAGCGTCGTCACGTCCAGAAAATACACTGGTTTCTTAATCCTACTCAACACTTTGTTCACCACCACCCAAGCCATTGGTGTCCCTGCGGGGTACTTCAAACCAAAGAATGGTTCTGTCTCCTTCATGCATGACCTTGCTGGCTGATTCCAATCTCTCCCCCTAATTACCATACACCCACCACAGTAAATATTTTATCAAGGTTTGACAAAAGGTTCATTCACTCTTTGAAAAAATTAATAATACATAAGATGAGCTAATTATTAAAAAGAAGAGAAAACTTTAAGCATATTGATAGTGAGATTTATTAAAAAGTGTATTTCACATATTTACTAAGAATGTTCATAAGTTCAATAGTTTAATTTTGAATTAAAACCAAACCAAAGCAAGCATACCGGCTGTGAAAGGGAAGTGACTTACTTGGTTTTAGGTTATTTGATTCATTTTAATTGGACTTCCTTTTTTCATCTGAGACTATATTAAAAAAAAAAAAGCTCTTATTTACCGTTTTAGGTGTTCTCCATTTTTTTTTATTTTTGGCCTATGTTTTACATCTCAAGATATAGCATTGATTCTCAATAATTATATTTTAACCAAAGACAATACTTTCTAACAAGTTCTCCAACTTAAGGTATAATATTTTCCCTAAATAATTACATTATTAACCTCTTAAAGTATGGCTCGGTTCCAAAAAAAAAAATGACAACCAAGAACCAAACTTCAAAGCCAATGTGAACCCTTTTTTTTTTTCAATCTTGTTCAGATTTTTTGCAATTTGGTTTAATTTGATTTGGATTGAATTTAATTACTCTTAATATTTACATTTATATTCATAGTTGGATTTGTTTATTTATTTATGATTAGTAAGACATCTTCATATTTATGACAATCACTAGAACCACAACTGTGATTCCAACCGTAATTTTAAAATTTTGGTACTTGGTTAATTAGATTTAAGCTTAAAAACTTACTCATAATGGACTGGGGAAATTCCCAAGAAGAAGACCTTGGTTTGGGAAGGATTAACGTTAAGGTTAACCCATCTAGCCCAAGTGGTAAGCCCTTTGTAAAATGCAATAAAACGATTCATGTCTTTGTACAGCTTGTTATGCTCTTGAATATAATCAAATCTGCAATGCATAATTGTTTGACAAAAGTTAGTATAAAGGAATACAAAATCAAAATATATAGAATTCCTTTAAATTTTAAATTATGTACGCCTAACTTTTTGATTTTCAAATTTTAATAACAAATATTTAAAGTTTTTAATTTTATACAAATAATATCCTTACTAATAAATTTACTAATTTATCAACAAAAGAATGATATGTGTTATTAAATAAATTATAAATTCTATTTTTATATAAATAACATCCTTAATTTTAAATTATATATAAATAAATTGTATGATATATCATACTTTTTTTAATAAAATAATACACTCACTAATAACAAAACTTACTCATGTTTAATCTTAAGTTTAAAAGATTTGTTATCAAATTTTAAAAATAAAAAATTATTTATATATAACTTAAAATTCAAAAAATTATATACACTCTGGCGTGAAGACAACGAAACAAGCATATGATGAAGTGAGAGAATCAATGATCGTACGGTTGAGCGCTTCCAGTGTGGGTCCACCAATGCCATGTGTTGAAGATCAGGGCGTCCATCCCCCTCCAAGCATCACCACTTTTTATTGAGTCAAGCTTCAAAACTCGTCCTATTTTCTCGCGATCAAGATCAACTAGGTATGGCGTGCGATATAGGAACAACCTAAGTCCGTAGTCCTGAAAATCAACAACACGTGATCTATAAGTTCTATTACTTCAAACATCTATTTCTCTTTAATTTTTTTATAGTAAATTATACTCTTTTTTTTATTTAAGAGATATTTAAATTATTTTTTTTTATTTTAAAAATTTATATTTTTCTCTTAAAATTAGAAGATGAATTACAATTTTATATATTTTGATCAAAATACCTTTATATTTATTATTTATATAATATTATAAAGTATTAATATATTTAGTTAATATAAAAATAGTTATCTTTAAATTAAAATAAATTTATAATTTTTAACATAGAATAAATAATATTAAAATAAAAGTTAAAAATATATGTTTAATAAAATATATTTTTAATAAAAGAAATCAAATTATATTATGGTTATATTTTAATTTTATTGAGAGTGTGTATACTTTTATAATAAAAGAATGATGCAATTCAAACATTCTTAATAGAATTTTTTTTGGTAACTTTAATTAACAATTGGTAGAATCTCCTATCAAAGTTCGATTGTGACTAAACTATTTTAAAAATTGTGAATATGAAATAATATTATGTATCATAAATTTAGAAGAAATTTGATGGTACAAAAATATAGCATTAGAGCCTTCATTGTCAAAAACAAGTGGTCCTAAATTTTGACCCTTCGCAGTTCACTGCGTCTGAATCATGCTACGAATGGTCCAAATCCCAGTGCTTAGGTAGCCTACTAGGATATGTTTTAAGATGATACAAGATAGATGTTTTATGAAATTTATCTCTAATATATTGAGCTCCAATCTTTTTTTATGAACCAATTTTTAAGGAAAAAAAGGAAGAAAATCAAAATGACAAGTTTGAATTGGTCTTATATACCCTTTCTTACTCTTTCATAGTTTTTTTTTTTCTTTTCTTATTATTAAAAAAAATTCTATTCTAATATACTTAGATTCATACCTTAGAAAAAGAAGGACACGTATCTAATTGTCATCAATCATCACATTTACTGACACACGCATCAAGAACAAAAGAATAGACTTGCTTAAAATACTGCGTTTCACTCAGGAAAAACATCCTCTTCCATGCCTCTCTCTCCCTTATGATCTCTCTCCCTTACTTACTTCTCTCATACGATCTCGACCATTCAAATTTTAATTTGAACGGTTCAAACTTTTTTTAATTTTTTTAAATTTAAACAACATTTTTTTAAAAATTTACAGTTAAAAAAATAATTTTATTTTATATTTTATTTTTAAAAAAATAATTATTTTTTAAAAAATATAAAAAAAAAATTAAATCTGGACCGTCCAAATTAATTTAGACGATCCAAATCTGACACTGGAGAAAGCATGGGAGAGTATCCAAATCAGATTCTTTCACTCATGATTCAGTCACCGCAGGCCAGTTTTGGAGGCAAAACTTTTGATCTTCAACAATAATGACATTCGTGTTACAAAGTTTCCACGTAAAACTACTGGGTCTGGGAGGATACAAATTCGGAAAAATTATAATTAAAGGTTTTTAATTAAAAATATTTGTATTAAAAAATTTTAAATTTTGAAATTGTTTTGAATAATCAAAGATTAAAATTTTTAAATTGCATAAAAAAATTACAATTAATAATCTTAAGTTAAACATTTTTATTTTAGGTTCTTTTAAATAATTTTAAAATTGAAGATCATGTAATATAAATATTTTTAATTGTAATTTTCTCCGCAAGTTAAAAAAAAAAGTTGGAGGTTTTCCCTGCAAAAGAACTAAAAAGCAAAACAAAAAGAACTATTCAAAGATGTTGTAGTTTAAGTAAAGTGGGGGAATTTTGCAGTATAAGGTTCTCCCTCCAACCATAACCAGATCAAGTCATTTTTCCATTTTTAAAAATCAAATCCAAGAAAATTATGCAAGCACGTATAAATTCTGATGTCAAGAGTGAATAATGAAATATTTCAGAAATATTTATTAAATATTGATTAATTTATTAAATTTTCAAATCATACACGGGCGCTCCTTGCAAAAGGAAAAGCCTCCCAACTTTTACATCTAACAGTTACCTGTTTCACAGTAACACAGAAAAAAAACGCTACATAAAGTGTTGTTGAGCTCAAGACTCACCGACTTACACCAAACAGATTCAAAATGACTTCGTAGTTTTAAACTTAAAAGAAAACGACAGAACTTGCATGGACAATGCCAGAACAGTAATCAATTAATTGCAAGAGTCCCAAATTTTCAAATTTTAAACCAAAAAGAAAAAACCAACCTCGAATGTGATTGAAGAGAGAGCGTCTTTCTGTACGAAGGAGCTCCTGGAATTTGGTATCCAAGCGTGAATCATACAAGCCAAAGAATTGAACTGGTTCAAGCTCAAAGAGTCACCCACAAACATAATCTTCTTCCCCCTGTATTTCTCCAGGAAATTCATAGCATTGAACCTGCACAAAAGCTCCCACCCGTTTTGAAAGAAGCATGGACAAACAAAATCTGAAGTATTCATATGAAGGGTTGTGCTTTGTGTAAAAAGAGAGAGAGAGAGAGTAAAGGAGTCAACACCTTGGCAAGGGACAAGAAAATGGCTGCCATCTATATTTCTGGTAGACACTATCAGGGCGACCGTACTTTTGGCAGTTGAACTGGGAATCTATGAAGGGACAGGAAGAAGGATTGTAAAGAGGATACGAAGCGTCGTAAACCCATTTGCCTCGAAACCAATTACATCGACCACCTGCGACTGCGACCTTTCTGTCCCTGAAATTGGTTGCATTACCGAAGGAGGAATCGAAATCCTCTGCTTTTGTTTGGTGGGAAAACAGAGTCAGAAACAGAGAGAGGAACAGAGCCCGTAACAGTAAACCCATTTCTTGGGTTTCGGAAGGAATTTTGTCCCAAAGAAGAAGACTAGCGGCGAACGCAAAGTCGTCCAAGACATCAGCTTATATAATATTTATGTGACTGAGAGAGAAAGGACAGAAGGTGGGTTTGAAAGGGGTCCACAAGGGAAGTGAAAACAGAGCACCTTTTTCTTTTTTATTTTAATTCTGTTGGCACCGTAAGTGAAACGCTAAAAAATGGAGTTATTTTTTAAAAGTAACCTTGGGCATGTGGGGTTAATCCAATCCTTGATCTGGAATCATGATAAGCTTGATTCAAAAATAATGGCTGCACCCAGAAAGACAGAATAGAACATGCTCTCTAAAGTGAATTTCTGGTGGGTGGCGGGTGATTTTTTTTTTTTCTTTAAAAGCAAGTTCTACTGAATGAAGTAAGATCTAGTCCATGAAAATTAGGAAGAAATATCATATTTAATCTAGTTCACCTCTGCATTCGTATTATTGTTAATTTGATTCATTGTTACAGAGTTAATTTTTTGTGCAGACCCTGTCTCAATTGCACTACAATAAGCTCTTTTGGATATGGATAATTGAAACTAAATACACCAGGTTGACCAGTAGTTTTCAACTCATCATGTCATGTGCCAACTTTGATTTCTGCTGTATAAAATAGTGGTTTTAGATGTATAGGATATGACCCTTCAATGAAAAATTATTGAAAAAAAATAAATAAATTTAGACTAAATCTAATTCAAAAGGCTGATTTATGTTAGATATATGTATTTTTTAATATATTTATATATTTATTTATAATTAATTTAATTTTTTTAATAGATAGATGTTAATTAAAAGCTTCTCAAAAGATATTATTTCTTTCTATAAAGCATCTCAAAATGGAGGACAGCGGTGCATTGGTTTCACGTAAATATATGGGTCTTTTGACAAGGGTTTGAGAGTTGTTTAGATATTGATTGGGCAGCTTGGAAAGGGCACATAATGAAGCTTATCTGGAAATCACACTTATGAGCTTACACTAAAAGATTGACTAGTTTATAAGGTAAGAATTTGTATAATTCATATCCAAAAAATAAAAGGACTACTTTTGCTCACCAAAATTTTATTCTGTGTATAGTAACAGACAAACTTCTCTGAGCTTGCAAGCATATGGACTTATAAAGCCTGTAACTTGTAAGTCAAATTTGAGGGAAGCCAACTTTGGGAACCCTGTTTTTACTTTTTCCTCTTTTTCTTTATATTTTTTTTTCATTATGAAAACACGTTTGGATTTGTTTTGGTCAATTTAAAAATGGGGAATAAGTGAAGAAAAAGGGGAAAAAAAAAAACAAAAGCAGAGGGGCGAGAAAATTGAATGGCAAGCGGCAAGCGACCCCCATGTTTTGTTGTATTGAAGCTTAAACAAGTTTTAACCCAAACTGAACTCTAGCACCCACCAAACTTGAACGTAGAATTTGCAAAGTCAAAGTGTGAGTTGTCTATCACTACGTGTTATCGCAAATGACCCAAAAAAAAATCGAAATATCATTTTAAATCAAATTTGAAGTATATATATATACACATGGATGCATGCATATGCATATTCATAATTTTTTGTCCCAACAAAATAATTGAGGAATATATATATATATATAGCTTGGCACAAGCAATTTTCGACAAGGCACACTCATCTCTTGTGTGTGTTGGCCTTATTAGACTCATTTCTTCATCAATGACATTAATTAAAGGCACAAGTTCATACGAAGAGCATGATTATAAATTGGCAATTGCTCGCTCCCTCATTTGAATTTTCTTTTGCATGTGAAGACGATTAGTATTACCATATAATACTAATATACATACATACATACATATATATATATATATATATATTGATAATGACTAAAAAAGTCTAACAAACAAATATTCCTTGGGTTGTTGGTGAAGTATATAAATGTTTTTTAATACATTGTTTTTCTGGATGAGGGGAACAATTGGAGTAAATTATTATTGAGAGTTGAGGCATTGTTATTAGAAATATGATGGTTTGAGGATCAATTTAGAGTGATTTGAAAGGATGGAAGGCGACAAGCAGCACATAGGACACGTCATAGGTGATTAGCAACTTTCATTATTTAATTCTCAAAACAAAGGCCATCCAATTGGTATGAAAATGGTGGGTTGGTTATTGGGGAGCCCCTTGAAATCAAGTTCAAGTGTTCATGAAGCAATGTACCTTTTTGGTGTCTTCCCAGTTAGGCCCTCTCATAGTTATTATTATTAGGGTTTAGATAAGACTTGAATTCTTACAAAATATTTTTTTTAAAAAAAGGGGTTAATATCTATTTGGAAAGTATGTGTGGAACACATTGGACAGAGTGTAGTTTTAGGTGGAGAAGAGTTGGCTCAAGTCCCAATTGATGATTGGTTTTGGATGAACATGTATAATATTTTTTAATTTTTATCATTTATAATTCGTCTTTATATATACTTTCTCACACCCGCAAGCATCTTTAGCTACAAGGTTTTTCAGGCTTTGCCCTTTTGCCTTTTGGCCGTATAAGGATACAGGAGTTATTTGAGACTTAGAAAGTTAGAAATAAATAAATATATATAAGTTTATTAATAAAAAATGATTTTTGTCCTACTATTTTAAATAATAATAATAATAATTGATAAATATTTTTTATTGTTAATTATAAGAGTATAATAAAAATTACACTACTATAAAACCAGAATCAAATTCCTTTTTCTGTACCAAATTGCCTTGGAGAGTGAAACTTTAAATATTTAATAATGTAATGTAATTTTTTAAAAAAATTTGAATTGTTGAATTGAAACACTTAAGATAAGGGAAATTAACAAACTGATATTAATGCAATGAGAAGACGTTTTTTGAGTGGTATACATGAATCACAAAGATGTGCTTGTTCTCTATATATGAATCACCAAGAAATGCTTCTTTGAGAAGAAGCACTTGGCTTGGGTTTTCCATGCTTTTCCTTTTTGCCGTATAAAGATAATTTTTGCAACTTGACATCTCAAAAAGAAAGTTGGCATATTTAACTCCACCATATCACATGATATTAATTTCAATTTTTATTAATATAACCAAAAATAATTAAAGTTTTCTTTATTTTAACAAACACTAACAACATATTTGATGATTTTTTTTTCTTTGGGACTCAAGTTACCACTTTTTTTTTAATAGTTGAATTCCTGTAGCCCAATTAAAAAAAACACGATATGTGAAAAAGGAAAAAATTAAACAAAAATTTGAGAGATCAGAATTTGCAAATTTTATTAAATGAAATTGTAGTTAAAGTTAAACAAAAATTATTTATGTATTTGTCCTAATTAATTTTTACAAAATAATCAAATACAAAAATAACTTCAAAATATACAAAAATAAAAGATTTTAGATGCAAAAAATAGTCTCAACTAATTAGACAATGATGAACTCTGAATAAACTTTTCATTGATACTTAATAAGGCTAAAAACTTCTTCTAAATTAAAAGTTGTTTGATGTTAGAGTGCTTCTTTTTATACTCAGTTCACTATAAAAACTCTTTTACTAAATATTCTACATGATTATCAAACTATTAAATAATTCCATTTAACCATTAATAATTCTGTCAACAAAATATGAACAAAATTTTAAGGTAGGTTCGCATACAATATTTTAATAATGTAATGTAATATTTTGAAAAGTTTGAATTGTTGATTTTTGTTTTCGTTTTGTCCAATTGAAACACTACCTTAAGATAAGGGACATTGACAAATAGATATTAATGCAACGTAGGGCCTGGGCGAGACGACGTTTTTTGAGGGGTATGAGTCACAAAAGAGTGCTTCTCAATCACTTGTCAACACCACAATTGACTTTAGAAGTAATGTTTTTGTCATTTGCGAGAAAATAGTTTTCTTGTTTAGTCTTTTTATTTTGAACAGTATTTTTATTAATAATTTAGAATTTAAATCCTCTTAAATGTAAAACATCTTTAAAGTAAAAAAGAGTGATATAAAAAATGAATATATGTATAAAATTCATTTCTTTTATTTTCTCACACCCTTTTATTTTTTTGTCTCATCTCACCAACTTTAGAAAATTCAAAACTTATCTAAATTTGATAATTTGATGAGAATCACAGTACATTGATGCTCATTCAGAAAAGCTTTCCAATTGTATCAAATAGGGTTTTAATTTTTATTTTTTATTTTCTCTCGTCCTTTCAATTTCTATTCCAACGTTTTTATAGGTACCATTCATCGTGTTTGTTGGGGGCTTACGTATGACAAGCTGCTTTCACTGTTTTCTTTTCCATATTCATATATGTTTCGCTGCCCCATCCTTCATTGGTCATAATTAACGATGCCAATTACTTATAAAATGTATTTTATATTAAAACACGTCACCCGCTATTTGATTCAGAAACTTGGAGAAAGTGTCACTTGTCTTTTAATCCAACAATCATTTAATTACCATAAAATGTGTTTTTATATATAACATTTGCTAATTGCTCCTAATGTGTGGGGCCAAAAGGATTTTGTTTAGATTTGCATATGAAGTCACATTACTTAGATGTACTTATTTTCTCAG
Source organism: Erythrophleum fordii (assembly GCA_032878935.1). Classification (NCBI taxonomy): domain Eukaryota; kingdom Viridiplantae; phylum Streptophyta; class Magnoliopsida; order Fabales; family Fabaceae; genus Erythrophleum; species Erythrophleum fordii. Next base: position 1,204,785 of record JAVQMF010000035.1, read on the forward strand.
TTTCTTTAAAACTTGACAATGCTGTGGAAATTTCTGGGGTGCTTTTTGAGATGATAGATTTGCATAATTATTTATATGGATTGTTTCTCTCTTTCCCTTTAATTCATACTTTGTGGATAATTTCAAGAACAATGAGAAATTTCAATTCATCCGAACTTACTTTATTATAGTCAACAAGATCATTAATTATGATCAAACTTGGCTTTTCAAATGAAACTGTAATTGGATTCATGCCAATTAAAACTCATAAAGTAGTATGAATAATGGTATTTTCTTATTATTTTTTTCTACATATAATTTTGTCAAAGGGTGTGAGTACAAGGATTTTTTGAAAAGTTTTTCAGAAAACGATATTTAGAAAATTAAAATTTTTATGTTTAGTATAAATTTTTTTAATTAAGTTTTCTCAAAATTTTAATTTTCTTAGTGAATTAGTTATCCATAAAATTTTAGCAACTTGTTCTCAAATATTACATGAAATTTTAGTTTTTTTTAATATAGTTGTAATTATTCTCGAATATTAAATGAAAATCTTGACTAAATAAAAATTAACATTTAATAATTTTTTTGGGAAAGTAAAAATTAGATTTAACTTGCCTGACTAACTAATTGTGCATGATAAATTAAAAATTTTCGTACCAAACACATGCTAAGACAATAATTAAATAGACTGAAGGGAATATCATTACTAACTTTTGACCACTTAAGCAATAAGTTTGAGCCACATAATCATTATTGCACTTGATTTTTAATTATCTAAAGTCTCATTAACAAAGATCATTGCTATTCATCATAACATATAACTTGGTTGTGAGTTTTTTGCACTACATCTACCAATTTCCTATTCACACTAATGTTAATTTACCCAATTTATATCACAACTCTTTTGTTGATATGCTATAATTACAAAATCACACACACACACACACACACACATATAATATACAACACACGCACTTCAAAAGTGAAATGGAAATTTGACCCCCCCCCCCCCTAAAAAAAAGGGGTGAAATGAAAAGCATAAATAACTTATTCTGTCTCTAGTTCTCATTTTGTTTCTCACAAATTGAATACTAAAAGAATGTTTAACCCCCAATTGTGGTTCAAGCAAATTATGTGTAAAACCTTGGGACGCATAAGATGAACTATTTCACAGTTTTAAACAAATTGAAGTGACAAAGTGCCCCATTATAAAGGAAGACACCTTGCAATTGACTTAAAAAATGTATAACGACAAAGTATATTAGAATATATTCCCAATAACGTTCGTAGACTTTAATTCTTCTAATCCATTTGTTTTATTTTAAACAAATGAATTCAATCTATATTTATATAAACTCTAGAAGAAAAATTTCTCCCAATCCCGGTTCCTAAATCACATTGGCCGTAGTTTTGCTTTAGGCTTATTGCCCTTTCTTTTTCTTATTTTCTTTGTTTGTTCTCTCTGTGTTCTCTTCTTTTTATTTTTTTCTTAATTTTTGTACATGACACGAACCACTTGTCCTCTTAAACCAAAAAGGGTTAGCTTTAGACGGCGATTAAGATCACCTTCTTGTGGGTCCTTCTGCATTTATGGGTAGTCATATTCTTTGAAGCAAGCCATCCAAAGCAACTTTCTAGAGTTGTGAATTTGTTGATAATGAACCGAACGAATAAGTGCACTGCACATGTGTTTTGTGCACATCTATTGGCTTAAAGGCGGAGAAAAGAATGTGGGAATCTTTGTTTTCAAGATAATTCTATTGCAAGTTGGGCTATGTGGGCCATGTTTACCAAAAAAGCCTGGCCCATTTTCTTTTTTAATGGTCTTGGAACACAAGTTGCTTGCTAAATGAGTAAATTCTTAGATACTTAGCTATCCTCAACATGTTTTGCATGTCCTTGTCTCTTTCCTTTTAAAATTTCATAGGTCAATAATGTTAGGCATTGTCCATCATGTTAAGAGGAAAGTCATGCGCTTTTAGGCCAATTAAGAATCTAGATTCTTCTATTTAAGGATTAAACAGAGAATATCAATTAATGAAAATAAAAAAGAGAAAAGAGAGAGTTGAGTGCAACTCATATAAATGAACTCTATACATTCTCGTTTTATTTTTCTCTCTTATTGGATCCTTTCTATTACTGAAGAGAATCTTATTCTGCCAATTAATGGTGGATTAGGTGGTCAATTATTTCCTGAATTACATTTGTTCCAAAAGCTGCTTATATTAGTGCATTATAAAACTTATTCATTACTCCAAAGCAAAAAGGGCAATATAAGTCCTTATTGCTTGAGCTTTACCTCCCAAAACATATTCTACTAAAAAGAAAACTGTAAGGACACGAGTTCATACACAGGTAGCTTACTCTATTCTTTTGTATTATATTTTAAAATGAATTTGAATACTTAATTGGTTGAATTTGGATGTTGACTAGATTTAGATGTAGTTTTTTATAGTTTGACTATTAAATTTTTTAAATAAAATTATAACATCTGTAAAAAGTTATTTCAAAAATTCAATAATATGATATTGAGTTATAAAAATTATATACTTATTTGTTAAAAAAACACTTGTCATGTTATAATAATATAATTAAAAAACCATATACTTATTATGTTTTAATTAAAAATCTAATAACAAAATATATAAAGAATTGCATATAAATTTGTTATTAGATATTATGATTTATTTAATATAACAAAATAACAATATATATATATATATAACAAAATTTTCAAACCCTTTTCGCTAAAACTAAGTAATCATAAAAAATATTGGCACGGGGTTAATTATTAGGATATCCAGCCCTTAAGAAAGGCATTGAGTGTTTTGGAACTTATTGGGCCTACCAGACATTTGCTGCCATACCTGTTGTTTCATTATAGGCCTTTTACTTCAGATCAAAACAAAACAAATCAAAAACAAAAACGGTAAAGGCCTTTCCCTGAAACCTTCGCGTTTTCACGATGAGGTCTAAATGAGAAAGTAGTGGATCTTTGTGAATAACTTGATTGTCCAGAATAATATGATTAACAAATGATGTGTTTATTGTTTATTTTAAAACTAAACATAAACACGTTCATGTTTTATACCGCACTTTGTTGTAAGAAAAATGTGTCCTAGTTTAGATACTGTGGAGAGTCTAAAGAGCGTAATGAGTAGCTACTTGTAACACTTGCATACAGCAAGCTTAGATATTTGAATATTCCTTTTAGATCAGTAATCTCAGGCTTAGCCTAAAAATAAATACCTTTTTGTACCACATTAAATCTTAAGGAACACACTCCTCTAATGATATGTAGCTATCAAAAGTTATGTAGTGAAAAGCCTGTGGGCATGTGATCCTTTCACGAGATTTCGTCTGTTTACGGGGGTCCTACACTTCTAATCTATGCCTCAATGGTCCTCACCATCTCCCACAATGTTCTAGCTAGAGTCTTACTAATCCACTTCAATTGCATGCAACAACAGGAAAGAGAATATCTTAATAGAACTAGATAATTCCCTAAAATTTTTGCAATAACATAGCTCTTCCATTGAGTCCAGGAAAATCTACAGTCAAAGCAAATGGAATGGAATACTTACGCTAACGGATCACGCACAAAGAAAATGCAATTGACAATGGCAAGCACAGGCAGAAAAATGTAAAGATATAAGTTGCATTCAGTATTTAACTATTATATAATAGATAGAACTCCTATTTGGAGGTTATCATAAAAATGGCCAAAGTAAGGCTTCCCTTTTCTTATTTTCCTTTCAGCAGAAAAGAAAAGGAAGGGTGACAGTAGGGCAGTTTAAGGGTAGCAAAGGACTAGTAGTTTAGAGCAGCAAAGATATAAACATTGTAGGAAATTGAACCATCACAGCTCCACCAGGACTAAGTAAGGAGTGGATGTAAAGTCTTGTATTAATGGAAATATACGTGCATGACTTGGTCATCCTGGTATTTAAAGGACCTCCCACTCAGGTTCAGAGATATTTGGAAGCACTAGTTTCTTATGATCCCCCTCTGCAGAAGCTGGATCTGAATTCTCCACACAGTCTCCTTTGCCTTTCTCTCCGTTCCCATGCCATACTGCAAGCCGCTCATACTCTCGCTTCCTCCCAGACTTCTTACCTAAACTAAATACTTGCCTCATCTTTTTCTTCAAATAATAAATAATAGTAATAATCAGTCAAAGAAGAATATAAATCTAAAGAAGGGATTGTAGAGACGGGGAGAGAGTACCTTGTTAATCCTTAGATGACCCCCTGCCTTAGGAACTAATCTAAGTTCATCTCCACTCACCATTACACAAGATTGCTCAAGCTTCAGCTCATCATTTTTTTCCATGGTTTCATGGCCATTTTCTGTCATAATATCAACATCGAAATCCCACCCATCTGGAATTTCTTAAGTATTAATCTCAGATACCGTGGCATAAGAAAAATATGCAGCCAAATAACTTAATGTCTGCTTAAATATTCCTGAGCACGCATGTAAGACAAAGAGAGGCAGTATCCAAGGATTCCACATATGAATTAACAAAATTTACTTTGAAGACGATAAGATTACAGCATTAGATATTAGTCCGTTTCAGAGTTGCTGCACCTGCAGTTTTGGGAAAATACAACATAACCCAATTAAATTCAAATTCATGTTACATTCTCTCGACTATTTTGTTTTTCAATTATGGGTATGAAAGCCTTCAAGTCATAGATTTGCTATAAGTTTTCTATAAAATCTATGAGGGTAGTTTGTCATCTCTTTCTTAATATGAGTATGCTACAGGACTCCAATGTCATCAAACCTTCATCACACTCCTTCCTTTCAGATGAAGGGCATAAAATGGGAAAGAAATTGAGTGAAGATTCTTGAGTAGCTGAGGCTTAGGCTACAGAAATCTAAAAAGTATCAAACATAACAACCGGCTAACAGAATCAGGAAAGCATGATTTGTGATTAAAACAAATGAACAAATTGGATAGCCTTCATGAATTCACGTAAATAAGATGGGATTATCACAAGTAAAGGGTGTTTTGGGACTATATCTGCTCAGTGGCTACTACCTAACACACACCCCAAAAGAGGAAGGAATTAATTATATAACAGTTCTAAGATAAATTTAAGCATGGTTCCTGCTAGATGTTTTAGGTTGGTTCTCACATGATGCTAGGGATAGATTATAAATACATCAAATAACCAAATAGAGCCACTCTGAAGGACACAGGATCCAGTCCGCAAATCCAAATCCTCAGTCATACACAACAAAAGAAATTAGTCAGCATTCTAAGAAAACAATTTCAGAAGGAAATCTATGCTGATCACATCATACACCTAATGGAGAAATTCTTAGGTGAATATATACTTGCACGCTTTACCTTAGGCATGCCATCATATTATGCAGGTAATAAAATTTAGCTCAGCCACCTAAAGAAAATTCAGCCATGTCCATCTTTATAGCCTCCCTCAGCACTTGCCAGAGGCCAGCAGGGACCTTGCAGATTGTGAAGACCGAAGACTAGAGATTTAACAAGCCTGCGAGGACAGCAGTAGCAGAATATATTGGCACACCCAGCAGTGTGCCACCTACTAAATCATTGTGTCATTGCTTGGCATGCAGTAATGGCAATCCAGCTGGGGTTGCTGGTGATTGGACAATGCCAGCTGAAGGACACTTTTTGTGCACAAGATATCCCATACCACTGTTAGTATATGACACTATAGAAGTCAGCATAATAAAAGATGTTGGGTTTGTTCTAAACGTTGGTAGGAGATGTGTGTCGACACTATCTCCACCCTCTGATTTGGGTTGTGTTAGAATCCAATTACAAGATATGGGACTTGAGTCCCGATTAGAAGTATAGGGTTTTGATGTGAAATTTACAAGGACTTTGGGCTCTCCAACCTTACAAGCTAACTTTCAGGGTGTGACTCTCCCAAAGGTTCCTAGCAGGTTGTCAGTTCAAATGGATGGCAGTCAATCTCTGACTATCTTTTATGGCTGTCTGTGTTTCCATTTTAGAGGGATGGGTTTAGTGTGATGCATGAACAGTGACAACACTTTCATAGTAACAGTTGAGAGAAATTCACAGCATACAGAAACTTCAATAAGTAGTTTGTCAAGGGATGAGCATGTCTGGTTTTTTTCCAATATCTTCCTGTGCCATACAAACTGTGCAGTATATACTTAATAAACAAACTCACATGACTAACATTTTTCCATATTTATTTTTTATTTCCTCCTTTCATCCATGGCCTCAAGCTAAAACTTCTCTTAGCTGGACAAGGGGCTTGAAGCACAATAGTTTAGTGTGTGTGCATGAGAGAGAGAGAGAGAGAGAGAGAGATCTGAGATGGCAGGAATAAAGTCATCGCAAATACATCTAAAGGGCCAAGGCAAAATTTCTTTATTTGGCTGAGCTAAATTTTATGCTTAAATCATCTAGTGATGCAGGAAATTTGAATGAGTTGGAGGCTTTTATTTGATGTGTGTAAGTTACATTGTTCAAAATGGGTTCACCTAAGAATTTTTCCCACCTAATGTATATTGTTCAAACAAAGCTGCAATCTCTGTGTCTTCTCCCTCATGTCAGAAGGTAAAGCAGAACAAACTAGTGAAACTACTATGATTTTTAACCCTAAACTCTTTGCTGCCACCATTTAGTTGACTTTGATTCCTACGTAGAGCAATCAAGCCTCATCTGATTCCACCCAAAGGAAGGCCTCCACATGTGAATACAAAAATGAAGATATAGCTCTCTAGAGAAAATTTCTATGCAAAAGATGCCCATGCGGCTGTGTGTTAGTGTTAACTTTTAGTCTTAAGCACACTTTTTGTCCCTCTGGTTTTATAAAAGTTTCAATATAGTCCCCCTACTTTAAAATCAGATGATGTTGTGCTCCTATTTTTTAAAGGGATACAACTTTGCCCCTCTGTCTCATAATCTTTTTAAACTAGAGAGACCAAATTGAAACATTTATGAAACTAGAGGGACTAAAATTGCATTTAAGCCTACCTTTTATATCAGATACAACAGTGAGGGGCAAAGCTTAAAACTTCTAAGAAAATTTTAGGATCTTTTCCATTTGGAAGAATTTAAACCAAAAAAATAAATTGATGAATAACAAGACAAAGCTAGATATATACAGAATTATTGTTCAATTCTCAAATGTGGCTGAGTGAGAATTCCACAATTATTTATTTTCATGCACCATAAGACAGAACAAACAGCAATAAGATATACTTCCTGAAATTTAACAAAAGGAGGTCCATATAATAAACTAAATTAGTACTACTGAAGAATATGCATTAATACCTGGATGAGATAGAATGACCGAACTATAAGAACAATCATCAGACTGTATTACTCTTTCCGGAGAGAACCCTACCAAAAGGACAATAAACAATACACTTCATAGTCACATCAGAAGCCAATACCAAGCAACCAGCAACAATGAGGAAAAATATGAAACAAAATCTGCGGGAATACTCACCATTTAGTTCTCCAGATAGGACACCAGAGGGAGGAGGGCTCATATTCATCTCTTTTTCTTCAGCAGATTTATTATCAAATATTGGAAGATCAGGGATCTGTTCAGCAGTTGCACTTCCATTTTCACTACAACAATCTGACACCAAGTCCAACATTGTTACTTCAGCCAACGAATGATTTGAATCAGTCGCTGCATGATGATTAGGCACTTCATGATTTTCATTTAAAATTTTATTGGATGCTGTCCTGTGTGTTTTTGTTTCTGTTGAAGTGATTTCACCCCCTGTCTTGGTTGGAGCAAGGTTTAATTTAATATTTGTACTCCTAACACGACGCCTTGCATGTGAATTAAATTTGCTAAGTTGGACAGAATTGGCAGAAGCTGAGGTGTCATAAGATTTATCATAAGATGCAGCACATGTGACATCATTATCAACATCATGATTGATCCTTAAATCCTTGCTCATTTGCTTAATATCAACCTTTGAAGGTTTTTCCTTGAGACCCAGAAATGACTCCCTATGGACCTCAACATCAGTGTCTTGATCTATAGGCAAATCAGAAACCACTTTTTCATCCAAATCACACGAAGATGGGGGAAGCAAATCTTGCAAGACATCCGCATAGAATTTTTTAACACTTTCCCCAACAGTCTGCACCTGATTCTCTAAGTATTTAACTGTGTCCTATCCCAAAAGGAAAAGGAAAAAAAAGAAAAGTTTATAGTGGACTTGATACTGTAAATTAATGGCAGGGCAGGGAACTATCAGCTTCAAAAAAAAATTCAACAGCTACTGCTAAAAAGTTCAAATACAAAGAATAAAGCTTCCTAAAAGGTTATCATAAATTAACACAACAAGACAAATAATATGTATGCTCACCATACTATTGAAAACTATAGGAAGAATACCGTGGAGATGTAAGCCAAAGACAAAGAAAAGAAAAGTTGCAGCTTTACCAATATTAGAGAAGGACGCATAATTTATAATTTTAAGTTTCTAATGACATGTATAACAAGAACTCGCAAGTCTGCTGGAGAAATTTGACCGTCCCTCATTGCAAACTTAAGTGCGTATAAGATAGGCTAAAATTAAATGGACAACAAAGGCATACCTCATATATCATTTCTTCCGCTTCCAGGCACATATTTTCAAACTTCTGGTATATATTCCCAACCCAAGTTATGCCTTTTACTTCCATTGTGATCATAATAACCTCGCTAGAATTATGAATTAGGTTATGATCCTACTGTTTGAACTTCAAGATGTTTTTACCTGATTACCTGCAAGAAATAATATTAAATATATTCAACAACGAGGCTTAAGGTCATCTTCATACGCACAAAACTGCATTGACCAGATAGTGTTTTTACAATTTTCCAAGATATAAAATGCCTTGCAGATACATTCAGGCCTAGAATACGTTTAGATTCAAGAAACATTATTTTAAACCCAGCAATAGGGAACAGAACAAATAAAAAGGTTATTAATCGATCATGCGAGACTCAAAACCCCAACTTCCCAATCCCAATTCCCACCTACCAACAACTTGACCAGCCCATAATTTTTTCTTCTAAAGTCTAAACCAAGCCAAACCCTTCAAGTAATTTACCACACAAATCCTGAAATTTTTTACTTCTTTTTCCTGAGCAGGCCGGAGCTGCTAACAACCTCTCCCCGACCTTAATAAAATGGAAAAACAGAGACAAAGTGAGAACTTCAAATTTCCTTGATCAAAATTATCATAGAAAGGCACGGGAACAAGCTTAAATTTGCCTCAGGGACAGCTAAAATAAAAGACACGCCAAAATTAAATTAAAAATCAAAAGGCATATAGCCCAATATATAAACCCCCAAAAAAAAAAAGAACTTGCGCTCAGAAAACAAAACCCAATTTCGATATCGTTCGATAAAGGGGTGAAAAACACAAGAAGCACAGGGGTTTCTTCATGGAAAGTTCAGAACTTACTTGCCCTGAGAGACACAGAACGCCCAACAACGGCGCGCTGACAGTGTGTTACCTAATTCAATTTAGCCTTTATAGGTACTAGAGACTTGATATTTATCACGATAACAAAAGAAAAAAAAAAAAAGATAAATAAAATATATATATTAACAGGCGGTCTCCGAGGAGAGAAAGGAAACGTATGCGGTGCAGACTCAGCTAGGAGGGCTAATAAAACCATACGTTTGACACGTGGATTTCGATTCCCATTTACCTCGGCCCATCCATCCACTCGTTGCTCACTTTTCCGGCGTGTGGGTCCCGCGTCCTCGTTAGTTTCATAATTCTAGAATTCAGCCTTTTTTTGCATTTTGTTTTTCTGTTTTAATTTTTCGGATGGTGGGACCTACTTTAACAGTCATAAATCAATTTGTGAGCTGGTCCAGTGATATGTTGTCGTTATGTTGATAAGATTTATTTTCTCCACCTGGATAGTTTTGTACTACTGTTTTGTTTTATTCAGTTTCGTTTTAATCGTTTCCCTCTCTTTTTCTCCCACGGAAATATTGAATTTATTTACATTTAATGTATTTCTCTTTATAGAAATTCACCATTAAATTGTAATTTGTAAGCCATTCATGAAAGTAATGTGACAGGTTTCAAAATAATTTGAGATTATTTGACAGAATAACAAATAAAGAAGGTAGCTGCAGGATGGTTGCTAGTGTATTCATGTACTGTTTCAAAATTGGCTGGCATTTATAGATAACTTTCTAAGTATTTTTTTTTTTAATTGATTGAATATAAGAGTTTCCATCTAGGTTCAAATTTGGTGTTCACAATAAAGATGATAATTGTTTTTTTAATAATTCCCTAAACAATTTTTTTTGGGTGAATAATTTCCCAACAAATTTTATTAAATAATAAGTTGTAAAAAAACTCCAAGGAATAGTCGAATTTGACAACCACTCAACTTTAGATTAAGGGCATGCGCAATGTCATAAGTTTGAGTTCTTGAAATACTTTCCAATGCCAGTATCATATGGCCTTGAAAATACAAATAAAGGTTAATCTTTGCTTAAATCGTAAAATGGATATGTGGGAGACACTTCACGATTTATACATAATAATGATAACACCAACAAGTTAAAAAAAATAAAAATAAAAGAAAAGAAGATGCTTGTTGCAATCTTTTATGAAGCCAGCAAATTCGCTTTCAACAAATCATTGTTTGGGGATCTATTATTGTTATACCGTTTGCCTTCGATGGAAAATCAAGCTTACCCTATTTACATTTGCAGAAGTAAAAGTATATAACGTCATGTCAATTCATATCCAAGTCCGAAAGCATACCTGTTTTTAGGTAAGTTGGGTGGATTTGATGTTTTGATTCCATTTCCTTACTATGTTGACAAATAATTTCAATAGAAGCATGAACGAAGCAATTAACCACATGCTGGTTTAGCTTGAAAGCAAGAAAATTGTATCATCCAATTCCATAATCTTCAAGTTTTAAAATTTTAATATTATTTATTATCACCAAGCGTATGAATTTAGAATTATTAGGTTCTTCAGCTCCTCAAATATTGATCCCAATCAAAAATGTTTTTTTATACAATTTTCTCAGTACGTAGTTATTTATAATCTTAAGAACAAATCACTTCAATTTTGATTTATGAGGAAAATCTGTGCCCTATGAAATGGATTACATACTCTTATAAGCTCTTATCGATTTATTATCTTTATGGAACAAGAAAATATTTGAATTTTATTTATTTATTTATTTAAATCCACAGATTTATTTAAATCCACAGCCCCTTATCAAATCTGATTTATTGGGTTATCCTGTATCCACCAAGTTGGATAATGAGCCCCGGCTGTGAAGCAGATAGCTTTGACGTACGGCTACCACAAGGCATATTATTGTCCACTTCCCTAGTTTGTCTTGTTATCTGGCTTTCTGTTTCCTCATGCCTTTGTTCATCTTCAACTATTCAAGGGAATGTCTCAACAAAACCATAAGCGATCAATCTGATACCTAAATAAAACCATCACCAAACTTATGGGTTGATTCTTGGAAATCTTGTTGGCTATGGAAGAATACTAGAAAAAAGCTATATGTATATTCAATATCTGAGCTAAATCATACTTTGTGGTATGTACCAGATGACCAAGAATTCCTCAATTTTGCATATTATCTAAACATCATAGATTCAAAACGTACAAGAGAAAGGTCTAAGCGGTAGAATATAGACATGTCGTAAACAAGGTTAAACAGCTGTTTGAAAATCGCCAAAATCATCATCTGGTATATCCTGCGTGCTCTGATTTTCTGGAAAATTCTGATGTTCTCTATCTCCTTTGACTATTTTAGGGGTCTCATCTTTAGGAGTTTTCTCAGGACTGAAATTTGTTGGAGAATTCTGCACGGTAGTAGTAGGAGAAACTGGTGCTGGAGGAGGTGGCGGTGGTAACTTAATGCAAAGTTTAGATTCTTTTGGATCACACTTTTCTTCTAAGGTGCTGTTGAGACCCTGGTCAAGCAACTTGGATTTTACATTGTGGCCACTTTTCTGCAGAAAACAGAAAGGATTACATTGAGATCATGATACTCAACAAAGAAAGATTGCACCTGAATAACCAAGGGATGATGATTTCCATACATTCGTCTTAATTTGCAGTTTAAGAGTCTCTCCATCTTTTAAACTGTAATCAACTGAGGAAGTTTGCTGGTAATGTTGTTCCATCTCTTCTGCAGCTTTCTTTTTGTTCAGATATCTTTAATAAAATTTAGGAAAAGTCATGCTTTCCTTTTTATGAAAAACAGTATAATTTGTATACATCTTCAATGCGACTGGGTAAGAGAATGTATGTAAAAATACCAGGTATTTGCAGATAGACAAGAAAAACTATAAACATGTTAAGGATACTTCATATGGTCATGCAAGGCAGCTTGAAAGTCATAAGCCTCTGTTCTTTCTCGGAATCCTATACCAATGAAGGCATGCCGAAGACGGCCACCTGCAAGATTTCCAAGCATGAAGGATCAAACTTCAAAAAGCAATACAAAATTCAGTCGAACAGAGTGAAATATAAGCATTGGATTTCGTGCATTCAAAGCTCACAAGTCTTTCAACTACAATGCCAAAAAGAAAAAAGGTATACTTCTGTAAGGCAAATTTGCTGGGGTAAAAAGAAGTAATGAAGAGGTCAACAATGATAACTTGAGAGAGATCAAAGGTTGAAAAAAAGCTAACGTCACTAAGATATTTTGGGTGGCATTTCACAACAATGAGGATGTATAACTAATTCAAGCAATATATATATGAAATAACACTAAAAGACAGTTCAGAATGTGAACTTTCAATAAGACTGTTATGAACACCTTATTTTGAAAAGCTACAAGCTAAGGTAAAAGGAAATTCTGACCATAATGGATAAATTCACTGCTTCTCAAAGAGGAATTTGTCGATCATTCTTATTTAAGTCTGAGGCCTCCCAGCCTTATTTCTGGGGGAAGCAGACCACAGGATTTCCAAGAAATCTTTGCAGAGACCAATTCACAATAATCATTAAGACCTTTCATTCTTTTGAAATTCTTACCAGTTCTCAACTCAATTCATTTATCTGCAATAAATTTTGGAAACTACTCATACAAAGATGTCTGGTTTCTGAAGCTGGAAATATTAATGATTGTCAGGCCATATGTCAACTTACTCAGAAGGCCTCATAAGAGGTTGCTTATATACGGACTCACAAACTTGAAATAACTTCAACATGTTGATGTGCCTTCATGAGTTTCATTATCATCCAGCGTTTGTTTAGAAAATTCAAAGGTTACTTGGATACTGAGAGTGCAGATCTAAACTATGGGGCAAACAACTAAATATTTCCCTTCTCTTAAAGTTCTATTTATAATCTGCCCGTTACCAGTGCCACACCTTCACAGAACTTGAGATCTACGATAAGAAGTCCCATCTTCTATTTAAAGTATCAGATGGGGTGGCTTCCAGGAATCTTCAGAAATATGCTAGCAAGTACCTTTCCAGAAACTATCTCTTAGAACAATACTTCTACAAAATAAGCTAAATTCTTGATAACTTCAATATGATCATTTTCCTTTCTATTTTGAGCCGAGAGGAAAAGAAAATCACTAAAATGATTGCACATGACACTGCTGCAGTTTATTGAACTTTAATTCAAAAAACTCAACCAAAAAGGTTCGTATGTTATTATGTCCTGTTTTCTTCCTTTTCAACTCCTTAAAGCATGATTTTTTTTTTCTTTTAGGAGGATATCTTTTCCTCCTCTGCTCTTGCACAAAAGAAGGAAGAAAAAGAAGCAAACCAAAATTTAGATATAGGGGCTCACCTATGTTCTCTTCTATGCGCAGAACAAAATATCTGCAAAATAGAAGTATTAAGCATCAAGAAGCGGAAAATGACATGATTACAAACTAAAAGCTAATAACAGTCTTACGAAACCACCTGCTGCTGTCAATGACAGGTTCCACAGGATGCGGCTCTCCATTTCTTAAAAATGCCCGAGCATATAGTTCACCTAATTAAATATTTTTAAATGTAATAAATATAAAAGAAATGAAAAAGGAATTAACTGTATAATCCTATCAAAGCAGCTCGAATATGATCTTACCCGTTTTCTTATCTTCAAGTTTTATAATGCATACTTCTCCCTTGCTAATGACTTTCAATGTCCCCTCCCATGCCCATTTGTTCACATCCCATTCATCAGCCCTGGAATAATTTCATAAATATATAGAGTAATATATAAGGTACTTGTTCACTTAGCAATACATATGAGTAACTAAACTATCAAGAGTTTACAGTCAATTGCTTCCCAGAAGACACTTTTATTAATGTCTCGAAAGAGACACAACAGTCGATAGATGAAAATGCCTGGATACCGGAAATTTTGGCTTTTTTTAAAGCAAGAGTACATTAGAAAGTAGAAACTTAAACATCATGCTAAATGGTATAGTAAACAGATCATAAGAATCAGGGATCATAATTTAAAGTTAATCAGAAACCTGTAAGAAGCTGCGCTCTTCCTGGGGGGTATCTGCGTACATCGAAGTAACCGTCAGCTTGACATTACTCAGATTCCAAAATTCAAGATTTCAAGTCATCCATCTCATTATGACAGTAAATTTAACTAAAAAATCTCAACATTTATTGCCACCATACTTTTTGAACTGGCTTAAGCTTTATCAAATAATAACATATCAATGCCACAAAAATACAAGGGCGGGGGATGGAATATCATGCAGATTTTGATTTGGAGCTCAAAAAACAAACTTGATCCTTTGAACTGTCATTCCATTGAAAATTTATTTTTCATTTAGCAATCACAATCTTTCACCTAAACAAATTCATCACTACTAAATTTTCAAAGAAACCCATGAACAAATTTGTAGTTGCAAGATATGCTCAGTTTTTTTTTTTTTTCATTATTTAAAAGATGATCTCTGAGTTAGACTTACTATATATACGTAACATTCAGACACTTGAAAGAGAACGAGCTCTATGGCCTCATCAGTCTGTTCGCTTTCCTCTCCAATTTTCTGAATGTCAGATTTCTTCTCCTCCTCCTTCTCCATGATTGACAGAAAGAGAGAGACTGCAAACTTGAAGGCAGCGAGTAGAACAACAGATAGATTTGAGGAAGAGCTTACCGGAAGGGATCGAATTTTGTTGAATTAGGTTGCGAATTTGTTTGGATAGAGAGAAGACTTAACTGAACGACGGTCTGTCTCAGCTTCCTGCCAGGGACAGAAACGACGCAGTACCAAAACGCTTCTGCATCAGAGCAATAAGGCCCGTAGGATGAGAATACTTCACGAATACACGGTTCTAAATAGGTCTGATGTGTTCCCTGGGCTGGGCTATATTGCTTTAGTTTCAAGGCAAAAAAGAAAAAAAATGCAAAACTAATAACAATAAGAATAATAATAAATGAATATTGAAAAAATACTAGAATCTGAGAGGATATATTCAGGCAAAAAAAATAGAATTTTCCATCAAATAAATTAGAATAGGTTTCTCTCTTGTCAGCTAGAGTTTCTTTTTTCTAAAATTTGAGTAATTCCACAAAATTAGATTAGAAGTCTACTCTTGGATGGCAAATGTATCTTTTTCTTCACATTTATTGATAAAATTTTTAATTAGAAAATTTAATCTTTATAGACATTTATTTACAAGTAATGACACCTTTAATCAAATTGGTAATTGAATTTCTATACAAAAAAAAAATTGTAATTCAATCTTGCAGACTTTTTTTATATATAGAATAGAAAATGATTGTTTTAAAAGAGAGAATGAAAAAAAATGATTTTAATGATAAAAATGATTCTTATATTCTTATTTTAAAAAAGTAATAAAAAATATGAGATTATGTTGAGAAATTAATATAAAAAATATATTAAATATTACACAAAATTAATGAAAAGAGGTTATTTTTCTACAGCCTAATCAAACGAACTGTTAGCTTACAATACTTTGGAATTTAGAGGACAATTTTCAGTGATAAAAGCAAATAAGATCTCTTGAACCAATTTTGTTCAGAAAATTGTTCTTTTAGTTACCAAGTCAAAGGTATAAGCAAAAGAAGATCCTATGTTCTCGTTATCAGTCAGATTTTTACTCTTTAGAGCATTATCGAAATAAAATTTTAAATGCATTACATCTATCATCTATATATACATGATCAAGATACAGTCTCGTGTTCACAGAAGTACATATTCAAATCAGGAAGAGCTGAAGAGCAAGATTTCTCATTTCAGTATATTTAATCAACTTTACATGGCAGTAAGGCACATGACACTAGTATCTTCAATTGCTCACAACCAGACATGCTCATGCATATGGAGCTGTAAAATTCTTCACGCCTATAAGCTCACCAGAATTCTCCTAGAGATGATGAACTAAATATAGAAATCCTCCTTCTCTTTCTGATTCCTAAGAGGTCCTGGGAAGCGGAGAATCTATCAAGCACAGACCTAAGAGCTTGATGAACAGAGCCAGCAAGAAACTGACGATATTTGGCATCTTCAATGTTCTGCTCTTTGCAGCTTATTATAACAAACACATTCTTCATCCTTCCTCCCAAGGTTGCAATTTCTGCCCTCATTATCATGAGATGAAGTGCATCAAGTGCTTGTCTTATATCAGACAGTAACCCAGGTTTATATTCACAACACAGAGATGCCCTAATTGAATAAGGGAAACCATTAGATCCACCCTCGTGTTCTTCAACTCTTATTTCATCGTTGTCCTTTGGTATCATTAAACCTTCACAAGCTCGTGCTGCATTCCCTTTTAGCTCTTTCAATTGTCTGATAACCTCACCAAGTAATGATGCTTTGTCCATCTATGAGTTCAAATTTACAAAAAGAATGACTCAGATTTTCATGCTATGAATAAAACAAGAAAAAGACTGAATTAATATTTTGGTCCCATAAAAGTTTACATCATCTTTCTTCTCATGTTAATCCCGTTAACAAATAGTTAAAAGAGATATGATATAGTCTCACATTAAGCTAATGTGGTTGTTTAAGTGTCTACATATCATGACAAAACATCATACAACTCAGAGTAACCATACCACCATAATGTTTTAGTGCTTTGTCATAAAATATTTCAGTAACAATTGAGCACTAGAAGACAAGAAACAAAATGTTAATTCAGTGATCATAAAAAAATAGAAGGGTCAAATAATTTGAGCAACCATTCTAATCCAGCACTAACTGGCTTGCATAGAAGAAATTGATAATAGAGAAGGCAATATTGAACTCACCTTGTTAGCACCTGGAATTACAGTGCGAAGAGTATCAAGATGTGAATTAATCCTAGCTCTTCTCCTGCGTTCTGCCTCGCTATGGTTCTTCAAAGCTGCAATGCTTCTCTCAGAGGACACACCCTTGCTTCGTTCTTTGACAGAAGCCTCCACGAGCTCACCTATCTGGGTATCCAAAACCAGAGAAGAAGATGAAGCAAACCCACTTCCTATAACGCCAGAGTTAACAGTAAAACCATTACTACTTCTCTCTAAAGCATTCCCACAAATGCCTGAACTCCAATCAAAACGTTCCATTGTTCTGCTCCTTTCTGTAAATTGATTCTATTAGAAGAACAAGGCAAAGCCTGTGCCTGTGAGAAGAATTTAACGAAGAAATGGGAGTGATTTCTTGCTTGCCATGTTGGGTTTGGAGAGGAAGATGTAGGGAAGTGGGGAATCAGAGGTAGTCAGAGAGGAAAGTACTATATTTTTTCCTGTTTCGGTGGGGAAGTCAGGAATGCACGGTTTTAAATAGCAATAATTTTTCGTCTCTTTCGTTTAAGTTATAATTATAGCTGGACTACAAATTTCTGCATCGAAAATGTAAAATAAAAACTCAATCCTCCTGTCTCGAGATCTTCTTTATTTAAATTTAGTCTCAATTTTTTTTAAATACCATACCAACATAAATGATAGAATCTCTAATATCAAAGTTAAAATATCAAAATTATACAGTATAATTCTTTATAAAGTATATTTATTTTATTCAATCATGAACAAAGATACATAGTAAAATAAAAGAAAAAGTAGGCTCAAAAAGTTTCATAACATGTAGTGAGATTTTTTTTAAAATTCAATTTAGTGGTCCATGTTGAGGTTTAGATTTTGTGGTATTTCTCAAAATTTCACCCTTTGCTTTTAGGCAAAATCTCGGTCAATATAATCAAACTATACACTCTTCTTGTTCACATTAATCCAACAAGCCAACCGGAAAGGGGTCAAAAGTCATCAAAATCAAGCCCAGTAATTAATAGGAATATACATGGTTGCTTAAAATAAGTGCTCTCTCTTCACAGTAGCAGAAGCAAATTTTGATTTGCCATTACGTGCTTCAAATTTTGAAAGAAATTAGTTTTAAAGAGGCAAAATCCTCTGAAAATGTTGGGGGTGCGTTGTTTTCTCTGAACATTTTTAGATATTTATGTTCTGTATTGTTATAGCTTGTATTTTTATAAAAGTACATCCTAAAATTAAAAAGTTTGGCTCGCTTGAACGTGGGATGTGATATAAAATGATTGTATTTTATTCCACAAATACTCGTGCTTATCCCTACGATTTGTGTCCGAATTTTCATTATTAATAACAAAACAAAACAAAAATGTTCTCTTTAGATCTTTTATATTTAACTAATAAATATACAGTACACATTTAAAGAGAGATAAACAAAATAAAAAAATATATAAAAAGAGAAAAATAAATTATATATATTTTATTTTGTATCACCCTCTTTTTTAAATACATAATATATTACTATTAAAAATCACAATTCCTGTTTGGGGCTCACGATTCACTATTAGATAAGCTTTGAAAAATTCACATAACCCAAAAAAGCTTTTCTTACTCACCCACCTACCCACTGAAATACAGATCAGAGACTTTGGTTAACAAAAGCAGCTTCAAAGTTGAAACAGAAAAATGATGAATAGTGACAAATGCCGATTTTAGCACATTTGGAAGAGAATCTTGAAAGAGCGATTCATTCTTTCTTTCTTTCTTTCTTTGGCATTTGAATAAAAAGTTCATAGAGCAATATAAAACTAGAAATAGCATAAATGGGGGGATTTAATGTGATCTCTGAATTGGATTTCTTATTGACGGTATTTGGGTTTGTGTCTCTTCCACGTCTGCAACGCCCACTATGCTTGAATTTTCTGTTGGAGTGATGCACAGGGCGTAGTGGGAAAATGTGTTTGAGCTTTATTTTTTAATAATTGAAAAATGAGCATTTTGTGAGGTTTATGCTATGCAAAAGCCAGTTTTGGATTACACCCTTTAGACTAACCAGCCAGCTACACACTTTTGTTTTATACCATATCTCCTTCACCAATCCACTTTGCTTTGACATTAGAATTATAATCCTTATCCAATATCCACGTCATGCATGATCACACAACCTAACACTTTATTTGAACAAATACACTAACGCTCCGTTTGGATGGGGAAAAAATGAGGGGGGAGAGAAAATCAGAGTAGAGGGGTCGTGTTTTCCCCCGTTTGGATGGAGAGAAAAGGAGGGAGAGAGAAGAAAACCGGAGAGAAAATGAATGTGGGACCCGCATTTTTTTTTTCTCCGGATGTGGGGAGATTTTGAGGAGAAAACAAGCTGAAGTGTAATGTGTTATTTTTATTTCCCAAATTACCTTTAAACATAATTTTTTTTTATACCTTTCATCTTGATACACGGACCAGACAACCCTAATTTTTGTTGCCCTGAAACTTCATATTAGCTCGACCTCCTTGTTTCCTTCTAAACTCGCGGCATTCGCTATTTTGACCCTGTTCATTTCATATTTTTTAAAAATTTCACATTGCTGCTCGATCCATTGGTTTTCTCCATCAAGCTTTGCAACTTCGTAGTCAGGTATTTTCACCTTTTTAGTTTATATTTCAGTTTATATTTTTACCAGTACGTTCGGTATTATGATGTCTATATTTCATAGGTGATGATTTAAAATTGTTTTCCATGATAAACTTTTGCTAAAGCATAAATTAGAATTTTTGCTTCAATTTGTGCTGTAACCTTTGTAGGATAAATTTAATAATTTTGAGATTTACCCCCAATTTGTATAATAAATTTATGAATTTTGAGTTTTGCTTCCCACCACAAAACTGTGTGTGCAATTCCACGGAAAACATAAATTTTATGTGATATATATGTAATTGTTCCATTGACATAAGGCGAGTTGCACTGGAGGTAACAATATTCTTAGGTATTTTACAAAATATGTTAACCAATTTTTTTGGAGAAAAAGAAAATAAGTAACCCTGCCTCAATTGTTGATTAACCTGGTAGAATTTTGGATTCCTTTTGTATTGAAGACTTGCCAAATAGCCGTGTTACTTTTTGTATTGTAATGTACTATATAACTTGTTTTTAATTCATAGCATTTACTATTTATTATATAGTGTTTATTCAAAAGTTCTTACTTTTGTCGATATATATGTATCTAATGTTTATTCATAAGTTTTTCCTTTTGTCGATATATAGTCTCCCTTTATATACTTTGTGCGATTATCTAGTAAAGCGACAATAATATGGAATTGACAAAGGAAGTGGAAGAAGATATATATGATATTGAGTTTGAAGTAAAGCAATTAATTAATTTTGGAGTAACAAATGCTGAGTCAAATTTGAATCATTTAATAGAAGAGTTAGACAGGCGTAAGCATACATGTTTGATCCGATTTATATACTTGGTTATGCATGCAATTCATTTATTAGAAGAGATGTCAACTCTAAATAATAAATCTATTAGCGTTAGCAATATTGATCGATATAATATGAGAAGACAGTTGATGATATGGTTAGAAGATGAAAAAAAATGCCGTGATATTTTGCGCATGGGGCCACAGGCTTTTAGGGGATTATGTGAGAAAATTCGATGTACTATAAGAGTAAAAGATTCAAGGTGGGTTACAGTTGAGGAACAAATTGCCAAATTCCTCCATACATTTGAACATAATGTAAAAAATAGAACACTATGCTTTTACTTCTATTGATCAGGGGAGACTATTAGTCGCCACTTTCATAATGTCTTACGCGCGGTAGTTTCACTTGAGGCTAAGTTTCTTGCACAACCCTCTGGAGCAGAAGTTGCTGTCCTAATTTTCAACAATAATAGATTCTACCCATATTTTAAGGTATTATCTATATATCTACCTAGTTCATGAGTAAAGTAATTATTTCATAATATATTATTATTAACTAATTGTAAATGATAGGATTGTGCGGGAGCTATAGATGGAACTCATATCCAAGCAAAAGTGCCTAGAGAAGAGGCTGCTCGCTTCAGAGGGCAAAAAGAGTATCCTACCCAAAATATTTTTGCCGCATGTTCATTTGACATGAAATTCATTTATGTTTTGGCTGGTTGGGAAGGCACAGCTTCAAATTCCAGAGTTTTTAAAAATGCCTTGTCACAGGAAGATAATCTTATAATATCCTAAGGTCTTTATACCACCCATTAATAGTTTATAATGGTAGGCATAAATTTTTTTAAGTTTATAATTGCTAATCGATATTTGCATACATGTAAGCAAGTTTTATCTTGGGGATGCCGGGTTTTCACTCATGCGAGGTCTATTGACACCTTACAGAGGAGCGTGTTATCACTTGAAAGAATATTCAGCTCGTTCACCACAGAATGAAAAAGAAATTTTTAATCATCGACATGCCTCGTTGTGGAATTTCATTGAGAGAACATTTGAAGTTTTGAAAAAACAATTTCCAATCATAGCGAGCGGCACTGAACCACACTATTCCTTTCAAACTATGACTAATATTGTTATAACCTGTTGCATATTACATAATTTTTTGATGGGGGTCGATCCTGATGAGAATTTAATTGTTGAAGTTGATCGTGAATTACAACAGAACCCCTCTGATGTAATGGAGACCTACTCTGGTTATGGTCAAGAGGAGGAATATAGACAGGGATCAATGTTAAAAGATAGTATTGCTGGTCAAATGTGAAATGATTATCGAAATAGATAATAATTTAGCATATAATCATTTCATGCAATTAATATAATATTATGCTGCAATGTATATTAATATTATTTGAAATACTTAGATATTTTATTAAGAAAATTATGGGGCCTCTTCTTAAATAATTACGTGGCTAGTAATTATGATGTCCTGGATTTTGAGATGGACTTTTTTCGATTGTTTGAGATTTTATGTTATTCTATTCAATGTAGAACTTCAATGATGGCTCCAAAGTAGAAGGATTTAATGAAAGACAATCTTCGATGGTCGTCTGAGATGGATGAAACTTTTCTAAATGCCTTATTAGATGAGATGTTAAAAGGCAATTGACAGGATGGTACCTTCACAACCTTTGCATATGACAATGTGTTGCACGCTTTGCGTAATTCTTTTAGGCTGCATATTACCAAGCAACACTTGAAAAATCAGAAAAAGACTTTTATCTCAAAGATTTGAAAAACTTTATGACTTATTTCATGGATTAAGTGGCTTTTCTTAGAGTCCCGTTACAAAAATGTTTAAAGCTAAAACTCAAATTTGGCATGAGTTAATTGAGATATTTTTATTATAATTACAGTATGTGAATAGTAAATCAATTTGATGTTCTTATTAATTTTCTATCTCATAAGTTTGCTTTTATTGACATTGGAAGGCACATTGGAATGACATATAAATTTGTATGTTGCAGAACAAACCCCAGGCTAAAAAGTGGATGACTACACCTGTTTTACACTATGATAAATTATATGAATTATTTGGTACAGGCCGGGCAACAGGAAAATATGCTGAGAGTGCGAAGGATAAAGTGAAGAGATGGCAAAAGGAGTGCATCGATCTAAATGACTATTGTGATGAGGGAACTATGAATGAAATAACAAGTGAGAGTGAATTTAATTGGGGTTACGAGGCCATGAACTTCGGAGTAAATATGGATTCATTTAGTCCCACGTATGTGAACTCAAATCACTCAACTGGGACTGCATCATCGAAAGGTCAGAAGCACAAGAAAGTGATGGTTGATAATATTGAAGATCGATATGAAAAAATTTCTCTGGGAATTAAAGAGTTAGCTGAAGTGATGCGAGATGGAAATTCATTACAAGATAAATCTATACCACTTTCTGAAAGGCAAGTTGCAGTAGCTGAAAAGTAAGCTGAAATTGCTGAAAAGAGACTCTCAATCCTAGAGAAAAGCAGACTTCAACATTATAGTGAAGAAGAAGTATAGGAAGAGTTGGAGCAAATTGGGTTAACTGATGATACCAAACTAAAATGTTATTTTTTTTATGTAACGAGGAAAAAAACAAACGAAAGTTTTTTAGAGTTCCTCAACATCTACAGCTACAGACGTTGATTCAGATGATGAGTGATGCGGGCAGTTCCCAGTGATGGTTACCAGTTCTGGTAACATTTTGACATTTTGAATGTATGAATCATCATTGTATGGTGCACTTGTTGTTCATGAGATTATGTTTAACTAGGGTTGTTTTACTCTATTTTGTGGGAGACAATTATAATGAATTGGAACACGTTAAACTAATATTTAGGTTTAACTATTTTTGCTTTGTCTTTATGTAGAATGGTTATATCTTGGAGGCTCATACAAATTGTGTTTTCTGCAATTAAGCAAAAATTATAATATTTTTGTAGAGACTGAAAAAACAAAGAGAGAGAGAGAGAGATATATATATATATATATACACAATTTTGTTACATTGAGGGCTGAGGTTAAAGAGTACAGAGAAAAGGGAAAATTGTTATAAGGGAAAAAAGTAATTAACGTAACATTATTGAGAAAAAAATGATTTACTAAAAAGTTTGAGAATATAAAAGAAATATGTGGAAAACTAAAGAAATAAGACATGCGTGGAAGAAAAAAATATATGTTCCAGTAAAAAAATTTAGTAGGGAATGGGAAATGTAAAAAAAAAACACTTAAAAAAACAACGAAAGGAAAAAAAAAAAGGGGAGACAGCCTTGGTCCGACCAAATGGGGAGTCGGACTAAAGGGTTCGACTGACCCTCACATCAGTCGAACCAAGGGTCCGACCAAAGAATAGTCGGACCGAAGGGTCTAACTGAATCCGATTGAAATTCAGTCAGACCCTTCGGTTCGACTCCCCATTTGGTCAGACCCTTTTTTTTTCGCTGTTTTTTTTAGTGTCTTTTTTTACGAAACCTATTCCCTACTCAATTTTTTTCATTCTCAACACAATTTTCTTTTTTGATTGCATAATATTTTTATAACTTTTTTTATTCTCAACTTTGTTATAAAAGTTTTTTTTGTTTTAATTTTATTTCCCAACACTTTTTTCTTTATTTGTTATTCCTTTTTCTTTGCACACTATTTTTATACCTTATTGGTTTTGTAAAATAAAATTACAACTTTCTCTAAAAAAACCTCAGTTAACTTGATTTCATTTATACCAACTTTCTCTTATATGCAGTGTATGTCAACTCATAAAAAATATCTTTTATTTACCCACATAAACATTTAATTGCATACGGGCTAAATGGAAATGGATCAACCATTGAACATATATATATATATAAAATACATACAAATAGTAAACAACTAGTATAACACTATAAGAAACTTAATTCTACTTTTTATAATGAACTTGAAAAATATAACTTAATCTAATCATCCTCTTCATTGTCATCCTCCATGCCATCTGGATTCCTAGCCTGTGTTACACCTGAGGTTGGTTGAGATGAGTTTCGTCTCCCCTAGGATCGTGCATTAGTGCTACGCATGATCTCTTGTAATTGGGTTCGTAACTCTTCAATCTGTCGCTGTTGATCTTCAAAACGACTTTGATATGATTTTGTTGAAATATTAATAAATTCATTTTGTATCATGTCTTGAATATAATTCGCATGGGGGTATGGTGGCACCTGACTCGAGGAGGCTTCTCGATTATATGAATATCCAGTCTTAGCATCCTCTAAAATTTTAGAAGACATATTGCTAAGACCGTAAACAACACCTTTTTTTTTTAACCTCCAGCAGCGCTGACAAATAAATTTATATCTGTGGCATTATCGCTTGAGCTTAAACTTTTTGTACTCTCTCTTTGTCTCAAGTATTCATCCTAGCAACATAGAAGGAAATATTTAATATAAATTATACATGTGTATGTAAAATATATAGATATATATATATATGCATGTACCCAAATGGCCTTTGATTTCTCATCTACCCAAGAGTTAGTCGATTTTCGTTGGTGTGTTTTTTGGTAAAGCTTAAAAAATGAAAGATCTATTCCCAACTCCCGAGCCTATAAAATGGAATAAGGCAAGATTAGAAGAAATAATAGTTGAATAGGGAAAAAAATGTACAAATACTTCAAAAGGAGAAAATAAATGCATAAGTTGATATCAATTTTCGTGCATGTTCCTCCAAAGATGTAGAGCCTCCCGTGTGCAAGGAAGCAGCCGCACGATATTTCTTTTTTTGCTCACTATTGGCACGAAATTCATTAAAATCCTAGTGCTCACATAATTCTTCCTAAATTTGTTGTTTTATCCATTGGGGTCTTTTCCGTGTGTTGCGGACATGTGCAATGATATCTTTCAACCGTTTTTGTACTTGATTTTTCCAATTATACCAGATCTCATGATGGTGTGCTGGGTCCCAATAATAATATTTCTTGCATTGTGAATCACAACATCAATACAATCAAATTAAATATTGTCCAAGATTAAATCAATTATTCAACTTCTTGGGTATAATAACTAAAGGAGACAGTCAAACCTCAAACTCATGAAACCATAATTGCTTATATTCGTGTGGAACCTCACTCCAACAATTCCATGCACCATCGTATTTATCTTTAAAGATTGCAATAATGGAAATACAAACAGCTTTATTATTTGGTTTGAACCTATAGGAATGGAAGTGGAAGGAAGGAAATTACGACCCACTATAATCAACTATATAATAATATACGTAGAAGAAGTAAAGTTAGAAACTCAGTCCCCTCAGGTGTGATCAGTGTGGGAAGAGGTTCATTCTGGTCAGTAGAGGGCTCATCATGCATTTCATGGACTTCTGGTTGCACATTATCTGATTCCGGTTGAATGTTAGGCGGGGTTGGCGAATTTGGTTGTGTGTCTTCTTCAACAGTGGATGATTCTCCTTAAGAAAAATTCCTCTGCATCTTTCTTCCTCTTCTTGAAAACATCCTAAACAATAAGTAAATATGACTCATGTTCATGAAATATTTTAACAATAGTGTAACAATATAGCACATGCTTATAAGTCTAAAATAATAATCTTCTCTGCTTACCTTGGCACCTTCGTGAATGTAGAGTTAGAAATAATGTTATAAGGGAAAGATAGTCGGCAAAGTTTAATCATTAAGAAGAAATATATATGGGTATATATATTGATATACATGTGTGTAGGTGCCTATGTACATATGCATGATTGTTCATTGAGACATGTGAATCTAAGCTAGATAAGGATAAGAAATAAAAAGACAAACTATATATAGTTTTTAGATTTAGTTGTCTACGAAAGAAGGCAAAAAAGGTAAGAAAAGATTCTCACACATGGTTAAAACTTTTACTTTATAATACGTAACAATAATAGAGCTTATCATGTATGACTATGTAGGTCCCACATCATAATATTATTATGCATATGACAAGAGTATCTCGTGAAAGAGGAATAGATAAGGTAATAAATAAAATAAAAGAGTTATACTTTATGTTACTAGCATTATAATACAAATTCATAAACTTATATCAACTAAGTTTACATCATCACACAAAATAATTTAAAATAGTGGCGTTAATTCCTCATCACCTTGTCCATTAATTCCTTTTATTGGAATTATTCGAACACGATGGTCTATTATTCACATGATATTAATAAACTTCCCGTTGCATCTCAAATATTAATTTATCATTGGTGTCCATGTGCATCCGAAGATCCTTTAACTTTTGATCAATATTAGGATGGAGGTGACCTCCTGGATATATAGCCTCTGCCGCACTTGGATGTAAGAAAATATTATTTCTTTTACCATAATTATAACCATATATTGGATCATCTACCACTTCATGTGCAACACTTCTTAAGCCATATATAGAGCCTCTACTTTTTTTCCCTCTCGCAGCTATTGTCCACAGAGCAACTTCATTTGGTAGTGTAAAAATTTGTGAATCACCCGCCGCAGTTGCTATACTAGTTTTAAGTCTCGCATATTCATCCTGAGACAAACCAAATAACGAAGGGTGTTACATAGTTGTACTTTTTATGTAAAACCTCTTGAAAAAAGTAAAAAAAAAAAAAAAGACATTACATACAAAAGTTTTTTCAAATTTTTTATCAATCCATTCATTGGATACTAAGTTTTGATGAGTTCAGACGTGCAGCTCTACCAGAGTTACAGGCCTACCTAATTCCTCAGCTAATGTTGTAATGTGATCTATGAATGGAATATTTCCGTCAGTATGGAGAGATGGCCCGTAGACAGAGTTTGAAGCTCTATTCTTCTTCGCACGTTTACTTCTCTCTTTAAATTCAGCTTTGTTCCAACTAATGCATAAATCATTCTAGATGTCTTCATTAATCCAGGTAGGACGTTTTCTTTTATTTCAAACATAACAAATAAAATCTTTTAAACGGTTTCTTGCTCGATCTTTAAAATTTTTATAAATTTGGAAATAATCCTCCCGTATCCATACATAGTGTTTCTATCCATTAAGATCAAAAATATCAGTAAGCCCATGTATTTTAATAGAGTGAAAATAATAAACCTGACATCGCGGTTCAAATTTACTTAAAATTCTGCAAATCATAATTGCCGAACTGATTTAGGAACTTCTTTCCATGAGTTATAAGCTCCTACGTAATTATGTTTCATCACAGATACTATATATTCAACAGTATCATTTCCATCAGGGCCAAATCTGACAAATGCATATACCTCAATTTTGGTAAAAAAGAAATTGGTTAAATGAAAAGGAAAAATTACATACCCTGTTTCACCGATTGAAAAAATAAGTTCTTTTGCTATATTATCTTCTACTCGAATTCAGGAATACAGAACATTTCCGTAGGTTCTTCTATCCATTTACACGATAAATAATAATACATAGACATAAAAGAATTATGCGAACATACAATCTTCACGATCAACGTTCATACAAATATATTACCTTCTATCTTTGCGATAATAACAGCACGCCTCAAAAAACAAATCGCAATTTAGGTAGCACGCATTATATAATTTTGTCTTCAACACCACTTCACGTGAATTGTCAGGCTTCAATCCCTTCACAATCCCTTCACTGCACGTTATCTTCACTGCAATTGCTGCATGCTTAGATACTCCCTCTCTTGCATCTATATACCTTGTGAAAAACATATTAAAGTATCTTATACATTGCATGTAATTCATTGAAATAAAGACGAAGTTCACGTGCATTTCTTTTCCTTATCTTTTCCTCTTGCCTTATCCCCAGCCATTCAACTCTTTTCGTCCTTTTCTTGGCATAGATTGAAGCTTTCACGTGAAAGTGTCTCCTTGTCTTGACATGATATGAATAGAAGCTTTACGTGAAGGATATTGACATGTCCCGTACATATTGTCTTGGCATGTTGACATGTTCAAAGAATCCTAATTATTATAATTAATCATATGCATTAATTTAATTTATATTAAATAAAGGTGCAATTAATATAAAATTATTTCAACTAATATAAAATTAATTTTTTAAGTTAATTGATGTAAAATTAACAAATATATATCTTTAATTAATTATAAATAAATTTTTGTGTTAATTTAAATTCATGTAAAATGTAACTATAATTGTTTTTGAATTAATAAGTGTATTATATGTATTTTATATTAACATAAAATAATTCTTTTTGAATTACAACGTAACATATATCAGAGGCGACGCAGGAAGGGCAAAATTGTCCAAAGAAAATTAACCACTTCTCCACCCTGTATATTTTCTCTCACCGCATCCAAACAAGGAAGGGAGAGTACTTTTCTTCTCACTTTTCACCTCCTCCATTTTCTCTCCGCTTTTCTCTCCCCCACACTTTTCTCCTCCCCCATCCAAACGGAGCGTAAGAGTAAACTCAGTTGATATGAGAATCATGTCTTATTAATTTTAATTTATTTTTTAAAAAATACTCTCAAAAAATTTAAATGCACTAAATCAATATAATAAAAAAATACATATTTAAAATCATCTCAAGAAAAAATTTAGTCAAATATAATTTAAAAGAAAATCCCTTATTGTAACAATAAAAAACTTAGATTTATGAAGAAAAAAATGAACAAATTATACATGTTTTTCTTGAATTTTGTTGAAATTATATAAATATCTCCTCTATACTTAAAATATATATAGATTTTCTTTGAAATAAAAAATTATCTTACATTTTATTCTAATTTTAAATTTTTTACTAAAATACCCTTTATTAACCTATATAAATTTTTTTAAAACTAAAAAATATTTTTAAATGAAGAGTATTTTGGTCAAAAAATTTAAAATTAGATTAAAGTGTAGAGTAATTTTTTGTTTTAAAAAATATTTGTATATATTTTAAAAATAAAAGAGAGATTTATGTAATTCAACAAAACTCATAGGAGGTTTATATAATTTACTCAAAACAAATTTGAATAGATTGTGAAAATTATCTTTCTTAATTTTATATATAGTAAATTATTTTTTCTCCTTTGTGAAATGTTTGAACTACATATCTCTCCTTTTTATTAAGAAAATATATACAAACTTCACTAAAGCTAAAATATGACAAAAATACTCTAAAAAATAAAAGATATTGCTTTTATTAAAATGTATAACTTATTAAAAATATTTTTTAAACTTTTGTTTTAATGTTATTCATTTTGGATTGAAAATATATAAATTTTATATATTTTTAATTAAAAAGATTGATTATTTTTATATTAGTCAAGCATATATTTAATATTTGTTATATTGTATAAATAATAAATATAAAAATATTTTGGTCAAAATAAATATAATTGTAACTCATATTTTATTGTGAAAAAGTTAATATAGCATATATTTTAATTTCAAGTAAGAAAGGCAAAATTTTCAAATAAGAAAAAAAGAGTGATGTAATTTTAATATATCTCAAGAAAAAAATAATTTATCCTTTTATATATCAATAATAAACTAATTATATTAAAAGAGTGGAATCTTGGATTCATACACTTAGACCTCATTTGGTATCTTAAAGGAAAGTGAAAGTGAAATAGAATATGCTGTGAAATGCATTTGGTTATAGAAATTAAACATAGAAATGAAAAATAGTGGCACTGTAGTGAAACTATGCATTTTCTTTTGTATTCAGTACCTTTTTTGCACGATGTATTTCAAATAGACATATAATGACTTTTTTATCCTTTCTATTTGTATTACTATTTGTTTGTCTATCTTTTCCATTTAGAACTATTTCAACATAGTTAGCCTTATTCTTTAGAACCACCATGAAAATCATTGGCAGCACCATCATGAAAATCATCGAATACTTTATAGCTCTCTACTTTGATCTGTGGAAGAAAAGATCTACCATTTTTGTAATGAAATACATAACTAGACCTATATGTGAACCTTGACATGTGTTACTCTTCCATGGCTTGTGAATCTATTGTATATTATTGGTCTTATGATAGTGTTCCTTTTAATGGTTACAATAGCAAAGTCATTTTAGGCATTATATATATATATATTAATCAAGGACTTTTTCTGATAACTATTACATTTCATTCTTCTAAAAAATTTTTATACTTTATAATTACTGCATAGATTAGTTGATTGCAAAAAATGTAAACCATTTCTTTGTGCCCCATTAAATATGCATTTTTAAATATAAATTATTGCTATAAAGCATAACTCTTTACTATAATCTCATGAATTTGATTTATTTAGCTGTGTTTTGTTACAACTGAACAAAGCATCAATTATTTCATATTATTCCAATAATACAAAATAAGTATTATGCATCATTTGGATATGGATGACACTAGCTGTGATGTCATTCTTCATATATTGATTTAGTTTTTGCTTGTCATGCAATACAGACATTAGTGGATGATAAATATGTAGGTTGCTGTAACTTTGAATTGTCATTACCTAACATATAAGTCATACATTATTGACTTTTAAGTAAAGTGAGCCCACCTTAAGAGGTTAGTATGTAGTAGTGACTTTATATGTTATGACCAACTTAGAATGTATAGAGCGACATTTGATCGACCTTATGTCATGTTTGATCAAATTAAAAAACTTAAACCTACAAAAAATATTACTAGTTGCTCATACAAAAAATATACTAGTTGATGAGCAACTAGTAATATTTTCATCCATTCTAGTACATCACATTAAAATTAGATTAATGAAGGTGTACTTCAAAAGATTAAAGGAAACCATTAGTTGATAGTTTAACATGGCATTAAATGTAATTATGTATCTAGATAGACAATTATATATAAAAAAAAAACCCGAGCCTATTGTTGAAAACTCAAAGAATGAAAAATGAAAATAATTGAAGGAAAAATGTATGGCAAATAACTTTAATTTTACTATGAATTTTTGTCACACACCTAATTAACTACCTTATTTTAAAAATTACCTTAATACACTTGATGGAACACATATTCTTATTCAAATACATATAGTAGACATGCCTCAACATCATAATAAAAAAAGGTTAATCACTACTAATATTCTTGGTGTATGCTCACATAATACACAATTCATTATATGTTGCCGGGCTGGGAAGGATTTACAACTGATGGTTATGTTTTGGAGGATACACATAGTAAGAGACATGGGTTGAAGGTCCCTTATGGTAAGTATATTGATAATTGTCTTTCTTGACATTATAGATTCATAATTGCATTTCTAATTACTTTTGTTTACTTATTATCAATGTCTAAACTAATGTTTAGAAATTTGTAATGGTATAGGTAAATACTATTTTGTCAATACAAGTTATACTAATTGCAATGGATTTTTTGCACCATGTAGAAGATAAAGGTACCATTTGAGTGAATGGTAACATAGTCGTTGCAAGTCAAGCCCACATGAGTATTTTAATATGCAATATGCATAAGCTCGTAATGTGATTGAGAAGGCATTTAAAATCTTGAAAGAATGATGAGCAATATTTAAGAGTCACTCAAACTACTTAATAAGGGCACACAGTAAAGTAATACTAGCTCGCTATTTATTACACAATCTTATAACTAAAGAAAACAATAAAAAAGAATCCATATATGAGATTAGTGGACCAAAATGTGGGAAACAAAATGGTGGTGTAGGTGGACTGGATCACGTGGTGACATAATGCTTGAAGAGTTCACAACACATCGAGCACATGGATAATGTGCTTGCATTTATAGAGAAATTAAAAAGTTATTATTATTATTATGACATAATGCTAATATGACAATTATAGTCTTTTAGTGCTTAACTTTGTTAAGAAATATTCACCAAGATGATATTATTGGATTATATTATGTTTTAGTTAACATTATGTAATTTGTAACATTTAATGTAATTAGTAGCTATGGTTTTGGATTATTTAATTCCGTTAGCATCCATTTAATTGTCCTCAATATGTTTAATCTTCATTTATGCTATACCTTCCCTACATGAATTTTACTATAAGCTTTAAGTCTCAACCCAAAAACCATCAATGGACTCCATCTGAAGATGCAATGCTTGTTGAATGCCTTATGGGGTTTTAAATGGACCCAAAATATATGATGAATAGTAGCTTTATGTTAGGCCATTTGAAGCAGTTAGAAAGGATGATGGATGAAATAAGCCTAAGATATGGCCTCAATAAAGTTCCTTCTATTCAATCTTTGACATTAAGACTTTAAAGTAATCATGGTCTAAACTGTATGATATAGATATGGTTCCAACTAATGTTATCAGAATCGGATTAGACCAACTAGTTCAATCAAAAAATTGGTGAACTAGCCATCTATCTGATTTGGAAGTATCTTAGAATTGGTTAAATCTGGTCAAGAATTGGTTCAAAAAATCGATGAACCAACCATCATCTGATCTGGAAGTATCTTAGAGTTAGTCAAATTTGGTTAAAAACTAAGTTGAACCAGTCAATTTTGGGTGAAAATCATCTCTAAACTAGTGTTTG
Source organism: Erythrophleum fordii (assembly GCA_032878935.1). Taxonomy (NCBI): domain Eukaryota; kingdom Viridiplantae; phylum Streptophyta; class Magnoliopsida; order Fabales; family Fabaceae; genus Erythrophleum; species Erythrophleum fordii. Next base: position 1,237,911 of record JAVQMF010000035.1, read on the forward strand.
AACCAGTTTATAGTGTTTTCATACATTATTTTGTAAAATTGTCTTCTAGGTGTCTCGAACTATGTCCTTCCAAGTTGATCAGTGTCAACACCTTCACCATTGAACTAGCAAACACTTTCATTTATTACATGAAGTATTTAATACAAAAACTTATCATATTTCTATTTTAGCAAATAAAAACAATCACATATGATTTGAACCCATGACCTTTGATCTTGACAATCTGTATTTCTTTAACATTAAGCCACCGTAGTTGTTTTGTTTAGAATTGTAAAGTTTTAATATAATAGCTTAGAAATAAAAATAAAATTCATATGATTTTTATTAAAATTATATAAATACATTTTAATATATAAACAGATTAAATTTTAAGTATTATATCATATTTAATTTATTTTTATGTATAATTAGTTATAATATGTTTCAAATTTTATTAATATTTACTTGTTATTATTTATTATATTAAATTTTAATATAAAATATATATATATATTTAATTATTACCAGTTTAACTAATATTCAATCATAATCAAACTAATAAACTATGAATTAGTACCTTTATATGTTCAATAACTAGTTTGGTTTTAAAAATATTAATTTCAATGCCTTTGAATTTGGATGGGATCCTATATCAAAATGTATCACAACTGACAGGAATGTATGGAATAACTATGTTAAAATAAATTATGTGCTTTTTCCTTTGTGTCAATAAATAGGTAATGTCCAATTCATAAATATAGACATTTATACTATTATGTGATTTGTAGGTCCATAAGATTGCGACTACATTTAGATATGAGCTATTTCATACTTTGAAGATTTGTACATTGTCTAAAGAAATGTTAGGGCCAAAGGACAGGACTCGTAGGATACTGAGAATATCAGAGCCTTAAGAGGAAACCATTGTCCTATAACTGAAGACTTTGTTGACAGCCTATTAAATATGTATATTGATCAAAAGTTAAAATATTGCACCTATAAGTTACCTTATACTCTTAGAAACAAAAAAGGTACAGGAGTAATCATACACAACAATTGTTAAAAAGGATGAAAGATATAACTAAAAATATATATTAACACTTAACACTTGTTGCAAAGAACATATCTCAGGGTACCAACCATTTGGCATATGACACAATCCTTGATGAGAAAGCAGTTAATCTGTTAGCTGATTTGCTTATAGTAGATAAATTAACTACAACTAAAGGCTACTTAGCTCATTTACAGATATCTCATGATAGTAGGCTATTATTGTGCTTTCCCACTATTCCAGATGCTTTGAAGGCAAAGTGGTTCAGAAAGCTAATAAGATAAATAGGTGCACTAGTCCTAGTTGATGTGGGTCATTTTTTTGTGGGTATTTTGATGAAGTATGTTTGAGTAAACAATAATTTTTTTTTAAAGTGATATCTGTCGATAGATTGTATATAAGTCTAGGACTTGTTAAGATGATGTTATGTATGTGATGCAAATTACAGTTCTGCATCACCAAACAATGTGGACACTTTTTGCATTCTAGTCAAAACTGTTTGACTAAAATGAAGTCGAACTAGTTCCAACCTGCACCCCACCTGTTGCTCCATTTTTCTCTTTCTTTGTTTTTTTCCACTTTTTTCCCCTTATATATAAAAGTCTTGTATTTAAATTTGTTTGTCTATAATAGTAAAGCATAAGGGTAAATAATAAATAAATTATAAGAAGATTAAGAACCTAATTATACTTTATCATCTAAAAATCTAAATTAAAAAAACAATTATCTTCAAGAGGAAAAATAAAATGAATTGATGAACATGGTCATTATATATTTATCTAGTTAAATTTTCTTTATATAGTCGGTATTAATAATATTAGACTTTTAATAAGTATGTGGATTTATATTATTTTATACTTTTGTACAAATAATATTGTATACTTTATTTTTCTTCAATATTTTTTACCCCTACAATTGAATGCTTGCATATACATTTTGTGATACTTTAATGTAACATATAAATATATGTGTGTGTGCGCACGTGTGTAGTGTATATATATAGAGAGAGAGTTTGTGAGAATTTTATATATACACTAATTATATATACATCGGTGTATATATACTCAAACTTATATATATATATATATATATGTGCAAAATTGTTACAAAGATTACATGTATATATAAACTTTTACTTGAAATAAGAAAAATATTAAAATATTAGATTAGCATACTAACATATACCCATTATAGAAAATGTTATATAAGCTTCTAACCCTACTCCTCCCCATTATCATTACCTTTATTTTTATTATCCTTAATTTCATCTCTAATATGAGAACTATCTAGTCTATATATAGTTAATTTTTGTTGGGATGTGGTTGGTCTAACCTCAGATTATGACTAAGAATGATGAGTTAATTCATTTATCTATGATCAAAGCTCCTTTATTTGTCTATTGCTCTTGAAATTGAGTATGATAAGATCATATTGAAACATTGATAAATTCATTTATTATCATATCTTGAATGTAAGCTGAATGAGGATATGGTTGCACTTCCCTGGATGATCCTTTTGTTGTGTATGTGTATCTGGTATTAGAATTTTCTAATATTTTGCATGATATATTGTTTAGTCCATAAATTGAGCCTCTCTTTTTTCCACCACCATCTTATACAAATAAATTTAAATTTGATGTATTATCACTTGGGCTTTTCGCATTATTTTTCTTTGCAAAAAGTCATCATACCAAGGTAAAGGTTAAAATGCAAAAGAATATAAGAGTTATATATATATATATATATATATATATTATACACATATCCAAATAACTTTTGATTTTTGATCCACCCAAATGTTAGTATATTTATATTGATGTGTTTTTAAATAAATCTCATAATACAAAGGATCTCTCCTCAATTCTCAGGCTTGCATAACAAAAAAAAGTAACAATTAATTGGAATCATGTAAATAAAGTATAAAATAATGTGTCCAATAGATACCAATCTTTTAGCATATTCTTCCATAGAAATAGAGCCTCCTATCAACAAAGAAACTCTAAACTACGAAGTTGAGGCACGATTATTCTTTTTCTACTTACTTATTGATCGAAATTATTCATAATTCCAATAAACACAAAGCTTTTCTAAATGGATTCTTTAATCTGTTGTGTTTTTTTTTCTTGCTCTTTTGAGCAACACCAATAATATCTTTTAAGCTATTAATTACTCAATTTTTTCAATTCAACCAAATACAATTGTGATGCTTTGGTTTTCAATAATAATATTTCTTTAAAAAAATTTTAACAATACCAAACAATCATAGTTAATAGATGGAGAATTTCTAATTATGTAAACAAATAGATCTTTGAATCCAAAATGTAAGAAGCATTATGAGGGTAAAAAGTACTTGAAATTCATAAAATTACACATCCTTATATTCTTGTCGTATTTGGCTCTAACTACACAATGGTCTATCATATTTACTCTTAGAAATTGAAACAATACATGCACAAATAACATTATTATTTAGTATAAACCAGTAATTAAGCAGATAATTAGTAACAAAGTTAAACATAATGATAATATGCAACTAAAATATAATTATAAACCCTTGCCATTGGACTTAATCAATTCGTTAACTAATTCATCTTGAATATTAGACTGCACATCATGTGACTCATCTTGAATGTTAGGTTTAATTAGGTTTAACTATTTTTTAATATTAGATTGTTCTTTATTAAGGATATTTTGATGTGTTCTTTGCCATTTTCTAGATGACATACTATAATGAAGTATAACATAAGGAAAATGACTAATATAAGTAATTTAATATACCATTAAAGGCCAGTAGTGAACAATAAAGGACAAAACAACCTTAATCTATATGTGTGGCAACAAATTTGTATTTATAGGCTCTAGTTTTTACCTTGCAAAATCTGTCAAAGTAGAGATAAATAATGAGAGAATGAAGAAAGCTGCATTGTGGATAATGTAAAAGGAAACAAGATAACAAGGCTTGGAAAAGAAGAACCTTTAAAGAAGAGAGTGATATGGGAATATATATATATATATATATATATATATATATATATATATATATATATATATATATATAAGGTTAAAAAAAATTGCATGATTTGACAATCAATTTATCATACATTGGGTCATGGTTAAGCTAAAAGCATCTTGCTCAAAAGCATCCATAAGAGGTCATTTGAGGTTTATAATTTTTATTTAAATAACCTTGTGGAAATGATTGGAAGGAAAAAAGAAATGCATAAAAAATAATGGTCCACTTTATATTATATTAATTGGAATACAACTTTAAAAACTTTAAGCAAATTACAATTTTCTTACACATTCTTCTTAACTAATTTAACCAACTTTTTTTTTCAAAATTTGAACTATTATGCTTCAAATGATATTCATGAATTTGACTTTGCATGTTATTCTTCTAATGATATTCATGAATTTGACTTTGCATGTCAAGCCTACATTTGCATCTATTAAGGCTTTAAACGCTGATCAATATCTTTGTGCAATCTACCTTATAGGTATATAGTGTCCATGACACTTAGATATGAATACCAATCAATTTTGTGGCCATAGTTATATCCGAAGACTGAATCTTCTTCTATTTGGTGTGAGACACTTCCCATACCATATACTAAGCCTTCATTTTTTTTTTCCTTAGCAACCAATGTCCATAAAGCAACTTCATTTGACGATGAAATATTTTGTGCACAAGCAACATTTGCAACTATAGTTTTAAGTCTTGCATACTTATTCTTAAAAAATAATAATTATTAAGTTGTGTAGGAGTTATGTGTATCTAGAAAAATATAATAGAATAAATAAGAAAATATGACACTTACAAAAGTAACTTTTGATTTGTTGTCCACTCAATTACTAGATGTTGTTTTCTGGTAAGTTCAAACATGAAGCTCTATTAGAGTTATAGGCTTGCTTAGTGCTTAGGTTAAAGTTATAGCATGATCTATGAATAGAATGGAGCCACTAGTGTGAAGAGATAACCCATAAGCAAAATTAAAAGCTTTATTTTTCTTTGCACACTCACTTTTTTGTTGAAATTCTATACTATTCCAACCAGCACATAAGTCAATCCAGATATGCTCTTTAATTCACAAATGCCTCTTTTTATTTTTAGGTATCGAGCATAACAGATCAAATCCTTTAATTGATTGTTTGTCCCATCTTTGAAATTCTTATGAATTTGAAGATGATATTCTATTACCCAAGCATAATATTTCTATCAATCAAATATAAAAGTATATCTAAATACTAATATTTGACAACAGTAAAAAATAACAAATTTTATCGCACATTAAAATGTAAATTTTATCTAAAATTTATGAAACCATAATAGTTTAACTATTTTAGGAATTTCTTTCCAACAATTTTAAGGCCCCAAGTAATTGTATTTTATTACAGCAACAATGTACGTAACACCTCATCATTGTTAGGCATAAATTTAATCAATAAATATAATAAAACCATGTTCAAAGTAATTATATTCACACGTCCAACTAAGAACACATATCCTGTTTCACTAACTAAATAAATAATTTATTTACCCATATTAACTCCTTCTCGAATTTGAAAATACAAAATTGCTCCATACTTTTTTTTATCCATCTAAAAAGAAAATAAAATGAGAAGAAGATGGAAGAAACATGAGATACAATATAAAATAACTACAAAGAATATAAAAAATACATATATTCTTACTCTGATGCCACACTTCCCCCACCCTCTCTTCTTTCCTTGGCATGTTCTTTCCTTCCTCTCTTTACAAAGCCATGCTCTATCACTTCTTAATTTGGAACCTAAAATAACAAATGCTTTAAGGCAGCATTGCTTTCTCTTTCTCTCTGTGTCTCTCTCTTTCTTGGCGGCTTTCTTCCTTTATTCTCTTTCTCGCTTGCTCTTCTGTTTCTATTTCTATTTCTATTTACATACACTTAAATATATATATATATATATATATATGGCTTCAATTGCATATAGCATCATTATCTGTTAGGTTTGCCTTTATATATATAGTTGGATATATATATATATATGGCTTCAATTGCATATAGCATCATTTCTGTAGGTTTTTTTGTGTGTTTTATTTTGAGTATTTTTTGTGTGTTTTCACGTTTGGGACCAATCGAAAGTGATGGAGCTTGAAAGGTTTTATTGTGCACTAAAATTTTAGTGCACAATAAAACCTTTCAAGCTCCATCACTTTCGATTGGTCCCAAACGTGAAAGCACACAAAAAATACTCAAAATACTCCAATTACATATATATATATATGCCTATTTTAGTGCACAATAAAACCTTTCAAGCTCCATCACTTTCGATTGGTCCCAAACGTGAAAGCACACAAAAAAAACTCAAAATACTCCAATTACATATATATATATATATATATATATATGCCTATTTTAGTGCACAATAAAACCTTTCAAGCTCCATCACTTTCGATTGGTCCCAAACGTGAAAGCACACAAAAAATACTCAAAATACTCCAACTACATTAAAGGCAAACCTAACAGATAATGATGCTATATGCAATTGAAGCCACTTATTTGTGATAGTTCTTCCTCCCAACTTCTCAATTCTGGCTTTCCTTCATTGTCCTTGTAAATAAGCATTTTTATTTTGGTGTGGAGTGTGTACTATATCCAAATCCTTGTTGCTTGTGAATTAACAAACCCATCTGGTTTTTTTTTTTTTTTTACAACCAGTGTTAAAATTCATTTGGGTGATCAAACTTCCAACCTTTTTAAAATTTACCTCATTGGGTAACTCGGGTGGTTAATATCCTTCTAAATATTAATATTTACTTGATTACTTGTTTTGAACAGATGGCTTAATTTTACCAAATATAAAACCAGCACCTAACAATCTAGACATGTGATTTTCAAATTTTATCAAATGATGTCCAGTTAACACTATTTATATAAGGAGCAATCTATGAATTTTGTCCAAATTACAGAGCTTTTAGTTCTTTGGGACATGAAGTAATGCAACATTTTTATATCTTCAAATTAGTTTGAGGAACTACATCAAATCTATCCGAGGAACATAGAAAGCATGGCAATTTTATTGCTAAGTATTGCTTTAGAAGGGAGGAACCTCTTCGGCGTTGTAATATATAAAAAAGGACAAGAGGCAAATCCCAAAATAGACAAAAGATGTTGAGGGGCAGCCCAAGGATTAAATATAACAACAACAATAATAATCTAATATAAAATACAAAAAATGTGCGTCAAGTTCATCTGCACAATCGTTCTCTCAAATAAACTATCGAATAATTTGATTATTATTTATATGCTATATTTTTGTAAAAGATCCTCTTGTGTAATGAATGAATTTTAGTTCACTCCTTCTCAGAGTTCCATTTCAATGATTGATAATTCTAGGATTTTGGCCCCCTTTGACATCTTTTCGAAAACGAAGTGTAAAAATATTTTGGTCATTTTTATAATATACTTTTTATTCTTACACTATTTTTAACCTATTAAACAGATAAATATTAATTTTTTTTTCATGTCATGACTAAATATAAATGATCTCATTCTATCTATTACGTATTCATTTTCTATTTTCATTTAATTTTTTTTTGCATACCAAATAAACTCAAATGATTATTCTTGTCTTTATTATGTGTTAAATCTAAGTTATTAAATTCTTCTACTTTTTACACCAAAAAGATAAAATTAAAATTAAAAATCTTCCACTTTCACAATAAGAAAACTGAAATAATTTTTTGTTTGGGGGTCAGGTTTCTTATGTTAAATACGACTGGGTATGTGGATTGTCAAGTTTTTTTTTTTTTTTTGGGGTAAATTCGTGGTGTATTTCAAATAACTTGTTACTTGTCAGAATATATACAATTTTAGTTCTACGAAAGAAAAGCATTACAAATAGCAAGTTTAAGGTCACAAAATGTGATTTGGCAGTGAGAAATGCAAATAATTTATTAAAAAAAATTAAAATTTAATATTTACTTAGACTTTTAAATATTTTGGGCATAAAGGAAAAGAGAAAAAAATGTAAAAGTTCTTATTAAATTTAAGCATAGATTTTTATGTTTTTATTATTAAATTTTTTACTAAAATATAACAGATATAAAAAAAATTTAAAGATTCAATTATATAATGTTAAAATTGTAAAAATTTTATATTTTTCTAAAAAATATACACTTATTAGATTTATGTTAAAAAATCAAATAATAAAAATATACCTAAATTTTCTCATTTGTCTGATTTCATTGATTGAAATGTAACTTTCAACTCATTCTTTTGTCAGCGGCACAGTTCCATTGGTCTGTGATGTACTCCTACCAAATTTTGTAGGATTTTTTTTAGGTGCACTTGGTGCACCATACTCTAAAAACAATCAATGACTAAGATTTAATTTATACAGGTGGGGTCCATATATAATATAGGCGGGGTCCACATGTAGAATAAATCTTAATCATTAAGTGTATAAATGACGTGACGCTTTCAGTGTATGTAAGAATTGCTCAATTTTATATCCAAAATCATTCCAATAATTATATGAAAAAAATTCTTCAATACGCCATTTTTTAACGATTTAAAAACTAAAAATAACTTTCGAGGCATGAAAATTAAATTACAAACCATTGAAAATGTGCTACAACTAATTAAAATATTCTAAAATGACAAGTTTGTCATGACATCAATAAAAACTAGACGAGGTGATACATTAATGGTTTAAAGGCATAATTTTTAATTTTAGAAATTAAAATGATATTTACTGACGATAATTGAAGGAGTACTTACATTTTTTTCCTTAAAAAGATAACAATAATTCACTGCAATAGACAGACAGACAGATAGATACACACACACATATATATATATATATATATATATATTGGATGTTAAAACAAGAGACTTTTTCATAATTTTCTAACATTGGAATAGAACGAGTATTTACCAGTAACTAAACTAGGTCTTAGAGACTAAGCTACCCTGAACCCAGTGGGCATTGTAGCATTCCGGTGCACGTTAGCACACACCTCGGTACGCCCATGCGATAAAAGCCAAGTTCTTCGCGGCTTACTGCCCTGTCTGCTGTTTCTTGTGCTTCTCCATCCATATATGGCGGCTGTTACCTTGTATGGTGCTCCAATCTCCGCTCCTTCCAAAACACTACACGTCGTCGAAAGCTCGGTCGCTTTCAATCTTTCATTCTTATCTTCGTCTTCCCAGCTTAACTTGAAGTCTCTCCGGGTTAGACGACCCTTTGCCGGTACTGGCGGCGGCTCCGCTCTCGGTGCTTCAATGGTTTCGGTTCCGACGATAAAGCCCCCTGCTTCTCTTGATTTCCAGACAGATGTCTTCAAGAAGGAGAAGATTAACCTCGCTGGACACGATGAGGTATGTTCTTTTAATTTCTTTGGGATTCTTCAAAATCTCTCATTTCTTTTGTTTTTTTTTTTCTCTTTACCAGAACTTGTATACATTGTCGGATTTGTAAAGCATATGATGGAAATTAACTTATTTTTGGGTGTTGTGTTGTATTACAGTACATCGTCAGAGGAGGGAGGGATTTGTTCCATTTGCTGCCAGATGCTCTCAAGGGTATTAAGCAGATCGGTGTCATAGGATGGGGATCACAGGTGGTTATTCTTATATGCTGTTATTGAATGAGGGCACTTTTGACTTGAAATGATTATTTATTTCTCCCTCAGCTTTACGTATTGATAAAGAGCTGGTTGAAGTCATTCAAATAATTACGCCTGGTCATGTTATTGCCCAAAAAACAAAAAGTGAAATCTAACAAGGAAAGGAACTCTTCTCATATTCAACAGCCAAGTGTGCTAATTTATGGTTGTAAATTTGCAGAACACATTTACGTTGTTAACAGCTATGTTAACAAACAATTATCTAACTGCTGAGCTGCACCGCTGTGCAATCGATGCGTTGTGAAATGTGCTGCATGTGTCTTTCTGTGAGAAAATCTAGGTTAGAGTAACAAAGTGGACTGTTGGAAGCTGCATACAGATATTAAATTTTTTTTAGCTATCCATTACGTAGATGATTTAATATATATGCTTGAAGGAAACGTGACCTGTCCCGTTTTGACCGGTTGCTGAAAACATATCTTCCGCATTATCGCACGTTTCATGGTTTTGATGTGGCTACTAACTTTGCATTACAAATACCAGGGACCTGCTCAGGCCCAGAATTTACGGGATTCACTTGCTGAAGCAAGGTCTGATGTCGTAGTCAAGGTGATTCTGGATTTCTTTTTTAATTTTGAAGTTTATTATCTTTTACTAGTATCATTATATCATTATATAGGCTATTATTTTTGAGGAACTTAATTTTAAAACTTTTGAGATGACTGATATCTTTTCAAATCCAACTTCTTTACCTTTTTATGAATACAGATTGGACTCAGGAAAGGTTCCCGATCCTTTGCTGAAGCTCGAGCAGCTGGTTTTACTGAGGAGAATGGGACTTTAGGTGACTTATGGGAAACTATCTCTGGCAGTGATCTTGTGTTGCTGTTGATTTCTGATGCTGCCCAGGTTTGTGAATTCAAGTCAAATATTTTGCTCCAAAGACTGTCTTAACTTTTTGGTATTGCCAACATTTTAATGTTGTTTCATGTCCATCGCTTTCTATGTTGTTAAAATTGTTGATTGTTTCTTTTCTGTATTCTCCATTTACATTCTTCTATCTTCTATTTATGGGCATTGCCTGTTTTATGCACTTTGGATAAACTTCTTAGGTAATGGAGTGGTAGAGAATGAGAAAACAAATCAAATATTATGTGTTTGAGGTTTTTGTTGTTTATTCTGGGAAAAGAACATTTTACTCTAGCTAGTTGAAGCTTATCATACACGATGATTGAGATTTGAACTTCTCAAACACATAATGACATAACATTCTTTGTGGGTTCTACACTTTTTATCTTGCGGTTCTACAGGATACTAATGACAAATGTCAGTTTCATTGGACTTTGAAATATTGTCAGGTTGCCTAGGACTATATATTATTTGAATTTCCTTATAGATACCATAGGGACTGTGGTGCGTTGATTTGCGGATAAAAAATAGACAAATATGTCATACTATTGGTGATTTTGCAGTTTTCCTCATATTTTGTGTCTCATCTCTCTCCCTTGGTCAACAATTTTTTTATCCTTATCTTGCAGGCGGATAATTACGAGAAAGTATTCTCCCACATGAAGCCAAACAGCATACTTGGGCTGTCCCATGGGTTTCTTCTTGGGCATTTACAGTCACTAGGACTTGATTTTCCAAAGAACATCAGTGTAATTGCTGTCTGTCCAAAGGGCATGGGTCCATCTGTGAGGAGACTCTATGTCCAAGGCAAAGAGATAAATGGTGCTGGAATTAATTCAAGTTTTGCAGTCCACCAGGTGTTCTCTCTTTCTCTCTTCCTTCTACCCCCTTTCTGGGTACCCTACCCACAGCTATATTGTTTAATTACTTTATTTTGCTGGGTTAACTATCTTTGAATACAGGATGTTGATGGCAGAGCTACTGATGTTGCTTTAGGATGGTCTGTTGCCCTTGGATCTCCTTTCACATTTGCCACCACACTAGAGCAGGAATACAAGAGTGATATCTTTGGAGAGAGAGGTAAGAATGCTTTTGGCAATGCATTGTTGTCCCTGAAGACTTAATTCCTAACTATTCCTTTTTATGTCTGAATAGGAATTTTACTTGGTGCTGTTCATGGGGCTGTGGAGTCCTTGTTCAGGAGATACACTGAGCATGGAATGAATGAAGATCTTGCTTATAAGAACACTGTTGAGTGCATTACAGGAATTGTATCTAAAACCATCTCAACTAAGGTTGTATTCTCATGCTCATCTTTCAGAGTTGAATGTGTGTCTATATGATTCTCTCCCTCTATCTATGTTCATGTGCAGGGGTGTTTCTTGGTAGTGCCATAACCTTTCTTTTTTTTCCCCCAAATGGACAGGGAATGTTGGCTGTTTACAAGTCTTTATCTGAAGATGGAAAAAGGGAATTTGAGAAAGCTTATAGTGCCTCATATTATCCCTGCATGGACATCTTGTATGAGTGCTATGAGGATG